>OX328131.1:31518840-32207698 GCA_946811695.1 Gonocerus acuteangulatus | reverse complement strand
TCTCTCTGACCCCATTTCTCATGCATTCATTCGATTCAATATCCCTTAACCCACCCTAAGTTTTTGCGTATTGGATCTCAGCCACCTGGAATAGAGATCCACTGGAATTCCCGAGCGTTCCAGTGGACGACTTATGCTGGTTAACGAACTTTTGGCCTTATGAACCAGACCATGTATTTTTACATCAAATTTCGTCATGATGGATCCGATTGTTCATGCTGAGGTAATTACAAAACAAATGGAGTTATAATAATTCATAGCAGCAAACAAAATATAAAAAACATAATTGAATTAGGTCGATATAATCAGAAGAAAAAAATAATAATGGATTTCTTTTAAAAATGATATTATAATCGAGAAAACACCAGTTATTAGCGATTATTGTTATTGATATCGTATTGTTTTTCTACAAGAAATACATATTGAAGAAATGGAATATTGTTCAGTCCATAATATATTCCTGTCAATATAATTAATTTTATTAGAAATATCTGTGGACTCTGGAAATTAGCATCATCCATACCATAACCCCCCCCCCCAAAAAAAAAATTAAGTCCCACGAGGGGCAGGTACTGTAGAGGTATCTGATTCATGACTATACGGCAAACTAGGAAGATAGTTTGGTCATTGCTATGCTCCGGCCGCCTGATTTTCCTCTTTGCAGGTACCCAATAATAATTTCATTAAAAGCTGGGTTGGCCTACGGACGGCTAGGGAGGCTGAATTAAACCCACAAACGAAGACACGAGAACATATAAATATTTAGTGCTTGTTTGGGATTTGACCTCCACCTTATTAGTCAAATTTTCCCCGGAATTACAGCAGCTTCCCTGGGTTTTACATGATGTTTGTCCATTATCTGAAAGCAAAATGGGGGTTTATTATTTTTATTTAGTTTATTCATTACCTTAGGATGCCCTGGCTTTGCGATGGCCTCCTCGTGTTCCAGGAGTGCTTCCACGGCTTCGACGAACTCCTCGGAGATTGCATGAAGAAGTGCGTCCTTGGTCTCTACTCGATGCTCGATGAGTAACTCACCATCTCGGGGTTCTCGTTGTCGATGGCCATCAGGAGCGCAGACCTGCCCAGGGGGTCTACGCAGTTGAAGTTTATGTAGTTTGTCTCTAGGGCCTTCTGCAACATCCTGCAACATTTAGAGACAAAATCTTCTCAAGTAATGGATTAACTATATTTAAAAACAATAATAATAAGTATTATTGGTGTTTTAACATGAACAATAGCTACTGCGTTGTTTTACAAAAGAAGACCTACCATTGAGTTATGTCCACACTTGTGCATTTGAAGTGAAAAACTAAAACAAGTGTGAACATTGTGGCAAAAAATAATGCAAGCCTTACGTTCCTACATCCTTACGCTATGTTAAGGACGAGAATAGAGGAAAATAATGCAAGCCTTACGTTCCTACATCCTTACGCTATGTTAAGGACGAGAATAGAGGAAAATAATGAAAGCCTTACGTTCCTACATCCTTACGCTATGTTAAGGACGAGAATAGAGGAAAATAATGCATGCCTTGCGTTCCTACATCCTTACGCTATGTTAAGGACGAGAATAGAGGAAAATACGAACAGGTTTTCCTAGATTACACAATCTTAGTACTAGTCATATGAGCTTGTCCCTGGCTTAGTAAAATGCGACAAGTTCACAGGTTCGACAAGTAGCGTTCAGTACAGTCAGTCCAGGAACGAAGTTTTCACTAAGCACTTCTTGGACTGTTTACACGGGAAGAAAAGGGCCCTTTGCGTAGTAGAATGGTGGTGGGGAGCTTACATGTCGAATAGTAAATAGAAATCATTGCTTCTCAGTTTTTGCTAATACTTTTCACCTGTTTACACGTAACAACAAATGATTAAATTACAAGCTCTTGTAAAGTATGCATTAGTTTAGTACATGCCTCTTTCCTTGCGCTATCTTGTAGGCATGGCTAAAAAAACAAGCAATAACGATTGCCTTAAGTTGGTATTTTCTGGCGCTAAGTTTACAGGCATGAGAAACCAAAACATCCACAAGTCTAGGTATATAATAAGGCATGCCTCATGGTTCTCTCTATTTCATAAGGGGGGCTGCAGTACCCCTCCCCCCGAAAAAGTGTTGTTTTAATCCGTAAAAGTGTTTCATAAAAACCTCAAAAATATATTAAATAAGACCAATTAGTTCAGAAAAAAATATTCATTGAGGTTCTAGGTTGTTAGTATTCCCAAACGGTGGAAGGACTTCTTGAGCTCCTCAGGATCGTGCTTTATTTCGCCGGATTTCTGACCGGCTTCGTCAGACTGTCATCCATCCATGGTGGTTGGCAAGTGAATGATACACCCATTCTTTCCCTTCCCAACCACCGAAGATGAATGATAGCCTGAAAAAAATCGGAAAAGAATCCTCCGAAATACAGCAGAATGCAGAGGTTCAACAACGCTGTTTAGAGAAGCCGTTTCACCAACTTAACATATGTGTGACCGATGAGTCATAATTCCGGATTTACTAAGAGGGTCGACGTCATATCCACGTTTAATAAGCGAGAGGAAGTGAATGCACTAATAAAAACGGCCGTCACGCAGGAGCTGCATAACTAAGCACTTTCCTCAGAATTGGGTAGTGTCGAGTGCACTCCTGAATAATTGGTTTAAAATAACCGATATATATATAAATAAAATAAAAACATAAATAGTTCTACTCCATTGCATTTTTTCAATAAGAGCAGCTATTTCAATTATTAATTTTGTAATTAATTTCCTCCCAGAGTTTAGTGTATGCGGGGTACTACGCTGTTCTAAATACACAAAGCTTCACATTTTGATCTGTTGATCTTGATGAGTTTCGCGAACCTACGTTCCCCCCTCCTGATGAACCAATTTAGTTTATTTTTACAACACATTTTTCTCTTCAGTTTACCACAACGAATGCTGAATTTCGTTAAAATATAGCAAAAATTACGACTGATATTGGCAAATAACTACTTTGGCTCCGGAGTAAACCCACCTCCAGATGGTCCGATTTTATTGGTTAAAGAACTCGTTCAATCGTTTGATGGGGGAATGCTATATACCAAGTTTCATGGCGAAAAAACAAAAACTCTGGCTTGTATCCTGTTAACGGACACATATATAACTAACTATATATATATACTAACTGGGGTCATTTTCGGTGTCTACTAGGTAGAATCGATAAAGATTCGAAGAAATTTTTCAAAAATTCCCTCATGAGTGCAACCTCAATAGCTACTTTTCTTCGGAGGAAAGTGCTAAAAGGAGCAAATCATTGTATTTTTAAGGAATGTGCTCAGAAAACACACCTGCGAAACTGTCTTTTGTATGTTTTATGAAAGCTCTAGAATGCACATGTGATTGTCCTAACCTAATTAGGAATCCCTACACCCGTGATAATGAAGTAAAAAAAAAAAAAAAAAAAAAGAGACCCAGAGAGCTTTACAAGAGGAATATAGAATGCCTTCAGGGGTCGATGAGAGCTTTGTTATCGAGCCTTTATTCCGAATGAGGCCTCAATCAGCCCTCAATAGGACTCGAGGCTCTTCAATCCGCTCATCCTTTCAATGTGCTACCTTCCCCTTACCCCGTTCGTACCTCAAATCCATCCTGGGTCCTTCATCCGGCGCCTTAACCTAGCAAAGAGGATTACTTCGGGAGATTGACTCTCAGAACCAGAAGGTCATGGAAAGGGGCGTTAAAATCCATAAATTTTAAGGGAAATAGGCAGGTCTTATATTTTATTTCTTTATTAGCGCGGTTCCTCCCTCCCCCATAGGGAGGAACCCCGCTTATAAGGTTGATCTCATGACGCAATCCGGAAGTGCCGACTAAAAAATTTTGCGTTTCAGAACCCCTAGAGACCGAAAATGATAGTGGTTAAAATTTGTATGTATATATATATATATATATATATATATATATATATATATGTATATATATAAGATAGGAGGCTAAGAGAGCAGAGCTCTAATCCTTCCCAGTCTGTAATCAGCTCTTAGGAATAAGGAATAAAGTAGTTGTTATCTGGCTTCCAGTGTGTATAGATCTGTTCTTATTCCCTCTTCCTAGCGTGTTTTCACGATTAAGTTAACTGGTGCCGAAACCCGGGAACCACTCGGAATTACGGACTGCGGTTTCCATCATTTTTTTATTCGGTTCTGAGAAAGGTGTATGTCGAACGGTATTTTGCGTTTCCCCAGATTAACCATTCAAGACCGATTACATTTAGTTCGAGGGGTTGAGTTGGAAATGGAGGATCATTCAGCAGCCTTTCTATGGCTTAAAATACAGGCTGCGACAGCATTGGACGTACGGACATCGTACGGTGACCTACAGTGCTTCTCCGGGCAACCGGGCGAATTGACGCATTTTATTAAAGGGGAGGGGGAAAGAATCTCTGCAGTTATAAAAGCCAAGTTAGACGCTAAACTTCTTATTGAAGACGATGCAAAGGCGTTGAGAGCTTCGTTAATATGCAGAATCACGCGCTCTGTATTAAACAGAATTCAAGCCGATGAAGATACCGAGTGGGCTACAGTAAAAGAAAGGTTAAAGAAAGCGTATGGCGGAGGACGATGGACCCCTGAGGAAGATATTTTTGCTATGTTTCGGGAGACGAGGAAGCCTGGACAGACCGAAGGGAGCTACGCGGCTGTTCTTATCTCGCAATATCATAAGATCTTCGACAAGATGGCAGAAACTCTCGAGCTGGCAGAAGTTAAGGGCAGGATGGCGTCTGTAACTCTCATCTTAAAAGTCCAGCTAGCCAAGGAAATTAGGCGACGAGAGGGGTTTCAAAAAGATAAGGACTTTCTAGATTGTGCTCAGGAACTCGTTGATACGTCGGCTCGGGAACTGGAAGCACGAGATTCAGAAGAACCAGGAGATTGGACGCGGATAGTGCACAGGAGACAAAGGCCACGACAGCCACGATACGAGGACAATCGGGATGACTACCGGGCAAATCCGAGGCACAGATCGGGTGAAAGAGGCAGGCCAAGAGGCGTCAAACGACGAGAAGAACGGAGATGTCATCAATGCCGTAAAGTTGGGCACATCGCAATGCATTGTCCACAGACTCGATGTTTCGAGTGCGATACGCCGGGGCATATAGCGAAGCAATGCCCATATATGGCTAGAAAACGGCCTAATCAACCGGACCCCATGGAAATAAATAATCAGCGGATCCGGCGGAGGGGTCGCCCAGCTTCGCTCACGTCTGAAACGTCGGTGAACTCGGATACAGAGGACATTAGTGACCAAGGTGGAAAGCAGACGAACGAGTGGAATCATCAGAGTGAGCGGCGCCGCTTCGGAAACGAGCGCGGGCGCCCGGCAGATGTCATCTGAGATAAAAGAGTATCGGGCGGCGACACCATACGGGAGATTGCGCGAAAGTTCGACGTGAATCAGTGTAGTGAAGTGCGCGCGTATGGCGTGTTGATCATAGAGGTGCGGAATGGGGTGTGCGGGTTCTGGTTGACACAGGTACAGGTAGTACCAGATCGATTGCTTGCAGGTCTACAGCAGCGAAGCTCTTCAATAAGGAAAGGATGCCCCAACCTAAGGTATGCCAGTGCAAATTGCTAACGCTAGCGGGGCCTTGTGAGGTTATTGGGGAAGTAGCATTAGATCTGGACCGGTGGGGGTCAAAAGCGGATAAAGTAATCCTTCATCTCGTGGAGAAGATGACACGTGACTATAGTGCAATGTTGGGTTGTGACTTATTGACTAAGGTCGGTGCTAAAATTAAATGTAAGGGGGGCATGTGGCGGATCGCTATTGGTCGTCGAAACTATCGGTGTGTCGGAGTAATCTTTAAGCCGGAAGTCCAGGTTGGAGCCGTGAGTGGTGTCATTGATTGGAGAACCCATATTCGAAACGATGTTCAAGACATATTCTACCATCCCGGAGATGTACTCAGTGCGACGGGGGAAACTGTTCATGCCATTCCCTTGAAGCAAGACAAGGTGGTGTATGTCAAAGAACGTCGTTACCCGGAGACTTTGAGAAACCACATAAGGGCAGAGATCGCAGACCTGAAGCGACAAGGGATTATAGTTGATAGCTCTTCACCATTCAACAGTCCTTTGTGGGCTGTGAAGAAGAAAGGTTCAGCGGCGGAGTGTTACCGTCTGGTGGAGGACTTTCGTAAGCTGAATGATAATACCGTCGATGAAAACTATCCGATACCACGGTTTGAGGACATTCTCGATAGGCTGAGTGGTGTTGCAGTTTTCTCGACACTCGATCTCAAGGCTGGGTACCACCAAATAAGGATGGCGCCTCAGGACTGCTATAAGACAGCGTTTTCTTTTGAGAGAGGGCATTACCATTTCACGAGAATGCCCTTTGGTTTGAAGAATGCTGGGCCTTCGACGGAAGTCCGCAGCTTTCCCTCGGCGCAAGAACCTGGGGGAGATGAAGAACAAGAAGCAGATAAGCGATCGACTGGGGACAGTTCAGGGACTTCAGGAGAGCGTCCACACGACCTACCCGAAGTAGAAGACATTGTAAACAATAAGCGACAGCAGATAATTTGGATTTCCACCCCAACGGGTGCACCACGTGTTGAGTACGAAAGGTCGGGGAGATGCCGCATTTTTATTATTCGGGCGGAGGCAGGTGTCAATCTCCAGACGGTTTGCATGTTGTTGACTGACGCATCTAGACCCATTTGTATGTGGGCAACGAGGTCGTATGGTCTAAAATCAAACCCTTATGGGAGGCCGAACTTATAGGTCTGGACAGAGGGTTCGTACCAGGGTGTAAAAAAATCATGATTTTTTTAAAAAAATCAAATAAATCGGATTTATTTGATTTAAATCAGATTTTTTTTATTTAAATCGGATTTTTTTGATTTATATTGAATTTGTTTACTAAAACCGGATTTAAAAAATAAATCAGACTTTTTAAATGTAACTAGTCTATATAGAGAGCTGGTTATTACCTAGTTGTTCATTATATAAACCTGTAACTAAAATATTTGTTTATTTACAATGGAAATAATGAAATAACTATTCTAAAGGGTTTTGTCTTAAGTGGATAAATTTGGGAGCATAGTAAAATTGACGGATCATATATACAGGGGCTGAAGTTGTCCTATATTTTGAGACTGGAATTTCTGTAAATTTAAGGACTTAAATCGACGAAATCATTAATTTTCGGCGATTAAAGACATTAAATTTAAATGTACAGAAACTCTGGTCTCAAAATATAGGACAATTTCGACCCCTGTATATATAATGACTTAATTTTCAAATTTTAAAACAAAGATTTTAGAAATAAAGCTTTACAGAAATATTAATCACAAGGGAACGGATGTTATTATATTTACATATGTTTTTCTGATTCGTAAATTGTAAGTATTGATGTAATTCTGCGCATTTTAAGTGATTTTAAAGTATTTAAACAGTTTTTTATTTTACATATTTTGTCAAAACTCCATATTTTTACATATTCTGCCATAAATACATATGTTTGCTACATATTTTAATATTCTTTTTATTTTGTAATTGAAGAAATAAAGTAAAACCGAGAAAGAAAATAAAACTTTACCCATTAAGTCTAGGTGACTGTGTCTTTTCTAATTCCAAGAAGGCGGCTGTATATATACTATGTCAATACTAGATACAAAAGGCATGTTGTTAGTGGATAGTATTAGAATCATATGAGAGTAATAGAGAAAATCCAGGTTTTAGAAGGAGATACTGGGAATAAATTAAAAATAAAGGGAAAAGACAGTCTAGAAAAAACCTCTGGATGGAAAAATATCCACATTATTGGGGATATCCATAGTGGCAAAACGATTAACAGTTGAGTTGAATCCCACTCTTCAGAGCAGTTGATTGTAGCCTTCAAATACACGCCAGTGACTTTAGTAGATGTTGAAAATTGATAATTCAGTCGCTTCAAAAGTATACTCAGATCAGACCGGCAACATTTCACGTTTGAAAATTTCAAAATTCAAGTTGTAGCAAACAATCTTCCAAAATAATGTTCATCTGTATAAATTTTCAACTTTTCCCCCTTTTATAATGAATTCCTAATTTTTATTTATGCTTTATTTTTCAATATGTTAAACAGTTTTAGTCATTGTGTTCTATACTTTAGTTCTTTCCATTAATAACAACAGAGTTCCTACTTATTATTTATGCTTTTCTTTTCAATATTTTATAGTGTTAAAGGTGTTTGTTTTACTAAATACTTTCAATTTTTTATTACATAGATATCCGGGAAAAACTAAAATTGTGCTTGAAGACATGCCGAAGGAATCATTTCTTGGAATCAGACTTAAATAAATATATTTTGTTAAGGAAAGAATATAAGTCTCTGATAAGAGAGAAGAAAGATAATTATTACAAATTAATTGCCGACTCGTTTGGTAATATTAGGGATAGTAAAACATTTTGGGATACTGTAAATAAAATTAACCGGAAAAATACAACTTGTAATTTCATTAGCCCTGATAATTGGGAGAATTACCTTAAATCAGTTTCCAAAGCTACAATAAGCCTAGATACAAACTTTTATGGCGTTACACACCCATTGCTTGATTCCTATATCTCTGAAGAGGAAATCCAGCAAAGCTTGCATTCTTGTAAGGCTGGTTCATCACCTGGCCCTGATGGGGTTGCTTACGATTTCTATAAGGCTCTCCCAGAAATGTGGTTACATTACCTCGAGATTTTTTTTAATAAAATCCTATCAGAGGAAACATTTCCCTCAAGTTGGTCAAATTTACATATGTCTATGATATACAAAAAAGGAGACAAACGTGATCCCATAAATTATCGTGGGATTGCATTGGCGAATTCTATCCTGAAGGTCTTCACCCAGATCTTATTAAACCGATGTTTGATATGGGATGAAGATGTTAAGGTCCTACCTGAATGTCAGACCGGTTTTCGCAAAGGCAGGGGTTGCATGGACAATGTTTTTATTTTGACAGCCATCATTCATATGCACTTAAGACTGGCGAAAAGATCTGTTTATGTAGCTTTCATTGATTTTAGAAGGGCGTTTGATTCCATACCTCATTCTTCTCTCTGGCATAAGCTTCATGTGCTAGGAATGAGCCCAAAAATCTTGCGGCTACTTATGAAACTATATAATAGCGCCACCGTTCAAATAAAACGAGGGTCCGAAATTACTTCTAAAATAAAGGCAACCGAAGGTCTCTTTCAGGGTGAGGTTTTGAGTCCATTTCTGTTTGCTTGCTTTCTGTCAGATATAGAGGTGTTCTTCAGAAACAAAGGAGCTAGTGGTTTAAGTATAAATGGGAATGAAGATATTATAGTATTATTGTATGCTGATGATTTAGTTATTTTGGCGGACTCCCCAGTTGACCTTAAAAAGAAATTAGCTATCTTAGAGGAATATAGCAGCTTGAACTCTTTATCGGTTAATATATCAAAATCAAAAATATTGAAATTTCACAAAGGCAAATGCAAAAATGACTCCAAATTCTATTATTCTGGTCAAGAAATTGAGCAAGTCAAGAAGTTTGTTTATCTTGGTGTTTTGTTCTCGTCGTCAGCACTATTTCTAGAGGAAACAATTTATGCAATTACAAAATTTAAATCTGCAATATCTACTGTCTTCAAAATTTTGGTAGGGTCTAAATGTCACGACTGGGATGCCACAACTAAACTCTTCCATGCATTGGCTAGATCCAATTTAGTGTATGCAGCTCCAGTTTGGTCTTTGAGGTATCTGAGATATTTGGAGCAAGCAGAAACTGGGTTTTACAAGAAATTATTTCAACTAATTCGAAGTACTCCGAACTACATGATTCGATTAGAGGTTGGAGGTGACTATGTTTCTGTACAAATTATGAAATCGATGCTTTCGTGGCTCTATAAAATTTTATCTATGCCCAATGATAGATTACCAAAAATATGTTATAATCGACTATTAGCACTAGACCAAACCCCCACAAACAATGTTAAATTTAATTGGGTATCTCAAGTCAAAAATATATTTCATTCATTGGACCAAATAAATATCTGGTTAACGCAGGATCCAAATGTAATTAAAGGAAACATACGTAATATCCTAGATGCTTATAAAACTGCTGCACAAAATAGAGATCTCGATAAAATGAGAAACTCAGGATATAGTCCAATATATAAATTTATTACACCATCCACGGGACATCCTCATGACTTTTTAACGTTAAGATTACCTTTTGTAACTCTCAAAATTATTGCACAACTCAGGACTACTAGCAACTTTAATATTAAATTTTGTATTAAAAGTGTTAATTATAGTATTAATCCTAAAGAAATGTGTATCTTTTGTAGATCGAATGCTTATGAAGATTTGTATCATATTATGTTGCACTGCCCAATTTACACGCCTATCAGAGAGCAATATCTACCATTGAATTACCCAGCAGATAACGCTCAATTGCATGAGATCCTAAACAGAGCCTCAAAAGAGGATTATTTCAAAATATTTCTATACCTTAAGAATATGTTAAAGCTCAGGGCTTCACTGCTCGGAGAATAATTCTACTTTGTTTTGTTATTGTTTGAATATTCCTATTTTTCCTGCTGTTTATCTATTTTTAAATATATTATAGAGTATATAAATATAAATAACTAGGCTACATAGAATATTTTTTATGTATTATGATTGCCAAAACAATATTTATTTAAATAAATGTAAATAAGTTATTTTTGTAAATTATTAAGTTAAAAATATTATTAAGATATTGGTGCATGTTAAATAAAAATTAGATTAATGCATGACCCTAGTAATACTAACATTAGTTATACTAATCACATTATATAAGGCCTACTCCTCGCTATGGGGAAACCTTGTAAGCGATAAACAAAATAAATAATAAATAAATAATAAAAATAAATACATATTTTATTATAAATAGTTAAATATATACAGTGGCTCACAGTCAAAATTATGCAAACCAAGATTTCTATTTCTATTGCTAGTTACTCTCAATTTGTTACAATTTAAATGCGAATGCACATGAGGGCGTAATGATCCATTGTCATACATTGAATTCAGGTAATTAAATCAACTCTACAACATTTATACAAATAGAAAAAAAAATCTTCATTAAAACTCATAGGAATTGAAGGTCACAGTGAAAATGAAGCAAAGATTAGTTTCGTTTAGAAAATAAATATTCTTTAATTTTTGGGGACATGAGTTTACTAATATTTTAATTACTTCTCATTCTTATATTAAACCCGAAAATAAACAATATGAATACAAGTAATCAGTCTTGTTCGAGCATTTGCTTAAATTTGGTACGCATACAACTACTCCTGAACGAGAAATAGTGATTAACAAATTTAAAATGGCAAAACAACATGAAATCACCTCTATTATCAATAGGATTTATGTGACTATTCAAAATATTATTAAAAGTTTTAAAAAAGAAAACAGAATAATAAGAAAATCTAGAGTCACTACAAAAAGAACGTTTTACTGGCAATGACAAAAGGTCATGTGCCAAATAAAAAATAATTCAAAATAAAGTGCTGCAAACAAGGCTACATTAGTTAAAAAACGTTTAAATAAAACTGTGTGTGCTGAAACCATTCAAAGAATTTAAAAAAATGAAGGCAACACAATGGTAGAGTTCCAAAGCAAAATTCTTACATCAACGAGAAATATAAAAAGATGCAAATTATTTCTCCCAAGAATTATTTAAAGAAGAGATGGACTTCTGGAGAACTATTTTGTTTTTGGATAAGTCAAAATTCACTTTTTGGCCCTGATAGAACAAATTTCGACTGGAGAAAGGCAGATTCTAGAGCTCCATGGGAATAATCTTCGCCCGACCATCAAACATTGCGGTGATCATGTTATGGTTTGGGGGAGTATGGCTGCTTCGACGGTAGAACATCATCATTTTATTGAGAAAGCAATGGAGGAACATTAATCCTGTGACATCCTGAAGAAAAAATTGCAGCCTTTATTCGGAATAATAAATTATTTTGCTTTTTATAGACATAATGATCCCAAGTATTCTTCTTATCTCGCAATAGAATGGGTTCGCAAAATATCTCCAAAACTATAAAATCACCCCTCCAATAACTAGACCTCAACGTCATAGAGAATTTAAGAAATTAATTAGAAACAGAAGTGAGGAAACATAAAATATCAAACCAACAATATCTCATAAAGACGCGTCAAGAAGAATGGGAGAAGATATGCCTATCTTGCACAGAAAATCTTGTCCAATTCATGCCCAGTTGTTTGAACGCGATAAATAATAATAAAGGATTACTAAAATTTAACATTTTTTTGAAGTTTTACATTTTGCATCATTTTCACTGTGACCTTAGAAATGTATATTAGTGGACTAGTGGCTAGCGCGCTGGATTCATAAGCGGGAGATGGTGGGTTCGATCCCCACCGGCGCCAGAAATTTTCTCATCTCAGGGCTCGCTGAGAAAATTCCTGGTTGCACCCTGGTTGTCGGCGCTAATAGCCACGATTTGTTGATGCGCCGTAAAAAAAGAAAAAAAAATGTATATTAATTTATAAATTTTTTGTTTAATCTTATGATTTGATCTCAAATAAATTTTTAACTATTGTATGTTCTAGCCTAATGATCCTACTGTATTTTTGTAAACAAAAATTTTTCAGAATAAATTGTGGGTTGGTATTAAATATATTTTTTTTAAAGTAAATATCTTGCATCATTTTGACTGTGAGCCACTGTATGTACATATTTTCAATTTTATATTACACTAGCCGAATACCCATGCTTTGTCACGGCAGATAAGTAGTTATTTAATTGTGTTAAATAATGTATCAGCAAAATTAACGTTACTACATAATTTTTTGCAGTTTATTATAGCACGGTTTCCGTCATACTATATTTTATTCATCAATTGTTAAGTAATCAAAGTATAATGTTTCTTGACGCTGGGGCGCTCCGGCCAGTGCTAAGAAACAGATAACCTAGAGGTAACCCGTTATCTATAGGTCACCGTCATGGGCGTATATAAGGGGGAGGGGTCTGCAGCCCCCCTCCGACATTTTGATTTGAATGTAAAAATGAGTCTTAAAACCCTTAAAAATAAATTAATAAGATCACGTAGTTCATAAAAAATATTTCATTTAAGTTGTAATAGCGTTTTATTTGCCTAAAACTATTCGAAGTTCTAAACTGTTAGTATTCCATACCCCGGAAATGGTACCTGGGACCGGACCAAGAAGTGTTGTAACTGGGGATGCTGATGGGTGAGGAGGCTGTGCAAGGGTTCGTGATATTATTACCTCGGATGGACCATCACCAGGTATAGCGAAAACTCTAAGGGGGGCAAATTGAACTGATTTTGTCACTCATAGCGTAAACTCTATGATGGACAGTTTATTTCTAGTAATTCAAGGTCTGTCATCATAGTTGAAATTAACCTCAATTAAAAATAATACTATGAAGCAGATAATGTACGGTAACAGCTGTTCTTTATCATCCTAGCAACATATGCTGCCTAGGCTTGCCTGCTCTAACCAACTAAAACTTTAAACCCCTCTAAAAATACTTAAAAATTTGAATATCAAAAAATCCTTTCTTAGCGAGCGTCTACGTTCTATAGGGAGTATCCAAGCAAAATTTCAAATTTTTTGTACTTAATGGTATTTGACAAATATATAGTAGATGGACCTCCATTCCCTATTAATCACGTATAATAACAGTAATATTATTTATTTAAAGCTTTGAAGAAAAATGCCAGTTTGTCAGCCTTTTCACATCTAATTAGGTAGTTTCTCATTTGACTGTGAACAAAACCAAGGGTTGAAAACATTCTTTCAATCCCTGCAGAAGTTACCTTTCCTGTCATAAGCTGCTCTATTATTAACAGTTCTTTTGAGGAAATACAATATTTTAGCCCCGACGAAGACTTCCACCAATTTAAAGCATTCACTTCGCCCACTACCTGACAATCTCTTTTATCTTAAACTTAAAAGGAGATTTATTTGCAGAATTAAAAACCAAGAAAGGAACTCATAAAAGAATCAGACTTTGAATAGATAAGAACGCTCAAGTGAGGGTAGGTCCTAGGGACAAAAATAAAGATGAAATGTTGAAATGGCTGAAAAAAAGGCAGAACTAGTTAGATTTAAGCTAAAAAAATAAACTAAAGCATAAAAAAAATATATAATAATAATTTTTTTAATAAAATCAATTGGTTTAAATCAATATTTTTTGTAATGAAATCAATTGATTTAAATCAATGATTTTTTTAAAAAAATCAAATGATTTTAATCATGATTTAAATCGCTGATTTAAATCAATCGATTTAAATCGTTGACACCCTGGTTCGTACGGTGCTCCACCTGGGCAGAACCAGTTCTTGATGCTCAACGTCAACAAGATATAACTCGAGACTACCATGTTGGTAAAAGAAATCATCGAGGGGAACCCGAGACTTTGGCGGCGTTACGCCGGAGGTATTACTGGAGAGGCATGCGGACAACCATCAAGGAAGTTATTGCAGCTTGTGAAATATGCCTGCGGGCTAAATATGACAGACGTCCAGCTCAGGTGAGGCAAGAGTTGACTAAAACGACAGACGTGCCTTTGGAGAGTCTGCAAGTTGATATCTTTACGTGGACAGGTCGAAAGTGGATCACCATTGTTGACACCTTCAGCAAGTTAGCAGCAGCCTATCGCATAACAGCAAAGTCGGCGAGAGCCTCAGTCGGCGCATTGGCGAAATGGTGCCAGCACTACGGGGTACCATTACAGATTACTTCGGACAACGGCCGTGAATTTGACAATGCCGAGGTGCGTGACTACATGACACAGATTGGCTGTTCCTGGCATCTAACCACTCCCGGACATCCCAAGAGTCGTGGGGTAGTACCATAGTACTCTCAGTGAACACTTGCGTGTGCTTCAGTTGGACAGGAGTATGACCCCGGAGGATGCAATGCCCCGTGCCGTAATGGCATATAATCATTCTATCCATGCTACTACGGGATTCTCACCGTTCGAGGTCGTCTTTGGTTTACGTGGAAGACCCCGAAACGTCACAGAAACCGCCGCGGATAAAGCTGTACTCAATGTGGTCTTGGAGAGCAGAGCAGCACTGGACGGTCGTTGGCAAAAGATCCGAGCCAAGCTGCGACGAGAAAAGGAGCGTCGGGTGCACAAACACAACGAGGGCCTGACTGATGTTGTGCGACCACTCCAGATCGGTGACGTAGTGTATCGGAAGAGACTGACGGATCGGCAGAAAGACGGAGCTCGCTACGATGGCCCTTTCAGGGTCGTGGCAATCCGCGAACACAACGTAGTCACGGTGGAGTGTGAAGACAGGCAGAAGAGACGACGTCACGTACACTTGGAGCAGTTGAGGATTCCTCGCAGGTGACTTTGTACATGGTGTGTTCCTGTGGGGGTTGGTGGCATCCTCTTATTCAGTGGTAATCCTTGGGGTGTAGTGTGCGATGACCGTGCTATAAATCGCGGGTGTTTTCGTTCATAAATTTCGTAACAATTATTTTCTTTCGGTTTTGTTTTAACGTTGGGCCTTGGGCCTTTGTAAATGTTTTGTATTTGTCAATTTTTCTTCTAAATTTGGCGGAGGCCATGATATGATGCCCTAAGACGGTCCTATGCATTTTAGACTTAAGTTCATTGAATAATGTAATATCTTTTGTGTCTTGTTGTTATTTATTCTTGTTTTTGTTGTATTTTCACTATTATTGTTAATTATAGTTTTTGTAAGATTACCCAAAAACTGGTGAGGGGGAGATAGAAGGCTAAGAGAGCAGAGCTCTAATCCTTCCCAGTCTGTAATCAGCTCTTAGGAATTAGGAATAAAGTAGTTGTTATCTGGCTTCCAGTGTGTACAGATCTGTTCTTATTCCCTCTTCCTAGCGTGTTTTCACGATTAAGTTAACTTATATATATATATATATATATATATATATATATATGTCTGTTCGCTCTGTAGCTCCCAGACGAATGGTCCAATTTTGATGAAATTTGGTACAAAAATCTTTCGTCTAATTTGAAAGGTCAAGTTCGTTAACCAGCAAAATCCGCCCACTGGAAGATGGCGTTTGGGGCGAAATTCGCGCAAAAAAAATCGTAACGCTTACGTTTTTGAGTTCATAAGCTTGTAAGTACTCGTTTTATATGCTTCTTGGGCTAGGAAAACGAATGAAACCATTTTCAAGGCGATAGCTTTATCCGTTTTCGAGAAAATTGGAAAAATAGTTTTTGAATACAGTTTTTTGGTTTCGGTACTTATAATCATGGCATTCAGTTGAAACATTTTCTGCATGTTATACTTTCATTAAAACTAATATGTTGAAATTTTGGTTACCTTTGGAGTTAAGGAAGGGTTAAAATAAAATATTTTATTAACAGACATAAAAAGTTTTGGTAACTTTGTATACTTTCCTTAATATCTCGAAAAAGATTGAGAATCTTGGTAAACGGAAGAATACCATTAGAAAGCTTAGTAACATGCTCTACAAAAAAGGTTCTAATGAAAGTTTTGATTAGGCGATGTCAATCGGAGGAATACGTGCTTAAACTTTGAAGTAATTGAGCTCGTTTATTTGAACGGTTCTTTTTGTTTGTTTTTATTCCTTGTTATTTTTTCATTGCTTATAGTTGGATAATGTATTTGACAATAAAACAGATTAATTAAAATAAGAAAAACAATTCATTGCTGGAAAAATATCAGGCTGTACCGTATGAAATGTCAGTTTTGGATTTGCCGATTTCCTTCAAATGTCTTGAAACTGTCGAGGCTCCAACTCCGAGTTCTTTGGCATGTTACCTAGTGTTTGTAATTGCTTATAGTAGTCAAATGTATTCCTCAATAAAACAGGATACGTATAATTAGAAACAATATTCAACTTCACACAGGTTAGATACTATGAGGGAATAGAGAGTCCTTTCTCTGCCTGTAGGAACAAAAGGTCCACAGAAACATGTACCTGCTAGGAGTTAATCCTCAAGAGTTGTAAATATACCCCAGGTATCTGCCGACACAAATACAAAGCCTAGTTTGGTTTTGGTTCTTACAATCTTGGGATTCAGTTGACACATTTTTTGCATGTTTGAATTTCATCAAAACTAACACGTTAAACTTTTGGTTACGTTTGGAGTTAAGGAAGGGTTAGAATAAAATATTTTATGAATAAACATGAAAAGTTTTGGGAACTTCGTTTACTTTCATTAATATCTCGAACGCTGTTGGGAAATTTTGATAAGTGGATAGAAACTATTTGAAAGCTTTCTAAATTCTCTACAAAAAAGATTCTGAAACAATTTTTGATTAGGTGATGTCGATCGAATAAATAAGTGCTTAAAACTTCAAATACGGCTGTTAAGCTCTTATGAACGGTTTTTTGTCGTTCTTTTCGTAACTTTTGTCTCTTTCCCTTAGTTTTTTATTGATTTTTATTTTTGTAATTTCTTATGTTAGGAAAATGTATTTGTGTGTAAAACAGGATAGGTAAAATGAGACCAATTTTCTATTGCTAGAAATAATGAAAAGTTTTGGGAACATCGTATACTTTCATTAATATCTCGAAAACGGTAAATGGTCTAAAAAAAAGGTTTTGAAGAAAGTTTTGAATAAGCGATGTCAATCGGAGAAATAAGTGCTTAAACTTTGAAGTAATTGATTCCGTTTATTCGAACGGTTCTTTTTGTCTGTTTTTATTCCTTGTTATTTTTTAATTGCTTAAAGTTGGATAATGTATTTGACAATAAAACAGATTAAGTAAAATAAGAAAAACAATTCATTGTTAGAAATATAGCTTGCCAATAGAAAGAGATTCGATGACGTCTTATGAATGTTTTCAATTGACATTATTCTGTTGGTTTTTTATTTTATTTTTTAATTAATTGTAGAATTATTACTATAGTAGACGAACACAAGAAAAGGTGAAAAATTTTGATATTTTTCATTGCATTGAAACGTACTAAATAGGTATTTTTAGAAGAGGATCCTGGGGTCTGTCGGACCCGACCAGGTAAAGTCATAAAGCCCTTTGAACAAAGGCCGAACCACATATTATCTGTTTCTATTCTAAGCTTTTCAAATGACAAAAGGGATATGAACGGAACCGCGCTAAGATGATGCAGTTCCTGCGAGTCGGACTTTATTTTTAAAAAAGTCCGACTTTATTTTAAAAAATTCTCTTAACCTAGCAAAGGGGATTACTTCGGGAGATTGACTCTCAGAACCAGAAGGTCATAGAAAGGGGCGTTAAAATCCATAAATTTTAAGGGAAATAGGCAGGTCTTATATTTTATTTCTTTATTATAATTATATTAGACTTTTGGCGCTTATCCCTATTGGGAGAAAAATCCTTTTCATGTAGTCTACCCGAAAAAATATTCCAGAATTGCTGACTAGAAATGTATACGTTTTATAACCAATATATCAGAAGAAAATGTGTCGGACAACATTCCTGAAGAATGTGTTTAAAATAACATATATAAATCCGACTCGAGAAATGAGATATTCACCAAGACGGACCGTAACGGAATATCATTCTATCATCTGTGGCGTATTGTCAGTTGTTTTACAAATGAAATCCAAAGCTAAAAAAGCTATCCTCTCCACTGCTGCTTTCTCATGTCTGGTTGCAGATAACTGCAAGGTTCTAAGTTCGAGTCCCCCCTGTAGGAAGATTTTTTTTCCTATTCTTCAACTTTATTTATTTCGTTGCACTAGTTATGAGCAAATTTATTATTTAACTGTTTTATGAAACAGGTTTCGTATTCTGTGAATAAATATTATATATATTGCACTAGTATTTTTAAAGTGACACAACTAGAAAAAACAAACTCTACTGTAAATGTGTCACTCTTGGCTATGTAGGAGGAATTACACTAAGACAGGAAAAGTGACACAAGTGCCCTCTGTTGTACATACAGTTTTGATAGTTGATAAAGATATATTTACCATGTCTTTCATATTCATAACTGAAAAACACCGATTTTTGAGTTGTGTCACTTTAAAAATACTAGTGCGACATGTAAAAACTGCATGCTGATTAAAATGAATTTTCATAATTTCTGTTGAAGAAGAAGTGGAAGAGGTTTTGTATTTTGTGATAATATATTATGTATATCTACATGCGTGTGTGTGTTGGGTTTTGTTGGAATGTGTTTGGGTGAGGTGGTTTGAGAATTAAGGTGACATGAAAGAAATCTATTCTAGACCGATTTTTACATTTTTACTCCGAATCATACTTTTGCAATATATCTTTGATTGATTTTTCTTCATTTTTTTTAATAAATAATATAAAGTAGGTGTAGTATGACACGCCGATTAACTGCTTGTAAAATATAAAACTCATTTTTGAATCCTTATCATCAGATAAATACTGCATAAATTTTTCCAAATAGTCCTTATCAATAGGAATGATAAGTGGTCCAGCGAGGTAGATCCGTGAGGGCATAACTCTTGTTCCATTACGTCATATCTCCATCGATATGTCGGAATAAATCAACTCTAATAATGGCGCTGCTTTATTGTCCGTATATTGGCTTGTCTAAGGAAGATGGGGCTCCATTATCTATTTTTACGGTTATACGAACTCTTTATTTATCTTCAAGTGTTGGTAAATAGAAGGTAAGCCCACAGAAATAAATAAATCATTCATTCAATAACAAAACGTCTGTCACGCAAGAGCCGCATGACTAACCACGTTCCTCAAAATGTCGTTAGTACGCCACATTGCTGACGAATGTTCTTGAACTAAAATATTTATAAACTAGCTGCTTTACCACGGTCGATAAGTAGTTTTTAAATTGCGTTAAATATGGTATGATCAAAATTAACGCTACTCCATAATTTTGTACAGCTTATTATTGCACGGACTGGAAAGTTACCCAGGAAACACCATGTGGAGAAAACCGTGCTTGTTTCCGTTGGGGAGTAAAAAAAAAAAAAATGCAACAACCACTTAAAAACTTAGGTAAACAGAGACAAATATATGTTGAAAAAAATTTAACTAACAACTTTGAAATTTTAAGCACTTATCTCTTCGATTGACATCGCCCCACCGAACATTACAACAGAATCTTTTTTGTAGAGAATCTAGTAACCTCTCGAATAGCGGCCTTCCAGTTAGAACGATTTCCCAACCGTTTTCGAGATATTTTAGAAAATACACTGAGATCCGAAAACTTTGTACCACCATTGAAACATTTTTTTTTTCATATACTTCTTACCTCCAAACGATACCAAAGTTTAAATATCTTAAATTAGATGAATGTCAAATACCTGGTACCAGTTTCAAGTGAACCAATCATCGTTTCTGAATATCCAAACAGAAAATTAGTTTGGAAAAGTATTTCTAGCCATTTTCCTTATTTTTTTTTTCATATAGTTCTTACCTCCAAACGATACCAAAGTTTAAATATCTTAGATTAGATGAATGTCAAATACCTGATACCAGTTTCAAGTGAACCAATCATCGTTTCTGAATATCCAAACAGAAAATTAGTTTGGAAAAGTATTTCTAGCCATTTTCCTCGTAAACGGTTACAGAAATCGCTTTAAAAGTGGTTTCATTCGTTTTCCTACGTTAAGGAGCCTGTATAAGGAGTAGCTTCAGTACCATATGGACTCGAAAATATAAGCGTTCTGATTTTTTCGAGCAAATTTTTCTCCAAAAACCATGTTCCAGTAAAAGGATTCAACTGGTTAATGAACTTGACCTTTCAAATGAGAAGAAAAAGTTTTATACTAAATGCCATCAAAATCGAACCATTTTTGAGCCGATGAGGAACTTCTTAATAATTCAAACCCCCGTAAAAGTACTTAAACATTTGAATATCAAAAAAACCTTTCATAGCGAGTGTTTACATGCTAAACGGAAAATTTCAAATTTTTGTGTCAATTGGTTCGGGATGTTATTACCTCGGTTGGACCATCACCAGGGCGTAAACTCTATGAGGAACAAAATCACAGTTTATATCTAGTAATTCAAGGCCTGCCATCGTAGTTGAAATTAACCTTAATTAAAAATGAAATAGATACATTACGGTAACAGCTATTGCCTAGCTTACACGGGATTGTCACCTCAGCGCTTGTATCTACGGGTAAACAATGTGCTTACACGGGATTGTCACCTCAGCGCTTGTATCTACGGGTAAACAATGTGCTTACACGGGATTGTCACCTCAGCGCTTGTATCTACGGGTAAACAATGTGCTTACACGGGATTGTCACCTCAGCGCTTGTATCTACGGGTAAACAATGTGCTTACACGGGATTGTCACCTCAGCGCTTGTATCTACGGGTAAACAATGTGCTTACACGGGATTGTCACCTCAGCGCTTGTATCTACGGGTAAACAATGTGCTTACACGGGATTGTCACCTCAGCGCTTGTATCTACGGGTAAACAATGTGCTTACACGGAAACTAACCCAGCTGAATCTAATTTTTTTTTTTTTTTTTTTGTGATATTTTACGATCATACTAGGGAGCATACTTGTCGCTTAATAAACATAAACATTGCTCTCGCCACGTTTACTAATATTTGTCACTAACAAGGAAACTAACCCCAGCTGGGGTTAGTACTTTTAGTAGTAGGGTCTAGTACTTTTAATTGGTTATTTGTCGATTTAATGGGTGAAAATCACCCATACTCTTCATAACTAAAACAGTTTATTTTATTTTATTTATTTATTTATTTTTATTATTATTTTTTTTTTTTTTATTATTTCTCGAAAACTTAAAATCAATGGCAATTTGTTCTGCTGTAATGTACCGGGGAATGTGTCTTTCACACTTTGTAAGATGTTTTACAGAACATTTGTATATTTCTGAAAGATTTCCAGACAATTTTATCCGAAACACATCAACTTAGTTTTTTTCTTTATTTCCTACATGATAATACAATTTATCACATAATCCAGCTGGTGTAATAAATATTACAGGAATAAATTTGATTTTTACGCCCCCCCCCCCCAAAAAAAGGGATTGCAAGCCTTTGGCATAAACGTTGTGCCCTTATATAAAAAACATTGATTTTATTAAAAAAGTCTGAAACTTTTGGATATATAAAAAAACACTCTTTTGGTGGTGAAGTTTGAGTGTGATCTTTACCCCTTTAAATCGACGAATTAGCACTTAAAAGGAAATATTTCTCTAATATTTTTTACGAACTACAACAAGTAACAAAAATAAAAAAAAATGCTAAGTTTCACCTGTGACACTTTCCTTGTTTTTTTCTACTTGCGTAAAAAAACAAAAAAAAAAATTGGTAGCCATGAAATGAATACCTACTTTCTAAAACACCCCATCAGATGGAGAACACGCTTACCTACCTAGTACGACGAATCAGCTGTCTGAATTATTTACGCTTGATATTTTATGTTTCTGCTTGGAAGAGAAGAAGAAATCCATTAGGGTTTACAATTACTCTTTTTCAACTTTTTTCCTTTTCAAGTGTAAAAGGGCCAAACGAAATGTAAATAGGTTTAAAGTAAGGCGAGTTATCTCATCTCCTCCCTTAGCTTCAGCTCTATTGATATGTTAATCTTGAACAGAAAAGGGCAGGATCCGTGAAGGGTCGTCCTGTATTTCAGGTACTTCTGCCAAACAAGGGATGCTCCTAGATATTTTTTCTATCTTTTATTGACAAATACTCTAAAACATTTTATATATTAAAAAGTTAAAAATATATTAAACCGTTTGAAAACGGTATTTTTACTTTTATATATATTCTAGAGCGCATCTATTTCGAGTTGGATTTGAGAGACTCTATTTGGGAAGATCTTCAGGACAACTGAAATAAATATAATTAAGACATAATGAGATTGAGATAGTTAGCCATTGAGGTTTTGGAGGAGTGTCAGGAAAAATAATATAAACTTGATACTATAAAAGAAAAAGTCTCTAGAATGAAAAAATAAATCAATTTGTACAGGAAAAACAATAATTAACTTCTTTGAAATATATAAACACTCCACTGCCAGAATTAGAATAATAATAATCTAATGAATGTCCATAAGTTCATACCGAAACAGACACCACGTTGTCGCACTACTAAAAAACCAACCACAACCGGGCTAGATAATTTTCGGGTTACCTCAAAGTCGCGGGAACATAAATTTAAATATTATAGCATCAGCAACACTGACTAACCAGGCGTAAACTTCCTCATGTTGACAGTTAGGTTACGTATGTGGTGAAACAAGGCGATTCGACGTCAAGGGCAGAAATCTATATTGGTCGTTTTGGCTGCACTTTGGCAGACTTCTTCAGCACTAAGAAATGCCTAGGGGAGGGAGGAAGACCAAGAAGAATTTTCGGTGACCATGGTTAAAAGTTGACCAACAGAAATTTAGTGGCGAAAAAAATTCTTTATTAAGGGATGGAGTGTGCCTTTTTGTTTGAGAGGAAAACAGAGATAGAATGAGAAAAATTGAGCGAGGAAGGGATAGAGTAAGAGAGATAGAGATGTCAAAAGAGACCCAGTGCCCGAAGTTGCGTGTAAGCCGAACATATGGCGAGCCATTTGTTACAATCAGCTGTGAATGTGTTAATTTGTATCTATTGTACGTGTGTTACTAATGTTGCTCCGAAGACCGCCTCTGCCCGCCTCGACAGAAATCCAAAGCATGTGTTAGTGCTTATGTATGCTTTAAGATATGCTTCCAGTACGTGCCCAGAATCCATTCGGCTTGCATGCTTTGTACATCTCTCTCTCCCTTTTGCTGAGTTCGGTTTACTTTCTCTGTCGATTTACTACTCTAAGCTCAAAACTGTCCTGTCTGAGTACGACGATAACCTTCGAAGTTTTTCGCCCTTAAACCCCATCCATCTATCAAGAGTTTATAATAACTAGAGCGGAAATCGAACTTGAAATACTGATACTGAAAATAGGCAGTACTGTAATTAAAATAGATATTTATTAGGAGTGAAAGCAAAGAGGAATCTCACTCATTATTAACACGCCTCTTATGTGAGAGATACGCCTGAGTTTTAGTCTCATTTACCGTAAATAACTTTATCTATTGTATTAAGAATGAACAAAAACTGTTAACAAGAGATTAATATATAAAAAATTTACCAAAAAAAAGTTATTTATTTAAATATGTTGATGAAAAGGGGAAGGGTATTAATTTATAATACAATGCAAGGTTAGGAATAACCCTTCAAAGTTCAACATATACTTTTATTATATAATAAATGTATATGTTGAACTTTGAAGGGTTATTCCTAACCTTGCATTGTATTATATGTTATCTATTTATTATATGAAAACTTATATAGTTGAAATATACAAATAACAAGTAGGCAGGAAATATTAGGGCAAATATTAATAATATTTTGTAGTAATATATAACTTCAAAAAACGTCTTCTGTATCATCATACACTTTACATCCATCTGGACAATATAATGTGTAATGATAGAGGCATAAATTTTGGCAGCACCCCTTGCATTTATACTGGGCGAGCCTTGTTGTCTTGTTTGCCCAAAACATTTGGCATCGCTTTATAGTTTTGGTTCTCTCGGCTACAGTGCTATCTTTTTTACCCCTGTTTCTTCATCAATCGCTGCATCCATATTCATACTTGATATCAAAAGTACGTTTATTTTGTTGTTTTAATTTTGTGGTATTTATGACACCAATGTGCCCTCTTTTCTAAAAGTACAAATATGGTCGCGTGGTATCTATGAGATACAAAATAGTTTTAGTGGATAGTTACTGCTTGGAGGAGCGTCAGGTCATATCTGACTTGTCAGCCACTACCTGCTCTAGGAATAGCTAAACCCGCGCACTTACGTCCCTTACACAGTCTGCGTAAGATGCTGTGTATCTGAGAGATCTCACGCGACCATTGGAGTGTTAATGAAAATATGTATTTTAACTACTCATTCATTTCTTTTTTATCAATTTGTCACATTATTAGAGTACTTACCCTTTCCTTGGTTACTAGCACAACAAGGTGCTTTTTCAAAGTATCAACTCTCAAAGAAGGACGCTTGTTAGAAAGAATGTTTTTCATCATGGAAAACGAACGTTCTACTTCCACTTTCAATCTCTTCAGCAATTCTGTGAAGACCATGGCCTAGGCTTGTGAGGTGGAGCATTTTAGAAAAGAGAACTTTCAAGGCTTTAGCTGCTTTTTCCGTGTAAGGTTCCACGTCTGTGACAAAAATGAGGTTCATCATCATCCCGTATTCCATCCGGCCGGAGTAACATTAATGAATTTGTGAGCAACTGAGCCACTGTGGAACCATTTCAAAGAAATAAACGCTTTACAGGGAACAAGATTCTATATAGATATTTGTGGCGGCAATATGTACTTTTATTTGTACAACCTTTTTTGTCTTCGATGTATGGCAATTCATTAAGTGCTTTTTAAAATGTGTAAATCGCAGAAAAAAGTTGCATAACGATAAAAAAAAAAGGCATTAAATCTTAAAATAGGCAACGGAAGCCAAAATAGGCACAAAAATGCAACAAAATATTGTCTCTACACTTCCTAAATGCACGAAAACATATGTATTTCTATCTGATTCGTCAATATATCCAGCCAGATAAAAAAAGGCATTTTGGCTAACTTCCGGGCTCTAATAATAACACTGAATCTTTTCCCTAAAGGCCTGAATCTTTAAATGCAAATACTTTAAATGGACTTACTTTAGTGTGCTTATTGTCCATGAAATGAAGCACTACATAAATAAATAAATAAATGCAAATAATTTTATAATAAATCCGATCGTCATATCGGCCATCGTGTAACGAAAAATGGCCAAGTTGGAAATGCACAAATAAGTGAAAGGTCATTATTAGGTTCTTCAAGAGGTAATAAGAGCCTAAAATGTGGCCCAATACTATGATATCAAAACTTTAAAAGGCAAACTGTTTTTGAGGGGGATAACAAGTCCCCTTTTTTTTTTCAATGTTAGTTTTTTTGGGGGGGGGGATTTATGCATGAAGTAGTTTTAGAGAAAATAGATTTAGAACTTCTAAAATATTCAATTAAATATTTGTTGTTATTTTATAAATCATACTTTTAAACAATTCTCTTAAAGTGTGTTATATAGTAGTCACATTGAAAATGGAGCGTCTGACTCCAAAAGCGTCGCTATGAAAGTGGAATGAATATGTTTTGTAGTGTTTTAATTAGATATATTTATATATATTTATATATATATATATATATATATATATATATATATATATATATATATATATATATACAGTGGAACATGGATAATTCGAAATCGTGGTTAATTCGAATATTTCTCTCGGTCCCTAGAATTTAGGGCATAAACAATGTAAAAAAATCGTGGTTAATTCTAATAAAATTTTGGGTAATTCGAATTTTTTACGAGTCTTTACCTCCAATGGGAGGTGTTCGATCTTAAATCTTGTGAAAATATTCTCCCCTCGGGTAAGAAGGATAGTAAGATACGGATGTAGGGGTTCCAGGACAAGAAGCGCGGCGGTCTCATAGTCTAGTTCTTGGACTCTAGGAGTTCTGCAAAGTGGTGGGTCTCCTCCCTTACAGGGGTTGTTATAGCTACATCCTGTCGTTTTATCCTAGAATTCCCTCCGATCTTCATTTCTTATTCAGTTATAAGTCAGGCAGCGCCTAGATCTGTTGTATTGTTTGTGCCTTGAATTTCTGGTGTACAGCGCAGTTCAGTAAGTTATTGATTTAAGATGTCGAACCCTAGAAGTTATAAAACTTTAACGTTGCCAGAGAAAATAGCTGCAATTAAAGGAGTTGAAAATGGAATGAAGAAAAAATCTGAAATTTCCAAGGACTTTGGAATTCCTCCTAACACTTTATCAACTTACCAAGAAAAAATTCTTGCCCATGAAAATGACTTTTTTCATAACAATAAACTTTTATTTTTACTTTTTTGATGAATTATTTATTACTTATGTACGTAATCATCAATTTATGAAATATTTGTTATTTTTAAAATAAAATGTAGGTATATTTTTAAATTAAAAAATGTGAAAATATGAAATTAGTTTTTTTACCCCTTTATTTTCAAAAACTTTTGTAATTAGAATTTTGGATAATTCGATCTTTTTTATCGGTCCCTAGGGGTTTGAATTATCCAAGTTCTACTGTATATATATATATATATATATATATATATATATATATATATATACGTATACATAAACATAGTATGACAGGATAAGCCATAACATTTTAAATAATATTTGTCATTTATATATTTAAAAGACTAGCGAAAAATCTATAAACAAATATTGGGTCCCAGATATTTGCATATTGTGCATATACAGGACACCTGTACTTGTGGCTGACCATGTGGACGCCAATGTGGGGGTGCTCCCGCCATATGTTGTTCACCATAACCCCCAAGCAGAACCACCAACCCCACGGAACACCCTCCGCATCACATCTACTGCTTGCTTCTTTACTTACATTCCACTCCTATTATATAGAAAAGTTCCACTTTTGCAATTACAGCCCTTCAAACAATACCACCGTGTACAAAACGATCGTGTTTCCTGTATTCGTGAACCGCTTATTACGTCGACCCTGATGACAAAGTTAAAACGTAGGCGCTTCAAAATTTATTGATCATGAAATGATTACTCGGTTAAATGCTTACATATATGTAAGCATTTAACCGAGTAATTAAGGTTAAATGCTTACATATATGTAAGCATTTAACCGAGTAATTAAGATTAAATGCTTACATTTATGTGAGCATTTAACCGAGTAATTAAGATTAAATGCTTACATATATGTGAGCATTTAATCTTGTTTATAATTTTTGACTAGTTATAACTAGTCAAAAATTATAAACAAGATCGTTTATGTGACCGAATACTTTTAAATGCCTTTACACTCACTGCCACCGGTCTTCCTTCAATACATTTAGAAATGTAAAAACCAATTTTTATATCTTTGTCTCAAGAAATTATATTAAAAATAAAAAAGATTGACATTTCAGTACAGGGTGTCAGAAAAATAATGGTCATCCTTTGGCCAGAGCATTCTCCAATATGGAAAAAATAACCCCCATATTGCCCCCGGCAAAATTGACCTTTTTTTTTATTGCATATTTTTTAAATCTACGAGTCAAAAACATTCAATGGCAGCATAGGTCGGAAATGACTACTGACCACTAACAACGAATAGGTGGTCCATTCTATTCTAATTGACAAATATTGGCCGATTTTGATAATTTTTACATGTTCAACTAGGATTGCCTTACGGAAAATACCTCTTTTATAACGATTTTATGACCTAATTTTTAATATAAAATGAAGCATTTTTTAACATTTCCGAAGAAAGAGGGTTTCCGTTCGTTTGTTTATTTTTTTTACGAACTTTTTCGTTCATTTTTAATTTATTGGATTTTAAATTAGAGAGAATGGGTTTGATTTTGATCTCAAAAAGTGATCACCCTTTAAGTCGAACCGCTTGAGAAATTACAAATTTCTCTATGAAAGAGTAAAATGTGAACATGTAATGTTCAATTGACGAAAAAATGCTTAAATCAATCTTATGGATGATCTTATAAAGTATATTAAGATAATATAACACATGAATCTTGAAGAATTAAACGCATTATCTCTTTAAAATAATAATAAGAAGTAAATTAAAACATTAACAAATATTATTACAAGAATATATTCAGCTGTTTATCTGCTTCATGTGGAAGGTAGTGCATAGCTCTGATAAGATATATGAATTGATAAAAACACACTCTACGTTCTCGAATCAAACTTATACTCTATGACGTTTGGAACAAGTAGGGGGAGCCTTATCGGGTCTACTGGTAAATTCAGCGTGAAGACGAACAGGCCTTCTGATAACATTCACCAAAACAGGGGAACTTATTGGTGCAAAACACACAACAACAAAGCCACGTGGGGGATTGATTAAGCTGGTTGTCATATCGTATTTGTATATTTCTTTAAGGTTGAGAGTAAAATTGGGTAAATTGGAATAAATGTTATCTTGATTTTTTTTTATTACTATCTGAAGGAACGTAGATTTTGATTTGATAAAGAATTTATGGGAAATGTCCTTAATCTACTATTTACTAGAAACCGAAAATGATGCGCGTAAAACATACTTTATATATATATATATATATATATATATATATATATATATATATAGATTACGCAAATAAATCGACCGCTGGAGAATGCCACACAAACACAAACAATTCTCCCCAGCGAAAAAACATCAAAAATAATATATATATAAGTTGAAGTGAGGGTAGGGAATGATTCTTGAACAGGCAGGGGTTGCTTCCTAAAATTCTTAATCATAGACTTATTTTAGCAACGTTTTAAACATATTCAGGTTCATAATAAGGCATCTTATATTAAGTCTATTATGATTTTAAAATTTCATTTTAGGTCCATAAGTATTAAATTTTGAGAGTGAATATTAAATTCCAGTAAAATCCTTCATGATGTGTTGATAGCATGAGTTAGTTATCTTCACACTGAATGAAGCTGTGTGGGCATAATCATTTTTAGTGCGAATATAACTCATCCACTCAACACTCCCTGTAGGATTTTACCCGAATTTGATGTTCACTCTCAAAATTTAATATTAATGGACCTAAAATGAAATTTTAAAATCACAATGACTTTAACACAACAAAATATAAGATGCCTGATGATGAACCTGAACTTCACCAACATAAGCTAATAATTTAAACAATTTTGGGGAGCAACTCCTGCCTCATTCTTCAAAGATGTATATATATATATATATATATATATATATATATATATATATATTCTATTCCACGTATTTCTGACCTTTATTTACGTATATTTATTTTTTTTATATATATATGGCGCAGGTCAAAAGAATAGTACTCCATTTTCCATGTACTACTTTATTGACCTGCGCCATATATATAAAAAATAAATATATATGTATACGGTTTTTGATACGGTATATAGCGTTTTCACAATAAACGATTGGACGAGTTCGTTAACCAGCAAAATTAATCCATCTGCTGGAAGGGTTTATTCTAGACTATAATTAAAAATTAGCTCCTAACTGTCAAAATTGTTACATTGCAACAATATTCGGCAGAATTCGGTCCCAGGAGCGGTTGAGCCACGGAGATCATCAGAAATGCGCGAATCGTGGCTTAAAGTAAATAAAAAATACATTCAAAAAATAAAAATGCAGCGTTTTTTGTTGTGTATCTAGCACTTTATGTCATGATGAAAATTACGGTCTTATTATGCAATCGAATTCTCTAACTAACATCAGGAACCGCATAATACTTGGCAAAACTAATCACGATCAAGTGATTATCTGTACTACCTCAGAAATAAATCCTTTGATTAGGCTAGATCAGCTAACAAATAATTAAAAAATCGTGACCGCGGCAAAACTGTCGCTTGCACAGATGCACCTGATCAAAAATGGAAAAAATAACTAAGAACATTACAACTTTAAAAATTTGTTAAAGCCTGAGGGAATTAACTAAGAAAAATCAAGTTTATTTTTATTACTAATTTTCCATCATTATATTTTTAAGATTGTTCAAAATAAAATAGTTATTATATTTATTAGAATAAAATTGTATTAATAAAAAAGGCAACAATCAGGAAAGTAAAAAAAATTGCGTGACCTCGACGTGATTTGAACACGCAACCTTCTGATCTGGAGTCAGACGCGCTACCGTTGCGCCACGAGGTCTTGATCCGTTCCGGCTACCATTGGAAACCCTTATCGTTACAAACCGAACTCCTTTTACATTAGGTGTGTTAACCGGTATTAAAATCTTTAATCATGGCTTGGATTCTTTCATATTTTTTCGTAACTCAAAAATCCTTAAACTTAAGCTTTAAGAATTTTTTTCCCATAAATTTTGCTGAATAAATAAAATTCCGGTGTACGGATTCTCCTGGTTCACGAGCTTTTTCATTCAAATCAGACGAAGTATTTCGTTATCAAAGTTTATCGAAATCGGTACATTTTTGGGGCTAAAAAGAGCTAATTATATATATATATATATATAGTTTCTTGCAAATGGACCCGGTATAAACTCGCAAATTACAATTAAAGCTGTTTTGATCTGTTTGATTTTTCTGGCTATCCAACTTGTTTCAATCTTTCCGGATGAGCTCCTTTGCTGTCATGAGATCAAGCTGCTCCTTATTATGCGTGTGTGAGTGTATATACATATATATATATATATATATATATATGGATTGTGCCATCGTGAAGACGTCAGAAGCTGGAAAACACGCTAATAGTCGAAATTAAACCAATTAAATGAGTAATAATGATTTTTTAAAAATAAAATAGGCGTGGAGTAAATGTTTTAATCAAGAGGCAATAATGAGGAAAGGATTCAAGTAGTAAAAATATTGCATGACCTCGACGTGATTTGAACACGCAACCTTCTGATCTGGAGTCAGACGCGCTACCGTTGCGCCACGAGGTCCTAGGTTCGTACGGGCCACTATTGACACCCGTTTAATGGAAAACCGAATGAACTACCCCTAACCATCACAACCTATGTCTAACAATTATACTACTACTATTACCGACTGGTCATCATCGAACTCAAGCCGAGAAGTAGTCCTTGCAAGACTAAGAATCGGCCATACACGCATAACCAATGAGTACCGGATGGCAAATACTGACAAATACGTATTATATTGAAATGGTTTGTGAAAATTTAGAAATATTATTTCTAGGGATGTGTTTAATTTTTTGTTAGTAAATTATTTAAAAAAATAAAATAAATAATTACATTTTAAGAAAGAGAAAAATAAAAGAGGAATGAGATAATATTTAAATAAATTAAATTTAGTTGGTCGGCTAGCAATATAATTATTTGGCATTCATATAAATTACACAACAAAAAATAAAAATATCACTCCATTTGGCAATACTGGGATATAATGAACCATGTATTGCAAAAAAATAAAATAAAATAAAACATGAAATGGTTGATTAGTAGATTTCATACACATGAAACATTATTTTATCCATGCGGACAAAGAAAGAAAAGAAATCATAATTTTATCATGTCATAACACAAGTTATTCTACAATTATAGAATACAACATATTTATCCAAACAAATTAAAACAAATTTATTCTTTATAAGAAAATAAAGGTATTCTTAAAAATACCTACCCTTATTAAATACAGAAAACTAAAAAATTAGTAATGTGGACATGGTTCAGATGGGGTACATTAGTTCCCTCAATAAGTTTCCGAGGGACGAAGACCTCGTGGCGCAACGGTAGCGCGTCTGACTCCAGATCAGAAGGTTGCGTGTTCAAATCACGTCGAGGTCAAGTATTTTTTTTTTCTCGTTTATTAATTATAAATTTTGTTCACATAAATTTAAATTTTTTCTTCCTTAATTATACGATTTTAATAATTTTACTTCAAAAAAATATTGAAGGACATTTCGGCTGGCTGCAAGAAACATTATCATAATATTTCTTATTAGAACTATCCGAAGGAATCTACCTACGTATTTAGATTGTAGTAAAGCAACATTTTTTGAAAACTTCTTGAAATCATCACCGATCTCCACTATATATTGTGTTTGTGCACGTGTGCGTCTGTCTGTTAACACGATAGCGCCAAAAATTTTTTTTAGCCACAAAACTTGATATATAGCAGATACGATTGGGCGAGTTCGTTAATCGACGAAATTGGTGTATATTGAGCACAGATTGGTAATTAGCGCGGTTCCTCCCTCCCCCATAGGGAGGAACCCTGCTTATGAGATTGACGTCGTGACGCAATCAGGAAGAGATGACTAGAAAATGTCATGTTTCGGGCAAAGAATCGCGGATCAACTTTGTGTGTGTGTATACATACATATATATATATATATATATATATATATATATATATATATATACAAATTTATACAAAAATTACAAACTTACTTGCGTATTAATTTTTTTTTTTTTTTTTAATTGCCCACAATTTACCCATGCAAAGCATCCTTTTTTGGCCTTCAACACTTACTAACAAATATGCCATGGTAATGAAATAATGCAACTTTTCTGAGAGTTCCATCTACCTAACAGTGGAACATTAAAAATAAAAAGGCTTTTATTTTGTGATAAGTTATTTGTTTTGGTGGATTCTGTGAATTTCGATTTAGAAAGTTTTGCACAAGGTACATGAGATCTTATAGGAAAATTGATGCAGAATTTGAAAACGTGATTAGAATTATATTTTCCCTATGGCATGAACGACAAATAGCACAATAATTGCCAAAATCTAACGTTTAGACAAAAACACGGAAACGCCTATATCTAGGGAAATAATGGAAATAAACATTTCTCCTTGGTGGCATTCAACTACACTTTAATCGGTGTACACACCCCTCAAGTATGGCGATTTCCTTCGGGACCACCCCGTGTATATATATATATATATATATATATATATATATATATATATATATATATATATATATATATATATATAGTTTTTATAGAAGTAATAAATAGTTCCAGACCCGAAGGCTTTTCTTGATTAGATAAGACACAATCACTATCGACTTTCTTCGATCCAACTTACTTAGATCCGATCTATTTCTGGGATTAGGATGACTGGTGATTGTAGGTCCTCGACTTATCAGTAACTTGATTGGGGCCAATCTTGGATTGCTGTTGCCCTGAGAATCTGTTTATCCCCTTTCTGTTATATAGGAAAAATACTTCCATTTTCTGTTGTGCCTTTGAAGATGATCTAATAAAGTTATATCACAATATTCTTTAATATGTTATAATAGATTAATTTAATGAGAATATAGTATTTATGTATTTCCTTTATATCTTACTGAGAGCTATGTTCAGAATAATTTATTGTGCGTCACGCAGGAGCTGCATCACTAAGCACTTTCCTCTGAATATATATATATATATATCTATATATATATATCATAGCTGGCCCGGCAAACGTTGTTTTTGCCTTTAAATTGTTTCTAGTGCTCATTTTGGTAGTCAAATAAAAATTAACTATCTTATTATTAGTGTGTGAGGATGTGGTCTATGATTGAAAGAGGAATGGAGCGCTGTGAACGATGACAGCCTATAAAAATAACAAAAACACCAAACACGCATTTTTATATCTCATTTTACGTTATTATCTTGATTTGTATAAAGAAATCAATTTCTTAGTGCAATGAAGTGCACGATATTTTTGGTAACTCTATCTTTGGGCAACACAAACAAACTGGATGGCTTACCCTTGCGAGAACATGCCACGTATAATTATTCCCCGTGTGAAAAACACAGTGGACCCAAATCTAAGCCACAAACAGACATCGTTTGGCCTTGCGACTTATTGATTGTCATTGCGAATGCCAATCTAATTGGAAATTGAACGCGTTTAAATGCAATTGGAACGTCTGTGGGAATAATAGAGATTCTTGGTAGCTATACATTTTCGCCTTGGAATTTGCCATTCAAAATTCCTGCTTCGACAACGCTTTTCATAATTTGTTAATCACTAATCGGGTACCATTGCACAGCCGTAGTGGGTTCAAATTACGAAGTAAAATACCCGGAGATCCAACCTTGAGTAGTAAATGGTGCGATGGCATCCCTGGCGTATCCAATGAATTCAAAAACTCTGTTGGATAATTTACAGCTTCGTTGGCATCGCAAACTGTATCGATAGATTTGTATGACATCGAGTCCCCTGGCAAGAACTCTTGTATCTTGATATTCAAATCGTTGAAGTCCACGTTTTTTGCTGCCAAAATTGCTCTTTCTGCAAGCCACTCATGATTCATGTTTCGTGTGTGTACTTCGGGAAATATCTGGTCAATGAGATTATTTCATGAATTAACGATTGTGCAGAAATCGTTCGGTAATTTTATGCATCCAATATGTTCGTTTACACCAACTTTACCATCTCGAAGCATTTGAACGCGCATATTTAATTTTAGTTGTACTTTTTCAACATCAAGCCATAGTGGCGATGATTTTAAGCGATCATTGATGTCATCAACGTACATTGAACGTGGAATGACGGGAAGTGATAGTCTGAAATCACCTGAAAGGAGTAACAGAGTTCCGCCAAATAGTTTGTTGTTGTTTTTTATGTCCTTCAATGTTCTGTTCAACGGCTCTAGGGAATGTTTGTTTACTGGGTGAGAAATGACACCGATAGACGATTGGCGGGAATAAATGATCGAACGATAATTGATCAGTTATAGACCTTGAAGTGTTGAAAATTGTTAAAGTACCTACTAATATCTATTAAAAAATGGGGATTGGCGATAGAATAGTGAAAATTTAGGGTCCTATTTATTTTTTAATGCCAAATCATAAAAAAGTAAAAAGAAAACAAATTTTGTCTATAGAAAATGTATATAAGAAAAATAAAAATGTTGGGGTGGACAACCTTTATCACTTAGGGATATGAAAAATAGTTAATGACCTATTCTCATACCTACTGAGTATACAAACAAAATTTCATAAAAATCGGCTTAGCCGTTTCGGAGGAGTTCGGCAACAAGCACTGTGACACCAGAATTTTATATATTTTATTTATATATATATATATGTATATATATATATATATATATATATATATATATACACACACACACACACACATATACGTTTATATATATATATATATATATATATATATATATATATATATATATATATATATATATATATATATAAGTAAATTTGAAGACGGGTCATTGTCGATGTCTGCTAGGCAGGATCGATAAAGATTTAAAGACATTTTTCAAAAATTCATTCAAGCGTGCAACCTTAATAGCTAATGCAATATTAAAGCTTGTACGGGAAGTGTTACCACATTACAAGTAGACGTAAATAAAAATTTATCTAATATATAAATAATAGATGAGTTTTTTTATTTAGAGGATAATTAATATTTACAAAGAGCTCAATGACAGAACTATATGCTCTACTTAAAAAAAAAAAATTAAAAAGATATGAGTGTTTTGAAACATTAGTGGACAAAATTGAAAACATATTATTTATTAAACTTGTAATTAATTGAAAATAACTATTTACGCTCATTAAGTTTAAATTCAAGTTTTATTTCATTACTTTTATTGCTTTTAATGCTGAATTTAATCTTTACTTATTTATTAGTTAACTTTGGTATTTGAAAATTACTATATTATTGGCTATGTCTAGTGCCTAATTTTTATACGTCTGGCAAATAAATATATATACCTTATACTGCTATGAGCGGTGTAAGTTGTTTGTTAAGAATTTTATTAATAAATAGATATTTTATATTAAAAGCCGTCACTTCCCAATATCGCCTAATACCACAATTTATAAGCGAATTCTTCCGTAATAATGGAAGGGAAAAAGATGATCTTTAGGATTATATTTTTTTATTATTATAAATGCCAAAATCATTACAAAGAATATAATGCCCCGGCAATAATTCTTAATTGGTAAGCCAAAGAGGTTAAAAAACGAATTCATTCACTCAGAGAAACATCTAGGGCAAAAGGTTGACAGCTAATGACGACACATAAATAGCCCTTTAATTCTATTATATCTTTGGCTTAACTGGCTTTTCATGTATGTGTATTTTGTTTAAATATTCACTGCTAGAATATATTTAAAAAAAAAAAAAATAAAAATAAAAAATTCTGCACAAGCTAATGCACTTTCAGAATTCTAATAAAAAAAAACCCGACATATTTATAAATATAATGACAAGTCAATAAAAAAGAAGTAAATTATAGCTATGACTTTAGGAAAGGAAAATATCAACTTCACATGAGTCATTTCTTGTGCAGTTTTTTCTTTACGTAAACCAGGCTTAGAATAGGACACTGCTCACTAATTCATGGATATCTAATGCAAAAGAAAGGCAGACCAAGACGTACACACTAACGAGGACCTTACAGTAAAACACATACTGATAGACTGTAGACTGACAGACAAATTACAAATACCACATAACATACTTGACTTATTATCACCAGGTAGCCCTTACATGGACATTTTACACCAACATTTAAAGACACTCAAGGTATACTGTAAAATTTAATTAAATATAGAACATTTAAATAAACATAAATTATAGATACATGAAGCTTTAATTAAAGATACATATAAACAAGAATGAAATCTTAAATTGACATGAAAAGTAAAAATTATATGTATATTATTTTAAATTAAAAGTACTTATTATTCATGTCATATATATATATTCTATAACTTTATTTATTATTATTTAGTTTTATTTTTATTTTTTTAATTTTATATATATATATATATATATTCTTTTTTTTTTTTTTTTTTTTTTTACGTTCTGATTTTCAGTCACTAAACTGTTTAAAGAGGCCATTGCTAAAGTTGCGGGAATGTAATAAAATTAATAAATAATAATACTTTTACCAATTCTATTATAGTTTTTTAAACAAAAATAGCCACTGCATTTATTATAATCTAGAAATAAATAATATGGCTAGTGTGCGTTTCCTACGAATCAACTTTTGATTTTCTACCAGTTTTATTTTTTATTTGTACTTTCTAATTTCCACAAGAGAAATAATCGAAATTAAATTCATTTTATATTAAAGGTCATCGCAACATATTCTTCATGAAGTGTTCTATTGCAAAGATTTATTGCTACTTCCTGAAAATCAAGAGAAGCTACGGGAGTGGAGCGATATTTCACCAAATAATAAATGATTGATAGGGCTCTTATCAAGAAATGGCTATTGATAACAATGATAAGATGACAGTCCAAGATTCTCCTTTATTGGACGCTTCGATAGCTACCCCTCATCCATCATCAAATGGTCACAGCTTATTGGGACAAGAATTCTTCCCCTTTTTATTTCATTTAGCTTTCGTATAAAATTCTATAAAAGCTTCAATATCGGACGTATATATAAAATAAAAACATGAATATTTCTGCTCTTTGTCATTTGTAATAAGCAACAGTTTCAATTATTAATTTTGTCCTCAATTTCCTTCTGGAGTTCTGTGTATGGGTCGTACAACACTACTTAATAAGTACACAAAAACTTTACATTTTCGTCTATTTATCTTGATGAATAATAAAAGACATGGGATACAGCAATATCGCAGGAACGGGATGCAGCGCCCCTACTGGTAGAAGTCAGAACTCAACACCCCGTATGAAGTCTTATACAAACAGAGGCGCTCCTAGTGGTAGCATTGCCAAACAACTTTCGGTGGGTGAATGATATTCAATCTCATTATACCTGCTTGTCAACGTTTTGCGCATATTCAAAATACTCTTCTCATATCATTTTGATCAGTGTTTTTCTTCGTCCATCCTTCTAAAAAATATTAAATAAAATAATAAAAATAAAATTATCATCTTTGTATATTATTTGAATTTCCACATTGTCTGAGCTAATATTAAATAACAAGGATACTACAAGTGTTAAACATTAAGAGAAAAGAACTGTATAGCACGAATAATCTATAGCTCATTGAAAATAAGCTTACTATTTGTACAAGGAAAATGAGATATTGGTTCGAGAATATCCTCAATCGACGTAATCTACAAAAATATTGCAGATTATTTGTGAATAGATGTTATCAATTCTGGCTAGCGCCAATATCTAATATTTCTAGATTTATGTTAGAGGTTTCAAAAAAATATATATAATTTTCTATAGATCCGACCTAAAGAGGTCCGTCACAAGCACCAACATGTCGGGCAAATGATAGCAAATAAAATAGTTGAACAGAACGAATGGACCTATTCCTACTTTATGAACCCCCTGACATAAAAAGGTATAAGAAACAGTGGCGGGGGGGAATACATGTATATGAGTCTATATATATATATATATATATATATATATATATATATATATATATATATATATATATGCAGTAGAACTTGGATAATTCGAGCCCTAGGGACCGATATAAAAGTTCGAATTATCCAAAATTCGAATTATAAAAGTGTTTGAAAATAAAGGGCTAAAAAATCGAAATTCATATTTTCACATTTTTAAATAAAAAAAAAAATACATTTTATTTAAAGAAAAACAAACATTTCATGAATTGATGATAACGTACATAAGTAATAAATAATTTATCAAAAAAGTAAAAATAAAAGTCTATTGTTTTGAAAAAAAGTCATTTTCATGGGCAAGATCGGAGGGATGGTGGAAGGAAATTCTAGGTTAAAACGATAGGATGTAACTACAACCCCTAGAAGGGAGGAAGCGCGACCCACCACTTTGCAGAACTCCTAGAGTCCAAGAACTAGACTATGAGACCGCCGCGCTTCTTGTCCTGGAACCCCTACATCCGTTTATTACTATCCTTCTTATCTGAGAGGAGAATATTTTCACAAGATTTAAGATCGATCGCTATTATTATCCAAAATTCGAATTAACCACGATGTTTTTACATTGTTTTTGGCCTAAATTCTAGGGACCGAGAGAAATATTCGAATTAAAGAAGAATTATCGAAGTTCGAATTATCCATGTTCCACTGTATATATATTTGTCTTTTTGCTCTCTATGAGGCTAAAAATGATCCAATTTTGATTAAATTTGATACAAAAATACATTGTCGTATTTAAAAGGCCATGTGCGTTAAACAGCTAAATCCGCTTACCCGATGGATGGAATAAACGCGCTAAAAATGGAAATATTATTTGAAATAAATTAGATTAATTATAAATCGATACTAGAAAATATTGATAAAAGAGTACTCATGGAGTTGTGGTTAGTCCGGGCGCATTGCTGGTACTGGTTATAAAGTCCGACGAGTAGAGGAACGATAAGGAACGAAGTACGTCATATCGGCTTTTATGTTCAGATTAAAGTTGATTTCGTTCGGCTTATCGGTGGTCGATGTCAGAGTTTCTGTCATCGGTATCAGCTTGTTGTCTACCTCTATAGCGACACCGTGAAATTTTGGTACTCGGCAGAGGTATCGCAAAGATTTATTTTATTGTTCCTCGTAAAAGATTTATTCTCAAGAATGCTTCATTAGAAAAATTGGCGTAAAAAAGAAAATATTAATTAAATGATATCTAAAACGAGAGATAGGGTATATTATAACAAATACTAAATACTAAGAAATGATTTGTTTATAATGTTATTTTAGCGCGGTTCCTCCCTCTCCCATAGGGAGGAACCGCGCTTATAGGGTTGATACAATGAAACAATCCGGAAGTGCCGACTAGAAAATTTCGCGTTTCAGAACCCCTAGAGACCGAAAATAACGGTGGTTCAAATTTGTATATATATATATATATATATATATATATATATATATGTATATATTTATTTATATATATATATATATATATATATATATATATATATATATATATATATATATATATTTGTCTGTTCGCTAATTTCTGGCTTCCCTGATGGTCCGATTTTGATGAAATTTGGTACAAAAATCCGTCGTCCAATTTGAAAGGTCAAGTTCGTTAACCAGCAAAATCCGCCCACTGGAAGATGGTGTTTGGGGCGAAATTCGCGCAGAAAAAATCGTAACGCTTACGTTTTTGAGTTCATAAGCGTGTAAGTACTCTTTTTATAGGCTTCTTGGGCTAGAAAAACGAATGAAACCATTTTCAAGGCGATAGCTTTAACCGTTGTCGAGAAAATTGTAAAAATAGTTTTTGAATTCCGTTTTTGGTTTGGGTACTTAGAATCACGGGATTCAGTTGAAACATTATCTGCATGTTCTAACTTCATTAAAACTAATATGTTGAAAGTTATGTAACGTTTGGAGTTAAGGAAGGGTTAGAATAAAATATTTTATGAACAGACATGAAAAGTTTTGGTAACTTTTTACACTTTCCTTAATATCTCGAAAAAGGTTGAGAATCTTGGGAAACGGAAGATGACCATTAGAAAGGTCACTAAATTCTCTACAAAAATGGTTCTAAAGAAAATTTTGATTAGGCGATGTCAATCGGAGAAATAAGTGCATAAAACTTTAAAGTAATTGATTTCGCTTATTCGAACTGTTCTTTTTGTCTGTTTTATTCCTTGTTATTTTTAAATTGCTTATAGTCAGATAATGTATTTGACAATAAAAAAGATTAAGTAAAATAAGAAGATCAATTTATTGTTAGAAATGTAGCGTTCAAAGAGAGAGATCCCAAATGCTCCAAATGCCTCTGAGCGGAGGCCTTTCTGCCCGACTTATGGTATAGCTGACCCATACAGGTAAGATTGTAAATCAAGACCTTTCAAGACTGGTTTGTTTGAGATTTCATTTGGATAGCTGTTTCGCTATTGATCTAAATAAAGTAATAACTGTTTCTATTCTATGCCTTCATAAACACTAGAGATAAGAACGGAACCGCGCTAAGATGACGCAGTTCCTGCGAATCGGACTTTTTAATTTATAATTTGCTTGTGTCATATTTTTAATATTTATATATTAGTATTATTGTTTATGTTAGTGATATGCACTTGTTTTAATTTTTAAATGGGCTATATTCTACGATATTTATTATAATTTTAAGGTAATACTCTAGGATATACATGCATTATTTACCAAAAAATTTTTTATAACTTTTGTGTAAGAGGCTTTAAGTGTTATTTTGGTGTAAGCAGCCAGATTTAGAATTGTTTTGTTGTTTTTTGACTTGTCCATTTTACATGTTTTTGGATTGCTGGAAAAAATATATTTATCTATCTGCATTAGGGGTCTCCCGTAGTCTAGTGGCTAGCGCGCTGGATTCATAAGCGGGAGATGGTGGGTTCGATTCCCACCTCCGGCAGGAATTTTCTCATCACAAGGCTCGCTGGGAAAATTCCTCGCTGCACCCTGGATGTCGGCGCTAATGACCTAGAAGTAGACGCGCCGTAAAAAAAAAAAAAAAAAAAAAAAAAAAAAAAAAAAAAAAAAAAAAAAAAAAAAAAAAAAGAAAATCTATCTGCATTAGCGACTGTTTAGGAAAACTAAAAGTCCATGACGCAGGGAGGGCATAACTTCGCAGATAATTAGTTGGTTAGTTTAAATCAAAATGCTAAGGAAAGTTTTTAAACTAACTGATAAAAAAAAAAAAAAAAAAAAGTTTAACTTTTTCAAAAACATTTTTTCAATTTTAAAGCGGGTGATTTAATCTAAACAAGTCCGACAGCGCGTTATCTTTGCGCGTATTTATTCCGTGTAACATTTGGTGTTAGTACTCTCCATATCTAGCTCTATCCACCAAGGTGACTCCAATAACCAATAAAGAAATTTAAAAAAATAACAGTTGGAAAGCTTAGAATAGAAACAATTTTTTTCGTTGATATTTCTTGAATAATGACGACACCTAGGGTTTTGATATGTGGCGTCCAGTTCAAACCACTATAATATTTTTTATGGGAACGGGGTTTTTCAAACTTTGAACTATCTCTAAAACGTGTACTCGAAAGTCTGTAATGGCTAAGCTGTAAAACGAAGGTGGAGCCAGGAATTTTCTCAACGAGCCGTTAGATGAGAAAATTCCTGCGGGTGGGAATCGAACCCACCATCTCCCGCATGAGAATCTAAGGCGTTAACCACTAGACCACGGGGCGATCCCCAAATGGGCTAATGCATTACATTATACATATCAAATTACATAAAAATCGCACAATTTCTAGAGCAGATTGAGAGCGAACAGACAAATTTGTAAGTATAGTATATATATGTCAAAGTTATTTGCGTAATTTATGGAAAGTCTGGATAACGTCATGACGCCAACCGCATAATCAGGTTTGTTTCTATGAAATTGAAGCACCGGAATTAGGCTCGAATGCAACCACGAGCTAACAAAACGCGAAAAAGATAAACTATAGTAATATTTAAAAGATAAAATTAAGAGATAAAAATAAGAGATATTAATTGGCTATCAATTTCATTTTACTGTTAAAAAATAACAATCCAATTAAATGACGAGCCATTTCATTTTTAATTAAATACAGAGTTAATGAAACTTTAGAAGAATAAGTTTCACCCCCTACCCCGAGGTAGGAATCAATTTATAAATCTGAAAAGGCTTAATCCATTTTCCGTGAAGCATTAATTAGTCTCTGAGATAATTAAGCTGGCGGACATTTATTTATCGTTTTAGGTTCACCGATTGCACACGTAGGAAAAAGTGCTAGTATTCAATCCTCAATTAATATAAATTTTATTTTTATGAATATATGTATGTACAGAGCGGCCCGCATTTAAATGGCAAAACTTCAGGAGCGTGTAGAGGACCGAAAAATTAAGACATTCCATTTATTAATATTTTTTTTTGTTATATTATCATCTATTTAATTTAGTTATTGCTTAAAATGTTTCCCACTTGCAGAAATGAGAGCATTGCATCTAGCACTGATTTGATCAATTGCAGCTGAACACTGTTCTGATGATATTATGACTTCATCTAAGAGGCTCATTCTTACTTCGTAATGAAGGTGACCAATTTCAGGCAGCATTAAGAGCAGATTTTCGAAAAAGTCAATCAACTCAAGAGAGCAATTAAGAGACCGAATCATAGATGAAGTGCACCAAATATCATCAGAACAGTGTTTAGCTGGAATTCATCAAGTCAGTGCTAGAGGTTATGATACCGTTTCATAACTAAATTAAATAGATGATAACGTTGTATTTTGTATGTTTGTACATATATATATATATATATATATATATATATATATATACGCATATATATATATATACGCATATATATATACGCATATATATATATATATATATATATATATATATATATATATATATATATATATGTACAAACATACAAGCAGAACAATACGCCGTACTTGAAAGTTTGCGACTAATAAAGACCAAATACAAACACTATAATAATGCAGTTTTATACACAGACAGCAAGACGACCTTACAAAAACTGACTAATCGTTCAATACTCGTTAACAGAAGAAATAAGGAAACATGTGACAGGAACAAAAAACATTAACATAAACATATATTTTAAGTGGATAAGAGGTCACTCTGGAAATATGGGGAACGAATTAGCTGATAAAGCGGCTAAAGCTGCCGCAAAAAGTCCCCAGTTACCAGTTTATTATGATAAGATATCGAAAAAACACTTAAAATATATGTTACAAACTAACACTATACAAACTTGGGAAACCCGCTGGACAAATACTAACAAAGGGACACACTTAAAGCTATTCATACCGCAAATTCAAACATATTTAACAAAAAAACAAACTCTGACTGATTTTTATACAACACAACTTGTCACAGGACATGGCTCAATAAACTCATATTTACACCGTTTCAAAATTACAAACAGAAACACTTGTCCTTGCGATTTTCTTACAGAACAAACTTACCAACACTTACTTTACGACTGCCGACTACTAATAGAGGAACGGACAAAACTAAAGACGACAGTTATAAAACAAAAAGGAATCTGGCCATCAACAGAACAAACTCTGTTTATGTGCCATAATATGGCATTAAGAGAATTCGCTGAGCAGCTTTACATGGCAATGGGAAGATTGAATGCCTATTACAAATAAAATACCTTATTAAGCATGTTAAATTAAATTGTAATATTATTACAGTTTAAATTTGTTCTAATTTCAATTTTGTAATGGTTGTTTATTATTCTTTTCTATCTTATTTTTTACTTCCTTTTATATTGTGTTATTTTGTTTCATTTTTCCTTTTATTGTTTTCTGTATAGTTTTTAACTAAAAGTTTAATATTTACCAAATTTAATTCTATGTAAAAAAACTAAATATGTCAATAATTAATGCAAGTGATATGCTATTTATTGCATGAGACTTGCAGACAAAAAATAAACTCCCTCCTTGCAGGGTTACTGTAAGGAGGAAACAAATATATATATATATATATATATATATATATATATATATATATATACATATATACATATACATATATAAACAGTTCGCCCAAGAAAGTTATATCATAGTATTAGCCTAAGTTTTCTGGCCCTTAATAATACTCGCTCCCTTATTTTTGCGTTTAGAACTTGGCCAGTCTTAATTAAATAATAAGTAGGACTTAGGGATATAGGCCAAAAATAGATTGGAAACATCCTGAGACTAGAGTTTCATCCGAAAAGTTATTAATGTTTGCAATACTTCATTCCTAATCATTACTACTGCTTAGAAAGCGGTCAATTGTTCATTACTTTTCTCTATAATGAACTTTAACAGATAATTATATCATCAAGTTGAATGTGATATACGTAACATAAGCACAGCGGTGGAAAGACGAGTATCAGCTAGAGTAACAGGAGCAATCAGAATAAGTAGCGGGTATAATCACTTAGAACTACTCGGTGATTAACAGGCCAAGGTCGTTTTAATGACCTTATAACTCAAAGCAGTTAATTCATGATCTAATACCTGCTACCGTTATCTCTTACTGCCTCCCATAATATCTGGCTACATATCTATCTATACATATATACGGCGTGACCCCAAAGTAGTTTTTAAATTCTAAAGTGCTTATAGGAAATTTCATTCTGTGCAAAAAATTTCCTTTCGATATGGTCCGGAATTGCTTCTTGGAGGCGATATGTAATTATTAAAATTACACGATATTAAACCCACTCTTTATTTTGGACACTAAGCGCATACATTACAAAATTTCTTATTTAGAAGGCAGATAATAATAAAACTGAAATATTACAGATTATAGCTGTTGTCGTTTTACAAGGCCTTGACTTCGTCTTATGCAGAGGAATAAACTTTTAATAATAATAAACTTAATACATAATTTTGCTAGACGGTCTATGGCATATAATAATAATTTGCTTAAAATAACCTATATAGATTAATAAAATCAAAATATAAACTGTTCTGCTCTTTTACTTTTATGAGCAGCTGTTTCAATTATTAATTTTGTAATTAATTTCCTTCCAGAGTTTTGTGTATGCGTGGTACTACACTACGTAATAAATAAACAAAGCTTAACATATTCATCTATTGATCTTGATGAGTTTCGCGAACCTACGTTTGGCGTGAGAATTCAATTCAAACATAGTACAAACTTTGTACTATGTGCGGGGGGGCTGTTACTTTGTACTACAAAGTAACAGCCCCCCCCCCTTCGAATAGACCGATTTAGTTCATTTTCACAACACTTCTTTCTTAGTAGATAGCCAGGACGTATACAGAGTTTCGTAACAATACTACAGAAATTACGACCGGTATAAGGAAATAAGTAATTTCTGTGCGGAGTAACCCCCCCCCCCTTCTAGTCAACCGATTTAGTTTATTTTCACAACAATTTTTTTCTCTTCAGTTGACCACAACAAATACCGAGTTTCGTTGAAATATAACAAAAATTATGGCTGCTATTGACAAATAACTACTTTGGCTCCGGAGTAAACCCCCCTCCGGATGGACTGATTTTGTTGGTTACCGAACTCGTTCAATCGTTTGATGAGGGAATACTACATACAAAGTTTCGTGGCGACAAAACAAAAACTGGCCTGTATCGTGTTAACGGACACATATATTCTATATATATATTTATATAAATTTTAACTGGGGTCATTTTCGGTGTCTACTAGGTAGGATCGATAAAGATTCGAAGAAATTTTTCAACAATTCCGTCATGTCTGCTAGATACTGTGTTATCCAAAGAATGATTTTGAAATAAGGTTTTAGTGCGGTTCCTCCCTCCATCCAATGGGAAGAAACCCCCCTTATGACCTCATTATGCTACCCGGAAGTGCCTACTAAAAAATTTCATGTTTCAGAACCCATAGATCACGGAAATAACGGTGGTTGAATAATATATATTAGACATTTCGCTCTCTCATCGGCTCAAAAATGGTCCTATTTTGATGAAATATGTAAAAAAAAAGCATTCATTTTGGAGCGAAATTCGCGCAAAAAAGTCGTAACGCTTACGTTTTCACATGCTTGCAGATATTGCTTTATAGGTACCTCAGCGAAGTAAAGCTAATGAAACTATTTTCAAAGTAACGGTTTACGAGAAAAATTGATACAACAGTCTCAGTTTACTTGACTTTTTAACACTCCAATGGTCGCGTGAGATCTCTCAGATACACAGATTCTTACGCAGACTGTGTAAGGGGCGCAAGTGCGCGGGTCTAGCTATACCCTTTACTATTCCTAGAGCAGGTATTGGCTGATAAGTCAGTTATGACCTGACGCTCCTCCAATGAGTAACTGTCCACTAAAACTATTTTGTATCTCATAGATACCAGGCGACCATATTTGTACTTTTAGAAAAGAGGGCACATTGGTGTCATAAACACCACGAAATAAAAACAGCCACAAAATAAACATGCTTAAAATATCAAGTATGAATATGAATGCAGCGATTGATGAAGAAACAGGGGTAAAAAAAATATCACTGTAGCCGAGAGCACCAAAACTACAAGGCTCACCCAATATAAATGCAAGGGGTGCGGCCAATATTTATGTCTCTATGATTGCACATTATATTGTCCAGATGGACGTAACGTGGATGATGATACATAAGACGTTTTTTGAAGTTATATATTACTACAAAATATTATTAATATTTGCCCTAATATTTCCTACCTACTTGTTATTTGTATATTTCAACTATATAAGTTTTCATATAATAAATAGATAACATATAATACAATGCAAGGTTAGGAATAACCCTTCAAAGTTCAACATATACATTTATTATATAATAAAAGTATATTTCCTATTTCCTACATAATATATAAGGGTTATTCCTCACCTTGGATTGAATTATTAATTAATACCCTTCCCCTTTTCATCAACATATTTAAATAAATAACTTTTTCTTGGTAAATTTACTAATTTTTTATATATTAATCTTCTGTTATGAGTTTTTGTTCATTCTTAATACAATAGATAAAGTTATTCACGGTAAATGAGACTGAAACTCAGGCGTATCTCTCAGATACAAGGCGACCACCAATGGTCGTTTCAATGGCGCGACCATTGGAGTGTTAATTGTTTGTTGCTGAATTTTAATGAGTATTTTATTAAAACAACGCAAGAATATGAGAAACATTGTTATAGTCTTTAAAAGATCGAGCAGTGAGAAAGATGAAGGAGTAATTTCCGCTTAGTATACAATCAGTTTCCTGTTGTGGAGCTTAAAATCTTATATTACTTCTCTCGAGATATTTTATAATTTTTTAACTTTTCAATGCTTCTATTCCTTTACTAATGGCAGTAGGTATACAAACGGTACCACACTAAGATGACGCAGTTCCTGCGAGTCGGTTTTCATCCTAATTCTTTCAATTTATTAACTCCAAGGATATTTTTGTTACTACACCTTTAATCCAGTTAATACATTTAGGATTAAATATTTAAAAACAAGAATAGCCTTTGTCTAAAACAAATTTATTTTTTAGTGCTAACTAGCTTAGTTAGTTTTAAATGTTGAATTAGGCAGGAAATTTTAAAATATACAATGTTCGCTTCTTTTCTTTCCACAAATAATATAAAAGATTTATGTTTAAAAAACTAGGAGCTATTACCTTGCTAAACAGCTAGGATCCTCAGAACACAAGCCTCTTTCAACTTTTTCTTTTAATACTTTTTTCCAGGTGCTTTTGAAAGACTTTTTATCTACGGGGTTTTGAGGCTGTCCCTGCTAATTACATTAAGCTTTTCTCTTCCTCTCCCCAAACATCCAAAAAAAAAGAAAAAAAAAAAAAGGTTTCATTAAAAGAAGTATTGCAAAAAAGAAAAAAAATATATTAGTTCTGCGGAAAGTGGTGAAGTAACACAATAATAAAAATACTTCTTATCCCTTGTGTCATTTGGAACACTCGAAATAAGAGTACTTAATATTTTGTAAAAACGTTAAACTCCTACTGTCATGAAACCCTGAAGATAAGTGAACTTTAGGCGCCATTATGTACTGAAAACGTAACGGAAATTAAGCGTTCGGCATGTTTGACTTTCGCTCGGAAATCACTATCACAAATGACCGAACATTCGTTGTCATTTTAGGTATTTCGTTTCACTGTCAAATTCATTTTAACGACAAATTCCAAAAAAAAAAAAAAAAAAAAAAAAAAAAAAAAAACACCGAGTAAAACAAATGTAAAGAACCGTTCAAAGCAAAGAAATCAACACTTTACATAATCATTACGTTAAATTATTGTCTATATATTTAAATTATCTGTATATTTATACATTCCATCATGATTACATTATGACACGTATCATGAATATGTGTACATTTACATTATACATGGGTATATGAATGTAACATTCGTATCAAAGTAATGGCTGACCATATTCAGCAACAGCTGTCTTATAATTCCAAGGAAAATATTTACAGGAAAAATTATTTTCCTTAGGTATTTATTTTCCTTGGTTTCATGTGATTTAATCATTTATTTTTCATATTATAAGATTGTGACCCTATTTTTCAATACATCATCACGTGATCATGTATCTACATTGTATTCAATGAATAAAACCTACATCTAATGTTGAAGGTATTTTTTACCTTTGCTAATAGTTCCTGTTTTAAGCAATTTTGGCAACATTTGACAGCCCTTGCGCGTCCAGAAGATTTTAACAGAAACTTCCAGTTTTTGCACATTATTATCTTAGAGTCGTGTAGGTGACAATTACATATTAAAAATGGTAAATTAAAAAATAATATAAATTGCCAATAAAATGTGATTTTTTAACATGCGCGACTGAAAGTTACCAATAGATATTTTAGATATTTTTATCCCCTTTTAGTCTCTCAATTTCGCAACTTTTCCGCGGTATTACACCGTGAAAAAAAAAAATTAATTTTTTTCGAACCGCCACACTATTCATATCTCTCTCTCTCTCTCTCTCTCTCTCTCTCTCTCTCTCTCTCTAAAAAAAAAAAAACTCTCCTTAGAGTATAAAGTAAAAGAATGAAGGAAGATTATTGAAGATCGACACGAATAGCCGAACGACCCTTCTAAGGGCCAGATTGATGAGGACTACCTCGCCTTGCTGCCCCGACCGCCAGTCCTTAATTAGGGAGCGCCCTCTCCAACAATATCTTTTAATTATTGCTTTTACCAAAAAGAAAACCCTTTTCCTTAAAGTACTTTCTTTTTTTTTCTTTTAGCTTCTTTTTATCGGCCCCATTTTATAAATGATTGTTCTTCTTTAGCCTCTTATCCTTTGCTTTATGTCAGCCTTTCAGTATCTATCCCATGGGGTGGTGTGATTAAAACGAAGTGACTACATAGTAGACACTACGGTGTAGCGTTAGTTTTAACTCATATCCATGTTATTAAAAAAAAAGAAAAAAGTTACTCCATAGTTACAACTACCCTAAATGAAGAGTTAACTGTTTAAACGATCGGGGTTGTACGAAATCTAAGTTAATGCACTTCGCCAAAGATGCGGTGCGATAAATAAATATAAAAAAAAATCTAAGTTGAAAGAATCATTATTTAACGAAAATCGGCCACGTTGAAAGTGCACAAGAAGTGAGAGGGTGTTAGTAGGTTCTTGACAAGGTATTAAGAGCCTAAACCTTGATCAATGACTATATCATAACTTGCATAGGCAAACTGTTTTTGGGAGAGGCCTGGAACAAGGTCTCTTTTTTCAATGTTAGATGTTTTGGGGGGATATCAATACTTTTTGTAAGTTAATTTTGAGTCAGCGCCGTCGACGTTTGGATTGTGGAGGATGACGTGGGGACATTTGGAAGAGTGTCAAGCTGTATTTTTTGCGTGTAAAAGAAAAGTCTGGGGAAAGGCCTCAACGCAACTTTTCTGAATTTTCGGATTTTCGTTTTGTTTTTTAGGTTCTCCTTAACGAGATGATTCATTTGATTTCCCACATGACGAGTTTTGGAAGGAGTGATAGGTTTCCGAAGAAACAAAAAATACAAAACGGCCACCCCCCTCCCTTGGGAGGGAAGTCTAACACAACTTTCCAGTTTTACTTGCATCTAAGGAGTATAATACCCATGCCAAATTTTATAAGTTCATCTTTAACTGGTTCAATGTTATAAGAGGGTAAAAATCGGCTACAATACTTCGTGTAATATACACACACTAACGCCATACATAATATACACCTGTGTATAGGCCGGAACTTGCCCTTGCACACTACGTATATACACACACACACTCACAAATATGAACTGTTTGTTTTCTCTTGATCTATGTGAAATAATCCTTGACAGTACATCGGAATGCGTCATTGAAGTGATGCTTAACCAGGGCTATATCTCTTAGGGGGTGAAGGAGAAGGGGCAGATATTGGAAAATAGCTTACTTATAATTGGAAAATATAGTCGTGATTTATTTGTTATAAGAGATTATTGGGATGAGAAACTATGCCGTTGCTATCTGCTATAAAAGCTATATTCTGAAGAGACAATCCACCATGTAATATGATGAAATAAGGACAAAATGTGAAGATATATGAGAAATTCCTAAATCATTATTTTTAGAAGATTGGGAGAATGGAAGATAAAGCTATTCTATTTCCTTCGAGTGAGGATTCTCCAAGCTATCAAATGAGTTTATGGATTGCTGATTTATTCCAATATTTTTCTTCAATCTTCTTCCTGCTTATTTATTGATCTCCCAATAGCAAGGTAAAAAAATCAGACGCACAGGCACTCATACAGACACAAACGTTGTACATTCGTTACGATGACGCTTACACACAGAAAATTGTGCCATAATGAATATTAATATATTACAATTCACATTATTATATTGTGTGATAATGAATGTTTCAATCAGTGTTCAATCACAAAGTTGAAGTTGAAGTGAGTTTTTGTTGTGAACGTTTCGATTTTAATTTTTAGACTTCATCAGGGCGATGTACAGACTAGGTAATAAAACTATACGACGACCTATGATTAATGTTTATAACAATTAGGTATGAAAGTAAACAGTGAATTCATAAATATATCTAATTTATTACCTAATTTCTAAACCATTGCAGAAATGTGAGAAAAAGTTAGGTTATAAATTAGATATATTTATGAATTTACTGTCCTTTTTGTTATAAACATTAATCATTAGTCTTCATATACGTCCAGTTTTATTACGTACTCCGCACATTTTTTTATCGCCCTGATGAAGTCTAAAAATTCAAACCGAAACGTTGACCAAAAAATATTTTTTTATTTTATATCTGTAGTTTTGTTAGTTAACCTTTTCGAGACTGATAACCACTTTCGTGCCTGACAAGGCCATTTCTTGGCTTCGGAAATGAAAGCCACCGTTGTGACAGCTTTTTGCGATATCTGGCGGTAAGTTTTGTTAGCCCTAATCACTCTTCTATCCGCCAGACTTCATAAAAATGCATTTTGAGACTTCTGACTGCGGGCCTCCTGCCTGCTTTCCGGTCCCTTTGCATAGGCTTATTTGTTTTCGCAGATGATGTGTACATATAGGTCATGTTTAGTTCGTATTATAGCAACGCAAAGATATTTGACTTGATATCATTTAAAAAATAATAGTAATAAAATTTAAAAAAAACGTTTTTAAGCCTGCTGTTGACTATTCGGATGCCCAGATTAAGACAATGGTAACGACAACTTTTTTAAGAAAGAATTAACGAACGTTTATCAGGAAAAATGAGAAGAGATGAGCTCAGCTGAGATCAGCTATTTTAATGCCGTCCTCTGGAACTAGGAGCTTGAAACAGGCTCCGCTCCACGGACATCTGCAGATTGCCGACTAGTGAGGGTAAATATGACCGGCCCTGACTATCTTGTCAGTGGTTTCTACTATTAGATAGTGTTATCACTACAGCCGGTTATAATATGTAAATTGTGGCATTCAAAAGTCCGACTCACAGAATCTATCATATCTTTGAGTATTTTCACATCAGGGAAATCCATGGTGTGATTTGAAAAGCTTATAAAATCAGGATAAAAAAAATATATATGATAAAAGTCACAAAACTCCTCATTTGTGTTATAACTGTGATTATTTTTTTTCTTAATGATTCTTATTTAGCTAAAATAACGAACATATATACATCTAAGTTTGCACAAATTTATTAAAGTGGAAAAATTCAGTCTCCTTCGTTTGAAAACAAAAATTCTATTTTTTTATTTTCATAAACGGTTAAGGATATCACTTGCAATTGATGCTCCTCCTGTAAATAAGTAAACATCTAAAGACCTATTAGCGTAAAACTCTATTCTCTATGCATTTTTGTTCGACATTTTGTCTTAAGTATAGGGGCTCTCAAGATGTGTGTGCGACACAAATATGTGTGCGGAAATGCAAGTGGCATACCTGGAAATTATATTTATCGAGAAATTGTAAAAATAAATTAATCAGTGATATTAATTTGTTCCTGATACTTACCTATTCCATTTTATACCCATTTTTTCTAGTTCTGGTAAAGTAATGAAGTTCAAGCCAAAGCGTCGTCATTAAAAACAGGGTTTTACTATTTGATTGTATTGTTACAAAAACTCGGTATAATATATAAATTTGTACAATGACAATTAATACTTTCTGAACATAATTACAAGAGAAATTATCGGATGATCAGAAATTTCACAAGAAACCATTCAAAGTTAATTTTCTCCTCATCAAGACCATTGCCTTCCTGACATTGTCATTAAAGCCTTCGCTGTTTGAAGTTATAATTCCACGAGAGACGAGGGATAATTTCCACGGACTAACTACTCAGCTCCTCTTTCACTTTCAAATAGAACCAAGTTAATTTCTCTTTCACTTTCAAGAGAAATAAACTTCTCCCGGTCATTAAGATTTTTTATAGTGCAGAGTATTATATTCATGAGACAATAAATTATTTTACAGACGTCCCTCTCGCTGCATAAATAAGAACACATTATTCAATAAATCAGTGACTACAATAAAAGTTTTGCACCTTCATATTTATTTTATCAGCTGATACTGTCTACAACTCACTAATAAAAACTTTATGGACATACGGAATAGAACTCTGGGGGACAGCCAAGCATTCCAACATCCACCGAATCCAAACATTTCAATTCAAAGTCCTACGTACCGTAGATAATGCTCCTTGTTATGTTTCGAATCGCACCCTCCATAATGACATAAACATCCCATTTGTCCAAGATATAATCCATAGCCGCTTCTCATTTTTCCATAGTAAATTAATCAATCATCCTAATCCTATAGCCCAATCCTTATCCTGCACCAATCATCCGTCTTAATAGGAAGTGGCCCCGAGATCTACTAAAGTAGTGTAGTGTCGTGGAGTGATAAAAAATCAGTGTAATTATATTATTGAGATAGATATCAATGGATATTTTCTCTTCTCATGATATCACAGGCCACGTCTCATTCGCCTCCAATCCTCCCTGCTAGTCGCAGGATGTGGTTGGATGGGGCAAGGTAAACTCTAGGTCATCATAGAATCCTTCCTAACAGGGCAGGTATTCGGCTGACAACCGGGGACACTTGAGGCGTCGGCAAGCAACCAGTATCAAAATGGCATAATGCAATTGAAATTATAGATTGTAATATTCTGTAAATAAACAAATTCATATATTAAAAAAAACTGTCTTGATAAAATAATAAGTATAACAATAAGTCGGTCTCCCCTTTATAGGATTGACTGCGTGTTCGATAATGACACTATAGTTATAAAGGGAAATGCACTAAGATAACACAGTTCCTGCGAGTCGGACTTTTTTTAATAATGCCAACGTTTTGGCTTGAATTTCAAGTTTGTATAAGAGCTTTGGGAGGGACTGATCCCGTTGAATAATCATAGATCCACACATTGAGCCCAGTCTTGTCATTAAACGACGGTGTGCGAGCAAAGAGAGCCCAATGCCAATATCAGGGAATGGTTGGGATTTGGCTGAGGAAAGTCAGGTTTTCTAAAAAATGCATGCTTCATCAGATAAAAAAAAGGGACTAGTTAAACAAATTATTAGCTCGAAACATAAACAACAGGCATAAAACATTTCTGTGTGTTTAATAAGTACAACAATTTAAATCTCGTCAGGAGCCACGAGCTAGAGCAGAGGTTGGGTAAAGGGTTTATGAGGGCCGGCTTACCTCTTAACTGACAGGGACACACCAGTTCCTGAGTACTCGGGACAGATGTTTGTCAAAGGTAGGTCAGTCCAATATTCTCTCACTCTATTGTAGTCACTCACTCAACCTGTCTTAAATCTTGGCGGTGTTTTACGATCTTTATGTGCGTTTTAGTAATCTTAGTGTAAATTAATGCTTTGAAATGTGATTCCGCTTCTCTAAAATATTTCTTCATTATCTATTCATTTAAATCTCGTCCTTGCTAATCGGCCCTTTTTACTATTTTTAATTAATAGCTAATGAAGGCAGCCGACTACAATCTCACCTCTTAAACCCCCCTCCCGTAAGTCCTACTTCTTAATGCGAGTTGTTAAGGCACACACAGTTATTTTTTTTTCTATTTCTCGCAGTTCCAATTAATGATTAACATAAACTGGCGTTATCTGCATGCTTCAACCACACAATTAATACTGATTGAGAACATAGATACTTGTTTGATCCAGCCACTAAATAGAAGGGAAGGAAGTTTGTCGAATGCTTTGTTTGCTTGAATCACGTGTAGCAGAATTCTGCTAATGAACACCAGTGTTTGCTATTGTTAGCAAAGGAACTTGCCGAAATCTATATATCTTGTAATGCCATTCCCATTCATCGCTCTTGTAAATTATTCTGTATTTTACTACCTTTTCCTGGCTACGAAATACAAATAGATTTAGTGTTAATTTATTCTATGTAGCCGAACCGAAATAGATCTCGGTAGGATATTTGTGTCCAGTGAAGCAGTGGAATGGTTAATGTGACATTCATCAAAGCACTTTACTGAATAACAATATTAGAATATTTCTATTGTGCCTTCCTGTATCGGGTTCAATATGCCTGCGTTTTGACACAGTTCTTCGTCTTCCTGCGAGAGTCTTGCTTTGCTATGTCAGGCATAACTCTAGTTCGATCATCTCGCATTGCGAAGCCATGAAATTATTCAGGCTAATGGATATTTATACATACACACAGAGATGTATGCATATGTGTTTTTTATTTATTTTGTTTATTTATTTTCATTAGGGTAATATTTAATTGATCTTTTAAGGGTTTATTAATGTTTTAAATAACCGAGACACTTAGTTTACTAGTTATTTAGGCATCAAAAAGGATTTGAAATAGTGATGGGTGATTCTCGGGTGATGAATCAAAATAAAAAGATCGATCCACAAAAATGATCGGCGAGTTCAGATCGATTCAAAAGATTGATCTACGATACGGATCAATTTTTGTTATGGATAGATTTCACGATTTCTTACAATTACCTAAGAAATTCCTATTTCATTTCGATCATTTGAAATCGCCATTCATTACTACGAATCGACCTAAATAAGTCGATTTATTTACTTCATAATATGTAAAATATATCTGGAACCTAAAAAAAGAATAAATTAACACAATCTTCATCAAAAATAATATAAAATGAAACTACTACTGTTACATCATATTGAAATATATGGGTATTATATGAAATGAGAAAAAAATAGAATAAAATTATTATAAAAGAGAAAAATGGTTATTCAAATTAAGAGCAGAGTTTGAAACCTTGATTTTCCTGAAGTTCTTCAGAATTGATATTGAGTAACAACAGGTGAGATTAAGTATTTGAATATTTGAAAAAAAAAAAAAAAAAAAACACTTTATTTTGCGGTATTCTAGATAGATCGATTGTTTAAAAGATTTGCCCTTGGGGATCGATATTTTGATAAGATCAGCCATTGGAGATCGATTCAAAGGATCAATTCAGATCGCCCATCCCTAATTTGAAACCGATTTTTGAATTTGAAACCTAATTTGAGGCATCATTTTATGCATATGCTGTACTTATGTTGGGCACTTGAAAACCTCCTCCATTTTTGCAATGGACAATAGGGAGATTAGTGGGGAAATATCCTGCCTGTAGAACTGATGAATCCATTCCTTCTCGGGAGTAGATATATCTCCTAGTCCTAAGTGCAAGTCCGAGAACTTGGAATGAAGTTGTGAAACTAAGTTCCTGCAATCCCATATACTCTTGAAACAGGGTAACACCATCCTGCTGGACGTATTGCCGTTTCAAGTCCCACATTTACTTCTGTACAAGTTACCTTGTAAGTTAACGAGTAACCGCTCAATCAAGAACCATATCCAACTACATTTAACATTATCTGGTTAATTAGCCTCTTAGGTTTAAGTATTAATTAAACTATATATTTATTTATTAAGTGCTTCGTTTCGTGGACAATAAGCACACTAAGGTAAGTCTTCCAAGAAACCCGGGGGGGGGGGGGGATTGTAAATAATAAATAAAATAAAATAAATTTATTTATTTTATTTCAAGATGCATCACTTCGGGGTGAATTGCATCGTGTAACTTTGTAGTTACAATCTGTTCATAGATATCATATTATCGTCGTTATAATATTGATCGATTCAACGCAAGGACCGAAATAAAAATTAAATGTTTCCTAAAAATTATGACAAAAAAATTACTTCATAATTTTTATTTTTAAGTTTTTAAAATAAAAATTATTAGAAAATTGTTTTAAAAAAATAATGAAATATATCAGTTACGATGGAATATTTATTTTTAATTCCCAATAATAAAAATTAAAGATAAAGTGAAACTCATTTATTAAATATCTCTTATCCTCGGAATAAATAAATAAATACTTGATTTGGAACATTTTGTTTATTAGAAGTTATTTGTTTATGTCAGTGAATCAAAGTTCGTCTAAATCCAATTGATTTGTATGAGTATATATTGTATATTCTAGAATTTGTTTTTGTGTATTACTTTCTATTCATTATGGCACTAATATTGTTTTTTTATTTAAAATAATGTTTAAAGTTAAAGTAATAAAACATTTTTATTAAACAATTTTTGAAATAACATTATTCAAATAATTTGTATTTTTAAGTTTTTGAAATAAAAATCATTAGAAATTTTTTTAAAAAAAATAATAAAATATATTAATTACGATGGAATTTTTATTTTTATTTCCCAATAATAAAAATTAAAGGTTAAGTGAAACTCATTTGAAATAAAAATTAATAGTTATTTTCGGTCGCTGATTGAACGCCGTTATTATAATTGATTTTTTTTTAAAATATATTTATGAAGAGTTTCGCAACTTTTGGCGACTTGCTCTATAACAGTAAATCATGATATTACAAAAATACCTTTTACACATTGTTTATATAAATAAATTATATGAATGATACATTATTGTGATATTACAAGTCAGTAAATTTTATAAGTATGTGAGCCAATTAATAATAACAATAACATTTTATAAATCGTGAAATAATTAAGTAAGTGAGGGTTATATTGGAAATAGGGCTACATTTTTAAATGTAGGTTAATTAACTTAATTCGCTTCCCGTTCGGGCTGGTCTCCCTGGGAAGTGTAGACCAGAAGGCTTTTACAAGTAAAAATTTAGGTTAATATAATAATAAAGAATATAGGTTAATTATCTTTAAGTGAATTAGTATGGTTTTAATAAGTGGACTATTTTTTTGAATATAGGTTAATTATCTTTAAGTGAATTAGTATGGTTTTAATAAGTGGACTATTTTTTTGAATATAGGTTAATAATCTTTAAGTGAGTTAGTATGGTGTTAATATGTGGACTATTTTTTTGAATATAGGTTAATTATCTTTAAGTGAGTTAGTATGGTGTTAATATGTGGACTATTTTTTTGAATATAGGTTAATTATCTTTAAGTGAGTTAGTATGGTGTTAATATGTGGACTATTTTTTTGAATATAGGTTAATTATCTTTAAGTGAATTAGTATGGTGTTAATATGTGGACTACTTTTTTGAATATAGGTTAATAATCTTTAAGTGAGTTAGTATGGTGTTAATATGTGGACTATTTTTTTTAATATAGGTTAATTATCTTTAAGTGAGTTAGTATGGTTTTAATAAGTGGACTATTTTTTTGAATATAGGTTAATAATCTTTAAGTGAGTTAGTATGGTGTTAACATGTGGACTATTTTTTTGAATATAGGTTAATAATCTTTAAGTGAGTTAGTATGGTGTTAATATGTGGACTATTTTTTTTAATATAGGATAATTATCTTTAAGTGAGTTAGTATGGTTTTAATAAGTGGACTATTTTTTTGAATATAGGTTAATAATCTTTAAGTGAGTTAGTATGGTGTTAACATGTGGACTATTTTTTTGAATATAGGTTAATAATCTTTAAGTGAGTTAGTATGGTGTTAATATGTGGACTATTTTAGACTCGTAAGTCGTGAGGAATTGCTAGATGTTCTCGTAATCTGCAGTCAGTAAGTATGTGCTTAACTGTCTCGTTACAACATGCGCATATAGAGCAGTGATTCCAGCATAATATAAATAAGTTATATCATCTACTAGCATAAGCAGAAACTAATATTCAGAATTCATGGCGCTCACAAACATAATGGAAGATACTTTCCTAGTTTATCTAACTTTGTTGAATTAAATTTGGATTGAAACATGAACGATATAAAATTTTATAACCATTTGAATGGATATTGAATAAAGACAATTTGCTATTGTATTCCAATAAGTATGATTGAAAAGGCTAATAATGTACGTGGGTGCTGATGTGATGGAAATTTTATACCCAAAGCTGAGAAAGTAAAATAGACAGATATATAAAAAAGAGTGCTTTTATGATACCTCAACTCCTATACAATGTAGTCCGTATATAATAAACGGTGTATTACAGTGTGATAACCGATATTCTATATTACACAGCTGTTGTATGGCAATATAATAACCTTCCTCTGTTATAACCTAGTCTCTTCCCTATGAAACCACTTTATATCATCTATCTGGTGAAAAATTTCATCATTACCATGCTCAAATATTATATTATATTATATATATATATATGTCTGTGTGTGTGTTTATATGTGTTTTCCTTATCCCTAATTAATCGTCGTTCATTAGCTACTCTTAAACTCTTTAACCGTTCCCGTCGTCTCCTTCCACACTTCAGCTTCTATAGATGGAATAGAATCACATTATTATAGCTCGTTCAGTTAGATGGAATAGTTCTAATCCCGCATACCCGTAATTCTTAGGGAAATATTCCCGACGATTCAGCCATTTGCACTTACATTACAATGAACAACACGCTACTTTAAACTCAATAAAAACTGATTATGTCACATTTAGCCTTGCCTGCTGGCTTTGAGAGGTCAGGAAAAGGAGATAGTGTTTAATATTTATCAATACTTAGCCAAAGCTAAGGACAAAAACAATTTAAGCTGTAGACTGCTCAAATAGATGGTTTATTTGGAGGAAAAAGGCGTGGCCTACACTCCCCGTGTAAGAAATTGGTGGTAAAAATTCTCTTTGTTATAACCTTATCACTAGGAGGTTTAAAAAGGTATTTGAACTTAGCTTTGGCTATGTATTGATAAATATTAGACACTTGATTGATAAAGATTTGTCTGACCTCTCAAAGCCTTCCATAGTCTTAAACGAGACATAATCAGTTTTTGTAATGTTTCACATATTGTGTTGTTCCTCGAAATTTCGCGCATGCGGAATGGAACTTTTCTTTCTATCTGATCAGGCTATAGTATCTTCTCATGTCTTCTCCCACTTTGAATAGTGCATGGAGGGCTCACTGGGGGGCTTGAGGATGGTCATAGGTATTTCTCATCGGTATTCCGAGTTTCCCGTGGCTATTTCCATCAAATCGACGACAATACTTCCTAGGTTCCTTCCATTAACAAATCATTTCTTCCAAATCCCCTTCCTATATCTATAACCTCCTTCAGTTTAAACCCTCTGTCCATTCCCCTGGTACCCGTTCCCGTCCCTCCAATCTCTATCCTCCCACTCATAAAACAGCTTCCTTCGACCGTTCCTTCATCTCTCGAGCCTCCTCCTTCTTTCGATTCGACGCTCGCCTTTTTGCTTTACTACCATCCTCCCAGGAAGACGCTTTTTGAAAATTATCCCCTAATGTAAAACCAGATTAGTTAAGTATATTTTATTATTTAGTTAAGTCTACATTTGTTTAGTTGTTTGTACTATGATTTTACATTTTATTCTATTCACTTCTTATTTTTTAGTTCTTTTATTTATTTTCCTTTGGTGATAAATTTATTTTTTATTCTTTTTCTTTTATTACCCCTCTTTTTTATTATTTTTTTGGTATAGAACTATTTAATATATTTGTATAATCTTATCCCCCTGTTTATATGGTTTAATCATTGATCCACCCTCCCTCATTCCCTTCTTGCTCCATCATTCCACAATCCCTCTCGCAATTTTTTATTGAAAATTATAATTATGATGGTCGAGTCCAATTTGAACGTTTTGCAAACTTATTTTTGATAATCTAATCTTAAATAACAATGCGACATGCGAGAAAATATTAGAATTCTGAATAGTTCTTCTTTTCCCAATAGTCAATCTTTTCAAGCAACATATTACTCCTTGTGTTGAGGGCCTATTAGAAGAACTCGTCCTTATGTACCATTATTTCTAGCTAGTGGAACAACGGATCAATAGAATCATCCTTTGGCAAACAAGAAGACATGGGCAATGACAACCTTGTAGTCTTTTGCCTTTAAACACAAGTAAAACAAACAAAAGCAACTACATTACATACTAAAACTTTTACAAGTGGGCTTCAAGTCAATATGGGACATTTTTTCAGGACTTAAATGGACGCCAAGGCTAGAGCAGTGATGGGCAATAGCGCTATTTTCTGTTAACTGTTCAAACTGCTAATGCTAATAATTATTAGCAATTAGCAATAAAAGATACAACTGCTAACTGCTTCTATCTGCTCTTATCGAACAGTTTCATAAAATGTTAAGAAGTACTATGGCAATGAATTCACAGAAATTGCTGGATACTACATTCCGATTTCAAAACATAAATTCCTTAGGTTATACAAGAACTATATTCAACTAACAAAATGAAAATAACGAGCAATTAATGATTATTTGTAACATTTTTAATTCGTGAACATTTTTTTTCTCTCATTACGATTTTTTTTAACCAGCATGTGGAATAATTGTTTTTTAGGAGCCTAAGGTTTATTGATTTTTTTTTCTGTAGTAGATAACGTTTTAATGTTCTTATATTTAAAATATATGCTTTTAAAGAATTTTATATAGGCCTTATGGAAGACTACCTTTTTATAATTTTGTTTTAGTTTTTTGCTTAAAGCAAAAACGAGATATATGCCAGAGGACTTTCTGTCTTGGTTTTTTTTTTCATCCTGCATCGATTCCTGAAGTTTGTCCGTTTTTGAGGAGGGGGACACCCTATGTATGCATTTTTATGTATTTGCCGACGGAGATAATAATTATATTCAACCTTGACCCTGGATTGACACCGTGGGGTGAAAAATACCCAACACTTTCCTTGGCGTGTTTCTTTAATTCTGTAAATCATAGAGACTCCCTCTTTCTTCCTAAATAATCGGAAGTGTATTATCTGGTTTGACCTAATATTAACAACACCAGTTCTCTGCTAATCGCTGCATGAGAAGGTCGCGAGTTGTGTATGGGGTATTTTTTACCCCACGGTGTAGTTAACGTATGTCTTTTTCGCTCGTCTGATAAATCTTCACGGGTCGATTACTTTCATGTTGCGGCTTTCCAAGTGACAAAATGACCTGAAAACTGCCCAGAAAAGATGTTCTCTTTGATTTGGACTACCAACTGGTGAAAGCTCATGTGATAGTTAGTGTCCAACTGGAGAACATACCAAAACCACTGAAGACACTGATGCTTGTTGGTTTGGGAGATGAATCAACTCCTAATGGACCTTCAACATCTTTCGTTATCTTGTAAAAACATGTGAAATGTTTATTTTGTAACAGAAAACATTTAGGAAGACGAAAACGCAATGTTCTGCGTGTAGAAGGGCCATGCACACCGATCACCAAAATTTGTTAAATGTTAGCGAGTCTCAATTGGGCAGAACATTGTATTTTTCTATAGTTCCTATTTTTTTTATGGCTTTTGATCATTCTAGTTTATTGTTTGTAAAAACTATTTTCAGATTAGTAAAATTTTTACTGGAGAATTATTTGGTATATGAACAATATTGAGTTTTAGGATTTCCTAGCTATTTTATGTATTGTAATTAATATTCGGAAGATTTATTCTTGTTTGAATTTATTTCTTGATGTTCCTGTTCTATACATCTTGCATAAAAAAGCAAAAGAAAAAATTGAAATTTATTTATTTTATATATGTTCAAAGTATGGGGTTAAATTTACCCCACGGTGTCATTAAGTAGATGTCAATGGCAGTGTCAATCCAGGGTTAAAAATACATTTTATTTGGATTTTGAAATTCACGTGTCTATAAATCACGCCCGTTTCAACACTGAACGTACATAAATACGCCACACTCCAATTAATTAGGTCATTATCTGTACGAATTAGTTAACCAGGTAATGCAATTATTCACGCTACACACACAAACAAAACAAACATTTAGAACAAAGAACGAGGCAACGAAAATAGCCGAGGAACGCGAACCCTTTCTTTATGAATACAAATAAACACCAAACAAACAAAACTATTTCTGGAGGAAGCTGCTATTGAAGCATTGTAACTAATATATCGGGTGTAAGAAATATATTTACTATTTCAATCTTACAGTTATAAATGATATGTCAAATCAAAGACCACCTCATACAGATTATTATTGTTGATACCTGTGCACATGTGATGACACAATCTGTCTGACGTCATTTGTCAGAAATAATTGGTAGCTAAACAAAAGTTTAACAGTCCGATTTTAATAAACGCTTAGAGACAAAACTGTTTTAAAGCGTTAAACCTCCGATAAACATTGTCAAACGCCTGAGATTATGGAGAAGGCAAAAAAATAATGCTCGTAACTAATTTATTCCTATTTATATTTTATAGTGACACAATCTTCTTCAATCCAATATTTTTCAGGCGGAATTCCACACATACACACACATATTTATTAAGGATTTTTTCCCCACTGGTAGATTATATGACATACTTTTCACCTTAAATACTATATATATATATATATATATATATATATATATATATATATATATATATATATATATATATATCTGGTTTTCAAGGTGAAAGGTGTGTCATATAATCTGCCAGTGGGGAAAAAATCCTTAAGAAATTTCTACATACATAATAGCATTTGAAAATAGGGAGCAGTAAAGACGATCATTGAAAAAAAAAAGAATATATCCTATTTTTTTTAATAAGATTGTCCTCAAAGTATAACTCTGAAAAACGGGAGGAGGACGAAAACTGTTTTTGTAAAGAGGTTATCTTTTATTAGTCTCCAAAACTTTCTTAATTCTGTAAGTCGGTTCTATTGAATTCTCAGCAGTTTCAAATGCTTTTAGTTATTCTTTAAGGAATTATATTATTTAATTACTTTCTGCGATGGTGCTATAATATGTGTCGTTGAAAATGCAAAGGGGGGTAAGTCAAAATGTTGTTTCTATTAGATGTAGCCTCTTATTGTAACTTAAGTTGCTTCATCGCCGTGTAAACGGTGGATAGTGGATTTTTCTTTCGAATGGCACCATTCCTATCCTACTTAAGGATTGTTGGAGTCTAAACAGGAATCTACGATTTGTTCTTAATTTACAGCAAATTATTTATTTTTGTTTTTGATTTTTCTGTTATATTGGCGATAACACAACGATCAGCATTTTCTGAATTTGGCCGCACTAAGAAGACGCTTTTCCTGCGAATTTGACTTTTTAAATGTACTCTTAATCTTCATGGGCGTGTATAAGGGGGACTGAGGGGCTGCAGCCCCTCCCCCCGAAATTTTGTTTTGTCGAGAAAATTTCATGTAAAAAAAGCGTATAACAACGAAAAATGTCTTCTACATTTACCCTGGTCTACTAAGTGTCCAGAGGATCTAATATGTAAACCCACCATTATACACTTAAATATTTAAAATTCTCCCTACACCTGAAATGCCTAGGTGCTCCCAGCCCCCCCCCCAAATTATTTTCTATATACGCTAGTGTTAATCTTTATAGTTCTTGAAATTTACAGGCCATTAATTTTTATTTTATGCTTACAGTTAATAAAGCAAGTTTCTTGGTCGGGAGTTCTCATATATATATATATATATATATATATATATATATATATATATAGAGGGGCTGATACTATGGAGGAATCTGATTTTGAGCATCTGGCACACTGGGGAGATAGTTCGTAATTTAAATAGCGAGTAATCCTAGTCGTTGGTCTTAAATTTGAAAAGAATTAAAAACCATTTGTGTATTTTTTTTATCTAATTGTATTAAAATATTCATGTCTTAAGTTATTACGCAGGATTGGCGAGCACGTAATAAGGAATCAGGGGTGGTTTAGAAGAGACAGTAAAGCTGAGAGCATTCAAAATAATGGCTACTTTGGATATACACAATATTACTCCGTGGATATGTTACGATGTCCACCATTAACTGGGTAAAAATTGTCATTAATGACAAAGCTGTCCTGGCTAAAGACGATAACGGTTAGTTACGAAGGAGAACCATGCATATAATGGTGTACTTACAAAGAGCATGTGGTGAGGACTAGAGAGAGGGGGGAAGAAACAGGGCAGCGTGGGGGGGGGGGGGAGTTTATAGAACAGAATTAGAAATATCAACAATCCACAACCAGATACTCCTGGGTGTTTGGTTTATATCAATCAAATATACATACATCAAGTATTCCAGGGACATTGAAAATGGTAGACAACCTGGTTGGTGTTACGTCATCGTAACTCATCAGGTAAAAACGTTAGGTAAACAGTGACAAAACCCCGTTGAAAAGAACAAAACTTACAATTTTGAAGGTTTAAGCACTTATTTCTCGGATTGACATCACCCCATCAAAAATTACATCTAAATCTTATTTGTAAGGAATTTCGTAAGCATTCGAATGGTCATTTTCCACTTACCACGATTACCCAACCGTTTTCGAGAAAATATACGAAAATCCCAAAATCTTTCATGCCTGTTAATGAAATATTTTACTTCTTGTACTTACTTAACTTCAAACGGAACCACAATTTATCCATCTTAGATTAGGTGAATATTAAACTTCTGGAACAAGTTTCAACTGAATTAATCGTTTCTGAATACCCTGAACTAAAACTTAGTTTGGAAAAATATGTGTTTCAATGTTTCTCGAAAACGGTTACAGATATCGCTTTGAATATGGTTTCATTTTTCTACGTTAAGTTCCAATTTTTTTCTGCGCGAATTTCGCTCCAAAAGCCATGTTCCGGTGGACGGATTCTGCTGGTTAAGGAACTTGACCTTTCAAATTAGACGGCAGATTTTTGTAACAAATGTCATCAATTTCGGATCATTTTGGAGCCGCCAGGAGCGCGAACAAACAAATATTTATATATATATATATATATATATATATATATATATATATATATATATATATATATATTTGAACCACATATATTTTCGTGATCCATGGGGTCTGAAACGGAAAATTGTCTAGTCGGCACTTCCGGATTACGTCGTAAGGTCAACTTCATAAGCGGGAATCCTCCCTCTGGAGGGAAGGAGGAACCGCGCTAAAAGGTTTCATAAAGAAATCTATGGCGTGGATGGAGATGTTTCTTCGACATATGCTGACAAAATAGATTTTCTGGAGAAAAGGAAAGCAGCATGTAAAATTAATCCTACCAACAGATATAGGACAGATAGTCCAATGCAGGAAAAGTGCATAAGGACGGATATAAATACATAAGAAAGAAGCTTATGAAATTGGAAATTATATTATGCAAGGCCTGTGGCTCGGCGCAAGAGGGACGATCTCAAAAGTTACTTATGACTTCCTTGAAAACTTGGACTACATTCAAACAAGCAAGCTGTCCTCGGGTAATAAATTCTTATTGGTTCCCTGGGGATTTTCTGTAATCACATTTGATATCATCTGATAATCATTGTTTCGGGGATTATGGTTTACAGATCAGTTGGAAAATTTAATAAAATCAAAATCCAGCCCCAAAAATATTCCTCAAAATTCGTGTTTAAAGTTCTTTTTCTACACATTCTGAAATAAATACAAAAATTTCCTCAACATTAATCAAATGAATTGTCGAAGGGATTATTAGTAGAACTTGTGTAACAACTCAATTTATTTGGGCAGCAAGCTGTATTTATCAACATTAAAGTTAGATTTAAACAGTCTAGAGGTGGCCTTACTAGTTAATGGTTCTCCTACTCAAGCTGTGGCTGTAAGTTTCATATTTTTAACTTGGTCTCTTGAAGGAAAGGAACGAAAAAGGTGTGAAACATTTAGGGAGGAAATAATGTTAGTGCTTATATCTAGAGAAGTTTTATCATTTGACCTTCCGCCTAGCACGAAGAGTCGAGGATTAAGTAAAGGGGGTCAGCTAAATAAGAATTAAGAATAAAGTTTTTCTTCTTCTGTCAATTAAAAAAATGCATTTATTTATTCATTGACACTCTTCGGAGTTTTGGCGATAAGAACTTCATAAAATGTTTTTCTGTAATCCACTGAATATCAAACGGCTTTGGAGAAATTATTGTTATATTGCGTCGAAGCTTCCTGCACAATACCAGTGCCTTATTGTTTATCCATTGTTTTGAAACGCCTGACACATAAACACACTGCCTGACACAGCTTGAGTAGGAGAACCATTAACTAGTAAGGCCACCTCTAGACTGTTTAAATCTAACTTTAATGTTGATAAATACAGCTTGCTGCCCAAATAAATTGAGTTGCTACACAAGTTCTACTAATAATCCCTTCGACAATTCATTTGATTAATGTTGAGGATATTTTTGTATTTATTTCAGAATGTGTAGAAAAAGAACTTTAAACACGAATTTTGAGGAATATTTTTGGGGCTGGATTTTGATTTTATTAAACGTCAAAAATTAAAAAAAAAAAAAAAAAAAAAAAGAAAAGAAAAGATCTTTGAAAATATCGTCAGTTTAAGCCCTTAAGGAATATATTGACAAGTTCTGTTTTGACTCACCTCCTGGTCGTTGCAACGTCTCCCCTCTCGACAGCCAACAGGAACTTCTTTTCATCCAAGGTGAGCTGCGCCATCTCCTGATGAGGCCGGACCACGTTCTCCTCCTCCATCATCCCGTGGATGCTGTGTCTCTGAAATATGGATACATCCATAATTAGTTCATCATCAACGACACTTAACGCACTTTGAATAGCATTATCTCGTAATTATTGTCTTCTCTTAGTGGACCGAGCTTTAAAGGATTGGACAGAAACTATAGCCTGTTCAGATAGACGTAACAAATTCAATTACGCATGCGCGAAATTTTGAGTGAAATATTCCTGACAGTTCCACCATTTGCAAACTCCCAATTCAAGGAACAACTCGATACATAAAGCATTATGAAAAATCATTATGACTCATTAAAGACTAAGGTAGCTGCTTTGAGAGGTCAGACAAAGACAATAGTGTATAATATTTATCAATACTTAGCCAAAACTAGGACTAAAAACTTGTTTAACCTACTAGTAATAGTGAGGCCTCCAAACACTAGTCAAAGTGCGAGAAGACATGAGAAGATACTGTAGCCTGATCAGATAGAAGGAAAAGTTCCATTCCACGTGCCCGAAATTTCGAGGAACAACACTATATGTGAAACATTACAAAAACTAATTATGTCTCGCTTAAGACTAGGTAGGGCTTTGAGAGGTCAGACAAAGGAAATAGTGTCTAATATTTATAAATACTTAGCCAATGCTAAGTCTAAATACCTTTTTAAACCTCCTAGTGATAAGGTTATAACAAAGAGAATTTTGATCGCCAATTTCTTGCACGGGGAATATAGGCCACGCCCTGTTCCCTCCAACTAAACCATCTATTTGAACAGGCTATAGCTTAAATTGTTTTCAGTCTTAGCTTTGGCTATGTATTGATAAATATTAAACACTATCTCCCTTGCCTGACATCTCGAAGACAATCCTGGCCCTAAACAGGAAATAATTAGTTTTTATTGAGTTTAAAGTAGAGCGTTGCTCATTACAATGGAAATGAAAATGGCGGAACCGTCGAAAATGGTTTCCTCGAAATTTCGCGCATGCGGGGTTAGAACTATTCCATCTAACTGAACGAGCTATAATAATGTGATAGTTCAAGTAAATTATTAACACTATTATTATTAACTAAGAATTTTAGGACGGGTTATCTATAGGTTACCACCCTTTTCTTGCCAGGATAGGGCTAATGCCTTTTCTTTATTCTAAAGAAAAACCACCACCCTCAAACCTTCAATCCTTGACATGGTGTTAATTGCTCACGCCCTAACACTCTACCGGACCTCCGTGGCCCCGGATTATGTTTACTTTAAATATGGATTATTTGATTGGCAGTTTATTACAGATACAAGGCATCTAAATTGTTGTTATTAACCTTACTGGTTTGGTTGCTGATGAATGTGCTCAACGCAGCTCTTGCGTGAAATTCTCTTTTTATTGTGATGATAGGATATGCTCATCCGTAGAGAGATTAACACAGCCAGATTGAGTAGAAAGTGGAATGTAGATTTAGAGATGGAGATGGTCTAGAAAGCGAGTTTCCCCTAATTCATAGCTATTCACGTTCCGTGTCCTTCTGATTATCATACAACATTAGCAACGTTTAACCGGAAGCGAGTAACGTTCCAGTCGGCGGATAATGAACGGCCACCCGCCCCCAATTTAGGACTCTAATTCGCTTGGATTATCATAATTGCAGCTTGAATGGAATAATATACAGACGGGAATTATTCGTTACTGAATGGTTGAGGTTGAGTATTTTAGTGAACCTTGAACCTCTGTGGGGTGATTCAGTGAAGGGTGGCCAACCCGGACAAGCGTAGGTCTTTTTTTTTAACGACGCATCGACAAATCTAGACCATTAGCGCAGACATCCAGGGTGCAGCCAGGATTTTTCTCAACGAGCCCTGAGATGAGAAAATTCCTGCCGCCGGTGGGGATCGAACCAACCATCTTCCGCTTATGAATGGAAGGCGCTAGCCACTAGACCACGGGAGACCCCACGTGGCTCTCATGAAAGTACCTTTACAAAATCATTAATTGAACCATTTTATCACAAAACCGTCAGTATTACGATTTTCGCTTGAATATTGCAGAAAAAAATGTTTACAATGAAAAGGTTCTTTTCCTAAACGAAATTGACTTCTTGCTTATTACTAGGGAACGGATGTTATTGTATTTACATTTTTTTTTTATTCTTAAATCGTAATTGTTGATGAAATTCTGCAATTTTAAAGTGATTTTAAAGGTCTTAAACAGGTTTTTATTTTAAATATTTTGTCAAAAATCCATATTTTTACATATTCTGCTGTAAGTACATATTTTGATATTCTTTTTATTTTGTAATAAAGGGGAAACCAAGAAAAAAGAATTGCTTTATCCATTGAGTCTAGATCACTGTGTCTTTTCTAATTGGAAGAATCAAAGGTGGCTGGCTGCCATGCTTCCCCGGTGCTAATGGTCTAGGAGCAGATGCTTTATCCATTGAGTCTAGATCACTCCGTCTTGTCTAATTGGAAGAATCAAAGGTTTCTGGTAGCCATGCTTCCCCGGCCCTAATGGTCTAGGATCAGATGCTTCCCCGGTGCTAATGTTCTAGGATCAGATGCTTCCCCGGTGCTAATGGTCTTGGAGGAGATGCTTCCCCGGCGCTAATGGTCTTGGAGCAGATGCTGTTTAAAAATATATATAACAAATTATTGTTTATGTATTATTCCTTTAATATACTCTCTAAATCAAATGAACTAGTGAAAGAATCATGTCGATATTATTTTCCGACCTCGAGAATTTTCAACCTATTTTATTTTATTTCTTAGCTCCTAAGGCGCATTGGACGGATCGCTAGGACACAAAAACCGGGCCAAATCAGTGACCCCCACCACAGTATAGTCCCGTGTGATATCAGACCGGCGTCATTTCATATTTGATAATTTAATAATGCATGTCAATTGCAAACAATTTTTAAATAATGTTCATCTGTAGAAATTATCAACTTTTTTTCTCCTTTTCTAATGAGTTCCAAATTTTTATGTATGCTTTATTTTTCAATATGTTATAGCGTTTCAGTCATTTTTTTATGTCCATTTATAATAACCAATCATAATAAAGTTCGTACTAATTATTTATGCTTATCCTTTCAATATTTTATAGGGTTTTAGATATTGTTGTACTACATATTTTCATTTTTTTATTAAATATTTCATTATACATAGTTAAATATATATGTACAAATTTTGAATTTTATTTTACATGAACATCCGTTCCCTACTTATTACTATGTTTTTATTTATTTTATTTTTTTTTTAATTTCATAGAGTTTAGTTTTATAAATTATAGGATGCGAGCAGACAAGTAAATTTACTATATAAAGTAATTTAAACGAGCGATTTTTTCGGCACCTAAGGCGTATGAACCGTCGACATTTTTAGTTCACGTCATAATCCGCATTTTCCTTTACTAGTACCTGATGACGAACCACGTATAAAAAAAATATATTGAAGTTTGGATGATAAGAAAGAATTAAATAAAAACATGTTTTGTGATTCATGTATTTCTGTTGAAAACGACCCGTAAATTATTCAACATGCCTTAAGAAAATATTTATTTCGCGAACATCTTTTCTCATTCTATTTCAAAGTCCGTTTCCGGGAACAGAGGCGAAATTCATTGTTTCAATGCTAAAATTATATCGGCAAACAAACAAGGCCCACGTTTTTTCTGTTTCAGTTTGATATTTATAAATATCGCTTCTTCTTGATAGGAATATTTATTCCACTCCGTTCTTCCATATTGATTATTAATATTTTTTTATGTATAATAATAATAAGAGTGTGGAATATTTTCGTTTACGATCAAATAAATTTACAACAAAAAAAGAGGGGGGGGGGGTGCAAGTTTAACGCAAAGAAATATTCCGCACATAGTGTAGAAGAAAATTTTAAAAATGATAATTTAGTATCATATGAATTTATAAGGCTTTTGGCATTAATAATTAGCGAGCGAAAATAAACTAAGAACTTACTTGCTGAATACAGTCTGGCACTTGGGGAAAATGGCCAATAGAAAACATATGGTTTAGAACTTGGGTATAATTCCTAGCCGCTGCTCATCTTTTAATAGTAAATTAATCATCCTAATCCTACAACCCAATCCTTATCCAGCACCAATCATCCTATAAGTCTTTATAGGAAGTGGCCCCGGGATCTAATTAGGCAGTGAAGTGTTGTGGAGTGATAATAAAATCAATGTAATTATAATAATTGAAAGTGATATTAGTAGATCTTTTCACTCCTCGGGATATCATTGCCCACGTCTCACTCGCCTCCAATCCTCCCTGCTAGTCGCAGGGTGTGGTTGGATGGCGTAAGGTAACTCCAGGTCATCCTAGAATCCTTCCTAACAAGGAATATATTCGGCTGACAACTGGAACACCTGAGGCGTGAGCAAATTACTTTTATCACATTGCATAGCACAATTTATTGTAGAATGTAAATAGAATATATATATATATATATATATATATATATATATATATATATATATATATATATATATATATATATATATAAGTCTAAATAGAAACAGTTAGACCTTTGTGAAATAATTTTTTGGCCCCAGATACCTGACAGATGGCAAGGGTAACCTTACCTGAAAAAATCCGTCCCCGGCCTTCTCAACGTTGGCTATAGGAAACACTATTATTTATTTATTATTTTATTTGCTATACAGCAAATAAAATAATAAATAAATAATAGCAAAGGAGTTGGCTTACATATTTATTTAGTTAGTCCTATTTTTAGTAATTTTAACTTTTATAACTGCTTAACTGTTATAGTATATATTTGTACTATTTTACTAATATGAACAAACTATAATGAATATAACTAATATTACATAAATAAAATCCTTCCGCTTATGATTAAAATAAATATAGACATAATATTATAACATAAATCAAATGTAAATTAACTGAAAAGTGAATTATTAAAAGAACAAAAAAAAACAACAACAAAAAATAAAGAATAAAAAATAAGATAAAAAATAATTAACTTTTATTCATTGAAAATAAATGATCAGCACTTTAGAATTTCCTTAATATATCTAGATATTCCTATGAGTTTATATTTATTATTGCTATTGATTGCGTTGAGGAAATTAATTTCTGTATCATCATGAGTAAGAAAGGTAAGATGTTTAGCTCTTATCGGCTCATAAGCAGGGCAATGAAGAATTAAATGATTAATGTTCTCTAGAACATTTAAACTACAAACAGAACATTTCTTCTGCGGGTCTATTGTATATGTTAAATTGTTTATGTTGAATTTTATTGCGTAGTTACTGCAGGTTCTTAATTGGAAAATTGTTTTTTATATGGAAAATGGTAGATTAATTGTGAGAAATTCCTGGGCAGAACCTTGTTTTATGGGTATACTATTATAAAAAGGGCTATAATTGGACTGATTTTTTTTATTTATATCCTGGCCTAACAACATTTTAACCAAATATCATAATATTTTAGGTTAATAAGTATTTCCTTAAGTTGTGTTACCCAGTTAAAACGCAATTTATTACTATGTGACTGATCTAATACATATAGCCTGTCATAGCACAATCTAGGTAGTCTATTCCTATCCATAGTTAATATTTTACAGAGCCACGTTAGGGAAGATTTTAAAATTTGGACTGAAATATAATCTGAACCTGTCTCAAGCCTTACCAGATAATTTGTTTGTTTACTTGTGCTTAAGGGCAAAAAACTGCGAGGTCATCATTGCCCGGACCAGATAATTTGGAGTGGATTTTATTAAATTGAAAAGTTTTTTATAGAAGTTAACCCCGGCCTGTTCTACTTGATCTAAATATCTTAAAGCCCAGACTGGGGCGCCTTATAAAAGCATGGATCTTCCTATAGCATGAAGGAGTTTTTCTACTCCATTCCAACTATTAAACTTAGTCCCTGATAGTATTCCAGTACAACTCCAGTATTGCTAGCTTCTTCCTCATGTCGGCAGGAGAGTCAGCAAGCAGAACAAGGTCATCAGCGTATTGCAATAGTATGATATCGTTTTAGCCGTCCATGTTTAGTCCAGTTACGCCTTTACTTTTGAAATATTTATCCATATCTGAAATAAATACTGCAAATAGAAAAGGGCTCAAAATTTCACCCTGAAACAAGCCTTCTGTTACCTTAATTTTTGATGATTTGACCGGTCCCATCTTGACTTGAACTGTTGCTTGGTTGTACAATGTTTTTAATATTCTAATTATTTTTGGACTAGAACAAAACTCATTAAGTTTTGACCACAATAAGCTATGGCTAACAGTATCAAATGCTCTCTGAAAATCAATAAAAGCAGCAATAACTGATCTTTTCGGAAGCCTTAAATGCAACTGCTGTAGGAAAACACTATTACCAAAATGTTTCTAATTTTCTTGTCTTCTTTTACTATAATACAAATTTTAGAAATAGATGCAATTTAATACATAAAACAACCAATTAAAAAGATGAACCCCGTTCAAAAGAAACACACATTTGAAGTTTTAAGAACATATTTCTCCCATTGACAACGCCAATCGAAAATTTCTTTTTTTGTAGAGAATTTAGTAAGCTTTCGAATGGTTTCTTACTAAATGGAATCCCACGATTTTAAGTAACCAAACCGTAAATAAGTAACAAAAACAATTTTTCAACCTTTCTCAAAAACGGTTAAAAATATCGCCTTAGAAGTAGTTTACCGAATAAAAAACGAGTACCTGCAAGAATATGAATAAGAATAAAATCATAAGCGTTACAATTTTTTTTGCGTGAATTTCTCTCCTAAAGCCCTGTTCCCGTCGACAGATTTTGCTGCTTAACGAACTTGACCATTAAAAATGCACGAACGATTTTTTTTGCCATATTTCATCAAAATCGGGGCATTTTTGAGCCGACGACAAATACATATATACATAAATATAATTCAACCACCGTTACTTTCGTGATCTGTGAGTTCTGATTTTTTTTAGTTGACACTTCCGCGAACAGAAAAATATACCTATATATATATATATATATATATATATATATATATATATATATATATATATATATATATACACATATATACATACACTGTACAGTCTCCCTTATTCGGTGTTCTCTTATCCGTCGCTGTCTCAAATCCGGCGGTCTCCGAGAGGAATGAGTGACAGATCTCGAACTGACCGAAGCTAGACCGACTCGAGGGTTCTTAGAAAACCTTCCTTTCCTAGCTAGCCAAACATTTGTTTCGGAGTATTTCATTGAATGGAAGTCAAAGAAAGCATAATATGCTTCTAAAACGAAACATATATTATATGTTTCGTTTTAGAGGCAGTAACTTGTGTTTCTACTAAGAAAATAAATATTTCTACATACATATGAACTTTAGTTATTAATTAAATATTTTTTAAATAGTTTAACTGTCAACATATTTTTATTCATTGAAACGTTTACATGCATATGCACTTGTAAATAATTCACCAGCAAGTATTTACATATTTTGAATTTATTTTATTAATCAGTACCTAAATTTGACTTAAATATGCAATAATAAAAATGGTACATATTATTATATCCTGAAATAATAAGGTTTTTCAAGTACATAAGTGTCCACTTTTAACTGAATTCTCTAATCCGGCGTTCTCTCTGATCCCACTGCACCCCGGTTCCGACGAAGCCGGATTAGGGAGAGTCTACTGTATATAAATACAAATTTGAACCACCGTTATTTTCGTTCTCTAGGGGTTCTGAAACATAAAATTGTCTAGTCGGCACTTTCGGATTGCGTCATAAGTTCAAACTTATATACGGGGTTCCTCCCTATGGAGGGAGGGAAGAACCGCTCTAAAAGAACTTAATTTTCTCTTAATTTTAACCTTTAAGTACTGAGGCATGGTCCCTAGACTTATGGACTTATGGTACCCATTTCTAGAAATCCCCCCTACTATTTCCTTTTTGTTTACTGAAATTTGAAAGAAATTATATGTTCATTGATTGTGTGCAATGCAAGGTTTGTATGAGTAATAGCAATCAATAAAATTTTTATAAAACATTTTATTTTGTCTGTGGGACCATATGTCAGTACAGGCGTAGAGAAAAAAGCGTCAGTACTTGAAGGTTAACGGGAGTCATTTTCGAAGTCTACTTGGTAGGATCGATAAAGATTTGAAGGCATTTTTCATAAATTCCGTCATGAGTCCAACCTCAATAGCTACTTTCTGAAGCACTAAAACTGAGGTAAAGATAGACAAATTCAAGGAAATTATATCCGGAAGTTTTTGATTCCTTAAATTTCTGCTGTTTCCTTTGATGACTGTCTATTTTGTTCACCGAGCAAGTCTTTTGCCTAATAGTGAGACTAAATAAAGGGCTCAAGTAGCAGTTTGATAAAAGAACGTTTTATTGAGCGGCGTTAATGAAAGAAGCAATTTGATTGGTCAACCGTACTCACGTCGTTGAGTGGCCATTGATGGTTGGTTCTTGCCTTGGTAGAGAGCGCTACTGTGGGTGTGCTACCTGGAGTCCGTGCTATGGCGAACTAAACTTATAAATACGTGGAATTAGGAAGCCAGAACCTCGGCCCGCGGTCTAATTTAGATAATATCGCAGCTTGGGGGGAATGGGGGGAGGGGGTTACTTGAAGTGGCTAGCGTGTGCCCCCTGGCACGGAATAATAAGTCAGCCGAGGGTGGCAGCCCTGCTTATATCGCAATAGCTGAAAGAAATAGCGGACTCGAGGTAAAACTCCAATGAAGATCACGAGATATACAGGTATATCAGATAAACCACTGTTGCATCATAGAGCCTCAGGCAGCAAACGTTCTTGAAGTCAGAGCAATGCATTGTTTAAAGATGAGGAGATATCTCACGTAGAAATTTATTATTATTATATTTCTAGCTTTAGAAGACCAAATGTACAAGATAATGCATAAATAAGACCCGAAAACGCAAGGTACAGGCCCGTCGTTTCATTTAGAACTAACGTTGCACGAAGTAGGGTAAACTATGGTGGTGATGACTTCACCTAGCAGCCTCAATTCGCCCGAGCAACAATTCAATGGACACAAATTCCTATGGACCTATACAGGGTGTATTGCAAATTAATGATAATACTCCAGTCGGTGAAACTAGACAAAAAAAAACAAAAAAAAAACCAACTACGCCTTTTTATATGACTTCATTCCAGACGTTTTTTTTTTTTTTTTTTTTTTTTTAGTAATACGTTTATTTAACATCTGTACATTTGGAGAGTACATTAGTTAAGTTTGCTCTCAGATAAAAATAATAATTATAAACAGAATTGAGTTGAAATACAAAATAAATAAAAAACAAATAAGCAAATAAATAAAAAATAAAATAAAAAATAAAAAAAAAAGAAAAAAAAAAAAAGAAAAAGTACATAAAAAACAAAACAAACAAAAACAATGAATAGGAAATAATAATAAAAATAATAACACAATAATAATAACACTTTTGGAAGGAGCCAATCAATACTGGCACTTCCTACTTAGAATAATGTCTTGTCCCTATTCAGTTAATTGATCACGAGGCCAATGTCTCTTGAGCCTTCTAGGCGGATTTTTGGGGTGAGTTTGGGAGGAAAGTGTTTGTGCTCTAGGATTGGGATGGAAGGACAGTTTGGAATGAAACGTTAGGAAGCGGGATTTTGCCAGTTCTTGAACGAAAGGGATGTTGAGGTCACTATGAAGGGTTTTATTGGAAACATAGAAAGGAGCATTAACTATTTTGCGGAGGACTTTGGATTGGAATGCCTGTATTCTCTGTATGTTAGAAGTTTTAGTTGTACCCCAGAGTTCAAGTCCGTAAGTCCAAATAGGTCGGATTATGGTTTTGTAAACAATGAGTTTGTTGTGTATTGTCAGTTTTGATGAAGGTCCCAGTAGTCGTCGTAAGAGTCCGTATCTCCTGTTCAGTTCCTGTCTTTTCAGTCGGGTGTGTGGGTTCCAAGTGAGTCTACTGTCCAGTAATAATCCCAGGTAGCGCACCTCGTTGGATATGGGGAGTTCGTGGCTGAATATGATGACTGGAGGGCAGGTTCTCTTATTGAGGGTGAATGTGATTTGGCAGCATTTCTCAGGATTCACCTTTATTTTCCACTTGTTGCACCAGTGCTCGACAGATTCCAGATGTTCTTGTAGATAACAGGAAGCAGTTACGGGGTCAGGAGAGGAGGAAAATATGGCTGTATCATCAGCATAGGTAGTTAAGTGGGTGCTGGGGTGGGTAGGGATGTCTGCGGTGTATAAAAGGTAGAGGAGAGGACCAAGAATACTTCCCTGTGGTACTCCGGAGGAAATGGGATGGGAACTAGACAATGCGGGACCGGATCTTACTTGGAAGGAGCGGTTAGATAGATAGGATTGCAGGATTAGGAAATATGTGTGAGGAAGTATGCGCTTTATTTTGTATAACAACCCCGGGTGCCAAACACGATCGAACGCTTGGGCGACGTCGAGAAAGGCACTCGTGCAGTAGTTTCTACTTTCAAGCGCGTGGGATATGGTGTCAACAACGCTGAAGCATTGTTGGATGGTTGAATGCTGAGGACGAAAACCAAACTGGTGATCTGGTAAGGAATTTGGAGGGATCGTGGACAGAATTCTTTTAAGGAGAAGTTTTTCAAATATCTTGGATATAATTGGGAGCAAACTGATAGGGCGATAGGAAGATGGATTCTTGGGAGATTTCTGAGGTTTAGGTATAAGGATTATTATCGAATGTTTCCATGGATTTGGGAAGTGGGTAGTACGTAGGATTGAATTGAATATGTAGGCGAGGAAAATAATTGCTTTGTGAGGTAGATTTTTTAGGATTAGGGCTGTTATAAGGTCATAACCGGGAGATTTTCTTGGGAGGTGTCTGATAATGTATTTAACTTCTGCAGGATGGAATGCTTTAGGAGGAAGGGAGAGTGGAAGAGGGGTATTCAGGTAATCTTGTATTTCTAGGTCTTGGGAGGAGCTGGTTTCTGGATGAGGGGAAAAAGTAGATTCCAGATGGGAAGCGAATAGTTCGGCTTTATCTTCATCACTTCTAGCCCAAGTTCCGTCGCTGCGTTGAAGAGGTTGAGGAACGGAATGGAATTTTAGGATTTTACGGGTGGCTTGCCAGAGAGAGTTGTCTTCGGTGGTGAGTGATTGGAGGTAATCATTAAAGGATTCAGATCGGAATTCGGATAAGGCTTTTTTTAGGAGGCGAGTAAGTCGATTGAAGGAAGTGTGGTCGGATGGGTAACGAGACCTCTGCCAGCGAGCCCTTGCTTGGCGCTTAGCTGACAAGAGATTAAGGATGTGGTCTGGGAGTTGAGGCTTAGGGTGAAAAGGGAGACGAGTTCTTGGCCTGCTTGAGCTCAGAGCACTGTCTTGTATGGCTTTTGTGAACATCAAAACAGCCTCATCCACGTCGGATGAAGTTTTCAAGGGAACATTGAGATCTATGAGTTGAGAGAGTTGTTGACGAAACAACTCCCAGTTCATAGGCCCTGGTGTGAGAGTGGGATTGCTGGAGCGTGGTAGAGGAGAGGTATTCAGGACGAGTAGGATGGCTGAGTGATCGGATGAGAGTTCAAGCAGTGACTGAACCGAGTATGATATTCCTCGTAGGCCAGAAGTGATGAAGAAATCGACAAGGTCGGGAGTGCGAGAGGGATCGGTTGGCCAATATGTAGGAGAATCAGAGGAAATGGTGTCATAATTTTGGGATTGAAGGATGTCATAAAGAATTCTGCCACGAGGATTGGTAAGACGGCTTCCCCATCTGGGATGTTTCGCATTGAAATCAGCCCCTATGAGAAAGTGAGGACCAAAGGATTGGAATAGAGTGAGGAATTCAGGCTGGTAAATGGTAAAATTTGGAGAGAAATACGCCGCAGAAACAATTATATTGTAGGATGAAAGGGAAAGGGAAATTGAACTTACCTGCATGCTGTCTGTCGAGAGAGTGGAGTGCGAAAAGTGAGCCAAAGAACTTTTCACCATTACTGCTGCTCCATGCCGGGAATCGGAGGGATGGTCTGCCCTGTAGCACACATAGCCTGGGATTGAGAAGTAGTTTGTGGTAAGTAGGTGTGTTTCTGTAATCAGTGCGATGTCGATGTTTCTTTCTGTAAGTAGGAGTTCAAGCTCGAGTCGTCGTGAGATAAGTCCGTTAGCATTCCATAGGATTATGGTGAGGGAATTGGGATTAAAGGAAATCATTTAAGAAGTTTCGGAAGAATGTCGGAAATTAGAGAGGTCATAAGGGAGATAAGAGGAGTTAGTAATGTTTCCAACTTATTTAGGAACGAGGAAAACAGGTTGAAGGGATCTTGGGGTGTAGGAGTGGGAGGAACAGGGGGACATTCCAGACGTACGCCGTTCTAAAGGTTCTTTAGTATATAACGTGTTTTTTGTAGTACGACGGCTATCCGGAAAGGCGGTTACGTTATGGTATAAAAAAAAGGGAAGTACAAGAATTTTTTTTATTATATACATTTGAAAGGGGCACTAAAATACTATTTTTCCACATAGTCGCCACGTAAATTATGGCACTTCTCATAGCGGTGAACGAGTTTGAAATTCCAATGTCATAGAATTCTGCCGCCAGGTTCCCACAAATCGCCCCTCAATTCCGCGTCGTAAGCCATTTCTTCATTGAAGGAAACAGGTGATAATCGCTAGAAGGAAGATCGGGACTGTAAGGTGGATGTGGAAACACCTCCCACTTGAAAACATCCAGTACTTGTCCAGTTCGATTGGCTGTGTGTGGTCGGGGGTTGTCGGCCAGAAGCAAAATTTTTAAACTCTAATTTCCTCTGCGCTTGTTTTGAATTGATCTTCTTAAATTTTCTTACGGTCTCCTTTAATTTTCTCATCGACATTAGTGACAATTTCATCGGTCACAATACTTGGCCTCCACATCGTTCTCCATCGTGCACATTAGTTTGGCCATTTTTGAACCTAATGCACCATTGTCGCTCTCCACCTTTAGTGATCATATCGTTCCCATAAACTTCACCGATTTGGCGAAGAATCTCAATTGTTTTACTGTTCTTAGCCAACAAAAACCGTATTGCCGACCGCACTTCACAGGTCGCGGGATTTTCAATGGCGACACACATTTAAAACTAGTATTGTACGGGAATGAGCCAGCAATGATAACACCTCACTAGCACGGCTGCATAGCCAATAAAAGGACAACCGATCTGACACCAAGATATCCCAAGCCCTGGGGGCTACAGAGGAAAACGTACCCGACTTTCTGGATAGCCCTCGTACGTCTTTCAAATTTCTCTTCTTGGAGCACATTTAATGCCGATTTAAAAAAAATGTAATAAACGTTGAAGATAATGTGTATAGGCAGAGGCATTTGGAGTACTACAAAAACGGTTTTCTAAAAACCTTTTAGAACGGCATATGTCTGGAACGGAGTGAGATAGAAATATGTGGCTGGTGGTATTGTGCTACATTTTTTGCCTGGCTTTGTCGTTTTAATACACTCAGCAGCCAATAAAAAAAACGGGCAGTTTTAATATAGTAATGAGTTGGAGGTAGTTAGCCGTTGCAGTGATGCCAAGTCAAGGGATGGTTGGGATTCGGCTAGGAGAAAAAAACGTCGGATCTTCAGGGAGAAGTCTCTATTGGCAGAAATCTATATAAGATTTCTGCCTGAAGAGCTGACTTTTTCTTCTCCTAGCCGAATCCCAACCATCCCTTGACTTTTAAATATTGTTTAGTTCTCTTATCTTTTGTAAGTGACGATTTCGTTTTGGCCTGTAATCCGGCTTAAATCTTAAATTTTCTTACGGTCTCCTTTAATTTTATCATCGACATTAGTGACAATTTCATCGGTCACAATACTTGGCCTCCACATCGTTCTTCATCGTGCACATTAGTTTGGCCATTTTTGAACCTAATGCACCATTGTCGCTCTCCACCTTTAGTGATCATATCGTTCCCCTGCCTGTAATCCGGCTAGTGCCCTCATAGTCAGTTTTAGTTTTGCAATGCAGTAACTGGCTGAATGTAAAAAAAAACAAAAACAAAAAGATCAATTTATTTCTTCATGATTAAATCTTTTTAATCTCGAAAGTAATAACACATAAGCAAGAGATTTTCTAAGAAACTTCAGGACAAGATTAAGGCCCAAGGCTTTATATTAAATAAGTTTGAAGAGACGGATGACAGCCTGCTCGTGGGAGTTGGTTGACTTCAACTTGACTCGCTCTTGTGCAACTTGACATGTTGGCGATAGTTGTAGCTGACAGTCAGCGAGGAACATTGCCCAAAGAAGCTTTCCTGACAAGAGATGAGTATAATCATAACTAAAATTCAAAATAGATAATACCATCTATTATCGTAGTCACTTATGCAAATATTTGAATATCGCAATACTAAAACCCCCATTTTTATAGGTTTAAGATAATACAGATTAAAGTACATAAGAAAAAGTATTAGCTACCTCGGAATAATAAATTTTTATATTTTTTTGATCTCAAAGAATATATACCCTTTATGTACTTATGTTGTTATAGATTATAAGTTAAAAATATGTACAACATCGGTATAAAAATAAGCGATAAAAAAATGTATTCATTTGTTTATTGCTCGACCGCAACTGAGGCGATTAGCAAGATAAAAAAAACACAAAAAAATCAACTCAATATAATATATACTATTTTTTAATAATATATACTATTTTAAATATGTTTTGCAATTCATCTAACTTTGGCTTCAGAATAATGAATAAAATTTAAAAAAAGAACTGAGATTAGATTAAAAAAAACTGAAATTATGTAAAAAAAATGCAAATAAATTAATGAATAAACATTTAAATAATAATAATTATAAAAAAATAACAAGGAAAAAGTGTGGTTTTGTACGGATGTACATATTTGGTTCTTGCATCTATAGTACACCATTTTTAGCCAAAGCAACATTTTCCAAAGCATATAGCAAACTCTGTTCAACCTAACATTACACTATACACGAGCTCAGTGTAGTCTTAGGGCGGTGATGACCTACTAGTTTTCTGGGTTAAATCCCCAACCCAACCCAACTCGATTGAAAAATGGACATGTGAACATCACACACTTCTCCTTCATGTCAGAGGGTGCGTTTCCAATGCAATTTTCAGCTCAGTTTAAATCATGTGGAATTCTTAGAGAATCATAAGGCTTTCATTGGTAATATGTATTGGAAATATGAAGCAATTTGTATATTTTTAACTAGTATCGTAACCGAGCGCTGATGGTAATACATTTAATTGATGTTATTAATTAAAGGGTACATTAGTAGGTAATGATAGGATAAGGAGAATCACAGGAAGGAAGACATAACTTCCTCATAATTAATGTCGATCCTTAGTAAGTTGGAAGGAGAAGTTGGAGATTCCAACTTCAAACTTCTGATGCGCCGCTTTAAAAGCTTTATCAGGTAATAGGCGAATTGTCAACTTTATCACTTTCCTCGCTGTTATCAGCTGAGGAGAACTGTCTCCTTTTCATATTACAGAAATCTGCAGGGATGAAATACATTAAATGGATGACGAGAAAAATAACGCTATTTAAAGTTACTATTAATTAGTGTGCACACTCGATTGTGGTACTGCATCACACAAGAAAATAAAAACACCTTTATCCTCGAGACCTTTTGTTTAATTTTCCTATATATGGGTATGTAAGTAACCGTATCAGATATGATCATTTGGGGGAGATTAGAGAGTATTTGGAGATGACCTTCAGATTCGAGACTTGGATTGTGGACGATACGGCTTCTCACAAATTGTCACAACTCCAATTCCTTTAGAATAGACTTTAATGCCTCAAATAAAGTATCGAATAAGGCCATTTTTCAATATATTACTTCGTCAATGGATAGAATATGTTCGTTCGCTAGTTCGCTCAGATTTGCATATTCGATAGTTTGACATGGTAGGGACGATATGTAATCTAAAAATTCGATCACATTATGTGTGTTCTGTTATCTATTTATATTAAATTATCCCCATTGTGTTAAGACTTTCAATAAAAAAACAAAAATTGAAAAACGATTTTAGGCGAATATAAAACAATTAGTTCTATTCAATATTTTAAGGATGTTTGTGCGTTATTTTTGACGAGTATTACTTATAATTAAAATTAATTATTATAAAGTTTAATTATTATTAGAGCTAATTATTATTAAACTTGATTATTGTTAGTATTAAGATTAATTTGTGAGGCATTCAAATATTTTTATCTTTTACGACACTCATTATACGAGTCGCGAGTATTAAATCTAGGAACCACTATGATAATCCGCTTCCCTTGGTGTTATCAAGTTGTCATATATCAGCTCTTTATTCTGCTGGCTTCCTGCTCGGCGAATGGTGAGAGTTTCCCATAATTCCCTGTTCTCCTTAACCATTTTCCTTTCTTCTCACCTTTCAATGCTGTTCACCAGGAGGTGAATGTACAAATGATAAGGCTGACCATTCTATTTTCTATATGTATATCATTATTTTATGTTTTCTGCTATCATCTGAGCTCACCATGGCAAATATTATTTTTTGCTATTTTTCATACTCTACACCTTTAAATCTACCAGAGGGATTATTATCCCACTAAGTTTCAAGGAGGAATTTTGCTCCTGTTAGAGAGCTTGTCACTAAAGAATTTTATCTTATGGTGTCGTCGTTCGAGGGTTGGATTTGGGGTCCCAGATCGTCCCTAGGTTCATCCACCCTTTAATTAAAATTAATTTATTAAAAGGTTCATGAAAAGGGGAAAATCAGGCGGCCGGAGCATGGTACTGACCACACTATATACCCTAGGATGCCTTTTTGTCAAGAATCAGATACTTCTACAGTATCTGCCCATCTGGAGGCTTGTGGCCTGTTACGGGATTTTTTTTTTTTTAAAAGGAGAATATTTTCGCTGATGCATCTAATAAAAGAAATATGAAATATTATTTTGATTGTTGGACTATCATAATAATATAACTTCATTTGAAGAGGATGAAGAATGGTTTTGAAACCACTAGTGATATATTGTTATTCTTTTACAATGCCCTGAAGAGGAAGGGAAAAACCTATAAGCCCATTACTTTTAATGTCCTAATTTAGAAAAGCTGTTTGCTTTGTTGCTTTTTCATTCAACAAGGGTGTTATTGAGCTATTTGTCCACGTTGGGGGAGCTTCAGAATTCAAATCCTTTTTCTCTCCCCCCTCAAACTCTTTCACTCTCTTTTCAATACATCTAATGGCTTGAAAATAGGCGAAATCGGTCCATTAGTGGGTTTACTGAGTAATGTTTTTAATAATTCAATCAGTATATAATAACAAGTAGATTTCCGTTCGAGAGAGAAAAAAAAAACACACTATACAATATTGGAAAATAAGAAATAAAATATTTTATTCGACGTGTTTCTGACCTTTCAGATTTATTCTTTTTTGGGGGATTTATGTAGCGTAGGTCTAAAAAAATAGTACATACTTTTTTTCCTTTTCGAACCATTTTATTTCGTCATTGCCCTACATGTTTCATGGCCTTTATGCCACCTCCTCAAGGGTCAATACATCCCCGCATGTGGTGAGCTCGCAACCCATATTCAGACTGACGATGTAGGGCAATGAGCAAACAAAAAGTACGAAAAGAAAAAAAGGAAGTACTTATTTTTTAGACCTATGCCACATAAATCCCCCCAAAACAAGAAATAAAAGTATGTATTTGCCACAAATTCCTCGGCAATGTGTCGTTAATTTACCAACATTTTGAGAAATCTGGTTCCCGTTTGACAGAAATTTTAATATAATTTACTATCTCTCACACCAAGTCAATATTTTTTTCAAGCATCTTTTATTTACATCTATACATATAATAAAATTGTAACTGATCTCTGTCTCTTGATGGAAAATGCACGAGAAAAAATATTATTGGGGCCTTTATCAACGCAGTAGCACCTAAAACAAGGACTGTTAGAATATTTGTCTCTTCGTCAGTGTGTTTGTTCAAGCTAATCTCTGAAACGGCTTATCCAATTTGGATGCGGTTTTCACTAATATGTTTTGATAAGCTTCACTTAACATTTAGTGTTTGTTTCATGTCAATCGGTTCATAAATAAAAAAGTTATGCCAATGTAAAGAATCACTTCGAGCGTTGGGTCTTTTTTACAAAGCTCCATACCGTGATTTTTATAATTGACTAATCTATACTAATAAAACACATGTATTATATTTTAGTGTGAACATAATTAAAATGAATTCGTAGTTATAGTAAATTGACGTTAAAGTTTAAATAAATAATGAACATAAAATAAACATAACCTCATCAAATAATTATGGCTCAGAACTCTTTAATATTTTACATAATTGTTTCAAACAAATCTTTTCCATCATGCTGCTTCCTCCACAACCACTCACATAAATAAGAATATAAATGCTGTCTGGACGTGCCACATTCATTCCATAGTCTGTATATGAGCGCCAGAATCAAGGTCGACAAAATTTTTGGAATTTATAATCACAGAATGCCCATATGGTTATAACAGTCTGTCTAAATAAAAATCACGCTATGGAGCTTTGTAAAAAAGACCCCGACACATTTGATAAACTATCTATATCTATCTATTCTTTCTTCTATATTTTCTATCTAAAATTCCACTATTCCACGCGGACAAAGTCGGGGGCACAGCTAATGTTTAATATTATTAGCTCTCTCAGCTCATCATCGAGCCCAAAGCCTCTAACCGACAAGGCCCCTATAGGTGGATGTCCAATGACAAACCGATGCTAAGTGAAGTAGGCGTATCCACTACAACAAACAAGAGCAATGGATTAGATTTACGACCTCTGTGAACTTGGCACCCCACTTTCGAAAAAAAATATGACAATAGACTCACAAAATTGCAAATCGTTTGTAGTTATTTGTAGTGAAAAAAATTTCGTTTGTAGTTGCCCCGATTTTGAGAACCGGGGGGTCCAAAAATACCCCGCACCCGACTTCAACCGATTAGAACCAAACCACTTTTATTCGACGTAAAATCGTTTGTAGTTGTTTGTAGTGAAAGAATTTTCGTTTGTAGTTGCCTACAAAAAAAGTTACAGCCGCTTTATGAATTTTCAAAATGGCGACTTTTTTAGTTTTAGGGGTGCGTGTTTTCTTATGGTCTCAATTCGTTCTAAATCGTTTGTAGTTGATAGTTTTGAAAGAATTTTCGTTTGTAGTTGCCTAGAAAAAAAGTTACGGCCGCTTTATGAATTTTCAAAATGGCGACTTTTTTAGTTTTAGGGGTGCGTGTTTTCTTACGGTCTCAATTCGTTCTAAATCGTTTGTAGTTGATAGTTTTGAAAGAATTTTCGTTTGTAGTTGCCTAGAAAAAAAGTTACAGCCGCTTTATGAATTTTCAAAATGGCGACTTTTTTAGTTTTAGGGGTGCGTGTTTTCTTATGGTCTCAATTCGTTCTTAATCGTTTGTAGTTAATAGATTTGAAAGAATTTTCGTTTGTAGTTGCCTAGAAAAAAAGTTACGGCCGCTTTATGAATTAAAAAAAAAGGCGACTTTTTAATTTTAGGGGTGCGTGTTTTCTTATGGTCTCAATTCGTTCTAAATCGTTTGTAGTTGATAGTTTTGAAAGAATTTTCGTTTGTAGTTGCCTAGAAAAAAAGTTACGGCCGCTTTATGAATTTTCAAAATGGCGACTTTTTTAGTTTTAGGGGTGCGTGTTTTCTTATGGTCTCAATTCGTTCTAAATCGTTTGTAGTTGATAGTTTTGAAAGAATTTTCGTTTGTAGTTGCCTAGAAAAAAAGTTACAGCCGCTTTATGAATTTCCAAAATGGCGACTTTTTTAGTTTTAGGGGTGCGTGTTTTCTTATGGTCTCAATACATCCTAAATCGTTTGTAGTTAATAGTTTTGAAAGAATTTTCGTTTGTAGTTGCCTTGAAAAAAAGTTACAGCCGCTTTATGAATTTTCAAAATGGCGACTTTTTTAGTTTTAGAGGTGCATGTTTTCTTATGGTCTCAATTCGTTCTAAATCGTTTGTAGTTGATAGTTTTGAAAGAATTTTCGTTTGTAGTTGCCTAGAAAAAAAGTTACGGCCACTTTATGAATTTTAAAAAATGGCGACTTTTTAATTTTAGGGGTGCGTGTTTTCTTATGGTCTCAATACATTCTAAATCGTTTGTAGTTGATAGTTTTGAAAGAATTTTCGTTTGTAGTTGCCTAGAAAAAAAGTTACAGCCGCTTTATGAATTTTCAAAATGGCGACTTTTTTAGTTTTAGGGGTGCGTGTTTTCTTACGGTCTCAATTCGTTCTAAATCGTTTGTAGTTGATAGTTTTGAAAGAATTTTCGTTTGTAGTTGCCTAGAAAAAAAGTTACAGCCGCTTTATGAATTTTCAAAATGGCGACTTTTTTAGTTTTAGGGGTGCATGTTTTCTTACGGTCTCAATTCGTTCTAAATCGTTTGTAGTTGATAGTTTTGAAAGAATTTTCGTTTGTAGTTGCCTAGAAAAAAAGTTACGGCCACTTTAAGAATTTTAAAAAATGGCGACTTTTTAATTTTAGGGGTGCGTGTTTTCTTACGGTTTCAATTCGTTCTAAATCGTTTGTAGTTGATAGTTTTGAAAGAATTTTCGTTTTTAGTTGCCTAGAAAAAAAGTTACAGCCGCTTTATGAATTTTCAAAATGGCGACTTTTTTAGTTTTAGGGGTGCGTGTTTTCTTATGGTCTCAATTCGTTCTAAATCGTTTGTAGTTGATAGTTTTGAAAGAATTTTCGTTTGTAGTTGCCTAGAAAAAAAGTTACAGCCGCATTATGAATTTTCAAAATGGCGACTTTTTTAGTTTTAGGGGTGCGTCTTTTCTTATGGTCTCAATTCGTTCTTAATCGTTTGTAGTTAATAGATTTGAAAGAATTTTCGTTTGTAGTTGCCTAGAAAAAAAGTTACGGCCGCTTTATGAATTTTAAAAAATGACGACTTTTTAATTTTAGGGGTGCGTGTTTTCTTATGATCTCAATTCGTTCTAAATCGTTTGTAGTTGATAGTTTTGAAAGAATTTTCGTTTGTAGTTGCCTAGAAAAAAAGTTACAGCCGCTTTATGAATTTTAAAAAATGGCGACTTTTTTAGTTTTAGGGGTGCGTGTTTTCTTATGGTCTCAATTCGTTCTTAATCGTTTGTAGTTGATAGTTTTGAAAGAATTTTCGTTTGTAGTTGCCTAGAAAAAAAGTTACAGCCGCTTTATGAATTTTAAAAAATGGCGACTTTTTTAGTTTTAGGGGTGCGTGTTTTCTTACGGTCTCAATTCGTTCTAAATCGTTTGTAGTTGATAGTTTTGAAAGAATTTTCGTTTGTAGTTGCCTAGAAAAAAAGTTACAGCCGCTTTATGAATTTTGAAAATGGCGACTTTTTTAGTTTTAGGGGTGCGTGTTTTCTTATGGTCTCAATACATTCTAAATCGTTTGTAGTTAATAGTTTTGAAAGAATTTTCGTTTGTAGTTGCCTAGAAAAAAAGTTACCGCCGCTTTATGAATTTTCAAAATGGCGACTTTTTTAGTTTTAGGGGTGCGTGTTTTCTTATGGTCTCAATTCGTTCTAAATCGTTTGTAGTTGATAGTTTTGAAAGAATTTTCGTTTGTAGTTGCCTAGAAAAAAAGTTACGGCCCCTTATGAATTTTAAAAAATGGCGACTTTTTAATTTTAGGGGTGCGTGTTTTCTTATGGTCTCAATTCGTTCTAAATCGTTTGTAGTTAATAGTTTTGAAAGAATTTTCGTTTGTAGTTGCCTAGAAAAAAAGTTACGGCCACTTTATGAATTTTAAAAAATGGCGACTTTTTAATTTTAGGGGTGCGTGTTTTCTTATGATCTCAATTCGTTCTAAATCGTTTGTAGTTGATAGTTTTGAAAGAATTTTCGTTTGTAGTTGCCTAGAAAAAAAGTTACAGCCGCATTATGAATTTTCAAAATGGCGACTTTTTTAGTTTTAGGGGTGCGTCTTTTCTTATGGTCTCAATTCGTTCTTAATCGTTTGTAGTTGATAGTTTTGAAAGAATTTTCGTTTGTAGTTGCCTAGAAAAAAAGTTACAGCCGCATTATGAATTTTCAAAATGGCGACTTTTTTAGTTTTAGGGGTGCGTCTTTTCTTATGGTCTCAATTCGTTCTTAATCGTTTGTAGTTAATAGATTTGAAAGAATTTTCGTTTGTAGTTGCCTAGAAAAAAAGTTACGGCCGCTTTATGAATTTTAAAAAATGACGACTTTTTAATTTTAGGGGTGCGTGTTTTCTTATGATCTCAATTCGTTCTAAATCGTTTGTAGTTGATAGTTTTGAAAGAATTTTCGTTTGTAGTTGCCTAGAAAAAAAGTTACAGCCGCTTTATGAATTTTAAAAAATGGCGACTTTTTTAGTTTTAGGGGTGCGTGTTTTCTTATGGTCTCAATTCGTTCTTAATCGTTTGTAGTTGATAGTTTTGAAAGAATTTTCGTTTGTAGTTGCCTAGAAAAAAAGTTACAGCCGCTTTATGAATTTTAAAAAATGGCGACTTTTTTAGTTTTAGGGGTGCGTGTTTTCTTACGGTCTCAATTCGTTCTAAATCGTTTGTAGTTGATAGTTTTGAAAGAATTTTCGTTTGTAGTTGCCTAGAAAAAAAGTTACGGCCACTTTATGAATTTTAAAGAATGGCGACTTTTTAATTTTAGGGGTGCGTGTTTTCTTATGGTCTCAATTCGTTCTTAATCGTTTGTAGTTAATAGATTTGAAAGAATTTTCGTTTGTAGTTGCCTAAAAAAAAAGTTACGGCCGCTTTATGAATTTTAAAAAATGGCGACTTTTTAATTTTAGGGGTGCGTGTTTTCTTATGATCTCAATTCGTTCTAAATCGTTTGTAGTTGATAGTTTTGAAAGAATTTTCGTTTGTAGTTGCCTAGAAAAAAAGTTACAGCCGCTTTATGAATTTTCAAAATGGCGACTTTTTTAGTTTTAGGGGTGCGTGTTTTCTTATGGTCTCAATACATTCTAAATCGTTTGTAGTTAATAGTTTTGAAAGAATTTTCGTTTGTAGTTGCCTAGAAAAAAAGTTACAGCCGCTTTATGAATTTTCAAAATGGCGACTTTTTTAGTTTTAGGGGTGCATGTTTTCTTACGGTCTCAATTCGTTCTAAATCGTTTGTAGTTGATAGTTTTGAAAGAATTTTCGTTTGTAGTTGCCTAGAAAAAAAGTTACGGCCACTTTATGAATTTTAAAGATTGGCGACTTTTTAATTTTAGGGGTGCGTGTTTTCTTATGGTCTCAATTCGTTCTAAATCGTTTGTAGTTGATAGTTTTGAAAGAATTTTCGTTTGTAGTTGCCCAAAACACTAATTTGACCATGCCAGCCGTAGTTTTTGTTATATTTCAACGAAACTCGGTATTCGTTATGTTGATCTCAAGAGAGGAATACGTTATAAAAATAAACTATATCGGTTCATTAGGAGGGGAGGTTTACTCTGGACCCACATTACCGATTTGCCACTACCAGCCATAATTTTTGTTACATTTCAAAGAAACTCGGTACTCGTGGTGGTAATCAACAGGGAAAAATGGGTTGTAAAAATAAACTAAATCAGGTTATTCAGAGGGGGGATTTACCCCGGACCTACAGTATTAATATACTCATATCGGTCATAATTTCTCCCCTATTGTAACGAAACGCGGTATACGTCGTGGGTATCTCATGAGAAAGAAGTATTGTAAAAATGAAGTAAATCGGTCAATTGGAAAAGAGAGTTTACTTAAAACTCTGTTTCATTAGAAATGTGAACCGCCCGACGTAGGTTCACAATGCCGCCGCGAGGAGCGCTATCTCCCACTAGGAGGACTGTATCCTGTTCCTGTGTCAGATCAAAAGACGGAAAATGAAGTCTTTGTGTGTTTATGAAGTTGTAGTATTAATAATTGAACAGTTCTCATAAGAAATGTAAATGAGCAGAACTATTCATGTTTTTATTTTATTTATATAGGCTATTTACGGAAAATTATTCAATAATGTTTTCTACACTACAAAAATTCTGAGGAAAGTGCTTAGTTATGCAGCTCCTGCGTGACGGAGTAGTTGAATTTTCAATATCGCAACTTTTTCAGTTTTTTTTAACACCCTTAGGAATTTGATATTTTTTTTATGGATATAGTGTCTTACCTTTTAATGATCCTGTTTGGCAGGTTGCATCCAAATTACTTGGAGACGGTTTTAGCAAAGATTATGTTTACTTATACATTAGTCAAAACAGAAATAAAATAGGCGACAAAATTAGTGGTCATAGAATCAGTTCAGTCGATAATCTGGAAACAGAAGATAGTTGCGACTCGAATTGGTCAACCGAATTTTGTCACACTGACCTAGCATCCCTGAAATCTCAAATTCATATTCCGTATGATGCGTGGATAAACATTGCTCCCGAAATGAGATTATATCAAGGACGGCCGTATAATGGCCTGGTTGGGCTTCGATTATTTACGAAATTGTTTGGAATGAATTGAAATTGCCTTGTGCATTCCAATTCAAGAAAGCGGCAATTAACTATCTTCCTGGGGATATTTTTCTTAAAATTACATGAAAATGTTCAGAATGCCAAACACCTCTTAACCTGTACAGTGTCAGCCCTCCAAATAATAATGGATTAAACATGGTGGTTTCGACGTTTGATACTCACGGTATTGCGCATTCGAAAAAAAGGCAATTGCGGGGACATCTAAGGCGAGATGTTTGCGAACAATTGCGGGGAAAATCGACATACATGTGGAGCCGAGATGAAGCTGAACGTACGATGGAATTCGGAGACATTGAACCTGCGAATATCTATTCTGAACACGTTTTGCGTAAGGCAAAGCAACAGAGCAAAGATGCCGAATTAGGGGTTGGTAATTTTAAAAATCCCATTTTATCACTTCTGCAGCTAAAGTACGATTCAAAATACGCTGGCTGTTTGAAGGAACTTGCTCTAGATAAGTTTTATCTTATGTATTGGTCACCTGAGCAGATATTTTTGTATCAGCAATTGCATCGAAACCACATGACCGGCAGCATCAGTATTGATGCTACTGGTTCAGTAATAAAACCAATTTTTAAACCTGATGGATCGAAAAATGTTATCTTTCTGTACCAGGCTGTTTGTGGGATCGGTGGGAAAATTTTGCCACTTTTTCAAATGGTTCCGAAAAGCACGACGCTAACATTTTATCGTACTGGATGAGAGAATGGTTACGTAGTGGAGCGAAATGCCCCGATCAGATTGTCACAGACTATTCCCTAGCATTGCTCAATGCAGTTTCCATGGCATTTAATAATACGGATCTTCTTTCGTACGTTAATAAGTGCATGCACGTATTATCAGGTACTATGTCGAAGCATAACTTATGCGTAATCAGAATAGACATTGCGCATTTGATCAAAATGGTCTGCCGCTTGCCCTGCTTCAACTAAAGTGTACCTGGTGTCAAGGAATTGTTTGTCCGCTGCGTTGGGTTATTGAGCACCACGAAAACCCTTGCCAAGTTTAGTCAGCTTTGTAAAGACGTTCTGACAGTGGCATTCTCAAGCACAGAAAGTAATATAAGCAATAACGCAGAAGCAAGGCTTCTACGTTCGATAAAAACTGGCAATGAAATTTCTACTTTCGTTGATGATAGTGACCTACTAGTTTACTTTGAAGATCCGGTTGAATCAGAATATGCAGAATCGGGAAGCGCCATAGATAAGTATATTGCGCAACTCACTCTTTACTCCCTACTACTTTAAAGTTGCGAAAAAGTTGTCCGACCAACTTTAGGACTTTTAATCCTATTTATTACTGATTTATTACTGAACCAGTAGCATCAATACTGATGCTGCCGGTCATGTGGTTTCGACGCAATTGCTGATACAAAAATATCTGCTCAGGTGACCAATACATAAGATAAAACTTATCTAGAGCAAGTTCCTTCAAACAGCCAGCGTATTTTGAATCGTACTTTAGCTGCAGAAGTGAAAAATGGGATTTTTAAAATTACCAACCCCTAATTCGGCATCTTTGCTCTGTTGCTTTGCCTTACGCAAAACGTTTTCAGAATAGATATTCGCAGGTTCAATGTCTCCGAATTCCATCGTACGTTCAGCTTCATCTCGGCTCCACATGTATGTCGATTTTCCCCGCAATTGTTCGCAAACATCTCGCCTTAGATGTCCCCGCAATTGCCTTTTTTTCGAATGCGCAATACCGTGAGTATCAAACGTCGAAACCACCATGTTTAATCCATTATTATTTGGAGGGCTGACACTGTACAGGTTAAGAGGTGTTTGGCATTCGGAACATTTTCCTGTAATTTTAAGAAAAATATCCCCAGGAAGATAGTTAATTGCCGCTTTCTTGAATTGGAATGCACAAGGAAATTTCAATTCATTCCAAACAATTTCGTAAATAATCGAAGCCCAACCAGGCTTTAAGACCTTATACGGCCGTCCTTGATATAATCTCATTTCGGGAGCAATGTTTATCCACGCATCATACGGAATATGAATTTGAGATTTCAGGGATGCTAGGTCAGTGTGACAAAATTCGGTTGACCAATTCGAGTCGCAACTATCTTCTGTTTCCAGATTATCGACTGAACTGATTCTATGACCGCTAATTTTGTCGCCTATTTTATTTCTGTTTTGACTAATGTATAAGTAAACATAATCTTTGCTAAAACCGTCTCCAAGTAATTTGGATGCAACCTGTCAAACAGGATCATTAAAAGGTAAGACACTATATCCATCAAAAAAATATCAAATTCCTAAGGGTGTTAAAAAAAGTTCCCCTGCCAAAGCGTCAAATAACCAGGCTGTCAGAAAGTTGGCGAACAAGCAACGAAATAAGCAGTAGACACAGCAAAGTCTGAAGCTAGAATGAAAGAATACCGTAGGAGACAGCCTCATCCCCTTTCCAATCAAATCAAACGATTTAGAACGAATTGAGACCATAAGAAAACACGCACCCCTAAAACTAAAAAAGTCGCCATTTTGAAAATTCATAAAGCGGCTGTAACTTTTTTTCTAGGCAACTACAAACGAAAATTCTTTCAAAACTATCAACTACAAACGATTTAGAACGAATTGAGACCATAAGAAAACACGCACCCCTAAAACTAAAAAAGTCGCCATTTTGAAAATTCATAAAGCGGCTGTAACTTTTTTTCTAGGCAACTACAAACGAAAATTCTTTCAAAACTATCAACTACAAACGATTTAGAACGAATTGAGACCATAAGAAAACACGCACCCCTAAAACTAAAAAAGTCGCCATTTTGAAAATTCATAAAGCGGCTGTAACTTTTTTTCTAGGCAACTACAAACGAAAATTCTTTCAAAACTATCAACTACAAACGATTTAGAACGAATTGAGACCATAAGAAAACACGCACCCCTAAAATTAAAAAGTCGCCATTTTGAAAATTCATAAAGCGGCCGTAACTTTTTTTCTAGGCAACTACAAACGAAAATTCTTTCAAAACTATCAACTACAAACGATTTAGAACGAATTGAGACCATAAGAAAACACGCACCCCTAAAACTAAAAAAGTCGCCATTTTGAAAATTCATAAAGCGGCTGTAACTTTTTTTCTAGGCAACTACAAACGAAAATTCTTTCAAAACTATCAACTACAAACGATTTAGAACGAATTGAGACCATAAGAAAACACGCACCCCTAAAACTAAAAAAGTCGCCATTTTGAAAATTCATAAAGCGGCTGTAACTTTTTTTCTAGGCAACTACAAACGAAAATTCTTTCAAAACTATCAACTACAAACGATTTAGAACGAATTGAGACCATAAGAAAACACGCACCCCTAAAACTAAAAAAGTCGCCATTTTGAAAATTCATAAAGCGGCCGTAACTTTTTTTCCAGGAAACTACAAACGAAAATTCTTTCAAAACTATCAACTACAAACGATTTAGAACTAATTGAGACCATAAGAAAACACGCACTCCTAAAACTAAAAAAGTCGCCATTTTGGAAATTCATAAAGCGGCCGTAACTTTTTTTCTAGGCAACTACAAACGAAAATTCTTTCAAAACTATCAACTACAAACGACTTAGAACGAATTGAAACCATAAGAAAACACGCACCCCTAAAACTAAAAAAGTCGCCATTTTGGAAATTCATAAAGCGGCCGTAACTTTTTTTCTAGGCAACTACAAACGAAAATTCTTTCAAAACTATCAACTACAAACGATTTAGAACGAATTGAGACCATAAGAAAACACGCACCCCTAAAACTAAAAAAGTCGCCATTTTGAAAATTCATAAAGCGGCTGTAACTTTTTTTCTAGGCAACTACAAACGAAAATTCTTTCAAAACTATCAACTACAAACGATTTAGAACGAATTGAGACCATAAGAAAACACGCACCCCTAAAATTAAAAAGTCGCCATTTTGAAAATTCATAAAGCGGCCGTAACTTTTTTTCTAGGCAACTACAAACGAAAATTCTTTCAAAACTATCAACTACAAACGATTTAGAACGAATTGAGACCATAAGAAAACACGCACCCCTAAAACTAAAAAAGTCGCCATTTTGAAAATTCATAAAGCGGCTGTAACTTTTTTCTAGGCAACTACAAACGAAAATTCTTTCAAAACTATCAACTACAAACGATTTAGAACGAATTGAGACCATAAGAAAACACGCACCCCTAAAACTAAAAAAGTCGCCATTTTGGAAATTCATAAAGCGGCCGTAACTTTTTTTCTAGGCAACTACAAACGAAAATTCTTTCAAAACTATTAACTACAAACGATTTAGAACGAATTGAGACCGTAAGAAAACACGCACCCCTAAAACTAAAAAAGTCGCCATTTTGAAAATTCATAAAGCGGCCGTAACTTTTTTTCTAGGCAACTACAAACGAAAATTCTTTCAAAACTATCAACTACAAACGATTTAGAACGAATTGAGACCGTAAGAAAACACGCACCCCTAAAACTAAAAAAGTCGCCATTTTGAAAATTCATAAAGCGGCTGTATCTTTTTTTCTAGGCAACTACAAACGAAAATTCTTTGAAAACTATCAACTACAAACGATTTAGAACGAATTGAGACCATAAGAAAACACGCACCCCTAAAACTAAAAAAGTCGCCATTTTTTAAAATTCATAAAGCGGCTGTATCTTTTTTTCTAGGCAACTACAAACGAAAATTCTTTGAAAACTATCAACTACAAACGATTTAGAACGAATTGAGACCATAAGAAAACACGCACCCCTAAAACTAAAAAAGTCGCCATTTTTTAAAATTCATAAAGCGGCTGTAACTTTTTTTCTAGGCAACTACAAACGAAAATTCTTTCAAAACTATCAACTACAAACGATTTAGAACGAATTGAGACCATAAGAAAACACGCACCCCTAAAACTAAAAAAGTCGCCATTTTGAAAATTCATAAAGCGGCTGTAACTTTTTTTCTAGGCAACTACAAACGAAAATTCTTTCAAAACTATCAACTACAAACGATTTAGAACGAATTGAGACCATAAGAAAACACGCACCCCTAAAATTAAAAAGTCGCCATTTTGAAAATTCATAAAGCGGCCGTAACTTTTTTTCTAGGCAACTACAAACGAAAATTCTTTCAAAACTATCAACTACAAACGATTTAGAACGAATTGAGACCATAAGAAAACACGCACCCCTAAAACTAAAAAAGTCGCCATTTTGAAAATTCATAAAGCGGCTGTAACTTTTTTCTAGGCAACTACAAACGGAAATTCTTTCAAAACTATCAACTACAAACGATTTAGAACGAATTGAGACCATAAGAAAACACGCACCCCTAAAACTAAAAAAGTCGCCATTTTGGAAATTCATAAAGCGGCCGTAACTTTTTTTCTAGGCAACTACAAACGAAAATTCTTTCAAAACTATTAACTACAAACGATTTAGAACGAATTGAGACCGTAAGAAAACACGCACCCCTAAAACTAAAAAAGTCGCCATTTTGAAAATTCATAAAGCGGCCGTAACTTTTTTTCTAGGCAACTACAAACGAAAATTCTTTCAAAACTATCAACTACAAACGATTTAGAACGAATTGAGACCGTAAGAAAACACGCACCCCTAAAACTAAAAAAGTCGCCATTTTGAAAATTCATAAAGCGGCTGTATCTTTTTTTCTAGGCAACTACAAACGAAAATTCTTTGAAAACTATCAACTACAAACGATTTAGAACGAATTGAGACCATAAGAAAACACGCACCCCTAAAACTAAAAAAGTCGCCATTTTTTAAAATTCATAAAGCGGCTGTATCTTTTTTTCTAGGCAACTACAAACGAAAATTCTTTGAAAACTATCAACTACAAACGATTTAGAACGAATTGAGACCATAAGAAAACACGCACCCCTAAAACTAAAAAAGTCGCCATTTTTTAAAATTCATAAAGCGGCTGTAACTTTTTTTCTAGGCAACTACAAACGAAAATTCTTTAAAAACTATCAACTACAAACGATTTAGAACGAATTGAGACCGTAAGAAAACACGCACCCCTAAAACTAAAAAAGTCGCCATTTTGAAAATTCATAAAGCGGCTGTAACTTTTTTTCTAGGCAACTACAAACGAAAATTCTTTCACTACAAACAACTACAAACGATTTTACGTCGAATAAAAGTGGTTTGGTGTCAATCGGTTGAAGTCGGGTGCGGGGTATTTTTTGACCCCCCGGTTCTCAAAACCGGGGCATCTACAAACGAAATTTTTTTCACTACAAATAACTACAAACGATTTGCAATTTTTTGAGTCTATTGTCATATTTTTTTTCGAAAGTGGGGTGCCAAGTTCACAGAGGTAGATTTACGGCCTACTAGGAACAGCCTCTCGTAAACCCCTGCAGCAATAGGGATAGGCCGGGGAGGGTTGGGCTCGTAAATTACGAGTGCTTTACAGGTAGAGCCCTTTAAATCTGTGACACGTGCTCGGAGGGCCTTGTACCATAACGACCCCCCCCCCCTGGAGTTATGATGGCTTCTTCCTGACGCCATAAGCTGAGCACGTACTTTGATGGACGATGCTCGAATTGTTTTGCGAAAAGAGTCTGTACGGAGTGTTTTCTTCCGCATTTTGTCTTCCTGTGTGAATAAAATTAGGTACTAGCAAACATTCTTGTAACGACACAAAGCAAAAATGTTCAGCTGTCATGACTTCATACTTAAGCCAGTTTTCATTGAAAAACTGCTTAGGAAAGCAAAACCTAAATAATATGCCATTATTTCTGTTCCGATCTGTTTATTGTATTTTATTTTTGATTTCTTTTCAACAACAACATTTCTTGAGTTCTCGTCACCCAGCCTTTTTTTCCTTCTGTATTCTTTCAATATAAATAACTTTCAAACCGTCACACAAATTCGATGTACACAAATATTGTCTAAATAGTGATTTCGTACAAGCCCTTTGAAACAAATTATTAAAATTCAGGTTCAAACAGCTGACAGTACATTTCCAACAGCTTCCTTCGAAAACAATGCTTAGGAAAGCAAAATCATTGGAATATGCAAATATTTCGGCGCTAAGCTGTTTATTAAACTGTAATATTGATTTGCCATTTAAACAGCAACACTTGCTGAATTTTTGTCATTCAGCCAAGCATTATGCTTATAATTAGAGCCCGGAAGTTAGGCATTTATTTTTGCTTAAAATAGGCAGGCAAAAAGGCACTTGAAATACTGAAAATAGGCAGTACTGTAATTAAAATAGGCATTTATTAATTGAAGGCAAAGAGGAATCTTACTCATTATTAATGAAAATATGTATTTTAAATACGCATTAATTTCTTTATTACCAATTTATCACAGAATTAGTGTACTTACTCTTACTTTCCCTTGTTACAAGCAACAACAAGATCAAAGTATCAAATGTTATAGACCTTCTCAGAAAAAAAATGTTTTTCATCCTAGAAAAACTTCCTCTGCATTATCTTATCATTTCGAAATCCGGAATCCCAGGTAATTACAGATTGTCACAGTGAAAGGGGTGTCAGGAAGGAGAAGTGACGTACTTCCCTACTTCCCTCATCCTCTCTCTTTCCTGCTATTCATCACGCTCGAGCATTCCTTCTACTAAGGAAGGTTCTGTTTTTTTTTTTTTTTTTTTTTTTTTTGTTTTTTTTTTCTTACGGCGCATCTACATCTAGGTCATTAGCGCCGACATCCAGGGTGCAGCGAGGAATTTTACCAGCGAGCCGTGGGATGATAAATTTCCTTAGGTTGGGAATCGAACCCACCATCTCCCGTTTATGAATCCAAGGCGCTAGCCATTAGACCACGGGAGACCCCCGGAAGGTTCTGTTATTTGTAACCCTTCAATTTCATCCATGGGTTGGGAAAATAAGCTTTCGAATAGATACTTTTGACGGCAATATGTCATTTAATTTGTGGAACCTTTTTTGTCTTCCATCAACGGTGCTTTTTAAAATGTTTAAATCGCAGAAAAAATTGCATTTGCAACGAGCAAAAAAGGCAATAAAAGGCAACGGAAGCCAAAATAGACAAAAAAGGCCAAATAAAGATTGTCTCTGCACTTCCTAAATGCACGAAAACATATTTATTTCTATCTGATTCTTCAATATATCCATCCAGATATAAAAAAGGCATTTTGCCTAACTTCCGGGCTCTACTTATAATTGTTAGCCTTTGTTCACTTTTGTTGTGATCTTCCAATGTAAACAACATTCAAAGCGTCAAACAGTGCTTCGTTCAACATACACAAATCAAAACATTGTCTGATTTCGTAATCAAAACAATCCTGATTTCGTACAAGCCAATTTAAACTAATCCTTAAAATACTGAATCAAACTTCTTTCACGCTCTCTCTCTCTCTCTCTCTCTCTCTCTCTCTCTCTCTCTCTCTCTCTCTCACTCTCTCTCTCTCTCTCTCTCTCTCTCTCTCTCTCTCACTCTCTCTCTCTCTCTCTTTTTTTTTTTTTTTTTTTTTTTTTTAGGAATGAATTTCGTGTGAGATGATTACTTCGCGAGTTGCAATTTATTTCTCGTTTCGAGTTCGTCTCTTCCTTTAGGGTATCTTTTTATAATCTATGATAGCACTCAATGCACAATCATTATAAAATATTACTTTCCTTCGGAGGAAAGCGCTAAGAACAAGAATTTTTGGGTCTTTTTGCGAAGACCACATCGAGTTACTTTTGAAGTAGCAGCAGTGATTGTATTAGTGATTTAGCGCATGCGCATAACTCCTTTGCCTTCTTATTGGAGGATTCTGATGACCAATTGCATTCGTTCTTGCTGGGAGTAAAGTAACCTTCAACAGTGAATTAGCTTTTGTTTATGAAAATGCTCTGCTAATGTTAGTGATAAAAATGAGTCTTTTACAATTAGTTCGCGATGTTCCTGACAAAGTAAAAGGGATTGGTTTCTTACTGGGAAAAATTAATGGAATCCTATTAATTTTAGCGAGTTGGATAGACTAGAGTCGCTACAAGTAATATAATTCTATTAATTGCGAGTTGGATTGACTAGGGTTTTGATATCTTCTTGAGCGAGCGGAGCGTAGCGTAGCGAGCGGAAACGCATAGCTTGTAATGTCTAATAAATGTAAAATATCCAAAAAAGAGAGTGAGAAAAGGAATAAAACATGTTTGTTTACAAATAACATTGTTTGTTATCCTTCATAACCTGCAAAACAGTCAACTTTAATGCTTAATAACTTATTTCATAATTGAGAGAATTGATTTTGATCATATTAACCTTTTTATTCATAAATGAAGGCTACTCTTTATATTACAACGGAGAAAAAGAGGGAACCGGAGGTACAGGCTTCCTAATCAACAATGAAAAAAATATTGAAGTAAAATCCTTTAAAACATTTTCCCACCGAGTGAGTACCATTGCAATTAGTTTATCAAACCAGCTATTAAAAATAATTCAAGTCTATGCACCAACTTCACAAGCAAGCGAGGAAGACATTGAAGAGTTTTATTTTAACCTCCAAGGAGCATTAGATATTAAACCATACCACAAGACATTCGTTATTGGAGATTTTAATGCAAAAATAGGAAGCAGATTTGGAGAAAAATGCATGGGAATGTACGGAGTGGGGGATAGAAATGAAAGAGGTGATAGGTTAATAGAGTTCGCTGAAGGAAACAATCTATACATTATGAACAGTTTCTTCAATCACCCGTTTGAAAACAAGTGGACCTGGGAAGCTCCTAATAAAGTTAAAAGGAACGAAATAGACTTCATTCTGGCAAAAGACAAGGAGATGGTGAAGGGAGTCGAGGTAATTGAGGAAATCGATATTAGCAGTGATCACAGACCGGTAGGAGCAGCAATAAAACTCAATCCAAATAAGAAGAAAACTCGCCCGAAATCAAGAGGAGGAAGATTATCGACGTCAACTCTCATTGAAAACAATTTTGAAGCAAGATTACACAAAAAGTTGGGTAGTGAAGAGACAGGTCAAGTGATAAATGGAATAAGTCAATTAACAAATGCCCTTCTGGATACTCATAATGAAATTATAGGAGAAATAAAGAAACCAAAAAACAGTTACCGTCACCTCCCAGCAAATATTAAAAACTTAATGAATAAAAGAAGGAAATTGAAAAAAGCTAATAACTTGTCAATAGAATATACTGAGCTCTCAAAAACTATAAGAAAGAATATAGCTCAACTATTCGATGAAACCAAAACAAAGAAGTTGGAGACAGCAATATCTGAAGGAACAAAATTGTACCAACCCGGAGCACCAAAAGAGCGAATTACAAAAGTTTTTAACGAAAAAGGTCAAGAACTCACGGACATTGACAGTATTCTAGACAGAATTAAGAATTACTACTCTACTCTGTATCGAGATGAAGAAACTGATGAGGAAGATATTACGGTAGATGTATGGAACAAGGAAGAAGAAGAGATCAGGTTCGAAGAAGTTGAAGAAGCTGTAAGGTGTATGAAAGATGGCAAAGCAGGGGGATTAGACGGTCTCACATCGGAGATGATGAAAGCAGGAGGTGAAACAGCTATATTGAAATTAAAAAATATTTTTAACCAATGTCTGGAGAATTCAACATTTCCTGTTGAATGGAGCACAGCACAACTGATCCTTCTTCACAAAAAAGGAGACGAGCGTGACCTAAGGAATTTCAGGCCTCTAAGCCTTCTCAATTGTATGTACAAAGTCTTTGCAAGAGTCTTATATAACAGAATTAGTACGGATCTAGACATAGGCATAACGATGAACCAAGTGGGCTTCAGATGTGGCTTTTCTACTATTGACCACATATTCACCGTTAACCAATTAATTAGGAAAGCAAAGGATTATGGGATGCCATTATGCCTGCTGTTTCTCGATTATGAGAAAGCTTTTGACAGCATAAAGATTACTGCCGTAATGCAAAGTCTGAAGAAGAGGCAGTTAAATAAAAGAATCCTTAAACTGATTCAGGAAATGTATAAAAAGAGCCATGCAATATATAAGTTAGGAAAACAACAGATCCAAATTCCTGTAGCCAAGGGAGTTAGGCAAGGAGATATTTTCTCACCAAAACTTTTTAATGCGGTTTTGCAAGACGTTATTGACGCCCTGGAATGGAGTGAATTTGGCATAAATATAGATGGAGAGTTTCTCAACCATCTGGAATTTGCTGATGATACTCTCATTATCGGGAAGTCGATTCAAGAAATTGCGACTATGGCAAAGGAGCTAATAAGTGCTGGAGAGAAAATAGGCCTAAGGCTTAACTTGAGTAAGTGTAAAGTCTTAAACATCAACTCTTCAGGGGATGTGTTTCTTGGAGATGTCAGGATAGAAGAAGTCGACAGAATTATCTACCTTGGACAACTGGTTGATACCAATTGTCAGCTATGCGAGATATCCCGTAGGGTGCGCAAGGCTGGAGAGCACTATTGAAGCACAGGTATTTATTCAAGTCCCAAGCAAATCCAGATATAAAGCGGAAGCTGTGGGAAAGCACCGTGCTACCAACCATGATATACGGATGCGAGACCTGGTGCATAAACAGCAAGGTAATACAAAAACTTAGAGTGACGGAGAGAGCTATGGAGAGGTACATCCTTGGAATCACCAGAAAGGACAGGAAGACAAAGAATTGGATTAGGAGAAGCACAGGATTCCCGGACATAATGGAGAGAATTCACTACAGAAAGTGGTCTTGGGCAGGGCATATAATGAGGAAAACACCCAACACATGGGCCCAAAAAGTCTTTGAATGGTACCCAAGGGATAGGAAAAGACGATCAGGAAGGCCAGAAACCTCATGGGATGCAGAGATGAGGAAGACCTGCGGCGGGGTAACCTGGAGAAGAGTTGCAGAGGAAAGGAAGGAATGGAAGAGACTTGGCAACGTCCACTATCTTGTCTGGCTACAAGACCTATAAGAACACAAAAAGGACTCAAACCTCAGCATTAGCTGATTTTATGCTTAATTTGAGTGACGATTAATTTTATGAAAAAGAAGTCCAATTATGATTTAATGTTAAAAAAAATAATGAAAAATAAATAAATAAATAAAAAATTAAATAAATAAATGTATATATCTGTAATGTAAATTGTTTAACTAATGTAAGTTGTTTAGCTTAAATAAAAAGTTTTCATTCATTCATTCATTCATGAATATTGCTTGCCATTATCTAATATGAATTATAACCGTAGATAACGAGTCAAGAAGTAGTAGATAACCAGCAAAGAACCTATAAGCTAATCAGTAAGCTTATCAGCGAGTACGAGTAACTGTTATAAATCACTACTGCTACTTCAAAAGTAACTGGGTGTGGTCTTCGCAAAAATACCCGAATTTTTTAATTATCTTGCGAGAATCCATGCATCTTTTTTAATCTAAATAAATTGTTTTTTGAATTTATTTGTTAATTTTTTGCGAATAACTTAATACAAATATATTTCGTGAAATCGTGATGCATTATATTAAGATATTCTTCCATTTAACAGAATAAAAATCTTAGCCCAATTAAGGCTCAGCTCTGAAAAGATGATAATCCTCTACAACAAAAATAAACTCACTGTCGATACAACCACGCCATGTTCTGCCTGCGAACTACAAGAACTGGAAACACTAGAACACATATTCTTCATCTGCCCCTTGTACTCTCCTATAAGGAAGTTTTATATAGATAAATATATCACATCTAATCCTCCAAAGGTAGACATGCTTCTATCAGCTCTAAATAAGGCTTTTATTAACGATTTAAATAAATACTTAGATAGGGTCATAAAGCTGAGGCCATTTATTTTAGTATAGATTAAACATCTGTAATTGGACATTATTTTCTTTATTATTTAATTTGTTTTTACTTTCTGTGAAATTGCACTAAGCTTAAGATGTATTTATGTATTTATTTTTCTTAATTTTAATTCAGTAGAAGCCTCATTTTATTATTATTTATTGCATGTAAAAGATATGTTTTATTTGGTTTTGTGCAAATTATATTTTTTATTAATGCAATAAGGCTGCAACCCTTGCATATAAGTTGTAAAACTTGAGCAATAAAACATATTATTATTATTTTTTTTTTTTTTTATTTGTTTGGTGCATCTACTGCTAAGGTCATTAGCACCAGTATTATTATTATTATTATTATATTAAGATATTTTACAAACAGTATAATATTATGATTAACCCTCGTTTTTTTCGTTTATATATATATATATATATATATATATATATATATATATAGATATAAGAGGGTTAAATAAGATAATGCTGTATTATTGAGGGAGTATAGTACTGACCACACTATCTTCCTAGCGTGCCGTATGGTCAAGAATCTGATACCTGTACTGCATTTGCCTCTTGGGCCGCTGTGACCTGTTAATACACAATGGAGTATATCCAGTAATATCCTTTACAAATCCCAACCTGTTGATGTTTCTTATCCAAGAAAAGATGCATATATTAAAAATAAATTGCATGCCTCCATTAATGACTTAATACATGCTAATTGGCCGTCATTAAAACACAGGTATATATGGTGGCGACACGTCAGGGCATGAGGGGTTACATTCTAACGGATAATTCATTATATAATGTTATTAAAAAAAGAAATTGCGTTTTTTTAATAAATCCGTCGCTTTATCTTGTAACTCGTTTGTTATTCAAATTTATGCCATAATAGACCTCCCCTCACCCCGAGACAAGATCTGCAGAAGGGACCAATCAACGGGCTTTATCATTCATTTTCTTGTGGTCAGCTAATAACAATTTATCACTTCTATTATTCTCCAATAATTATTCTGTTTGATTTATAACTCGGTTTTAAAATAAAACATTTAATAATATAAAATTCTATTTTAACAATGAATGATGAAAGACAATTAAAAACATCCACCAGCGTAAACTGAACATTATATTCGGTCTCTTTAATTTGTATTTGTTTCACTTTAATTTATTCGTTTACAAAGATAAGAAATTAAAATGGGAAAAATTTCGTTGAATAGATGGAGAAAGCATTCTAAAGAAACCTTACATTGAGTGTAGTATGTAAAAAAGTTTTTTATCACTTTCCTCCGAAGGAAAGTAGCTATTGAGGTTGGACTCATGACGGAATTTTTGAAAAATTTCTTCAAATCTTTATCGATCCTACCTAGTAGACACCGAAAATGTCCCCCGTTAAAATTTATATATATATATATATATATATATATATATATATATATATATATATATATATATATATATATATATATATATATATGTCTGTTAACACGATAGCGGCCAGAGTTTTTGTTTTTTCGTCACGAATCTTGGTATATAGCATTCAATTAGCAAACGATTGAACGAGTTCGTTAACCACCAAAGTCGGTCCACCGGAAGGGAGGGGGGGGGGGTTTACCCCGAACCCAAAACACTAATTTGACCATGTCAGCCGTAATATTTGTTATATTTCAACGAAACTTGGTATTCGTAGTGGTAATAAAGAGGGAAAAGTGAGATATAAGAATGAACTAAATCGGTTCATTAGGAGGGGGGGTTTACTCCGGACCCACAATACCAATTTGCCACTACCAGCCGTGATTTTTGGTATATTTCGACAAAACTCGGTATTCGTAGTGGTAATCCACAGGTAAATATGTGTTGTAAAAATAAACTAAATCGGTTCATTAGAAGGGGGGTTTACTCCGGACCCAAATTCCTAATATACTCATACCGGTCGTAATTTCTGCTGTATTGTAACGAAACGCGGTATACGTCGTGGGTAACTCATGAGAAAGAAGTGTTGTAAAAATGAGCTGAATCGGTCAATCGGAAAGCGGGGGTTTACTTTGTAATATATTTCAATAGAAAAGCCCGCCAGCCGTAGGTTCACAAAGTCGCCGCAAGGAGCTCTTTCTACCACTAGAGGGACTGTATCCTGTTCCTGCGTTAGATCAAAATACGATAATATGAGATTTTTTGTATTTATTACGTAGTGTAGTAGGTACCATGTGTAAACATAACTCTGGAAGCAAATTAATAATTGATCAGTTACTCATTACAAATTTAAAAGAGAACTATTCATGTTTTTATTTTATTTATGTAGGATATTTTAAGCAAATTGTTCTGGAAAGCGTCTACACTACCCAAATTCTGAGGAAAGTGCTTAGTAGTGCAGCTCCTGCGTGACGGACTTTTATTTTTTATTTCAAAACGGATGTCAGATTTGTTTTTAGCTCATTAAAAAAAACCTATATTCAATTTTTGGGAAGATTCCAAAAATGTTTTAATGCATCAAAAATTCGATCTTATTTCAAAGAACATTTAACCAATTCAAACCTTTGGAGGGTAGAAAAAGGCTCTAAATTTACATATTTTCTTCAAATCGGGGTGTAAAAAAGTTTACTTTTAATTTTATTTTGAGTTCCATTACTTACAAGTGCCTTCTTTATATGTTTCGAAAAAGGAAGCTCTCTTTTTTTATATATTTTTTTTAAAGAGTTCAACGATGTAAAAATCGGATTATGTCAAGACGGGATATTTAATTTCAAAACGCAACTTTTTCGCTTACAATTTTTTAGGCTCTACCTGACTGGGAGGTTTTGTTTTTACGGTTATATTTACCAGATTAGGGTTTCTTGTGGTGCTGATTTTAAATATGCTATTTATATTGGTGTGAAAAAAGTTACAATGCTAGTTAACTAGAAAACGTAAACATATTTTTTTAATTTACTTGAAAAAATATTAATTATTGTTTAACGATTTTATTTTTTCTTCAATCTACTCTCTAAAACAAATGAAATGGCCAAAGAAACATGTCGATATCATTTTCCAAACTCGAGATATGAAATAAGAAATGTTCAACCTATTTCATTTCCTTTCTTAGTTCCCAAAACGGATTGGACGATTGGATTTTTCTATGTGTAATTACCATAAAAAGAATGGGCTGAACAGTGACCCCACCACGGTATACTCCCCTTGTACATAAGGCAAAAAAAAATAGTCCTTATAACTGATAATGTTTTAACAAAACTCGGTAAAAATTACCAAACACACTATTTTATACGAATTCTATTTACGGAATAGCAACATTTACTCTCTTGGCCAGGAAATTCCGAGATTCCTAAATTAACTCTAGGCATGAAAACACTAACAAAGTGAACAATAGACAACGTAAAAAGCACGTCCACGCCATGGATCAAAGAGTGCGACTACTGCACCAGTCGCTGATAGTGCAAACATCGTTTAACGTCAAAGAGAAATATATGGTGCTATTTTCAGCTGAGAAAAACATCAGGATCTTCACTGGAGACAAAGAGAATTCAATAAACACCAGATAGGCAATCAATAATACTGGAAGGACGTTTTGTCTATTTTAGGATAGTGTTGGACGTTGCAGTGGATGTCTCGAATTAAGAGAAGAAAACATCTTTTGGTGGATTTTTTACTGCAGGCAACTAACACATCTTGTCAACATAGCGAATAATGGAACAAAACTAACAATCCAAAACATCAAGCTCAGTTTTCTTAGACTGGAATAGCTTTATCTAAATTAGAGCGGAATCAATTTTTAAGACATTTATTTGGCTATCAACAGGTCAACTTTCAAATATCAAATATTTAATAAAATATTCGAAATTTTCACCTGCATAGGTCAGCCTTCGAAATAATAGAGGGATATTTAAAGTTAATCAAAATAGGGTAGTGGAAGAAAACCTGGCGTTGACGGGAGAAATCCTACAGCATCATGTTCGTGTTATTGCATGAAATACTTAAATTTGGTAGGTATCATTAGGATGGCGAGGTGTGGTGCCGGTAGAGAAAAAAAACCCAAGTTGTTGAATCCCTTTTGGACGATCATTTTCTTTTCTTTTTTTATTGCTTGTAGATTACTGCTCTGCTATTGCTTTTCCGTTTTATTACTAGTTCTGATCCCAAAACAACTTTTTTGTTAATTTTTTCCTCGTAGTGTAAAAATCTCACAGTTTATATATTTAGGTTTTAAAAGACATTTTTGCATTGTCAAAACGTACCACGAAGTTGGTGCATTCAGGTCTCGATTTTGCAATGAAATTCAGGAAATTTCTAATGAAATATCCTTAGTTTTTTGGTGTAGGGAAAAAAAGTGGTTCTTTACTGGACATTAAGAGTGATATCCATCTACTGTCTCGTGTGAAACTAATTTATTCCTTAAAAGTAAAAATGTTATTTTCGTTCCGAAGCGTAGGTATTCGCCGAGAACTGTTAAAAGTCTAACATTGGTTGTTAATTTATATGAGTCAGCACTCAAAAATACATTTGGAATTATACAACTCTCCACCCACTGATTAAAATGTGGTTTTTGAAAATTTAATACTTGCAGTTTTTCTGGTGTTTCTTAATATAAAGGCCGTTTATCTGCCCAAATAATTGTTCTATCGAATAGGTAGTGGTCTCATTCGACTTAAAGCAAAGAAATACTTCAAAAGTCCGACTCGCAGGAACTGCATCATCTTAGCGCGGTTCCTTTCTTATCCCTAGTCTAATTTGGAAAGATTAAAATATTTATTTATTGATAAGGCTTCACAACTTTGGTGAATCGCCTGAAGATTAAAATAGAAGCAGTTATTATTTTGGTTCCACCAGTCTTGAAAGGTCTTGATTTACGATCTTACCTGGAAGGGTCGGTCAACACTTGAAAGGGTCCCGCTAGTTACAAGGTCTTGGAATCTAGGAAATCTATATTTCTAACAATAAATTCTTTTGTTATTTTACTTAACTAGTTTTATTGTAAAATACATTATCCAACTATAAGCAATTAAGAAATAACAAGGAATAAAAACAGAGAAAAAAACCGTTCGAATAAACGAAATGAATTACTTTAATGGTTTAAGCACTTATTTCTCCGATTGACATCGCCTAATTAAAACTTTCGTCAGAACATTTTTTGTAGACCATTTAGTAAGCTTTCGAATGGTAACCTTTCGCTTCCCAAGATTTTCAACCGTTTTCGAGATATTAATGAAAGTATACGAAGTTCCCAAAATTTTCATTATTTCTAGTAACAGAAAATTGGTCTCATTTTTCCTATCCTGTTTTACAAACAAATACATTTTCCTAACATAATAAATTACAAAAATAAAAAGCAATAAAAAACCAAGGGAAAGAGACAAAAATTACAAAAAGAACGACAAAAACCCGTTCATAAGATCAAAACAGACGTATTTGAAGTTTTAAGCACTTATTTCTCCGATTGACATAACCTAATCAAAAATAGTTTTAGAATCATTTTTTTAGAGAATTTAGTAAGCTTTCAAATAGTTTATATCCACTTACCACGATTTCCCAACCGTGTTCGAGATATTAATGAAAGTATACGAAGTTCCCAAAACTTTTCATGTCTGTTCATAAAATATTTTATTCAAACCCTTCCTTAACTCCAAACGTAACATAACTTTCAACATATTAGTTTTAATGAAAGTAGAACATGCAGATAATGTTTTAACTGAATCCCGTGATTCTAAGTACCCTAACCAAAAACGGTATTCAAAAACTATTTTTCCAATTTTCTTGAAAACGGTTAAAGCTATCGCCTTGAAAATGGTTTCATTCGTTTTCCTAGCCCAAGAAGCCTATAAAAAGAGTACTTACAAGCTTATGAACTCAAAAACGTAAGCGTTACGATTTTTTCTGCGCGAATTTCGCCTCAAACGCCATCTTCCAGTGGGCGGATTTTGCTATTTAACGAACTTGACCTTTCAAATTGGACGACGGATTTTTGTACCAAATTTCATCAAAATCGGACCATCAGGGAAGCCAGAAATGAGCGAACAGACAAATATATATATATATATATATATATACAAATTTGAACCACCGTTATTTTCGGTCTCTAGGGGTTCTGAAACGCGAAATTTTCTTGTCGGAACTTCCGGATTGTTTCATTGTATCAACCTTATAAGCGGGGTTCCTCCCTATTGGGGTGGGAGGAACCGCGCTAAAAATGATACCGACATCAGAAAGAATCTAGTACCTACCGGTTTTCCCCCAAAATCGGACAAAAATGTTAACTCCCTATCGAAATATACTTCTTACATTTTTTTGTAGAAAATTGTTTAGGTGCCCGAATGGGCACTGTAGTTTTCCTACTATTTTTGAACTATGCAAACCATACACCGCTACACCCACACTGTTTTGGCAAAGACTTCATGTTTTACCATAAAGCTTCTCGCGCTACATAGGGATTTCTCTTGTCATTCTAGCAGTTCCCCTAGTTTAGGTGCCCGAATGGGCACTGTAGTTTTACTACTATTTTTGAACTATGCAAACCATACACCCACACTGTTGCTGACAAAGACTTCATGTATTACCATAAAGCTTCTCGCGCTACATAGGGGATTTCTCTTGTCATTCTAGTAGTTCCCCTAGTTTAGGTGCCCGAATGGGCACTGTAGTTTTACTACTATTTTTGAACTATGCAAACCATACACCGCTACACCCACACTGTTGCTGACAAAGACTTCATGTTTTACCATAAAGCTTCTCGCGCTACATAGGGGATTTCTCTTGTTATTCTAGTAGTTCCCCTAGTTTAGGTGCCCGAATGGGCACTGTAGTTTTACTACTATTTTTGAACTATGCAAACCATACACCGCTATACCCACACTGTTGCTGACAAAGACTTCATGTTTTACCATAAAGCTTCTCGCGCTACATAGGGGATTTCTCTTCTTATTCTAGTAGTTCCCCTAGTTTACCACTATATGTATAGTGCACTATGTATACTCCTGTATATATGTATGTGCCTATGTGTGTACACGTGATCCTGTCTCCTCACTAATGGACGAAGAGAAATACGAAATCAGCTCCGTGTTAGTTGTGCATCTTGGCCTAAAGATTCCGCGTGACCCGCACAACGCCCATGTATTGAACGGCAAGGTCAAACGTTTAAGAAAATATACAAAATCCTTAAAAATGCGCACGTCAGTTTTTTTTTCTTCTTTTTTTACGGCGCATCAACAAATCTTGGCTATTAGCGCCGACGCGCGCACATCTGTTAATAAAATATTCGTTTTAGAGCGGTTCCTTCCTCCCTCCATAGGGAGGAAACCCGCTTATGAGGTTAACCTTACGTCGCAATCCTGAAGAACCGACTAGAAAATTTCTCGTTTCAGACCTTATGGATCACGAGAATATAGGTAGCTCAAATTTGTATTTATATGTATATACATATATATATATATATATATATATATATATATATATATATATATATATATATATATATTATACCTGATTTTAAAAAAGGTAATTGTTTATCACGACTACAAATGGGATCAAATGGACTTGAAAATGGGGAATCACATATACGGGTGCTAACCAACTACTTATCAATCTTTCGAAAATAATTTCACCAAATGTTTTCAAACTTATCATCACAATTCTTTGCATTTAAAATATTACCAAAATTCGTTTGATATTAAAATTATTTAAAACTCATCATCATAATTTTTTTTCAAATTGACACAAAAAAAACATTTTTAACCAATTGAAATGAATTTACAAATGATTGATAAGTTTTCTGTGTTTATAGCACCCTAAAACATTTGGGAAGAAAACTTAATTCATTTTTAAATAAAGAATTTCTTCTTCTTCTTCTTCTAGCACACTTAAATTTAACAGTAATCTCCTGTTCTTTAAATTCAACAGTAAATTGAAGTAAAAGAATGATTAAAAAAGAACTGTAGGAGAGCCCGGATAGAAATATCAGCCTAAGGAACTGATTTATTCCCGTAGAAGGAACGCAACAAGCCAAGAGATAAATGGAATAAATAACGGTCCCTGTGGAACACCACTCCACTATCCACTGCTTTTCCCACTTCTACCATCCACTCTTTCCACTTCAAACCATTCCTGATTCCCACTTACACTATATATTCTTTGGTATTTTCTCATGGAGAACAAGAAGGATCCTTGATAGTCAGTTTTATTCATGAATTTTTATCTTTTATTCCTGTCTTCGACACGCCAGACTTGTCTCTGTTCAGTAAGATGAATATTTTAGTAAAACAAGGGATGTAAAGAAGAAACATATTCATTTTAGTGTTTTCATAGAGTGAAAGTTTAGAAGGATTATTGAGTCATTTACTCGTAAGGTACTGTCAGTTTTCTGTGCATTTTGGCACCTAAAATCTTCGGAAGTTTTTATTTTGAAGTGTTTTTTGTTGCGCCTTTCAAAGATGTGTTGTTTAAAGCAAGTATATAGTAAATGTTCAATTATATGTATTGTAAATGTTCCGTTGTACCGCCACGTGGACAACTGTTGTCGTTGTTCACTTCGAATGTAAATATGGTTTTGTTGTGTTCAGTTCATTGACTATATATACAAAAAAAAATAAATAAAAAAAATATTTCGTTTAGAGCCTTCTGCTCAAATTCAGGAACATAAATATGCTTTAGGTCCACCCGACAAACCTATGCAATGTACTCTATAATACACAGTCTTCTTTCTCGTACATGCCACTGTGCATGCGCGAACGCTAACGGAAACTTTTTTGTGAGACCTTTATGGAAAGCCTAGGTCCACCCGACAAACCTATGTAAAGTGTTATATAACATATAGTGTTATTTTTTGTAGATGGCCACCTCGCATGCGCGAACGCCAGCAGACACCTTCTTGTGACACTTTTTTGTAACGCAAGGTCCAACCGATAAACCTATGTGATGTAATCTATAACATACAGTCATATTTTTCGTACATCGTCACCGGAAGAAAACTTCTCTTCACTTTCACTCACACTGATATATCAATCCGTAGAAGCGTAAGGGCTAGGGAGAATCGAACCCACGACCTCAGGGTCGGAGTGCTTACGTCATAAATCTCAAGCCATCCAGACCTCCATATAGATGATATTTATAAAGGAACTGAGACTACAAAACAAAAATAATAATAACGAAGAAAGGAAGGCAAACCCTTTCTCCCTACCATATTGTGGACCAACTCCTTCATATGAAATTATTATATTATATCGTTCCAAATGCTTGAATAATTACAATATTCTGTAATTTACAATAACACTCACAATCATCGAGCATTCATCAAAGAAATAAGTAACCAAATTTTACAAAACGAAACTATCATCATTAGAATAAGGACAGCTTCAAACAATATAATATTGTATATAGTAACATACTTCAGTAAAACAGGAGAAGGAAGAGATCTGGAGGGAAAACAAGTTTACAGAAGAGTGACAATAAGAATAGAAAAGGCTTGGGAAATTTAATTTGGAAGTGGTAGAGAGTTGGAAAAGTTTAAATATGGAGAAGTTACGGTCAGATTTCATCTTTCTTATTCTTTCTCTTTCTTTCTGTATTCTCTTAGAAGATATTATGCCTTTCATGCATGTTTCAATCTTATAATTAGAGCCCGGAAGTTAGGCAAAATGCCTTTTTTATCTGAATGGATATATTGAAGAATCAGACAGAAATAAATATGTTTTCGTGGATTTAGGAAGTGTAGAGACAATTTTTATTTTGCCTTTTTTGCATATTTTAGCTTCCGTTGCCTTTTTTTTCCTATTTTAGCTTCCGTTGCCATTTTTTTGCCTTTTTTATGCCGTTATGCAATTTTTTCTGTGATTTAAACATTTTAAAAAGCAACATTCATCGAAGACAAAAAAAGGTTGCACAAATTAAATTACATATTGCCGTCACAAATATCTATTCGAAAGCTTATTTTCCCAACCCATGGATGGAATTGAAGGGTTAAAAATAACAGAACCTTCCTTAGTAGAAGGAATGCTCGAGCATAATGAATTGGAGGAAAGAGAGAGGATGAGAGAAGTACGTCTCCTTCCTCACACCCCTTTCGCTGTAACATTCCGTAATTACCTGGGATTCCGGATTTCGAAATGATAAGATAATGCAGAGGAAGTTTTTCCATAATGAAAAAGGTTTTTTCTTAGAAGGTCTATGAGAGTTGATACTTCGAAAAAGCATCTTGTTGTTGCTTGTAAGAAGAGAAAGTAAGAGTAAGTACAGTAATTCTCTGATAAATTGATAATAAAGAAATGAATGAGTATTTAAAATACATATTTTCATTAATAATGATTGAGATTCCTCTTTGCCTTCACTCCTAATAAATGCCTATTTTCATTACAATACTGCCTATTTTCAGTATTTCAAGTGCCTTTTTGCCTGCCTATTTTAACCAAAAATAAATGCCTAACTTCCGGGCTCTACTTATAATATATAATAAAAAAGTCCGATTCGCAGGAACTGCATCATCTTAGCGCGGTTCCGTTCTTATCCGAAGTGCGATTAGTAAAGGAATAGTAGCAGCTATCGGTAGGTTTTGATCTTTCGTTAAAAATATAAAATAAAATCTCAAAAGGAAGGAAGCTTAAAGCGCCACATATGGAAACTGACAGTTTTCTAAGCGGATGGGACTCTCCTGTCATCGCGACGCTCACTCTATGAAAACTCTATTACCAATATGATTCTTATTTTCTCAGCTTTAATGAAATACTCATTCCACCGTTAAATAAACTTAAAAAACAAAAGTGAGGTAAACAGTGACAAAAACCCGTTTAAAATAAAAAAACTAAAACTTTCGTAGTTTTAAGCACTTACTTCTCCGACTGATATTGCCCCATCGAAATTTGCTTCAGAATCTTTTTTGTAGAGAATTTAGTAAGCTTTTGAATGGTTATATCGTACTTCCCACGATTTCTTAACTGTTTTGAAGATATTAAGGGGGGGGGAAATGATGCTAATACCTACCGATAGCTGCTATATTCCTTTACTAATCGCACTCGAGATAAGAACGGAACCGCGCTAAGATGATGCAGTTCCTGCGGGTTGGACTTTTTTTCAGACAAATTAATGTATTATGTTTATATTATAATATAAATATTATATTTGTAAGAAGAGCAAGTCACTTTAATTGCGGTGTAAAATATTGTCGCTAGCTAAATCTAAGTATTATATAAGCTCATAAGGAAAAAATGGTGCTAATGGCTCAGATTTCGATGCACCATAAAAGAAAAAAAAAAAAAAATAAGGACAATATACGAAGATTCCGAACTATTTCATGTCTGTTAATAAAATATTTTATTCTAATCCCAATAACGCTACACTTATACACAAATAAATTTTTCTTAGGTATCTATTTAATACGAATAAAATAAGGTTATAATGAGCGATCCGCTGTGGCATATACCAAATACTACCACCGTGTGGAGTGCAACTAGTATAGACCGGTACGTCAGTACCACTGTGGTATATAAAGAGCGGCTGTTCTGATACTCGCAAAAATTAGAACTCCTACATTCCTAAAGTTGTTTGGAGGCTTATCTTTATGACTCTAGAAAGGGACTTACAGATGACGAGGGTACACTGGGAGGTACCTGGGGACAGGGAAAATGCCCCCCCACCCTAAGCCTCCTAGCTCCTCACCTTCGAATTCCTATGATTTTGATCAATGAATTTAAACAAAAAAATAAATAAATAGATAAAAACTGCTGAAAATAGGGAATACCAAAAACAATTCTAAAGAACGAAATCAACACCAGTACAGTAATCTAGATATTCATAGTGCATCTTCGAATTCCAAGATGCCGTTGAAAAACATATTGTTTCTATTTATACGTATCCTGTTTTATTGACTAATACATTTGACTACTATAAGCAATCACAAAAAATACGAGCAGTGAAAAACACTGTAGGAAACACACAAAAAGGTTCGTTCAAATAAACGAAATTACCTATGTTTTAAGCACTTATTTCTCCAAATATGACCATCCCATCGCAAATGTCTTGAAAACATTTTTTGTAGAGAATTTAGTAACCTTTCGAATGGTAATCTTTTGCTTGCCAAGATTCCGAACCGTTTACTTGATATTAATGAAAATATACGAAGTTCCCAAAACTTTTCATGACTAAAAATGAAATATTTTATTTTAATCCTTCCTTTACTCCAAACGTAACCAAATTTGCAACATATTAGTTTTGATAAAATTCAAACATGCAGAAAATGTTTCAACTGAATCCCATGATTCTAAGTACCAAAATCAAAGACAGAAAGAACAGTTCGAATAAGCGAAATCAATTACTTAAAGATTTAAGCACTTATTTCTCCGATTGAAATCGCCTAATCAAAACATTCATCAGAACCTTTTTTGTAGAGCACTTAGTAAGCTTTCTAATGGTATTCTTCCGTTTACCAAGATTCTCAACCTTTTTCGAGATATTAAGGAAAGTATACAAAGTTACCAAAAGGTTTTATGTCTGTTAATAAAATATTTTATTCTAACCCTTCCTTAACTCCAAACGTAACCAAAAGTTTAACATGTTAGTTTTGATGAAATTCAAACATGCAAAAAATGTTTCAACTGAATCCCATGATTCTAAGTACCCAAACCAAAAACGGTATTCAAAAACTATTTTTCCAATTTTCTCGAAAACGGTTAAAGCTATCGCCTTGAATCGCCTTTTCCTAGCCCAAGAAGCCTATAAAACGAGTACTTACAAGCTTATGAACTCAAAAACGTAAGCGTTACGATTTTTTGCGCGCGAATTTCGCCCTAAACGCCATCTTCCAGTGGGCGGATTCTGCTGGTTAACGAACTTGACCTTTCAAATTGGACAACGGATTTTTGTACCAAATTTCATCACAATCGGACCATTAGGGAAGCCAGAAATGAGCGAACAGACAAATATATATATATATATATATATATATATATATATATATATATATATATAAATATATACATATATATATATATATATATATATATATATATATATATATATATATATATATATGTATATATACAAATTTGAACCACCGTTATTTTCGGTCTCTAGGGGTTCTGAAACGCGAAATTTTCTAGTCGGCACTTCCGGATTGTTTCATTGCATCAACCCTGTAAGTGGGGTTCCTCCCTATGGGGGAGGGAGGAACCGCGCTAAAATCGGGAGTTTGGCACCACTGTTAGGACAAGTTCCATCAGGCACGACCGCGTCTATCTTTACCCAACCGAAAATTACCGTTTTTTCTCAGCCCTATGACTTGGGTTCTATCTGTAATAGAGTCTTGAACTCACAGCCGTACATAGTTGACATAGTATATAAAACCTCCTGAAAGTTTCGGCATAAATAGATTGGAATTTAAAGATTAGGGAAACGATATGCAGGGTTATAATGGACGCTCTGATGAGTTAAAACGATCGGGATTTATTGAACTATGTATATGTAAGTTAAAACGGCCATCATTCAACAAAAACTGGCCACGTTTCAAATTCACAAATTTATTTATTTATTAATCTTATAGAGCGCGCAAACGAGCGATTCACTCTTTACAAAGTTGCGATGGGTAGAAACCATCAACAGGTCAATGAGTCACTAAGAGTTAATATTTACATGTATGTATATGGGATAAACGCTAATATAATAAAAGTTTTAAAATTATTTAAAAGCGAAAAAAAAAAAACTATAATTCACAAGAGTACGGATTATTTCATTTCACAGTAGTTGATACATGTTTTTCCGTATTTATATGTTTGCGTTAGATGTCTGTGTAAATATGGTATTTAAGTGTCTAAGGTATATGAGAATTGCGTTAATGTGAGGACTGTTATCTGTCAAAAGTTCATGTAGGTCAGTTGGTAGGTTTGTACCGTCTAGTTGCTTGCATTCCGTTAGTATGTGTTAAATAGTCAGTTCTGTGTTGCAAATGGCACACGTTGGTCTGACCTGTTTCGTCATTAAGTAGCGGTGTGTGAGCAACGAGTGCCCGATGCGGAGTCTTGAACTACTTCTTCACGCCTCGTGGCTCGGTTGCTGGATGACCAGGCACACCAGTGTCTTTTATTTGTCTCAATTTGTTGTCCTGTGTGTTAGTCCAATTGATTTGCCATTTATTTTTCATGCGTGATTTTATGTTTGTGAGTAGGTCCTGTACTGTCAGTTCTTCTATGTCTACTGTACATCTTGTAGCTTGTTTTGGAAGTAACTTGGCTTCCCTGGGATAACCATGTGTCCGGGCAGCCAGAAGTATTACTTGTATGTTGTAATTTTGTAAGTTATGTATTCTTTGAAAGATTTCAGTCATTGTTGTGTGTGTTTGGTAGATGTTGTTGATGGAGAGTAGAGAACTTAAAGAATCCGAACATATGATAACAGTTACGTTTGGGATTATAGTTATGTTTCTTATAGCCAAAAGTATTCCTTCAAGTTCTGCCGAAAACACGAAATTCACAAATACGTGAGAGGGTAATATTAGTTTCTTAACAAGGTACAGTATTAACAATTCCATAATATCAGGACTTTCATAGGGAAACTGTTTTTGGTAGGGGCCTGGAACTTGGACACTTTTTATATACTATATATATATATATATATATATATATTATATATATATATATGTATATATATAGTACGTATGTATCACCTAGACGTGGTTGCGGTTAAGGTTAAGTTCTGCGGGATACATGTTCTTATAGGGAATTCTTGTAAATTGCTCACCATGAGAAAGCATTCTTATATCATTGTCGTCTATAAATAGAGAGCTTAATAATTCCCTCTGGATATAAGTTTGATCTGGCGCGGCTTACCTGGAGTTCTCCGTGGAACTTTCCCCAGGAAAACATCATAATGGAAATTCTGATTATCTCAGAGTTAGAAACTTTCAAAACACTTAAGGAATACCCAAGACTATTTTTTTCCTGGATCCAAGGAACCTTTGTTTGAACATTTTTTTTCTTTCATTGACTATTATTAAAATTAAAATTATATAATTTCCAAAGCACTCTCTTTTTACATCATGGGTTTTCGTACTGATGAATAAAGAGGAGTCCACCACATCAGCTTGATAATAATCTAGCAAACATGAATACAAAAACTACTCGGGCACCGTCTTTCTGTTTTCAGTCTATTTCAAAAAGTCTAAAATAATGGAATATGCTTTAGCTGCTCATTTTTAGCTTTTTGTACCTTATTTTTCCATTGTTTTCATCCCTGATCTTACGTTTAATCTTCGAGATTTTTTGATTTGGTTAATTTAGCACTTTCTGTGTGGCTGTCATTGTTTGGAAATACCTGAGTATCGGGTGAATGTTTTGTGTGCTTTTTTCTTGTAGATATTTTTTATTCATAAAAAATCTTCCAGTCAGCTCAGTTAAGGTCTGCATCCCCTTCCTTCAGTTGAAATACCTTCTTTCAGCTGAACATACTCCAATCAGCTAAACATCTTCAAAAAATTCCTGAAGCCTTCTAAATTGGCCTACATTCTATATTATTTTTTTCAAGTCCTAACTATCTTTGGTTCTCTTTTTAAATATTTCAAATATTTATAGACTTTCGTGTGAATTTTGAAAAATGTTAATTTTTTTGATACCTCAATTTCAAAGTTATTATGCGAAAACAATTCCACTAAATGAAACGAAATTTAGTGGATTTTTTTATTATATAATCAACATTTTTTCCCATGGAATATGAAGGCCCTAAGTGCATTTTAACTTGCTGAAAAAGTGTTATATAAAATGCTTATTCTTTACCCTTCTTTACATACTTATTTCTATTTCCCTAAGCATCAAATAAATTTCTAATTTAATACAACGTTATTGTGGCAGCTAGACGTCAGAACTAACCTTGCTCATTGTAACCTTCTCCTGTTATCAACCATAAAGGTCAGTGTTGCAATAATATAAAAATAATAGACTGGGTAATAATTTTACAGGGGACACTCTGCAAAGCAATACCTGTTAAGACCTACCCCCGATATGTGCTCTCGTGGTGTCTCAAGTTTTTTATAAGACATTTTTTATTTAATCTTTTTTATTATTTCAAATTTATTTTGATTCGTTATGGTGAACTTTTATTTTATCAAGTTTTTATTATTTGTATCCCGCTACTCGTTCACTAAATTGGTCTCTATTATGAATACTTTCGAAGTTATGAGCAAAAAAAGGAGTAGAGAAACGTAATTTATTCGGTTTTATTATTTAAAAAAAAAATGTTCGGGGAATTTTTTTATTTACGTATACATCAATTACACAGGCACACAAAATAAAAGAAGTCGTGTAAGAAGGGTTAATTAGCGCTTCTAAGGTTTTGAGGATCACTGAATTCGAATCCGAGGTCTGTTTCACCCCATCGGCGACAAATCGATTTCATCACATGGAAAAATATGTCTTCTTTCCAAAAATGAATTTTTTACTGCAGATGCATTTTTTGAAAAATACACATTTTTCTCCTTGAATTTGCGCCGATGGGGTGACACAGACCTCGGATTCGAATTCAGCGACCAGGCCTGAATTGCCGGATTATTTGAAAACTCAATGGTATATATAAAAAACACTCGAAGCTAATGGGAAAGTTTTTTTTAAACCAGCAAAAACGATCTAAACCAGCAAAAACGATCTAACAAGGATAAAAGAGCCACACATTTTAAAATCCATCTACACGTTGCCTTAAAGCGGAATTCGACAAGTTCACGGGTCTCCCGTGATGCATGAAGTTTTTTTTTTCAGATATAAAACAATCCCTCTATATCTTAGATGATTAATATAATCATCCTTTCAGCATGCTTAGGAGTTCAGGAGTTCAAGAGGTCTAAATCTGTAAGTTCAACTTTGTAATTTATAGACGAACAGACCTTCCAACAAACCTCCTGGTGTTTTCCCAGCTGTCTGACAACTATTCCCAATGCTGTCTGTCTCGTAACTGGACATAGACTGATCAATTTTGCAGTTTCACTTTTTGGCTGTCGGATACTTTTACGCTAAATAATTTAGTATGTTTTTCGTCGAATCTAAGGTTGTAAACTTTCTAAAACTAGAACAATGTATTTGTAATTCACAATGTGATTTCACGGTTTGAACAAGTTTTTTGACTTCCTATTTTTTTTAAAAATTCGTAATTTGTCGATGGCACATCCAGATCGATTCATCAGAAGAAAGTCATAAGAACATTTCTTCCGTATTGGCAATATAATATGGCTGTTCTCCTGCTGTTCTGATTTAACCCTAAAATTACAATCCGCTTGTCACAGATATGTAATAATATAGAAAAAATACAAATTATTTCTGAACAAAAATTAAAAACTACAGAAAATGCCTTAAAATCAGTTGTTGATATTCTTGGGTAAACAACTAGGCATATTTCGATGAATGAATATTTTTGATACATTATATAAGATAATTTTTAGATCAGATTATTATTTTCTTTGGATTCTCCTATTTTATAAAAATATTATTGACATTTAGGCGACATTTAAAAATTACTTGGATGTTTTTTTAAATTGTAAAAAAAAAATTCTATTCTTTTCCCATAACGATTTACATTCTTCTATTTTTATTCTGAAGAAAATGGAGGCCTCTAAAATTGGCAGAACTTTTGCTCTGTTGACTCAAAAGGAGAATATCTTCAAGATGGATCCGGATTCCAGTTTCTCTTTGCAATTCAAAGCTTCGTTCGAAGTCTGGAGTTTTGGATTTCCTTCAGTTCTGCAGTCGGAGATGAAGGTTTTCCCTGAATATGAGATCTGAATCTAATGAATAAATTATGTGGTAATCTGAGACTCGCCTATACATTTTCTCAGGACCTTGATCTGGATTGTGCTTCTTCAGTGTTGTAATGGCTGTAAAAAAATGAAATAAATGGAGAAAAGGGAGTCAATTTTTTGTTAAAATTATTTAAATGCTCCGCACATTATAACTGTTAGGTAGTACACTAGAACAATTTGAAGAAATTGGAAAAACGTTTCTTTACATAAGAAAGCAGACAACGTCCTTCCTCAAACAGTTCTTCGGATCCTTCGGGATAAGCAGGTCCAAGAAAGCCAGCCGGGCGGCCTCTGCTTCTCGTTCCATGGAGAATTTAACAGCCGGATGCAAGCCATTCAGAAAAGCCAAGAAACATTACAGTTACTCCTGCCTGGGCGGGCATTCAGCATAGGCAATAAAACATGTTTCTCTGAGGTGAGAAATACCCTGGCTGACGGCTTGTAAGGCACAAAAACGGCATGAGAATCAACTAAAGTATTGTTGAATAATGTCAGACGAGGTTTAATGAACTAGCCCGGAATATTAAAGCTGCCATTTATTGGGTACACTTTCCGAGTTGTAGACACAATTTCCTCAACGCTTGAGCGTAAGGAATTCTGTTCAGGAGTCTTTCTTGACGTAGCCCAGGCCTTTGACCGAGTCTGGCATCCGGGCCTCCTTTATAAGCTCAAGCGTTTTCTCCCCATCACCTACTACTTAATCCTAAAATCCTTTCTTTCATCCCGCTTGTTTCATGTCCAGTACAATGCCTCAAATTCTACATCCCGCCCCGTGTCTGCTGGAGTACCCCAAGGCAGCATCCTAGCCCCTCTCCTCTACTCCATCTTCACCGCTGATATCCCCACTAATCCCAGTACCATTACCACAACTTTTGCAGATGATACTGCAGTGCTTTCATGTTCTGCCAACCCGCAGCAAGCCTCAGAAGCGCTCCAAAATCATCTATTGGAAATCGAGATGTGGCTAAAGAAGTGGCGAATTAAAGTTAACGCCGAAAAATGTAAGCACGTCACATTCACACTGCGGCGCAGTGAGTGCCCATCTGTTACCCTAAACGAATCCCTCATTCCCAAATCCGATGTTGTTCGATACCTAGGCTTCCACCTCGACAAGAGACTTACTTGGAACACACACACAAAAACAAAACGACAAGAACTAAACAGACGCTACGGCCTACTTAGACGACTAATAGGTCCCAAATCAAAACTCAGTACTGAAAACAAACTAACAATCTACAAAACGATTATTAAACCGATTTGGACATACGGCATTGAACTATGGGGTACAGCAAAACCTTCCAACATGAACCGAATCCAAACCTTCCAGTCCAAAGTCCTTCGCCGGATCCTTAATGCTCCCTTCTACGTCAACAATAATATCATCCACCGAGACCTCGAAATTCCCTTTGTCACCGAATTAGCTAAAACCCGCTTCTCCACTTCTCATTCCAAGCTATCCTTTCATCCCAATCCCCTTGCCCAATCCCTTTCCACAGATGCGATCCCTTCCAATCCCCCGAGACGCCTGAAAAGAAAGTGGCCTAGGGACCAACTGTAACACTTAAAAACATTATTCATTCCTTAGGGAGTGACAGCAATGGCTGCCTTCTCCCCTCTGTTCTTCCTTGTGTATAGCGATGTATGAGATATTTATTTACTTATTGTATTTATGTATACAGATTGTAAATATTCAATAAAAAAAAAAAAAAAAAAAAAAAAAAAAATTATTGGGTACAGGTACATCGAGGCATCTTCGGCAACGAAAGAGCGATTTGGCAGGATTTAGTTCGGAAACGGAACCTATTTTCCCAATCCCATTTGTCGGATTGTCAGTAGCCTGTGCTAAAGAAGCCATTGTTATAGCTTAAAAAAAATTGGTAAACTTTGGAGAAGACGGAAAAATGCCTATACAAAGTACTTTAAAGATCTTAGAATAAGGACATTTTCTTGTGTATGGCAAGTAAGGACTTGGAGGATATTGTGGCGACTGTTTCTGGCCGTTGTACCATACATTAGCATATGTATTATGAATATCAGGTAAACAAGGATGAGCCACCCAAACATGTTGTATATGAATCATCAATGAATACGATTCTCACAAAAAAAAAAAAAAACGAAGTGCACCCAGTGATGCGGAGTGTAGGATTCATTGTGCACCCTAATCTAATCTATCCACGTACCTCAGTCACTGTCTCTAGAGACCTCCATGACCTGCAGTTCTGGTTTCTTCGTGTAGACATCGGCCACTACTGGGGACCTCCAATCATCAGTCCATCTCGTTGTTTATAGACCACACTTTCTCTTGTTGAAAATAACATTTTGTAAGAACGACGACCCCAAGATCTACCATTGCTACCTAAATGAACTCCTTGCTAATCATGCTGAGTGGGTCCTTTTTGGAAGGTTGGCGAACATCAACCCGAAGCTGACGAGTCTTCGTTGCTATCTCCATGTCCTTCAGCGTCTCAACTATGAAGGCCCAATACTTGACAGAAGAGAACGAACTTCTAAAGCAGCGTGGATCTCATACTCAGTACGTCGAACCTCCCCGCATAGGACGTCCGGCCGGGGTGATGTCCTGTTTATGAACCTTAAAAAGACCGTAGACCAGCAAATCTCTAGGGACTCATAGAGAGTTGGGGCTTTACTCCCATTGTTTTTAATCCATTGACTAGACTAAATCTAAGTATACTTTGCATGCAGTTGCCTAAAAATAATGAATATACAGAACCAGCAACATTTTTCATCAACCCGATTTACTACATACATACATATATGCGTGCTCGTCATCCGAATTCATTGCGCTGAATAGCACTTAACTTCCACTGCAAGCCTTTTACCATCTTCGCTCCTGACTGCACTGTACACTGTCCCCAAGAGGGCCGCTCCGAAATATGTTCTAACTGCAAATTGCCACTATATATTGTTGGCATAGATTGGAATTAGTGATATAGGTAGCTCTGTTTGCTTAAACTAATTTTGTGGATGAAGATAATTCGTATTAAAGGTACGAAGGCCCTCATACCTGCGTATAAAGGAAAACCAGGTCCTGGAAATTATCGGATTTCCTTCCTTTGTGACAGGATTATCCCATCCTTTGTTCGAGGAACAAATATCCACCAGCTCACTTCTTAAGGAATTAAACTGATATAGAATTATTATTTTTGAAAATTTGTGGTTTAAGGGAAAGGATGACGACGCCATGTTGGAAAGCTCTCCAATTAAATAGAAGAGGAAATTGTAAATTGAAAAGGTGCTCTGTGCCCTACGCGGAGCCTTGATGTGATTACCTGCTGAGGTAGGCCATCTAGCTACCGCAGCTTCCCGATCCCAAACTCCAATATCTACTATCAATACTTGTTATAAGATAGTGTCCCTATTTTTCCAATATATTCATCTGTGGCAGAAGGTCAATTTTATAAAAACACACTTTCTTTCTTCTTCTTGTACTCTTTTATTAGGCTCTACATGTTTCACGTCGCTGTGACGCCTCTTCAGGAGCACTTAATCTAAATAAAATAAAATATGGTTACAGCCTATCCATTAGAGAACCTTCCGCAGGTAGGGCCACGACTGGATTGATAAGATTAATCATGTCTACTGGGTATCAGCTGTTTAAAATCGATAGTTTTAGGGTAAATGTCGATTTTCCAAAGAAGTTTTTGTCATTTTATAAAATGTTTTAAGTCATCTTGTTTATTAAATTAAAAAATATTTTATCCAGGTATTTAATATCTGTTTTTTTGTTGACGGTCTTTTTCCTATTTTTAATTATGTGTATATTTTCCTTAATTTTTCTTTTTATGGGGTTTTTCTCCTTATCTAATATTTTTACCGTGTCAAAATTAAATGTGTGGCTATATTGTATCCCATGATCCACCAATGCAGTCTTGTTGTCTTTCTCATCAAGGTTTTTGGCATGTTGTTTGATTCTCTTTTTTAAAAGTTGTCCCGATTCTCCTACATACACCTTATCACACATTGCACAATCAATTTGATATATGTTATATTTGGTTTCCCTTTCTTTTAAATCATCTTTAATTCGGCTGTAGCTTTTTATGATTTTGTCGTGATATATCCAGGAGATTCTTCCTAGGTCTTTACATTTTTGTTTTATCTCATTGGCAAGTATGGGATTATAACGAAAGACCGTCAACAAAAAAACAGATATTAAATACCTGGATAAAATATTTTTTAATTTAATAAACAAGATGACTTAAAACATTTTATAAAATGACAAAAACTTCTTCGGAAAATCGACATTTACCCTAAAACTATCGATTTTAAACAGCTGATACCCAGTAGACATGATTAATCTTATCAATCCAGACGTGGCCCTACCTGCGGAAGGTTCTCTAATGGATAGGCTGTAACCATATTTTATTTTATTTAGATTAAGTGCTCCTGAAGAGGCGTCACACCGACGTGAAACATGTAGAGCCTAATAAAAGAGTACAGAAGAAAGAAAGTGTGTTTTTATAAAATTGACCTTCTGCCACAGATGAATATATTCAATACTTGAGGGCTTTCCAAATCGAAGTTTGTCATTATTCCCAAAATTATCTTTAATTAATACAAACCAAGGCGAGAGATAACCCTTCTAAGCTCAAAATATACTTTTATTACATAATATCAACGTTTCGGACTATTCGTCCATCGGAGTGCTAAAATAGTATATTAATTATTAGATACTGCTATAGATATTAAAACAATTGATAAATTTTAATTTCTTAATTTTTAATTCACCATGTTCTGTCAATAAATAATGTTACATTTAAATGTCATAAATTAAATAAAAATGATTTCTAAAAGGAACCATGTCAATAAATACAAATTAAAACATTCATTATCTCACGCCATATTAGAAGACCTTATCTACATACTTAGGCCTTTTTTTTTTTCTATAACGAAATTTACATTAAAATATTAAATTTCAATTGATTAAAATGTATGATAATTTATGTATGACATATAACAGATATTTTGATTAATCATTACTTAACATTATTTTTATTAAAACATTTAACATAAAATACACTAAGTTATGTAACAAAGGTATTTAAACTATGAATGGAATCTATTACAAGGTCATCATAAATTAATTTTATTAAGCATGTCAACATAATGCCCTATTCCTTTAACATCTGTTTTGACATTAATAGTTCTATTGATGTTTTTTGTTATATAAATGGATACAGTTAATTTTCTAGATTTATTATCATTTACCGTTTTTAAAATTTTAACATTATCATAATCATAATATGGCTGTGAGATGATGAATGTTTTAATTTGTATTTATTGACACGGTTTCTTTTAGGAATCATTTTTATTTAATTTATGACGTTTAAATGAAACATTATTTATTGATAGGACATGGTGAGTTAAAAATCAAGAAATTAAAATTTATCAATTGTTTAAATATGATATAATAGCTTGGTTAATGGTAATTTACATAATGTTGTTTAAATGGTATTCGTGATAGTATCTAATAATTAATATACTATTTTAGAACTCCTGAAGATGGACGAATAGTCCGAAACGTAAAGATCATGTAATAAAAGTATATTTTGAGCATTGAAGGGTTCTTCCTCACCCTGGTTTGTATTATGAATTAATACCCTTCACCTATTCATCAAAATATCTTTAATAATTTAACACTCTTTCCATTAACAAATAATATTTAAAAAAAAAAAATAAGAAGTACCAAACCAGCCAATTCACAACCGAGAAAGGTGCAAGAAAACACTACTGCAAAATGTCCGATATCATGACCGATGGCGTCAAGTACGTGCCAGCAGTGAAACAAAATTTGGAGACTCCCAGTAGGGGCCGTATGACATTTTCACATAAATAAATTCTCTAATACATAAACAGACCAATACATAAGTATAAGATAGCTAAGTACTGCTCGACCAATAAGAATGTGGGAATATGAGATGAGGACCATTGGTGTCCTGGATTCAGGATCATGGAAGGGCCATATTTCACCCTGTCAGGACTTCCCTTCCCCAAACAGTTCCCAGTATATCACAGGGCGTTCCCTATTCCACAAACCACAATCTTCATTGTGGCCTGTAACCTAACCAAAAGGAAACCGGGAGGTTCAGAATGATCACCATGGGGAATTACAAACCTAATAACCTAATACAATAGATTAAATATTTATTTAGTGTGTCTATTAGTTCGTTACTAGGACGGAGGAGGCTGCACCATATATATATTTGGTTTGTGATACGGCTTCTCTCCATACATCAATATTTCGCCGTTTTCCTCGTCGGCTTCCTCAGACTTCCTTTATGCACGGGAATGCTTGCCAACTGCCAAGGAAGCATGAAGAAAGACTAAGGAAACCGGCCAAATATTGCAGCATGGATAGAAGCAACACCGCTGGAGAGAGAAGCTTATCACATGCGAACACCGGCGAAGAAATCTAAAACAATTTGTTTATATTTGTATATGTATACACATATATATATATATATATATATATATATATATATATATATATATATTTATAAATTCGTCATTACTGAGATCAAACCTGAGGTGCACGTTACTTATTATGTCAGGGGTGACTTGATAAAGATCCTCACACGCGGAAGATAAATAATCCTAAATAAAAAACCTCACGGAGGAGGAAATTAAACTTTACACCTGAATCACCGCAGAGAAGTTGTCTAAACTCGCAGCGGACTTAACATTTAGAGCCATATTTGTAGAGTTCTACAGACCAGAATCACCAGAGAATTCTTAGATACATGCAGAGGCTCAAAGCAACTTCACCTGCATTTCGTGGATGACAAATAAGAAAAGCACAACTAAATATAAGTGTGTCAGAGAGCATCTAATGCCCGCAAGCCAAAGAGAAGCAAAAAAAGAAAGAGAGCCTTAATTGAAGGAATAAAGGTAGAAGACCATTGATTTCATATTTCGAACAGTTCTAATAAAAAGCCTGTAACGTGTGTAACAATTGTAATAATTAAAATATATAAAAGATATGTAATAAACTACATTGTATTACTACATTATATTGGAAAGAAGAAACGCTAGAAACGCGTTCAGATAAAATATTGGCAATTCCTAAAATAGAAAGTTGTAGTTTTCTAATTCGTTCAAATTGAAAACAATTTGACAGAAAGTGCTTGCATTCATCCTAATCAAATCCTAGCTACAATCTGTTTTTTTTTTTTTTTTTTTTTTATTTACGCTTTAACCTTAATAAAAATGTGCTTATTCGGTTACAGCAAATTATTATTACAAATCACACAAAATTAGATAGAATATTGAAATCCGAATTTGATGAAAGTATATTTACCCACACTACAGGAAGACGTCCTGCTTACTAAGTCCTCAGCTGTATTCTGGAAGGGAGGGAAGTGTACACCAGAACAAGGGAATAAATTCGTGACACATCCCCTCCCCGAAACTATAATTCTTATACCCCCCCCCCCTTGCTATAATATTTCCCTTTCTCCCCTCCACCAAATTCTACAGGCCGGGAGCTGCTTATATACGTTCCCTACTATACATTGTTAGGGGACTTATATATCCTTCTTTGACCCTCCTTTTTAATAAAAATACCCAAGAATAGGAAATAGGACATTATTAGTCATGTAAATACAATCCCATTCCATTGTAGGTGATGGAATTAAAAATGTACATTTGGTTTTCGGAAAATAGGCATGGATATTAGATTTTAACGCCTCATAACATAACCCGATCTGTCAACATTGGGAAGGTTACATCTGGTGATTCAGTGTTGCAGGTTTGACGAAGATGCCGCCTCTCTGCTCCTTCAAAAATCTGTGAAATGTTACCTCAGTATTGCGGGAACAAAAATATACACATTCGTTACTAAATTATTTCGGTACACCGGTGTTAGAATGAGCAATGTGGCTGCAGAATCATACATAATCCTCTGTTTTGTTTATTTAGTTATTTTCTGCATCACTCAACTTTATTATTTGAGGAGCTCACTGAGTCACCGTTTTTCCTGGTGGAGAAAAAGGATGAGTTTAACTGGAAAATATATTATGCTCGTCACAATATTATCTTGAAAAATGAAGGATAGATACGTAGGTTGTAAGAAATATCTCATTCTACCTTCCGGAATAGAAGTGGCGGTACAGTTATTCAAACCACAAATTTTCCCCTGGCAGGCTCGTACGTTTTGTTTGGACTTTCTGCTACTAATTGTCGAATAAGCATCTTGTACCACCTAAGGATTGTGGCTGTTATGTCGAGGAAATTTGTGGTTTCCTCCACACCGCTGGTTATATTTGCCGAGAATTCTGAGAATATGAAATCACCCAGCGAGGAAGTCTAAAAGAGAATGTATGGCATAGGTTCAGCCACGAAAACTAATTAACTGTTTTATACAATATTTTAATAATCTATATATTTATTTTTGATTACACAATGTAAGGATTCTGTGCTTAAGGTCTCTCGACTTCATCCTCGATTAACGCCAGAAGGACGCTCAGATGAGGTTTAAAGGGACCTGCAGAAGGTAGCTTGGCTACGCCCGTTTTAACGTCATCTGAGCGTCCTTTTGGTGTTAGTCGTGGATGAAGTTGGGAGGCCTTGAGCATAGAACCCATAAATTGTATTATGTATCACATTACCAGACGTATTCATATGCAGAATGTAATAACCAATACAGAAATATCTACTATATATTTGTCAAATACCTCTCACTCACTGACCTATCATCGCCCAGCCCAAACCGCTTGACAGAAAATTTTGAAATTTTGCATGGACACTCGCTAAGAAAGGATTTTTTGATATTCAAATTTTTAAGTATTTTTAGAGGGGTTTGACTTTTTAGCGCGGTTCCTCCCTCCCCGATAGGGAGGAACCCCGCTTATAAGGTTGATACAATGAAACAATCCGGAAGTGCCGACTAGAAAATTTCGCGTTTCAGAACCCCTAGAAACCGAAAATAACGGTGGTTAAAATTTGTATACATACATATATATATATATATATATATATATATATATATATATATATATATATATATATATATATTTGTCTGTTCGCGGATTTCTGGCCTCCCTAATGGTCCGATTTTGATGAAATTTGGTACAAAAATCTGTCGCCCGATTTGAAAGGTCAAGTTCGTTAACCAGCAAAATCCGCCCACTGGAAGATGGCGTTTGGGGCGAAATTCGTGCAAAAAAAATCGTAACGCTTACGTTTTTGAGTTCATAAGCTTGTAAGTACTCGTTTTATAGGCTTCTTTGGCTAGGAAAACGAATGAAACCATTTTCAAGGCGATAGCTTTAACCGTTTTTGAGAAAATTGGAAAAATAGTTTTTGAATACCGTTTTTGGTTTGGGTACTTAGAATCATGGGATTCAGTTGAAACATTTTCTGCATGTTTTACTATCATTAAAACTAATATGTTGAAATTTTGGTTACGTTTGGAGTTAAGGAAGGGTTAGAATAAAATATTTTATTAACAGACATAAAAAGTTTTGGTAAGTTTGTATATTTTCCTTAATATCTCGAAAAAGGTTGAGAATCTTGGTAAACAAAAGATTACCATTAGAAAGCTTACTAAATCCTCTACAAAAAAGGTTCTGATGAAAGTTTTGATTAGGCGATGTCAATCGGAGAAATAAGTGCTTAAAACATTAAAGTAATTGTATTTGCTTATTCGACCTGTTCTTTTTGTCTGTTTTTATTCCTTCTTATTTTTTAATTGCTTATAGTTGGATAATGTATTTTACAATAAAACAGATTAGGCAAAATAAGAAAAACAATTCTTTGTTAGAAATATAGCTTGCCAAGAGAAAAAGATTCGATGACGTCTTTTGAATATTTTCAATTGCCTTTATGCTGTTGGTTTTTTTATTTTATTTTTTAATTGATTTTATCTGTAGAATTATTACTATAGTAAAAGAACACAGGAATATGTGAAAATTTTTGATATTTTCCAATTCATTGAAACGTATGAAATGAAGTATCGGTAGAAGAGGTTTCTAGGGTCTTGCGGACCCGACCCAGGTATAGCCATAAAACCCTTTGAACAATATACTGTTTCTATGCTTTTCAAATGACAATAGGGATATGAACAGGAACCGGGGTCTCCCGTGGTCTAATGGCTAGCGACTTGGATTCATAAGCGGGAGATGGTGGGTTCGATTCCCAACCTCCGGCAGGAATTTTATCATCCCACGGCTCGCTGGTAAAATTCCTCGCTAAACCCTGGATGTCGGCGCTAATGACCTAGATGTAGATGGGCCGTAAAAAAAAAAAAAAAAAAAAAAAAAAAAAAAAAAAAAAAAAAAAAAAAAAAAAAAAAAAAAAAACTGGAACCGCGCTAAGATGATGCAGTTCCTGCGATTCGGAATTTTTTAGTTGTTTAGAGCAGGCAAGCGTAGGCAGCATGTGTTGCTAGGAAGAAACAGGTCAGCTGTTACCGTACTTTATCTCTTTCTTAATATTATTTTTATTTGCGGTTCATTTCAACTATAATGGCAGACCTTGAATTACTAGAAATAAACTGTGATTTTGTCCCTCATAGAGTTTATGCTATACCTGGTAATTGTCCATCCGAGATAATAATGTCCCGACCCCTTGCAAAGGCCTCGTCACACATCAGCATCCCCAGTCAGAACACTTCTTGGTAATGCTCGCAAATATAATGGATATTTCAAAATGTCATCTGAGAAACATAAATTTTAACGTACATTTATGATTGACAACGAATTTTAACCTGAACTGGTTAAACTGCTGTTACTGGTAACATATTGATAACGGGTTTTCTCTAGGCTATCTGTTTGTTGATACTGGTCCGGAGCGCCCCAGCGTCAAGAAACATTATACATTGATTACTTATCAATTGATGTATACCATGTAGTATGACGGGAACAATGCTATAAAAACTGCAAAAAATCATATTGTAGCGTTTTTCAATGATACAGTCTTTAACGCAATAAATATATAAAAAAAGAATATTTTTAAAATATTCTATAAAACTGTTAATTACTTTTCACGAAGACATAATTCATACATTCTCTCTTCTACGTTTTAATAATAATAATAATAATAATGAAATTGATGATACAGTAAGCATTTTGATTCTATTATTATGAGTTAATTTTGAACTAATATTCGTAGACAAGTAAATCAATTCAGCCTAGCATCAACTTCATTGAGAATTACGTGTTATCAGTTCATTAACGTGCCCCCCTCTGATAAGAGTACACACTCCATTGTACTGTCAAATACACCTAGCCATCAACTGGACATGTGTATCTGTTGATGCACCTCATATTGACTACTCATCTCTATTCTATCACAGTTATTCTGATAAGTCAAATTATTGTGTTGATAATTTTGGAGTGTTGCAGGTAACCCAATATTCCCCCCCCCCCTGTACATGAGTAATTTTTCCAGGCTTCGAATAGGACACACACTCGACTTGTCTTCTCATATTCACTGGACAGAAAAGAAAGACGAACATGCAGACAGTGCAACAGAACTCTAACAGTCAAACATATACTGACTGACTGTAGATAACGCAGAAACTTAGCCATTCCTTACAACTTACGAGATATTTCTACTAACTTAACAATTCCTCTGAACTAAAAGAAGGTATCCTGCACACTTATTCAAAAAATAATTATATGCATTTTTTGGCACTTACTTACTAGTTGCACCGGTCTCGAGAAGTGGGTCTCGTTCAGTGGTCCGGATCATGAATACTCAATTATGGTTGTGGCAATAAGGCGACCGAAAGACTATTTATTAATATTATCAACCTGTTGGATTGACAACAGAGTCGACATAACCTGGAGCGAGCGCAGCGAGCGAAACGCATAGCAATTATGCCATTAACATTCGCGCTACTGGTTTCCTAGGTTATATAACATTAGCACTTATGTTAATTGCATAATTGCTATGCGTTTCCGCTCGCTGAAGGTTATATCGAAACTCTAGTTAATCTAAGTCGTTGGTAATATAGATCACTGGTTTCCATGGGAAAATGGACCGAAATGCAATATAACATTGCTTCAACAGAGTCTATTTTCTTATTGCTATTGCGTTGTCACCATATTGAGTTTTCATTTCATGATCCATTTCATTGAACGAGACCTACTTCAACTAGTACGTCAGTACCCACCCATTCTTTCATGAAAATATTTGATTTAATTGTGATTTAAATTTATATTACAATTTTTTTGTCTTGTAATTTTTTTTATTACATAACACCTAATACTTAAACGGACTTTGATTACACAGTCATTTGGAATTATTGGTATTAATTTTTGTGGTAAGTTTGCAATAATTATATATTGTTTTAAAGTTTGAAATTTTTTCCACTTTTCACGTTTTGATCAATGTTTGGAACCATTACTCTGTAAAAAATGTAATTGGTGGGAAGTGTGCACACCCTCATATTCCACCAGAGCACAAGCATGAACAACACTGATCTGTAGAGGTCTCCACTCCATGGGCGTATATAGAAAATAATTTCGGAGGGGGCTATGAGAATTGCGGGGGGGGGGGCTGAGAGCATTTGGGGGATAAGGAATACTTACAAACTAGAACTAAGAATAGTTACTCAATTAAAACGCTAATACACCCAAAAGAAATGATTTTTTCTGAACTGAGTGATTTTATTTAATTTATGTTTAAGCTTTTTATGACAAGCCTGGATTCTCATGCGGGATGGGGGTTCGAGTCCCTCCTAAAACAGTGATATTAAAGTCATTATCCAGGGTTAGGTACGAAACGTAGTAAGGAGCATTGTATCTTTTTCGAAGTTGTTTGTTTGAATTCTGTAGGAATTGTAAGTCCATATTGGTCGGAGTATGGTATTGTATAAAAGTCGTGAAGAAATTCTAAAACGTCTGGTTAGTTATTATCTTTTCTGTTTACTAGACAAAACGTTTATCTAGTATCAGTCCTAAGTATCTTATTTGCGATATCTGCGAAATTACAATTTTTTGGAGGCAAACAATAATTTATCAAAGAATATTTAATTATTTTAAATATACTCACTCCAGTAGTATACAAATGAGTACATCAATAAAAAAATGCATTTTCTGAAATAAATATCCTACTTGATACACTAAAAGTATCGAATAATTTTAAAATTCTAATATCTCGAACAGTAAGAATAGCTCTAGAGTTTATGGGTAGAATGTGGTAGTTGAGAAAAACTCCCTTAAAAATGCAAGACTTGAGCCGTGGCTAAGAGCTTTTCCTGCAATAGAGAAAAAACTTAGAAGAAGTTTTCTCTGCTCGGGAACGAGAAACAAGCAGACAATCTGATTTATCAATACTGCTGAAAGCAAAGGTTGTAAGTCTACTCCTGCTTCCGTATTAAATGAATCAAAGGGGAGCCGCCATCTAAGGCTTCAAAAAGTCCTTCAGGAATTGCAAGATCTTAGCGCAACATCATACTTTTCTTATCCCTAGTCTCGATTGGAATATAGTAAATGTTTTGTACAACACCAACTCCAATTGAATCTACATATAGTAGAGTATCCCTAATCCGGCGTCGTCGGGACCGGGGTACACTCGGATTAGAAAAATCAGTTAGAAGCGGTCACATATGTTTTTGAAAAACCTCATAGTCGGAGAGCTGGTAACGCACATTTCAGGAAGTGTTTTATGCACCTTGAAATTTTTCTGTAATGTACCTCTTGGGTAGATAAGAAGGTAAGTATGTGTTGCTTAGTCTTACTGTGGAACACCAGGTACTGCGCATAGAGGAAATGTGCAAAACAATATTGTCAAAAATAGTGTCTTATTCAAAAGCTAACTATCATTAATGTAAAAAATTTGCAAATTAAGGGAATTTTACAAAGATTAATAAATATTGTAGCCACTTTTAAGGGGGTTATAATGTAAATAAATGAAAAAAATCCAAAGTACATAGTTTTTATTTTTAATATTAAATGAAATGCCTGAATGCGATTTAACCAGCGTCTTCAATAAACATATTTGAAAAAACTTACAAAAGGGCAGACACTTTTGTGGGGTTTAATTATCAGGAAACAAAAAATAAATGTTTCCTATGATAGAATGCAATACACTGCGTGTAACTGTAGGAGTGAATGAGAGCACCGCGCAGTTGTGGTTGTTCCCTGCCCTCTCATTGGTTCTTGCTCACATGATCTTGTACAGCTGTCCCGGTTTAAATGGCAGCGCGAATAAAACTCTCATTTAATATTAGAATAAAAACAATTAATTTCTTTTTTTACATGTTATACCCCTTTAAAATTATCTACCTTATTTATTATTGATTGTAAAATTGTCTTAATTTTACGTTAAAGATAGTTGGCTTTTGAATAAAACTCTCTTTTTGGGAAATATTTTTTTGAACCTTTCCCTAATGCGCAGTACCTTGTGTTCCACGTTAAGTCTAGCCAACACATATATACCTTTTTATCAACCCAAGAGGTAGATTATTGCAAAATTTCAAGGTGCATAAAACACTTCATGAAACGTGCGGGTAATGGCTCTCGGACTACTATTATTTGAGGATATAATAATATGTACAATTTTTAATATATTTATTTATTTGCATATTAAAATAAAATGTAGGTACCGAATTATAAAATAAATTTAAAATATGTAAATTCTTGCTGGTTTACGAGTATATCAGGTGTTCTAGTCGCAGGTCCCTTAGTAGAAACATTTATTATCTCAGTAGAAACACTATTTCCTGCCTCTAAAACGAAACATATATGCCTTATTTGACTTCCATTCAATGAAATACCACGAAACAAATGATTGGCTAGATAGGAAGGAAAGGTTTTGTAGGAACCCATTCCTCTCGGAGACCGCTGGATATGAGAGAGCTATGGATAAGAGAACGCCGGATAAGGGAGAGTACTGTATATAAATAGATACAGTTTGTCTGTCTGATTGTTCTTTATACTAATCTACACCGTTTGACCAATTTTGATCAAAATTGGGATACAGGTAGGTCTTGATACGGGTAGTGGCATAGGCTAGGTCAAAATCGTCCAGTTTGGAGGTCACGGTGTTGAAAGTGAGGCTCGTCCGGCGTCGTCCCACTTCTACCGGTGCATACATAATAAGGATATATATTCACCTCTTCAAGTGAATTCTGCTTATTTTTAAATTTTATTGCTTTTGATTTATATTTTACTGATTTTTATATCATCGTCTAATGATGCATCTCGTACTATAATTATCGGCATTCGTGAATTATAATATTATTAATGTAAATGTTATGTCACTTACCTGAGTGTATATTTAAGATTTCTTTGCTTACCTTCACATTTGCAGGTATTTTGGGCTTGGGCGGTGGTTGTGGTGGGGGTGGGTTGCCCATGCCCGCCTCCACGTCTTCTTCCCTCACATCATCTGAAAAAAAAACAACAAAAAAAAAATTAGTCACATTAACAAACAATTTGCACATATCCTTATCGAACAAACGATTTTCGTTTTTATTACTGTGTTCCGAAAAGAGGGTTGCCTCCCACGTATAAAACAACACGTAGTTTTGTCAGGCGGTCATCCATCCAAGGACTGGCGTAGTCCGTCGTTGCTTAATTTTGGCGAATTTTACTCACCACCTGCGTATAATATTCCAATACTATTAGAATTTTGACTGAAGAATGATTAAAGGTTTATAATAATATTATGCTATAATATTATTAGTAGTAGTGATTATTAATAGCATGCAATTTGCATTTTACTATTACTACTAACACAAAACTACATGCTAATACGAATATCACATTTAATCAATTCTAGACATTATACTGCTACTACTGATACAATACTCTATACCAATACTACAACTAATACTAGAGATTATGGTGCTGCTACTAACACAATATTACACAACGATATTACACTGCACACGGACACCACTTTTAATTAATACTGCACATTATGGTGCCACTAATAACACAATATTACTTACTAATATTACACCGCATACAGATACTACTTTTAACTAATACTGCAGATTATGCTGCTACTGCTAATGCAATACTACATCCTAATACTGAATTATACTCGTATTACTAACACAATACTACATAATAATTCTAAATTGTACTCCTACTACTAATACAATATTGCATACTAATATTACACTCCAGACAGATATATAATTCTGATAATAAAATATTACACGCGAGTACTAATACTGCTGCTTATACAACTAATGCAATACTATATTCAATTACAATTATGTATTTAAAATTTACAGGTTTTAAGGGTGTATTGTAGATGTTTTGAACTTATAACTTTTCTTGCATTAACCTTCAATAAAATTCAAGTTTGTTTTTACTGTGCACGCTAATAATATAAAATAATATGTGCAAGCGTTTTAATTTAAGTTTTATTTAGGCTTTAGAATTGATATATAGATATAATCTACTTCATATAACTCTACTTTCTGCGCCCTCCTTTAAAATTTACCGTTTTTAAATTTTAATAAAAACTACCAGAATTACTGTCATATTTTGACTTTCTTTATAAACTGTATATTTAAAAAAAGGACGGAGGTCATATATATATATATATATATATATATATATATATATATATATATATATAGTATATTATTGTTTTTGTAGCCAATAGGTCATAAATACACTCATTTCACTTCATGTTTTCTATTATTTTCACCCTAACCGGTTTCGAGCTATTCTGCTCCTCCTCAAAGGGTATTTCCTAAAATTATTTGAACATTATATATCTATAATATGATTGAACAAGAACATATTTACATCATTATGTGTATACTTACTTCGATGGTCTTATCCCATCACGTACATATATATATTAATTTATTTTATTTTAAGGCGCTTCAACAACTAGGCCCATATATATTAATAAACTTATTTTAATATTGCATAGCAATATAGGTCTTAGGGTTATGAAACACTACTATCCTAACCTTCCTCCCCGTAAACCTTTCTACAGTCTTTGTCTGAGATTTTAGCTTCCTGAAAATTGAATGAGTGGGAATTTTCTGTGGCGTGTTCTGAGAGAGCCGTTTGACATGTGAAAGGAGTGTATTTATGACCTATTGGCTACAAAAACAATACTATTAGAAGTTGGAGGTCAACAATGGAAGAATATATATATATATATATATATATATATATATATATATATATATATCCTTATTCTAGCTCTGAGGATGGTAGCAGGAGCTACCGAAAGCGCTCAGCGTAGAAAATAAACTCTTGTGAAGGAACTGGAAGTTTTTAATTTACCTAAAGATCTTCCACTGTAGACTGAGACAAAATGATATCCTTCCACACAACATGCATGAACTACTTACAGATGACAGTCACTACATAGGACAGTTATTGGAATATCTTAAAAGAGAAAACATTTATGACTTAATCTAAACCCCATTTATGTAATTACTCTATTCAATTTTTTATTATTTTCTTTATTTTAATTCGCTATTTATTTTTTTTTTTTAGTTACTATTATTATTATTTATTAATCCCCCCACGCATAAAATAAATATAAATACAACTGTGTGAGAATATGTGAAGTTAACTTTACAAATGACAAGAAACATGTCCACTATGTACATTTGTACGAACTTGTCGTATCTATTATGTTAAAGCTGTTAAGTCGCCATAGTTGCGAGCTAACTAAAATAATATAAAGATCTTCCCTTTCTGCCAGCAACCTCAAAATACTTAAACACTTTAACAATCCAAAAGCCTCTTAACCTTTTTTATTAGGTGCTTACATGTTTCAGATCATAAAGGAGCAATTTTCATATAAACAGATTTTTATAAAAAACGGACATATTAATTATTAATTAATTAATATACAAATAAAAATATGTAATGTTTTGGCTTACATTTGAATTAATTATATCAAAATTTATTTTCAGAATATATATATACAAAAATAACTGAGAATTATATTCATTCACATACATATAAATGCACATCCACACTTGTGCATGATGTGGGCCTTTTGCTCCCAGCAGATTCTATTAAGGACAGAAATCCAGTGAACTCCGGGTGTTTGTTGAAAGAGGGCCTACACCATGTATTCCATTCAAAGGATCACAATACCCTGGAATTCTCTGCCTTTAATGGAACGGGTTGCTATAGTTTGGTCCTCTCTCCTGCCTTTTTGTGCTTGGATATTCGTTCCGTAGTGAAATATTAAATTTCATAGTCAGCAAACGTCATCATGTATTAATGTATCCAATGAAACAGGCAAACACAAATATTTGTATTATTAGTTTATTGACCTTGATATGCATCTGCTGGATTTATTTGTTCTGTATTATACTATGTTCATCTCTGTAGGTTATATTTGAACTCTTCGTATCAATTGCTCCATCTCTCATTTAGCAAATTCCAATAGAATGAAGCTATTTTATAACTTGCTGTAATATTCATCAATAGATTCCTAAAATAATTTATACAATTCTGTCAGTGAGGAGCTGTATAATTAAGAACATTCCTGATTAATTTCTTTAACTACAAAATAAACATTGTTTTCACCTTACAAATTTGTAATGTTCAGCAGGAGTTCCACATGGTAGCGTCCTAGGTCCCCTCTTTTATTCAATTTTCACTGCCGTCATCCCAATCAGCCCTGACATCACAACAAGCACTTTTGCAGATTATACCGCATTTCTCGCCTGCTCAAACCGGATTCGGGACCAACTGAAAGAAGTTAAAACTTGACTGAAGAAATGGCGCATCAAAGTTAGCCCCGAAAAGTGTAGGCATGTAGCACAATCCCAAATCTTAATTTGTCTATGTTCTTCCCATTCTTCATTAAGTTGCAATATTTCTCTATCTCAGTTAGCCATCTTATTCTAGGCCCACCCTTTTAGAGCTTTTCCTCCCTTCTTAAGGAGTATATATATTATATATATTTAAGTGTGCACGCTTATATGAACCACTATTATTTTTTGACAAATAAGATCTGAAAAGGGTAATTTTCTATTCGGCACATCCGGTAGCTCCGAGAATAAGATGGCGAGACGAGGAAGAGAAATATTGCAACTAAATGAAGGATGGGAGAACAGAGAAAAATTAAGGGTGATTACCCCGGGAGCCAAGGGTCATCGGGACCTGTTGAGTCTGAGAAGAAGTTGGCTTCTTCAAGTTATGTTCCCTATCTTATTCTCTCTCGGTCAACAACACTCTCTCTGAATATTTAGTCCAGTATATAGAGACTTCAAAAGGAGGTCGAGCTAAAATTAATTCCCCCACAAGATTTTTTTTTTCTAATATCCTATGACAGTGTGCTGAAACTGAGATTTCCAATTCGAAAGCCGGGGGGAGGATTTTTGGCAGGCGAAAAATTAGCACCCCGAAATTTTTGCAATTTATTCAGTTCTTCTTCATTAATTTAAAAGCCGTTGATTTTGGGTAAAAAAACTTTAAATAGGGAGTAAATAATTTTAAATTCTGCTTCAAATATACTGATTAAAGTCCAAATTTGGCCAGGTAAATGTACGCCATACCTTGCCACAAAACAACAATTTCTCCGATTTTTCGAAAAACTGTGGCGAGCCTACTTTTAACGAGTTACAGCTTGGATTCATCAATTCTTTTGATACACCCCCTCCCTAAAAGGTAAAGAGCATCAATAAATGATTCTAAAAAGCACAAAAACTTATACATTCGACCAATATTAAAATTTTTAAATCAATATTGGTTGAATGAGAAATATGTAGTCGCATTTTTCACAATTTTGGTTCATATTAGCCACCATTTACTTTTGATTCCATTCTAAATGTACTAATTAATAGTTTATACGGTATGTTGAGGGAAAAGGAGGGAGTAGGGGATCCCTGAGAATTTTAAACTTATACCTGTGTCCGAAAAATTTATATCACTGTACTTCTATATTTCTTCAGAGAAGCAACAAAATTAGAAGCATATTGTATTAAAAATTGCTGCATTTGAAGTAACACCACATTTATTGAGAAAAATTATATTGAGCTAATAGAATTGAATTAGGTTTTTATTCCTTTTGAGGGCCCAGGTTGAGGCTCATCGTCAAATGGAGAATCTTCTATCACATTATTATTAAACGCCATTAAATGCTGCGTCAAATCAAGGCTGTGGTCAAGGTCCAAATTTGGTCATGTAAAATTACCGCAATCGCTAACCAAAAAGGTTGCAAGAAAATGTCATTTCTCCTCATTTTGGCTTAATAGTGTCTAAACAATTTACACTAACAAAGAAGACACTAGAAGATAAAAATCTTTAGTGCTTGCTCATGATTTGAACTCAAGTCCTCCAGCATATTAGTCCAGCGAATATAATATATGCTGATATATATATTATTTTTATTTATTAGGAGATACAATACACACACACAATTGTTACTATTATTCTAAAATACAATAAGTCAACTTTACAATTGGGTGTCTCCTTCACCCTCGCAAAATTGTCCGATTTTAATGAAATTTGGTACGAAAATCATTCGTCTATTTTGGAAGGTCAAGTTCATTAACCAACAGAATCCGTCCACCGGAACATGGGTTTCAAAGCGAAATTAGCGCAAAAAAATTCTTAACGCTTACGTTTTCGAGTTCATAATATGAACTCGCATATTATGCATTCAATCTGTTTATTATCAAATAATCATCAAATGCTTTTTTTTTTTACATTTGATTGAAAATTACCAATTCCTTATAAAATATAAAGGCAAGAGGGGCCAATAAATAATGTAGATATAACAGACAACTATAAAGAAAGATGAGGAGTGCTGAAAGACATATCCATTGATAAAAAACATTACCTCCGTTGAAATGAAATGGTTTCACTTCATATTTCAAAGAGTTATAACATATATATTCCTCTAGATATTCTCATTACTAAGAGCGTTTTTAAATTTTTACAGTTGAAAATGCTTGGTGATAAATTCTAAAGGAGCGTTCTCGAATTCTGAAATAAATTGTTGTACCGCTTTAAAAATTCTCAATTCCCTCGGAGTTTTAATTAAAAACTGTTTTTACATTCAAGCCCCGAGTGACGATTCATCCAGCTGGAGTCTACAATCAACAGGTCATTCTCTCAATTAATCAAGGAAATAATTCATTCGTGGAATTGTAATTCATTCATATTTTATTTTATTAATTTTACCTGTTAGTTTGTGGGATATGGCCTTTTAAAGTGATGTCTTAAGTTTTAATTTTGTTTCCCCATATTTGCTTATATATATATATATATATATATATACACACACACACACACACACACACACACACACACACACACACACACAAAATGGGTTTTCCGGAAAATAATGCAGGATTTTGGTATTAAAATAAAACAAATATTTGATAACACTGTTCTTTAATCAAAATAGTCCCCCATACACTCAATACATTTCTCCCAAAGTGTTGGTAACTTTTTAATAACGTCTGGATAGAATTTCGAATTTAATATAAAGTCAATAAACGCATTCTCTAGTTCCGATCGATCCATAAATATTTTGTGTTGTAAGTTCATTTTTTTAGACGTTCAGGCGTCTAAAAAAATTATATTCATTATGATATGCATGTTCCAGAACAGTTATTCTAGGGTTCTAGGGGGGGGGGCGACTCGTGGTGTGTGGTGGTAAGTGAATAGTGACCATTCGAAAGTTTACTAAAGTCTCTACAAAAAAGTAAAATTCTAAAATTTCTAAAGTAAATGTCGATGGGCGATGTCAATCGAAAGGGTAAATGTGAAGACGAGGATTCTAGGCACCGATTATTTTGAAATGTTGTACTATATCGTATTTTGATGCACTGAACAGGAATCCGTTTAACAAAAAACTCGCTCTCAACTAGGAAAGAAGTTATGAAGCACTAACGTTCACTGTTATGAAGGTAATAAAAGTTGGCGTAAACAGCGTATTAATAATCATGCATATTAAGAAGAATGTCTAGGACGCCTTTTGGGTAGACGTGCTAAGCGTTTCCGCTCGCTGCGCTCGCTCAATAAGATATCAAAACTCTAGTCAATCCAACTCGCTGTTATGGATAGAATTCCGATTTTATGGAGGTTATAAATAGTTTATCAACATTTCAAATGCGAGTTCTTTGTTTCCCAATGTCACATGTCTGCGCATGCGCATGTTTAAAAATACGCTGTTTACGCCAACTTTAATCTTAATAACAGTGAACTTAAGTGCTTCCTAACTTCTTTCCTAGTTGAGAGCGAGTTTTCTTTAACGGGTTCGTGTTTAGTGCATTAAAATACGATATAGTGCAAAATTTCAAAATAATCGGTGCCTAGAACCCTCGTTTTCACATTTACCCAATCGGAGATATACGTGCTTAAAGCTTCGGAATAGTTAGTTTTGTTCTTTTGAATGGGTGGTTTTTTAATTACATTGAACAGTAAAATTAGTATTTCAATATAAGAAAGCAAGAAAATGAGAAACTTAATGGCAATAGTGTTTTCCAAGAGCGAACGCTGAGAAAGTGGATGGCATAATTTCCGGTTAGAATACAATCAGTTTCCTGTTGTTGTACATAAAATCTTACTTATTTTTTATTACATTTAGTTGCTTACAATAAAGGCTTCTTTTCCTTTGCTAATGTCACTAGGGATATGAACGGTAACGCGTTAAGATGGCGCAGTTCCTGCAGGTTTGCCTTTTTGTATTGATTTAGCAATATTTTTTCAGAATTGGCCTTGAAATAATTGCAATAATCTTCTTCCTTTTTTAGGGATTTGTTTAGTCATGCTTCTTATTTTAACGTTATTAACCGAGGAATGAGACGTAATTCTCAGCCCTTTCAAGTATACGAGCGCACCATTTTAAAATTGAATACTCCTAATGCTTTGCCTCTCCTTTATAAAGGTCTACATTAGGAAAATGGCCGGATTTTACAGCAATTATATGAAAAGTCGGAGAAGCTTTCACACAAATAAGGGTGTAATTCAAGCCCTCGACCTTTTTTATTTCTAACGAAAAAGCCCCTGTTCCAGGTGAGGGCTTAGCCATTGTCCTTTGGAGAAGAAAGAGCTGTCATCAGCTAAGCTCTCTGTTGTCGTTTGTTGTATGGCGCTTTATCTCTAAGAGAAACGCGTTACATGATGTTTGTGATGATGTATACGGAATAAGTGTTGCGCCGAAAAATAATTTCTAAACAATAAAATTAATTTTATTTTATACATGATGGAAGATTTAGCCGTTGACAAAGTATTAAAATATTTCAAAGAGACTAACAAACTATAAAACAAAAAATAACACCAGCGATCCTTCGGTCGCAACCCATCTAAAAACGCACAACAGACACATCTTTTTGTCTGTGAACAAAACGCATCACCCAGCCCCCATCCAAGTAGGTTCCTGATTCGAAGTGATTGCACTTAAAACTTTTTTTCCAATAACACTTAAGAATGCCACAGATGACAAATTTTTCTTACAAAATTTCCAGTGAAATGTATTTAATCATTGAACTTGGCTTTGTATTCGCCAGATAATGAATAAGGATTAAATTAGAGAGTTAAAAAAAAAAAAAAAAAAAAAAAAAAAAATACACAAGAACTTTTGTAATAACCAGGTATATGGAGGTGGTAATTGTAGACTTATGCTGTACCTGCATTGGAGCCGTATTTCTCCCGATCCGATCCAATCCGATTTCGTTTGACCGAAAACGGCTGAGAGCGGGTGACGTGAGTGCCTACATTGGTCCCGACCGACCCGATCCGATCTAATCACTGCTCGGCAGTCATGACCTCGTGAAGTGAAAATGAGTAATTAAGTTAACCCTTTGATGCATGATTTTTTTCTTTTCTCATAAAAAAAATCTGAGAAGGAGAAGTAGGCCTCCGGATAATGTGAAAAATACGGAAACAAATTCATCGAGTTTTTTTGTCGAGAAATTTATAAAAAACTGAAAGATGCCTGTAGGCATCATTATGCGTATGGGGAGGAATGATTTTGTGAATGAACATGTATAAGCATTTACATTTATTGAAACATATAAAGAGTTTATAAGTTAAAGTTAAAGAGAACTCTTCTCTTTTCATCAAAATCACAAATGGTAATCCTTGAAACATGATTTGCCTTTAGTTAAACACAAATAAAGTTCACATTTATCACAGTAATCCCAAGTTTGGTTCTTGCAGTTTTCCATCCTGCATCACATCTTCTGAGATACATCAGGCAGTACATCCTCAATGAAATCATTCAAATCTGTGAAGGTACCATTCAAATCGTCGCCATTTACCTCTAAAACATTGGCTGAAAATACGTGAAGGTTCAGAAAGAACATTGTCGTCGACATCTTCATCATCCTCACTATCATCTGGTGCTGTGATTATATGAAAAATCTGTTTCTCCTCTTCCCATTATCGATCAGATAATGGGATCCATCGCTCGGACCTCAGTACCAGATGCACGATGGTGCCCACAGGAAACAAATGAACAGCCACAAAAATTGGCGAAAAAAAATAAAACTTTAATAAAACAAACTTTCGCTTCGTAAAATACACCACCAGTACTAAGGAGTACGATTTTTTTTAGGTCAGAATGGACGTTTTAATAGTATTGTGGCCTTGCGAAACGGGTCACCTCGGGGTCAGAAACGAGACTCCTGGTTTTTTTTCAACATTAACTTGTTTATTCCTTCTTGAGAACAAAGTACAATTCTCAAAATCTTCCAGTCCCTGTGACACTTGTTGATGCTTACAGGAAACGAAATATAATTTGAAAAAACTCGACATAGTGCTCTGGGAGTGGAAAATATAATATGATGCCTGCAGGCATCACGATGCAACAAAGGGTTAAGAAATACCACCTAATAAGCATAGAAACCTTCGATTAGGTTGAATGTTGGAGGTATGAAGGAGGAGTTCAATCAATCTTCTGGAAGTATATCAATTTCCCGAAAAAATAAATCTTAGCGTAGCAGTTATATTTTAACTGTTAGACTACGATAAGGGAAGCATTATTATTCATATTTTCAAATTATTTACAAGAAAGGTAGCTAGAATGTTATAGGCATTGGAAAGGTTATAAACATCTTTCCACGTAATTTAATAAACAAGGGAAACAAAAAACAAAAATCTGAATTGACAAAGTTGATCTATATTTTATTAGCTTTCATTAAAAAAAAAAAAAAAAAAAAAAAAAAAAAAAAAAAAAAAAAAAAAAAGTGAAATCGGTTAAGATGTTGAGGCTGTGAGACCTTTTTGAAACACAATATGTCGTTTGGCACCACTTTGCGTCGTCGGTCCGAAATCGCTCTAGAAACGATCATCGCCATCGGATCGGATCAGGTCGTGTGGGGACCAACGTAGGCACCTCCATTGATATGCATGTGTTTGTTTTTCTTCCGACAGTCGGTGGCTATCGGATCGGATCGGGTCCAATGTAGGTGCCCTCTAAAGCGGGAAGAATAACAATGTTGGAAACGATCATGGCAAGAAACACTTAAAAATAGATATGACAGACGGGAACACAATGGAATGTGGATTTGGGTGACAATGCTTAGATATTTCTGTAAATCTCAGACAATGCTGAAACATTCCTCATTGCTAATTTGCTGAAAGACCCGCGTAGGATAACTCCTGCTGCCATTCATTCTAAATGAATTGCAAGAGTAATTCGCTGTCATGGCAACCTACTTGGGACTTAGTTTTCTCCTCCCTCTTGAGGAAATTCAAGTTACGAAGTAGCTTTCCTTCATTTTAAATAGAAGTTGATTCGCACCTTTTAAAATTCCGCTAACTCATTTACTTTTTTTCATTTAGGACGAACAACGGAGGATCGGACAGACGAAGTTATCTTAACCAGGCTTCGGATTTGATTTCTAACACTCTAATCCAGGCATGGGCAACTTTCGACATGTGGCGGACCAAACTAAGGGGTGCAAATGCCTTCATGGGCCGAGTAGATAGTTCCAAGTTTAGTTTACAAGTTTAAAGTAGTGTTCATAAATATGTAGCGATAGATATCAAACATGAAATAATATGACTATGTCATTATAATACAATTCATTGAAATACCAAATAAAATAAAAAGTAGGTAAAATATTATAGTTAAATCATGAAATTTAGACTTATTAAAAACTAAGAAAGTTTCTAATAAATCATTCTTGAGACCATACAAATTCATGGTATTTTCTGATTTATTTATGAGTATATAGTATATCTTCTAAACCAATCAGTGCTTAAACGTCAAAAATGTCGGTTTCGTTCTCTTGAACGTTTTTTTGCCTCTATTTGTATCAATTGTTAATTTATAACATTATATATATATATATATATATATATATATATATTAGGGTGGTCCAAGAACCTACGGTAAAAACCCAAGTAGAATGTAAAAGCCAAGGGACCCCCCAATTCTTTTCTATTTGATAAAAGAAGCAAGGAACCAAAATATCAAGGTCATAAGTCACTTCGAAGGCAGTGCTCAATGCCGTTTTGAAAAATGAAAATGGGAATTTTTTACAATTTTAAAAAAAATTACAATACATGTTAGGATACAAAAACTTAAATTTATTTGGCTATTTTCATTAGAAACCATGAAAAAAATAAGTGTGTTTTATAATGAAGACCATAATAAAAATGAAGTTTTTAAATTTTGTCTTTGGAAGAGGCTCCAAGAGCCAAAAGGCTCTCCTTAGCCATTGGTTCAGAAAAATTTTCGCTCTTGCCACCTAAAACTTTTTCTAACTCTTTTTTGGACGAAGGTTGATATAGTTCATCATCAGAACTGTTTTTGGCACTTGAACTAGAATTTACATCATCATCAGGTGAATTAATAGAACAAGACGTGGATTTTGCAGCAGAAACAGACTTTTCTCTTCCCTACTCTTCTTTTTCAAATCTTTCTTGTATTTTAATATACTCTTTGCCTTGGGATGAAATGATCATTTTCTCTTTGTTTTTGGTCACTTAAGAAATTTTTGTCTCTTTGTATTTTCATGAGAATTAGAGCATCTGAATGGCCAATGTCAAAAAGCTTTCCACTTTTGCCTACAAATGATTGCTCGTTTATTCTTTGTTTTTCTGCCTTTACGTTTCTTTAAAAGTAGTGACTGTAAATGCACAATTTCAAGTTTTTCAATCGAATCCTTGGTATGTTCAGTCGGGATTATGACTTTGCTCCAAACTTAAGTTAATTCTTTAATTGTGCTATGACTAGTGTTCCTGACACATTTTTGCTCACTTAAAAAAGTGAAATCATGACAAAACTTCTTTTCTTGTTCGAAGTTGGTTCTTCTTTGTTAATTATTCTAAGCCCTTAACACCGATTAAGCAGACACTATATATATATATATATATATATATATATATATATATATATATATATATATATATATATATATTTATATGTATATGTATATATATATATGGTGCTCCCTAAAGCCCATATGGAGGGAGTAATTTACTCTCAGGATACTCTCAGTCGACAGTTGCGGCGCAAAAATATTGCTTCCCTTTTGTTATTCAGTTTTACAATTTTCACGAAAGATCAAAACAAGACGTCAACATTTTCTACCCTAAGCTTTCTGAATGCCTCTAAGATGACGCAGCTCCTGCGAGTCGGACTTCTTCTACTCTAAGCTTTCTGAATGCCTCTAAGATGACGCAGCTCCTGTGAGTCTGACTTCTTCGTGATGTGACTTCACAATGAAACAAGAAAACAAAACGTCAACATTTTCTACCCTAAGCTTTCCGAATGCCACTTAGCTGTCGCAGCTCCTGCGAGTCGGACTTCTTCGTGATGTGACTTCACAATGAAACAAGAAAACAAAACGTCAACATTTTCTACCCTAAGCTTTCCGAATGTCACTAAGCTATCGCAGCTCCTGCGAGTCGGACTTCTTTGTGATGTGACTTCACAATGAAACAACAAAACAAAACGTCAACATTTTCTACCCTAAGCTTTCCGAATGCCACTTAGCTATCGCAGCTCCTGCGAGTCGGACTTCTTTGTGATGTGACTTCACAATGAAACAACAAAACAAAACGTCAACATTTTCTACCCTAAGCTTTCCGAATGCCACTTAGCTATCGCAGCTCCTGCGAGTCGGACTTCTTTGTGATGTGACTTCACAATGAAACAACAAAACAAAACGTCAACATTTTCTACCATAAGCTTTCCGAATGCCACTTAGCTATCGCAGCTCCTGCGAGTCGGACTTCTTTGTGATGTGACTTCACAATGAAACAACAAAACAAAACGTCAACATTTTCTACCCTAAGCTTTCCGAATGTCACTAAGCTATCGCAGCTCCTGCGAGTCGGACTTCTTTGTGATGTGACTTCACAATGAAACAACAAAACAAAACGTCAACATTTTCTACCCTAAGCTTTCCGAATGCCACTTAGCTATCGCAGCTCCTGCGAGTCGGACTTCTTTGTGATGTGACTTCACAATGAACCAACAAAACAAGACGTCAACATTTTCTACCCTAAGCTTTCCGAATGCCACTAAGCTGTGGCAGCTCCTGCGAGTCGGACTTCTTCGTGAGGCGACTTCACAATGAAAAAACAAAACAAGACGTCAACATTTTCTACCCTAAGCTTTCCGAATGCCACTAAGCTATCGCAGCTCCTGCGAGTCGGACTTCTTCGTGATGTGACTTCACAATGAAACGACTCCTCAACAATCAGGTCACCACCTTTAACCTTTCATAGCGATTGATCCTATGCGGCAACCGTTCGCTGTTCGGAACGATATTCAATTAAATTCTTGAGTGTCTTCTATAAGCATAAGCCGACAAATAAACTATTTATGTAAATCACTTGATTTGGATAATGGTAATGAGAAACGGACCTCGAAAAATTAAGATCTTAAGAAACGTCAGCTCAAATAATAAATAAATGTGTTAACGTAACGTTACTGTCTTACGTACAGCTAACTGTTAAACACTTTCTGTCTGATTTCAGGAAACGTGACAATTTAACCATCCACGCGATTAACTCAATCAAAGTAGTCCACATAATTTTTAACGTTATTCCAAAACCTTAAAATCAATAAACATTTACTAAAAAACATTACATTTAATACCTCATAAATATGTTCTTCATACAACTTAATGTGTTTAAGTTGTATGAAGAACATATTTATGAGGTATTAAATGTAATGTTTTTTAGTAAATGTTTATTGATTTTAAGCTATATAAATTTCGGCCCATACATATTGTAGAACCTCTTGGGGGCAGTGTAATCTGCAATCAGCATGTTTGTGTTTAAAAAGATCTACTAACAAAACTTATTTTATACAATAAAAAATTAAAAAGTCCGTCACGCAGGGGCTGTATAACTAAGCACTTTCCTTTAGAATTGGGTAGGGTCGAGGGCATTCCTGAATAATTTGCTTAAAATAACCTTTATAGATAATTAAAATATAAACATAAATTGTTCTGCTCTTTTCCTTTTATGAGCAGCTGTTTGAATTATTAATTTTGTAATTAATTTCCTTCCAGAGTTTTGTGTATGCATGGTACTACGCTACGTAATAAATACACAAAGCTTCACATTTTAATCTATTGATCTTTATGAGTTTCGCAAACCTACGTTTGGCGGAAGAATTCAATTCAAACATAGTACAAAGTAACTCCCCCCCCCTACCGATCTAGATTTAGTTCATTTTCACAACACTTCTTACTTATTAGTTAGCCAGGACGTATATGGAGTTTCGTAACAATACAACATAAATTACGACCAGTATAAGGAAATTAGTAATTTCTGTCCGGAGTAAACCCCCTCTTCTAGTCAACCGATTTAGTTTATTTTTACAACACATTTTTCTCATCAATTGATCACAGCAAATGCCGAGTTTCGTTAAAATATAACAAATATTACGGCTGGTATTAACAAATAACTACTTTGGCTCCGGAGTAAACCCCCCCTCCGGATGGACCGATTTTGTTGGTTAACCAACTTCATCAATCGTTTGACGGAGGAATACTACATTCCAAGTTTCGTGGCGAAAAAACAAAAACTCTGGCCTGTATCGTGTTAACGGATATATATATATATATATATATATATATATATATATATATATGTATATATATATATATATATATATATATATATATATATATATATATATATATATTCCAGAGGGTGAAACAAAATTCAGTCTTCCCACAAATTTTCTTTATTTTGCACTAGGCCTTTCAACACAAATGTGCCATCATCAGGTGCTAACAACAAATAAAAACATGCATTAATATTGTTTGACTCCTTAATAACAATTAATATTGTTTGACTGTTGTTGAACAGTAATTAGACTAATTACTGTTCAACAACAGTCAAACAATATTAATTGTTATTAAGGAGTCAAACAATATTCATGCATGTTTTTATTTGTTGTTAGCACCTGATGATGGCACATTTGTGTTGAAAGGCCTAGTGCAAAATAAAGAAAATTTGTGGGAAGACTGAATTTTGTTTCACCCTCTGGAATTAAGCAACCCCACTACCGGAAAACATCAATAAAATATATATATATATATATATATATATATATATATATATATATATATATACATATATATACATTTTAACTGAGGTCATTTTCGGTGTCTACTAGGTAGGATCGATAAAGATTCGAAGAGATTTTTCAAAAATTCCGTCATGAGTGCAACCTCAATAGCTACTTTTCTTCGGAGGAAGGTACTAAAAAAGATATTATAATTGAATCGGTGAGAGCAGAAACAACTTCAGTTCAAAAATTTCTAAAATTCGTTTTCCATAACATTTTAAGTTTTCCTGAGGCCGATTTAAATAGAAACTGTGTAATTTCTGCATGACAGTAAGATAAATTCATGTTATGACGGAAGGGAAAAAAGTTTGATAGTTTGAAATATGGAGGAGATATATATTTCTCTCTTCAATTAGAAATTTGGAATTCTTGATTCAGGATGTTTCTGCACTCCCCGATTCAATAATGATACGAGTCGTCGAAATATATATGTTTATATTTTTTTTACTAATGAAATCTGTAAAGTGCAGGAAAACAAAATTTAATGGTGCTCAATCCGTTTCCTCGCAATACAAATTTTCCGAAGACCGGTGTGCAGTGGTCTTTTTTATGCGAATTCACTTACAAATTGGGTGATTTCCATAGTAAACATGTTTTTTTAATTAAAAATGAAAACTATAAGGAAAAACAAAATTTCACTCCTGAGGATCCATGTTCCATGAAGGCTTCTAAAACCAAGGCGAAACGTCTGAAATATAGATTTTACAAATAATCTGATTTTTTTCTTAGCCGAATCCAAAAAAAATACTTTGTTTTCTTATCACCTCGACGGCTATCTACTTGTGTCTTACATGGGGAGTAGACAGTTGTGGGGCCACCGATCTGGTCAATTTTGTTTCTGGTAATTCGGCTTGTCGACAAGTATCCCAGCGTTCCAATGGGCCTTAGGAGTCGAAAAATAAAATAAAAAAGGTTGAAAATGATGAATTATTTCTTGAGTTTGGAAAATGATATAGACACGAGTGTTTCACAAATTTATTTGTTTTAGAGAGTAGATTATAAGAAAAATACAATCGTTAAACAATAGTTTTTACCTTGTCAAATAAACCTCAAAAATATGTTTTCGCTTTCAAGTAAACATGCATTAAGAGTTAACAATTAATATTTATAATCAGCACTACAAGAAACCCTAATGTGGAGTATATCATCGAAAATAAAAAATAATAATTCTTCCCAAACCTGATGAGACTATAAATTTGTAAGTAAAAATGTAACGAGACGTTTTCGATATCTCGCCTTGAAATAATCCGATTTTTACTTCTTTGAGCTCTTTTAAAAGAAGTAAGACTCCTTTTCCTAACCATATACATAACTATTGTATTATCTCAGAAGGTACTTGTAAAATAAAACTCAAAATAAAAATAAAAAGGAAAAGTTTTTGCATGTAACGGCGATTCCAGAACATTTAGAAACACCTCAATTGTAAGCAAATGTGTCACGTTAGAGCCTTTATCGACCCTCCAAGTTTGGTTTGAATCCGGTAAATTTTCATTGAAATATGTATATGTATACATGCTTTTATGTATGTATATGTGATATATATACTTTTTACCTATATATATATATATATATATATATATATATATATATATATATATATATATATATCGAAATTCTCTGCCTATCAATGAAAGGATGGAATTTCTCTACTCGGAGCTCTTTCGCTTCAATTCGTGGAGCCCAAGGTTTTCCTGAAGTTTTATATTTCAAATTTTTTTTTTTTTTTTAAGTATTCGTTTCCACTTGCTTCTTCATTTATAATCGAGTTTCCAAACAAAGGTCCGTGAAAAGCGATGAATTTCATTTCCTGCCGTTTTCCCGCTTTTCACACTCTAAAACTAATTTAAACTGAATAAAGCCTCGGTCCTAATGAGATATAACAGCTTTCGTTTTTATTCTTCAAAGCAAAAACATTCAAATTATTTTATTTAATACATTTTTTTTACAGTATCTTCCAGCTCCATTGGAGTTTATATATATATATATATATATATATATATATATATATATATATATATATATATATATATATATATATATAATCCGGATGAAGAGATTGTTGGTTTGGGTGTAGGTAAAGACGGTAAAACAAATTTCAATTTGTTTAACAATATTTCAGTTTGATAACTATGAAAATCGGCCCATCTGAAGCGGGATTTACTCCGGAATAAAATAAAATAAATTGGTTTTGTGCCTAACTAGTGACAGAGATGGATAATAAGCAAAATAGATCCATTAGAAGTGGGAAATTACTTAGCTAATTTTTTTTTAAGCGCTATTCCTTTCTCCCTCAATAGGGAGGAATGACGTCCACTTCATGACAAAATCCGGAGGTACCGATGAAATATGTCCCCGTTTCAAACCCCATACAACAATAAAATGCCACTTTTTTTTGTAATAAGTATGTTTTTTTTTTATCATCATAAAATATGGGCTAAAAACCATTTGAAATTACGACCGGTTTAAACAATTTCGCCATTTGGGTCAAGAGTAAACCCCCCTTCCTAATACAACGAGCTAATCTATTTTTACAAAACATTTTTCTCTTTAGATTAGCAAAACGAACACGAGTTTCATAGATATTTATTTATTAAGAGTATCGCAACTTTTGGCGGCTTGCTCTTTAACAGTACATCAAGATATTACAAAATACTTTTTGCACATTGTGTATATAACAAGTCAGTACATTTTATAGTATAGCTAGTACATTAGGGAGCTAATTAATAATAACAATAACATTTTTTATTTAATATATTTCACAATAACAATACGGTAATATAATAGATATTAAATAAAGTGTGGAAAAAAAAAAAAAAAAAAAAAAAAAAAAAAAAAAAAAAAAAAAAAAAGGGGGGGGTAGAAGAGGTAAGATTATATTGAGATAGGGCTTAATTTTTAAATGTAGGTTAATTAACTTAATTCGCTTCCCGTTCGGGCTGTCTCCCAGGGAAGTGTAGACTCCTCAGAGGAGGAAGGCTATTACAAGCAAACTTTGCCAATCAGGTATTAAAAAAAAAAAATGTTTTAAAAATGTAAATAATTTTCTAAAGGCTATTTCGTTCATTATTTTAAATTAACTTTAGGAGGTAAATTGGAGATAGGGCTAGATTTTTAAATATAGGTTAATTATCTTTAAGTGAGTTAGTATGGTGTTAATATGTGGACTATTTTCGGCTAGTAAGTCGTGAGGAATTGGGTTTCATAGAAATATAAGAATAATTACGGCCGGTATTTGCATAATGAACCGATTTAGTTTATTTATGCAACAAATTGTTCTCTTTAGACTGCCACAACGAATACACACATATATTGAAATATACCAAAGGTTACGGGCGGTATTGGCCAATGAGTATTTTGAGTCCCAAATGTTAATAGGGGGTTTTAACGTAGGGGAACGAATGAAATTATTTTTAAAGTGGTATTTGTAACCTTATTCGAGAAAAGTGGATACAAACAGTACCAGGGTTTAGCTACATAGAATCATTGAATTCAATTGAGATCTTTTCTACACGGTTGAAATTCATCTAAACCAAGAAGTTAATTTTTTTTACATTTATTTACAGTTAAGGAAATATTCGTAAATAAAAATTATATGAATAGACATGAAAAGTTTTGGGATCTTCGTATATTTTCGTAAATGTCTCGAAAACGCTTAGAAAAGCATGACTAAATTCTCTAAAAAAATGATTCTAAACCAATTTTCGATGGGGCAGTGTCGATCGGGGAAATAAGTGCTTAAAACTTCCAAAGAGTGAGTATTGTTCTTTTGAACGTGGATTTTTCACTTTTTACTTGGTTCTTGTTTGTTTAAAATTGCATTTAACAGTGAAATGATTATTTTAGTAAAACAAGTTAAGAAAATAAGAAACGTATTGGTAATAGTGTTTTCATAGAGCGAGCGTTGAGAAGGCGGGAGAGTCATTTCTGCCTAGAATATTATCAGTTTCCTGTTGTGGTGCCTTAAATCTTCCTTCTCTTTGAGATGTCATTTTATATTTTTCAGGAAAGATCATAGCTTACCCATAATTGCTTCTATACCCTTTATTTATGGATATTAATTGGAGAATACAATGCTAATTGGGCTCATTGCTTCAGTTTATAGAAAAAAATCTTTTGTTCTAGTTAGAGAGCCAAGGGTTTGTATAAAAAGCAGTCTGATTATGTAGACAATTCAAGACTTTATTGAAAAAAAAAAAGATTAAAAATCTCCATCTTGCAAAGGATTTAGAGCAAAATCATAAAGAAAAATATTTAAAATAGAAAGAGGTTTCCCTAATGTTTGATCTCTTTTAAATTTTTCTATTCATATTCATGAAGGGCTGTGAAAAAACGCTGTCCTTTTTATATAAAACTTTCATTTAAAAAACAGCACTTAAAACCATAAAAAGTATAACTCAAACGTAAATTTATTATAAACTCGTTAACTAACGAAATTGGTGCGTAAAATTCATTATAAATTGGAGTAGATATCTAAAAAAATATAAATTGCTTTTTTTTTATATATATATAAAATAGAAGGTAGGTCAAATAATAAAATAATGAAGCCCGACTCGAAGGAGCTGCGTCATCTCTACTTTTTGGTAGAGCATTTTTTTTTTTTTTTTTTTTTTTTTTTTTACGTTAACATCAGGTTAGGATAATTGGTCACGAGGCCAACATTTCTTTAGCCTTTTTGGCTGGGTGGGGTTGGGAGGGGGATTTGTCCAGTTCATGTATGAAACGGATATTGAAGTCATGATGAAGGAATTGAATTAACCCGTAGGCTTCCACGGTCATTACAAATATTATAGTCTTCTGGTATTGACCGTGTCACAAACTTCTTTGCCGACGTTTCGCTAGTCATACTGCCAGCTTCCTCAGGGCTTAGTCTGAGAGAGTTCTCAGACTCTGAGAACTCTCTCAGACTAAGCCCTGAGGAAGCTGGCAGTATGACTAGCGAAACGTCGGCAATGAAGTTTGTGACACGGTGAATACCAGAAGACTATAATATTTGTCATGATGAAGGGTTTTATTTGGTAAGGAATTTAGTAAGCTTTCGAGTGGTCGACTTCCACTTACCACGATTTACGGACCGTTTTCAAAATATATAAAAAATGTGCCAAGACCCGTTTAGCTACGCACATATGAAGGCGCAATATAGTGCTTGTGTTGATAACAGTATTTAAGGAATGTAAAATGGAGTTCATGGCAAGTTTTAATAATCATTTGAGAATAGCGGCAGAACAATTTAATTATCCGCTGTTCTTCTGACTCCATTAATTAAAAAGTAGAACACAATAAAAGAGAGAATGCTCTCCTCTTGTTAAAACGAATTTTCAATTTACCTTAGTATTTCTAGAAGCATGAGATTGTTTCAGTACTAATGAGTTTTGGGAAGTAGTCGGTCAGTGTAACTGTATCAGATTTACAACATTTTAGCACATATCTAAGGATTGCAGCTTCTACGGCTGGTCTCATTTGTGAATTATAGAAAAAAATGTTTAAATCTTCACCGATTCTAAAGATTATTTTTCGAAAATGTCCCACGTTCCCCACTCAATTGTTACGCCTGAGTAAACTCTGGCCGAAAATGCGACCTCCAAAGGCTACGGCTGAATATACTCGCGAAGAAAACCTCTTCCTCCCTGGCTACACCCGAATATATTCGGGTGATTCATTATCATTCGTCTCTTAAGTGTATTTATATGACGTTCAGAGTACTATCTGCTCTCCATGAGTGGACAGCCAGACTTTATGGAGAGTCAAAAGGGGAACGTACTTTGGGCGTTGTCATCCCACTTAGGTCCGCCTGGGAAATAAGAGAAGCCCTATCTTTTCCTACTGGTAGAGCGCCGTTATTTTTGGGAGATATAAGGTATTAAACTTTAATGTATATACACAGCAGTAGAAAGTAATGATAAAAGTGAATAATAAAAAAATAGAAAGGGCTAAATCCTTTTATATGGACTGGGGTTTTTGACCGGACCCATTTGTTTAAAATGCCCCTCATAGTTGAAATTTGTTTTTTGTGCACTGAAACCTCCAAAACGACACCAATTACTAATGTTGGAAGTGCCTAAGTAAAATCGCAATAAAAGGACTGGTGAAACGATTTTGATATTTTTTTTTGTCTATATAATTCGCTACTTTTCCGCAATGGTTTTTTTCGGCCAACCTAATTTATAGCCCATGGTAGAAGGTGCTAGCCCTTCTAGGGCATTTACAGTTCCTAGAGAAATATTAGGGGTGGAAGATCCTGACTTTACGGCTTCCACAGCTCTCATACCCCATTCTAGGGACAGGGGCAATACTCAGGCGTTCCCTTACGCTGGAACTCATCACTAATCTTGATGCTGGAGACAGAGAGTATGGTCTACCATCAGATCTGTATTTTCTTAAACATAGTAGTTATTTCTATTGGTCATTCCCCTATGTATTCCAGACAGGATGTAGTAGGCAAGTCCTTTTGTCCATTGTCTTATGGATGAGTCCGAACAGGAAACCAATCAAATTATATGATACTAAATTTTCAAGATCTAACGGGTCTCTTTTTGCACACTACCTTTCCTACAATATTTGTAAACATTTTCGAATATTAAATTATTTCACGCTGCCCATTCGTGATAGGGCCTTACCAAACTCACTTCTTAGTCCCAATTGAACCTGAATAAAAGTCTAAAAAGGCTGAGAGGACTGCAGCCCCCTCGAAATTTTGTTTTGTTGATAAAAGTTCGTGTAAAAAAAGCCTATAACAACGAAAATGTCTTCTACATTTACCCTGGTCTACTAGGTGTCCAGAGGACCTTAAACCCCACCATTTTAAACAAAAAAATTTAAAATTTTCCCTACAACCCAAATGCCTAGGTGCTCTCGGCCCCCCCCCCCCAATTATTTTCTATATACGTCAGTGCAAGGACGACCTTGATCTACCACCTGAAATAGATGATGACGACACAGTATTACTAAGGATGATATAGAAAGAATAAAACGAGATGAAGTTGCACGAATCGATCAATTTGTGCCAGAAATGGTCACATTTAGAAGCGTGGAATACAATAAGATGCTGAGCGAATTCGCAAAAGGATTGGGACGAGGGAGGCGTAATGGAGGACCTTACGAGTGGGAGGAAAATATAATTATTCCATTATACAAGAAGGGAAATGAAAGGTTTTGCAACAATTATAGGCCTATTGGTCTACTTTCATTTATAAAAAAGTAATTTTAGAGCAGAGACAAAGAGGCTATAATAAGGATGAAATTCAGTAAAAACCATCCTCCTTTCAAAAAAATTTGCATAATTTACCTAAAAACTGCGGTAGGCTGAAAAACGTTTTCCTTTAGAAAGAAAACTTCTGCCTTTGAATTTCTGTTGTTTCTATTTTCTCAGTTTTTTATTCCTTGCTGATATTTAAATTGCGTTCAGCAGTAAATTGATTTTTTTTTTCTGAAACAAGGCTGGTAGAATGTGAAACAAGTCTGTTTTACTTGTTGTACGTAATATAACTTTCCTTAAGGAGGAATATTTGTTTGGAAAGAATCTATGATGACGAAGTTTCTGCTTCTTTAATGTGTTTTGTCTATCAATTCGAGCTATTTGCCTCTTGAGATCTACGGTTAAAGGTTTACAGGGTAAGGATTGCTAAAGGTCCATTTACTAGGAGCAGGTGCTCTAAGGAAGAGCCCTTGATCCTGCCGACGAGTACTAGACCTTCCGACGAGCACCCTCGAGTCGTCTCCTGCTGGTTCCGTTTCCCCGCACTTCCATGCTCTTGTAGGGCAGTCGTCATTAGTAGGCAGTACAGCGAGCACTCGTCCTCTTTATGTCACTAATGAAGGGCTGGGCGCTTTGTGTTTTAGTCTTTAACTAAGTTCAGAGATGTGTTGCGCTCTATGGATCCGGTAAAAATGTCCAAAACGACCAAGCAAATTTTCCCTACAACGACAAAACGACCAAGCAAATTCCTCAGGACGTAGGTCAGTTCAAACACCATTACTTAGGATTGCGCTTAAATTAAATGATTATTAAGTATAAAATGGTCCGACTTCCAGGAACTACGTCATCATAGTGCGTAAACCGTTCTTATCCTTAGTTTCTTTTAGAAAGATCAAAGTAGATACATTTAATGATTTCCCTTAATCTTTTGAAAAATAGTAAATACGTGTAAAAATGTAAAATAAACTCTCAAAGAGAAGCAAGATTATATGCGCTACAACCGGAAACTGACATTATTCTATTCTTTTTACTTCTAAATGCAAATAAAAATTTTTCCAGACGCTAACGGGACAAAAAAACTGTTCAAAGGAACGTAGCCAACAGTTTCGGACTTTAAGCACCAATTTCTCTGAATGAGATTTTCTAATCGAAAATTACTTCAGAAACTGTTTTTGTAGGACAATTAGAAATCTTTCGAGTAGTTAATGACCACTAACCAGGATTCCCTCCCGTGTTCAAGATATTTAAGAAAGAATATACAAAATAGTCCAATCCAGCTCATGTCTGTTAGGAATGTTTTTTTTTTTTTTTTTTTTTTTTTTTTTTTTTTTTTTTTTTTTTTTTTTTTTTTTTTTTTTTTTACCTGAATAGAAAATGATTAAGGAGACTTAGGTTTATCCATGTTTCTTGAAAACGGTTACAGATATCGCCCTCAAGTCGGTTTCATTTGTTTCCATGTAGTAACGAACCTATAAAAAGGTGACCTGGAAGCCTACAAGTGAAAAGCCGTACGCTCGCCGATTTCTTCGCACATATTTTGCCCCAAAAACCATGTTCCGGTTGGAAGGGTTCTTCTGGTCAAATCCAGACGAATTTCGTTGGATAATGCATTTTTATTGATCGTAAAATTATTATTGAATTAGCGGTGGACATTCTCCGTTTCATGGGGTTTCAATTTAATTTGATGATTTATGTCCAACCGAAATAAATATTCTATACACGTACATATACGGAACATATATTGGAAGATTCTCGCTGCGCACAATAGGAGAGCTTGCTGTTCTCTAGATCGCTTTTGGTGGACAGTTAATACATTCTTATGACCTCGCATTAAGAGTATCCAAGACCGTTTAATGAATTTTGTGAAATGTTTTACAGGAGCGCAAAAAATGAACACTCTTTTCCAGGTTCAAGGGAAGGTGTTTTGTACATTTTAGATGTTTTTTTTTTTTTTTAATATATTAACATCAGTACAAAGTAACCGTGGTTAACCCATTTGCTGCTGAGCTGTGCAAGGCTTGACCTTAACAGGGTGGTACAGGGTTGGTGCCTCAACAAGAACCAGTGATGAGGTCTGAAAGCGGGCATAAAAAGGTCTGAGGTCTATTATAGCCCGTGCAGTTAGATAAAGTAGATCTAATCCCGCATGCGCGAAATTCTGAGGAAACTATTCCGGATGGTTCAGCCATTTGAATTTCCATCACAATGAACAACACGCTACTTTAAACTCTATAAAAACTGATTATGTTTCGTTTAGGACCAGGGAAGGTTTTGAGAGACCAGGCAAGGGAGATAGTATTTAATATTTAGTTGGAGGGAAAAGGGCGTGGACTATATTCCACGTGCAAGAAATTGACCGTAAAAATTCTCTCTGCTATAACCTTATCACTAGAAGGTTTAAAACGTGTTTTAGTCTTAGCTAGGTATTGATAATTATTAGAGACTATTTCCTTTGTCTGAACACCTAAAGGCTTCCCTAGTCTTAAACGAGACATAATCAGTTTTTATAACGTTTAACGTACGGTGTTGTTCCTTGAAATGGGAGTTTGCTAATGGTGGCACCGTCGGGAATATTTCCCTCAAAAGTTCGAGCTTGTGGATATGAAATTTTACAAAAATAGCGTAATGGTACCATCTTTCAGAAGCTCAATAAATGTTACATTTCCCTCGCATCATATCAATATCAGAAAACGCCTCCAGAAGATTCGGAATAGCTCTTTCGTTCTATTGAAAAACTAAACTTAAAAAAATGCCAAGATGTATCAGTACCTGCGGCTACTTTATTATAATTCTTTGTTACTCATGAACGTTTTTTTCACAAATTCTGCCCTGTTTATGAAGCATACGGAAGTTACTTAACCACCTTGTATTCTTGATGCTGTTGAGGGCACAGGGCACGGAAGACTTTATACGTCACCCTTTCAACATGTCTCCCCTTCCCTCCATATTGGGAGGAAACTCACTTAGGAGATTGCCTCCGAGGACCAACCAATCCCTCAGGCTGCTGTAGATCATTTCGTCGTTCTTGCTCAAATATATAGGAAGCACAACTTCCATGTATTTATGGCTGAATCTGCAATACTTTAAAATAGGTTCTTGAACGTTCAAATAACGTTAGTTCTAAAAAAAACCCACTAAAGTGTACTATCATCTATGTATGGGAGTGCTATTTCTAGTACTAAAACTTTATAGCTCATATCAACAATATTGGGTCGAGTGAATAAAACTTAGAAGTTTGCTCTTGTGTTTATGCAAGTTCATAGAAAAAAATCCGATTCGCAGGAACTGCGTCATCCTAGCTCATTCCTGTTCATATCACTACTTGTTATAATCCTAAGTATAGGGACAAAAGTAGGTATTGTTGTTTTTCGATCATTCGTGAAAAATATAAAAGACATCTCAAAACTCATTTTTTTGACCGATTGACCTTGCCTCATCCAAACTTACTTTAGAATATTTTTTGGTAGAGAAATTAGTAAGCTTCCGAATAGTCACCAACCACTTACCACTATTTTTTAACTATTTTCGAGATATTTAAGAAAATATGAGAAGATCCCAAAACTTGTCATGTCTATTAATTGAATATGTGTTTTTCGAATACTTCTTTAACTATCAAACGTAACAAAAATTTAAGTATGCAACTTTAAATGAATTTCAAACAGGTAGGAAATATTTCCTACAACGATTCTGAGTAACGCAAAGTTACCATTTTTTCGCCCAAATTATTTTCCCCCATGAAGACATGTTCCGGGGCATGATTTTGCTTCTTCGAGTATTTTACTTTTCAAATTACACATATTATTTTTGTACAAAATTTCATTATATTCGGTCCATTTTTGAGGCAGTGAGAGAGCGAACATACAAATTTATACATAGGAATTTGTTATTTTCGTGATCTTAGGGTTCTGAAACGTGAAATGTTTTAGTAGGCGATAAAGGAGTATTGTATGCGCCCTACCGTCCAAGCTTCCAAACTGCTATTACGGGTTCGAATTAGTAAGTGTTAATTTATTGGGTTCATTCTGTGAGCCTAGTTTCGTTACAATACACACAACAGAAATTTCCAGCTAATTAGTAATTTGGGTCCATAGAAAACCCCCACTTCTAATGAACCGATTCCGTTTATTTTTTCATCAAAATTTTCTCTTTAGATGACCAAAATGAATACCAAGCTTCGTTCAAATATAACAAAAAATACGGCCGATATCAGCAAATTAGTAATGTATTTCTACTTTCTGCACTCAAAACTCTATGAAACTGAAATTCGGTTTTTTGATTGCAGGCCTGCGTAATTTAAAAAGTGGTCACTTTTATCCGGATCTTATAGCCGCATTGGTGAGTGTGTGAAATGAAAAAAGACCGTCTCTGCGATTCTGAATAATTTACACTATATCAATAAATAAATTCTCTTATATTAATAATGAACATCTTATCCGGATACAGCGCCCACATTTGTGCCCCTAATGGCAGAAGTAACAACCAATGCCGGAGAAGGTTTGGCGTCTTAATTCCATTTTATCATAATACAGAGTAAGCCCCCCTTCCAAATGAACCGATTTAGTTTATTTTTAAACCATATCTTTGCCTTTAGATACCCACGAAGTATACCGAGTTTCGTTACAATGTAACGAAAATTATGGCTGGTATTGGCAAATTGTTAGACTGGAACAAATCATTAATTTTCCCTATCCATAAAAAGGGGGACAAGTTGCTATGTAGTAACTACCGAGGAATATCCCTGCTTGCTAGGGCTATAAGATCCTCTCTAATATTGTTTTCCAGCGCCTTCTACCTTACGCAGAGAGGGAGTTAGGCCCTTATCAGTGTGGTTTTAGAAGGGGCAAGTCCACAACTGACCAGATTTTCAGCCTAAGGACGATTCTTGAGAGAGTTCGTGAATATAATATTAGGACGCATCACCTCTTTGTCGACTTCAAAGCTGCCTACGATAGTATAAACCGACAATAACTCTATATGGCACTAAGTGAGCTCAACGTCCCTCAGGATCTCATACGTCTAGTTGAATTGACGATGAAAGACGTGAGATGTATGGTGCTAGTGAACGGGAGCAGATCCAGTGAGTTCATTGCCGGGAAAGGACTACGTCAGGGAGATGCACTGGCTTGTCTCCTTTTCAACTTGGCACTGGAATATGCAGTTAGGAAGGCACGGATACAGGTTGCAATCTTTGGTAGGCTCGTACAACTTCTGGCCTATGCGGATGATGTAGACATCATTGGGCGCTCTCTGAAGGATGTCACCGAAGCATTTCTCGCTCTGGTTGGCCCTGCGAGGAAACTTGGCCTTGAAGTGAACTCAGAAAAGACGAAGTACCTGGTTACAGAGGAGGATCCTAGGCCGGGAGAAGTTGTACAGATGGGGCAATATAGCTTCTCGAAAGTGGCTGCATTCACCTATCTCGGGTCGCTTGTGACAAGCCAGAACAAACCAGATATGGAAATAAAGCAAACGATATTAGTAGCCAACCGGTGCTATTTCAGCGTACGGAAACAGTTTTCGAGCCATGCCCTATTCAGAAAGACTAAGCTCCACTTGTACAAAACTCTAATTCTGCCAGTCCTTCTTTATGGCTCTGAGTCTTGGACAACCTCTCAATCCTGTGAGCACGATCTCATGGTGTTTAAGAGAAAGATTCTGAGGAGACTATATGGAGGCAGACAAGCAGCTGGACAATGGAGGCGTCGAACTAACTAAGAGCTGTATGGACTGTTCAGGGAGCCAGACATAGTCCAGTTAATGAAAATGAGTAGACTAAGATGGGCTGGACACGTAGCAAGAATGGTCGAGGGGGACATTCCGAAGAATCTCCTCACTGAACCTCTCTACGGGGGCCGAAGAAGAGGAAGACCAAGATTGAGATGGTGTGACCGTGTGGCAGAGGATGCTAGGTCTATCCTGGGGGTCAGAAATTGGATGGCTTCAGCACAGGATAGAGACAATTGTAGGAATCTGTTGGAGGAGGCCAAGACTCGACATCGGGTTGTAGCGCCGTAGGATGATGATGATTGGCAAATTGTTAATTTGTGCCCCTTCTAGTGAACCCATTTAGTTTATTTTTCCACACATTTCTTTTTTCGAAAATTCCGTCATGAGTGCAACCTTAATAGCTACATTCCTTAGAAAAATGCTGAAAAGGCTCTTGTCTCCTAAATGACTGTACTAGAGTTAGTCTTAGCTGTGACCATAAAACGGGAGGATGTGAGCTCTTCAAAGCCCAGCCGCATTTGAAGTCAAAAGAAAACCTTAATATACAAAACTTCTTCTTTTGACAACTCCTATATAATACGAAGGACCCGTACTTCCAAAGAAGTATAAAGAATATGAGGAAGAGAGGTCGGGGCGGTAACCCCAGCCCACGTGTACCGGCGTATTGCGGTCGATAAGCTTCGTTGCACGCGACCCTCGCCCTGGTATTCTTCAAATGCTCTAGTTCTTAGCAATGGAGATGCTGGAGCAGTCATGGAGTGGCCAGATTAGAAGACACAGGTTTAGTATAGCAAAACCTTCCGATGATAGTATGGAGAGAGCCATTATAATTATTAACTAAAACAAAATAGATTTAACCCTTCCAGCAGAACATTTTTTTTCTTCTATTAGGAGGAACATCCTATTAATTATTACTATTAGGAGGAACCAGCCTATTAATTATTTTTAACTCACATATCATTAACTAATAATTTTTACGTAATTTTGTTTGTTAAAGTAAAAATAAATGCCACAAAAGAAAAATATTTATTCATGAACTTCCTTAAATTATAAAATTTATGTATAAGAAACTCGCATTATTTCCGCTAATACAATTTTTTTTCTTTACTTTTATTACATTAATTTCAGTCAAATTTCCATGAGAAAAAATAGAAAAAAAGTTACAAAATTAAAAATTATATTAGGAAACAAATTACAAAAATAATAGACTTGTAAAAAGTTTCGAAAATGTAAACTAGTAAAAAATTACTAAACTACTAAAAACGTTTGGCAATTGTTAACGAAAATTCCAAGTAATTGGGATATCGCTGCAGTTTTGTCAACCTTCTACTTTTCTTCCTGGACTTCGTGAGCCCGAAATGGTATCGAGTATTGATTAGTTTTTTCCAGTTTCACGTTTCGTGGTCGAAATTTTCGGGAATAAATCATAAAGTCATGAGAATATATTTCTGCGTCAGATTCGTCTTCAGCAAGGGGAAGCTAAAGAGGCTGGTTTTTACGATGTAAAATATTTGATGGAATGGATATGGTGCATCTTGAATTATATATATACCCCTACTCATATGTATACATATATACCACACTATTGAAAAAGTGCCAAAATTATTTTCATTGAACAAAAACGAATTTAGTATATTGAAAAGTTAGTTGAGGAACAGCAGCTTTGCAAAGGGATACACGAAACTCCCATTCGTTAGTCGGAACACCCGTCTAGCAGACGGCTACTCGGAACGTACGCTAGTAGGAACATCCGCCTCAGATACGGAGTGTCATTGAGAAAAAGCGGTCTCACCGACTCGAGAGACGGATGTTGGCTAAACTCCCGCGCTGTCCGTGGAGGGAAAGGTGTAAATAAAGCAAACTTCAGGCCACGCCAACCTTAACACCATACAACGAAACATATGGTTGCTTCTTTAAACTATACCCGTCTGGGAGAAGGATGTTCCGTTGGAAGGGTTAAAAAGAACGTGAAGAAAAAGTGGAAAATGTGTGTTCAGTGGAGTAAGAAGATACCCATGGCTTAAACTATGATACAAATACACTTTTAGCTATCAAATTATTTATTTATTGTGTACCGCTTCAATTGCGATTACACAAAGAGCAGTATCCTGTGAACTTAGCTATTGTAGGAAATTAGCATGGTTATTGGTGTTGGAAGTGTCTGTGGTTGTATATTGGTTTAGATGTAGGGTTCACTTGCAAATAGTGCTTATTATCGATGGAAATATAATATTTTATAAGCCAACATTGCAGACGTTCATCAAATAAGGTTGTAGAGCCCTGTCATTGCCTAGGAGTTCTTGCATATCATTCGGGATGTTGTAATGGCTTCTTCTCTGGCAGTCTGTCAGTAAACGTTTAATCGTAAGATCTGTGTTACATATGTTGCATATTGGCTTGTGGCGTCTTGTCAGAAGAAATTCCTGGGTAAGTGGAGTATGCCCAATCCGTAATCGAACGAGAACAGTTTAAATGCTTGGGTTTACTTCAGAAATAAGTCCATTAAAAAGTTAATAGCCAACGCCCAAGGACACATTGAATGGACCGAAGTTAAGGAACGTCGGGCGTAGACAATGCCTGACTGGGTGACCGACCACGTGCTGTTGGCATTACAAAGGGTGGAAATCTGTAGATAGCCTGGCGTTCATAGCCCAATTGTTTGTCCCCAGGGGGCGTCCTGTCACCCCTCCTGTGGTGTCTAGTGGTGGATACACTGCTGACGAGGCTGAAGAATCAGGGCTTCTCAGCACAGGCATACGCAGATGATCTGGTAATTACGGTGGTTGGCAAGGTGCAATCAACTGTGAGTGAACTGCTGGACACGGCACTGTCTTCGGTGGACAAGTGGTGCCAGGAGAAGAACCTTAGGATTAATCCACAGAAAATTACAGTGGTGCCCTTTACTTTGAAGAGGAAACTGGATGGGCTGGGCACACCGAGCCTGTCAGGCCATAACTTAAGCTTTTCCAAGACAGTGAAGTACTTGGGTGTTACCTTAGACTCAAAGCTTAACTGGCAGGAGCATATCCGCAAGACAGCAGGAAGAGCCACAAAAACCCTGTGGGCCTGCCGGAGAGTGGTGGGGAACAATTGGGGCATTACCCCTAAAGGTATGCACTGGATTTACACAATGATTGTAAGGCCTATCATCACATACAGTGCAGTAGTGTGGTGGCATCGATGCGGCACTGACAGTGTTAGGAAGACTCTGTGCTCCCCACAAAGGCTGGCTTGCCTGATGATTACGGGAGCAATGTGTTCCACACCGACAGGAGCTATGGAGATTCTACTTGACCTTAAACCAGTAGAGATATATATCGAAGAGATAGCTAGATGCTCAGCGTACAGATTCGCTATTTTAGGGCACGAACCTTGCCCAACCCTAGGGGCTCACTGTGCAATTATCCGAAGGAACTGGCAGGACCCAATTCTCTGCATGCCATCGGACTTTCAGGACCAGCACTCCTTCACCTCAAACTTTACAACTGTGATCAAGCCGAGGGAAGCAGCGCTGGAGCGCAAACTAACACCAAGCCGGGTGGATCGGTTCTGTTACACAGACGGCTCAAAAACCGAATCTGGCACAGGAGCTGGCGTGTGGATTCAGGGGTCCACACATAATGTTGCCTTGCCTCTGGGGAGGTATGCTACGGTGTTCCAAGCTGAAGTCACCGCCATCGGCGCTTGCGCAGACCTTATGAATAGCGGCTCTCCATTAGACAGGCGCTTCACTATTTTCTCCGACAGCCAAGCGGCCATAAGAGCTCTATCCACGAATAGGATCAGGTCAAAGGTAGTACAGCAATGTAAAGACAGCTTAAACTTACTTGGACGACGTAACAAGGTCAGACTGGAGTGGGTCCCAGGCCACTCTGGTATCCAGGGTAATGAAAGAGCAGACGAGCTGGCCAATATTGGTGCAGCGACAATCCCCCTATCACCAGAACCTCAATGTGGGATTGCACCAGCTGTGGCCAGATTAGGCATTAGAAGGTGGGCGGAAGCTGAGCATAGGAGGAAGTGGTGCAGCAGCTCCACCCAGAGACAGGCGAAGCTGTTCCTTTCCTTTGTGGACAAGAAGAGGACGGAGACTCTCCTTAATCTGTGCAGGTCCAAGGTAAAACTAGTTACAGCTCTTCTTACAGGTCACTGTAGAATGCATCGGCACCTCTACTCCATGGGGCTGACCAGGACCTCATGGTGCAGACTATGCTTTGAAGACGACGAGACGCCGTATCACATCATATGCAGATGTCCAGCTCTTGTAGCAAAGAGATACCTGTATTTTGGTGCAGACTTCATTGATGACCCTAGAAGGCTACCGGATCTGAACCTTCGAACTCTATTAAGGTTCATCTCGGATACGGCGCTGTTGGTGTAACAGGCTGGCTTGTCGGGTGGCACAATAGGCCTTGTTGGCCTCGGTGCAGCTCCCTCTACGTGGGCACCCGTTTTTAATAATAATAATAATAATAGCCCAATTGTTGATACGCAGTTAGAAAAACTAACAAAAAAAAATTAAAAATTTAATAATTGAGTCTGCCTTTTATTATAAATATAAAATAACACAATTTATTTATTTTAATTTGGCACAAACATTATTGAGGGAACTAACCAACTTTGCTTATCGTAAATGGTGTCACATTAGTACAGTTTGGTAAAAATCTATATTGCTTATATATATATTTGTCTGAGAGCAAACAGGCACTCTTTGAGCTGCTAAGTTCGACTCTTCAGTATTAGTTAAATAAAAAATATCCTAGCAATATATGTTAATACCAATTTTACCACACTACACCAATGTGTCCCCTTTTTAAGATAGTTATGTAACTCCGGTGTGAGAAACGTTTTCAGTTTTTGCACGTTCCTGGAAAACTCGCCTATGATGCCAACTTGAAACGTTGATTAGACCACAGATCTTGAAAAAGAAATTTGAAATTTCCATTGTATAAATTTGTCAAATTCTAGCGTCTACAAAAGAGTCAGATTTTACCGAAATATATATGTTTTAAAACGAAACGTCAAGTTTGTTAACTAATGTGGAATCTTTACCACGGAACTCTGTTTTTTTTAGGCAAAATAATGCGAAATCAGTCTAGTTTGGGGTTTTCTCGAGAACAATATTTAATAATGTGCAAAATTATTTATGTATTTCTTTAGATTATTTTAAGCGCATTCTTCAGGAATGCGGCAGAACTAGCCACCTTACCGAGGAATTTGCTTAGTTACGCAGTTCCTGCGTGACCGATATTTTCTTAAACCAAACTACCTAATTTTAAAGACAAATATTAAGCTAACCCATTTTTGGTTATATCGGCTTCCTTCCTCAAGAATGATCATGGTTAGCTTATGTTCAACGGAAAAGGATTTTAGTTTTTGCCACAAGCTATCTAAAAAGCGAGACTAATTTATATTGCGAATGTAGCGTCAAAATAATAGTAGCTAAAAAATATAGCTTGGTCTTTGTAATCTGGTTGCCTTTTAGTCTGGGGGGGGCGTATATGTAGGTATGTTTGAGCGATACAAGGCAGTCGTACTTCCTGTATACTGATTTGCATATTGAATCAGTAGAGTCCGCCGAGCTTATTACCTTTGCGAAGGTCCTTTCGATTCGTGTCCCCTGCTGAATCTGCTTAAAATAATCTACAGAAATACAAATTAACATAAATAATTGTTGTTCTTTTATATTTGTAATAAAAGGCAGACTCAATTATTAATTTTTTTTGTTTGTTTAACGGCGTATCAACAATTGGGATATTAACGACGGGCTATCTACCGATTTCCACCCTTCGTAAAGCCAACAGTACTTGGTCGGTCACTAATTCAGGTACTGTCTACGCCCGACGCACAGTGGGGCCAAAGGTCTTTTCGCGTTTCAAAAAAGGCTACAGCCTCCAAATCTTAATCCATTTTAATGTTTTTTTTTTGTTTTTTTTAATGAAAGCTAATAACATTTAAAACAACTTTGGCTCTTTTGTTTTCCGTGTTTATTAAAATACGTGTAAATAATTAACGAACCTTTACAACTGAACATAAAATAATGTTTTATTTGTCATCTAACTTAACTTTTCATCATTAATGATTTGAATTAAACATTCAAATCCTGATTAGACATGGACTAAATCAAAATCTATTTTCAAATCACTCAAAAATCATATTATTTTGCCTCATTGTTAATTAAGATAAATTGACGTTTTGAAGATGTGAGTTTTTTTTCCAAGTCTAATCAGGATTTGAATGTTTGATTTCAACGATATCAATGCTGATATTAGGTTAGATGAAAAATAAAATATTATTTTATGTTAAATTGTAAAGGTTCGTTAAATATTTACTCATATTTTAATAAAAAGGGGAAACAAAAACCAAAAATCTCGCCTGACAAAGTTGTTCTAAATTTAATTACATTTCATTTTAAAAATAAAAATGCATTAAAATCGGTTAAAATTTAGAGGCTGTAGACTTTCTTGAAACACGAACAGTCATTTGACCCCACTGTGCGGCGAACCAGAACTTTGGTCCATTCAACGTGTCTTTGGGCGTTGGCTATTAATTTTTTAATGGACTTATTTCTGAAGTAAACCACAACTTTTAATCTACCAATTTTGATGTCATTTTACGCATGCAAGGATTAACGCAGTAACAACATTAACAGAAAGTACACGTAAATTATTAATCTGGTTCCGGAGTAAACCACAAATCCTAATGGACTAATTTGGCTTATTTTTTCAATCAATCATTCTCTGTGGAACGAATGCCAAGTTTCCTCATCTTGGAGATAGGATCAATCAATATATAAGGAAAAATTCAAAACTTCTATCATGAATTTATTGTTTTCTTCAGAATGTGCTAAAACCGTGACCCCAAAGCACACATTTACTTTTCCGTTTGAAGTTTGCTTGCGATAAGCCTCCACTTCCTAATTAACCGAGTTTGCTTGTTTTCACAAGACATCATCTTATACAAAGTCGGTTTTAATACTAGACAAACTTCGTGGTATCTGCTCATACAAGCGGCTGGGAGATGAAAATAAGGGCTATATAGTGAAGAAGATTAAATGCGAATTGTACTCTATTTTCAATTGAATAACTAGCTGTGCCCACAACTTCGTCCGCGTGGATAGTGACGTAGGGCAGAATGTTCGGGTATATTTTTTGGTTTATTTCAGATTATAAAAACCGTCGTATGGGTATTTAAAAAAAAAGTCCGTCACGCAGGAACTGCATAACTAAGCACTTTCCTCAGAATTTGGGTAGTGCAGACTGCTTTCCAGAATAATTTGCTTAAAATATCCTATAAAACTAAAATAAAAACATGAATAGTTCTCTTTTAATTTTGTAATTATTAAGTGTTCAATTACTAATCTTCCAGAGTTATGTTTACACATGGTACCTACTACATTACTTAATAAATACAACAAACTTCATATTTTCGCCTTTTGATCTGGCGCAAGAACACGATGCAGTCTCTTTAGTTGTAGAAAGCGCTCCTTGGGGCGGCCTTGCGAACCTACGCCTGGCGGGCTATTCTATTGAAATATATTACAAAGTAAACCCCCCTTTCCGATAGACCGATTTAGATCATTTTTACAAAACGTTTCGTTACAATACAGCAGAAATTACGACTGGTATGAGTATATTAGGAATTTGGGTCCGGAGTTAACCCCCCCCCCTCCTAATTAACCGATTTTTTTTTTTTTTTTTACAACACATATTTACCTGTAGATTACCACTACGAATACCGAGTTTCGTCGAAATATAACAAAAATCACGGCTGGTAGTGGCGAATTGGTATTGTGGGTCCAGAGTGAACCCCCCTCCTAATGAACCGATTTAGTTTATTTTTACATCTCACTTTTCTCTCAATATTACCACTACTAATACCAAGTTTCGTTGAAATATTACGGCTGGCATGGTCAAATTAGTGTTTTGGGTTCGGGGTAAACCCCCCCCCCCTTCCGGTGGACCGATTTTGGTGGTTAACAAACTCGTTTAATCGTTTGCTAATTGAATGCTATATACCAAGTTTCGTGAAGAAAAAAAAACTCTGGCCGCTATCGTGTTAACAGACACACACACACACACATATATATATATATATATATATATATATATATATATATATATATATGTATATATATGCATATATACATATAAATAAATTTTAAAGGAAGTCATTTTCGGTGTCTACTAGGTAGGATCGATAAAGATTTGAAGAAATTTTTCAAAAATTCCGTCATGAGAGCAACCTCAATAGCTACTTCCCTTCGGAGGAAAGTGCTAAAAATCTACTTCACAGTAATACTTCTCTATACACGATCTTAGACGTATAGCCATCAGGGATCAAGCATGCAGGCTGCTAGGAACGCTAAAATTTGACAAAGCCACTAAGCTGACCCCTTAGGGATTGTTAAACCCTAGTTTGTATAGAGTGTCTGACGGACAGTAGACAAACAGACAAAAATTTTAAAACTCATTGTTTTGCATTGCATATTTTGTCAATATTTCTGTCATGTACAGACAGCGATCCGTTAGGTTGCGTTTACATCTGATAGTTATTGCAGGATATTTATGTCAGACAGGAATTATGACTAATGTAAACTGCGAACAATTTATGTCTGAGATGTATATTTCTATCACGAGCTGTACCATCAGGTGTAAACACTGATTTTAAAGAGAAGAATTTAATATCCGAGATAAATATCTTGGCTACTAGCTATATTGTTGACACTTCTACACCAACAGATGTAAACAATGATTATTTGCGCCATGACCTATGACGGTCCTTACATTTATCTCAGATTTGAGTCTAGCTATTTCTGCCAGAATGTAAACCAGAGAGAGAATATCTATCCGACACCTGACATATATATCCTGCGAGAAGTGTCAGATGTATACAATGATTATTTGCGCCATGACCTATGACGGTCCTTACATTTATCTCAGATTTGAACAAATCCACAACTGTCGTATAGACAGTTATCCATGACATAAATGTCTAGCTATTTCTGCCAGTATGTAAACCAGCGAGAGAATATCTATCCGACACCTGACATATATATCCTGCGAGAAGTGTCAATGTAAACAATGATTATTTGCGCCATGACCTATGACGGTCCTTACATTTATCTCAGATTTGAACAAATCCAGAACTGTCGTATAGACAGTTATCCATGACATAAATGTCTAGCTATTTCTGCCAGAATGTAAACCAGCGAGTGAATATCTATCCAACACCTGACATATATATCCTGCGAGAAGTGTCAGATGTAAACAATGATTATTTGCGCCATGACCTATGATGGTCCTTACATTTATCTCAGATTTGAACAAATCCAGAACTGTCGTATAGACAGTTATCCATGACATAAATGTCTGGCTATTTCTGCCAGTATGTAAACCAGCAAGAGAATATCTATCCGACACCTGACATATATATCCTGCGAGAAGTGTCAGATGTAAACGCACCCTTAGAATTTTATTATATGTATAGATAGGTTATGGCTGGTAGTTGCAAGTTGGTAATTTGGGTCCAGAGTAACCCCCCCCCCTCCTAATGAACCGATTTAGATTATTTTTACAAAACATTTTTCTATCATTGTTTTGGGTACTAATGCGTTGATAAAGGCCCCCAATAGTATTGGTACGCCTACCCCTCATATTTTAAAAGAAAACTGTTCAAAAAAAAAAAAAAGACATCAATTGCATCTAAAAGACTCTATGCTGCTGATAAAAAAACTTTATATTGCAAACCTGTGGAAGTATTTTATTTTTACTTTTATAACCACGTTCCTTAAAACAAAGTAGAATGTTTTGTAATTCCATCAAAAAATAATTTCCACTTACTCCCCAAATGATCGAACGTGAGGGTAATGGAACTTATTTGAGATTATGGTGAGAACTAAATATCCACTAAGATTTAAGATTGGAATGATCAGAAAATCAGAAGCTCAAAAAAAATCATTAAAATGAGCTACTACTCCTAACAAATATATTTTTATGTCTACATATTTTCCTCTTCAAGAAATATCTAATCAGCTCTTATCTATGTGTCTATCTTTTATCTATCTATCTTATATACGTCTATATCTAACATAGAACAAACTACTTTAATGCATCTACAAGTACGCTCAAATATACCTAAACACATTCATTCTTCACTACATGCATTCATAATGTCTACACTCAATCGATATCTAAACAATTAATGCAATCACTCACTCGATAACTATTTTATAACTTCTCAAAATAAACAATACAAGCCCCTTACCAGGGCACAGGGGCCCAAAGGGGCATTTGAGATATCTGTTTCTTGACCACAGGGCTTTCTAGGAAGATAGTGTGTGGATTACGCCCTTTGTTAGGTACCCATTGAGGGCTGTATGTACCATTTATTAGACTAGGGATGGTCTGGGATCCCGTTTCCAAGCCACAAACGACATCACAAGCCGAAATTCCTGTGAGGGCCCGTGTTCCGAACTCTGGGAACATTAACCGAATACTCTGCCACTGAACCGAACTTCCAACCAAATTCTCAAAACAAAGATATGGATTTATTTCGGAATCATATAATATCAGGCTTACAGTCGAATAGTGCCCTTATCTCTACATGGATTAGTGTACGTTTTCAGCAAACCTAGGAACAAGATAGAAAACAAAATATTAAGATATTCTATCCCCAGCTTTTCCATCGGCAATTGTGTCAAGTCATCCCTATGGAAATGCCCTGATGGATCGGACTGTAAGTTTAATGTTACTCTATAAAACAAATAACTTGGTGAAAAAATCATGTCGATATAATTTTCTAAACTTGATCTATAAAATAAAGCATTTAAAATCTATTTTATTTTATTTCTCGGCTCCTAAGGCGGAATGCTTGGACACGTGTCGACTATTTTTCGATGCAGAATCTCCAGAAAAAAATGGGCCAAGTGGTGATCCCACTACTGTATACTCCCCTTGTTAGTATTCATAAATGTTATATCATTTAGATTAATTACGTATAAATTGTATCGATAATATTTTAGACTTTTATCCTAAAAAAAACAAAACAAAAAACAATTGGACATAAGAAAGGATTTTCTAAAATTTCATTGAATAATACTGCATCAATAAGTACAATTTTTTTAACAACAAAAAAATATATATTTAGTGTATGTGAGAAAAAATGATGAGCGTTAGCTATTGTGCTTGCTTTCATGTGTGGAAATTGTGAACTTAAGCAGTGCTGTTTGTTTGTGAGAATAGTGCATTTATTCATAATTTTAATTAATTTAATTGTCATTAATATCTCATTTTTGCCTGCGATTATTGAATATAATCCTAAGGACTTGTCAGTAATCAAAGGTTGGCTAAAAAATTGTTTTTAATCTAGATATGTATGTATTTCCATGAAGGATGTCCAAAACCTTTAAAAATTTCCATTTTATGCTCTTCTGAGAATAATCAAATTATTTGCATTATTAATTAAAATTTCAATAATACTTACTGTTTTATTTCATAGATTATAGATATTTTATAACAAATACTTGTAGTAAGCAATCTATTCCTAACCAGTGTAGGGCGTTATTCGAATAAATTATTATTCGAATGATCATTCGAATAAATTTTTAGTGAATGCTGAATAATTCACTGAATTATCTTATTCACACAGTACATCATGAATTATTCACAGAATTATTCGTTATTCATCATTCTTTATTCATCATTCATTATTCATCATTCGTTATTATTTATTTCTAGTTGGTCTACTGAATAATCCTACTCAAACACACATATATATACGTATTTCTGGCTGCCAACATTATAATAAATCTATCGTTGTTCACTAAAACATGTTTATTCTGAATGATCATTCGAATAATTTGTGAATAAAACATAATCTTCATTCACAGAATAACGAATAATGAATAAAAGTAATTATTCTTCATTCATGAATGAAATAATACATTTATTCATTAATCATTATTCATCATTCTGAATAATTTTTGCCCAACACTGTTCCTAACACTGGACTCTAGTGCATTTAGTTTTGTTTGTGGTTATGTAAATAAATAGCATATTCTAGATTTTATGTATTATCATGATGCATACTAATTACAGAGCTCAACTACTAACATTTTATCTAGTATTATACAATATTATTACCCCAAAAAATAGTTTCATCTTCTATCATTGGCCTTCAAACTATATTCTTCTGTTGGTGTAACCAGGAAGGTTATGAATAAACCTTTTCTCTTCTTGATATGTTTCTTTCCCCGACCAGTTTCATGCAATTTTGCTCCTCCTCAAAGGGTATTTCCTACAACGTTTGTTCATATATATATATATAAATTAATTTATAAATCTAGTAAATACTGACTTGAGTGCACTTACATTCAATGCACTTAGCACATCTCGTACTATAAATAAACAATTTATATTATAATTTTAATATTCTCAATATCGCGTCCTAAAAAGACAGATACAGTTGATAAAGAATAAAAAAAAATTATATTATAACTTAGATAAAATAATTTTAAATGAATAAAAAAAAAGTCAGAATCATGGGCAATTAAAATTGAAATCACAAGGAGAGAAGGAAGATTGTTACATTTTTGTGTATGAATTTGTAATCTTTAAATAATGTCATACCTTGTAGATGTGAGTCTTGTGGTATGAGTAAATTGTCTACTCTTTTGCAGTCTCTCAGTATGTGTTTTATTTTATGGACAACATAACAAAGTGAGCATTCAGTACAAATGTGTTAATTGTGAATTTCCTATTCTAATTCAGGCTATGATTGTGTTTTTAATTTTTCTGAATATGATGTCTGGCCATAAACCAGTGTTTTAGTCAATCTTGTGATATGTGTGTATTTAGCGTGTTACATGAACTGGTGTAATTACTTGTCCGATGTCAATGATATATTTTAAAGAAGCTTATTTAGTGTGGATGTCTACGTCTGTACAATTTACTAAGTCTTCACGCCATTGTAATGTTGTACTGTTTTAATCTGTTTAATTGCAGGAGCATTATGTGGTGAATGCTGTAAATGTTTTTGAGGAGTATAAAGAACATAATATATCAGTATAAATGTTAATGTCAGTTTTCTACATATTATGTAATTTAGACAGAAATAAATAATATTAAATAATAAGAAGGCTGTGGACGGTAAACAAGAGTTTGGATTACAGGTTCATAGGAAGAAAGGTTATAAGTGTTTCCCAATCCCATGTCTTGACATTGCTAACAATATTTAAATTACATTTTTAATTGTTTATTAAATGTACGCCCTGTCAGTATTTACTATATTCATTAATCAATTGTTACATACTAATAAACATTGTTGGAAATGTACTTTGAGAAGAAGCAAAATAACTTGAAACCGGTTAGGGGGAAATAATTTATATATATATATATATATATATATATATATATATATATATATATATACATACACGAGGTAAGGTCCATAAGTTTCCGGCCTGTCCGGCTTCCCCTCCTTCAAACGTGCCGGGACCTGCACGCCTATGCAGGTCCATCCCTGCTCACTCCATACCCATCGCCCGCACTTCCTCAGTCTTGTCAGTCAGTGTCCAGCCTTGAAGGAAACTCCCCATTTTTACAATGTTCAAACTCGAGTACCGTGCGGTAATTAAATTCTTTTGTATAGAGGGTCTTACTCCTGCGTATATTAAAGAGCGCTTCGATTGTGTATACGTGCAGTCCTCCCCCTCGTATTCCACAGTGAAAGAATGGGCAAAATTATTTAAGTTAGGGAATGAAAGTCTAGAAGATGACCCACGTCCCGGTCGCCCATTGGAAGCTGTCACTTTTGAAACAATCCAACTTGTGGAATCTGAATTGCTGTCTGACCGGCGACTAAAAACCAAGGAAATAGGAGCGAGGCTTTCAAAAACAAGTGTTTTGAGGATCATCAAAGAACATTTGCATATGAACAAGGTTAGTGCAAGATGGGTTCCAAAAATTCTTTCAGCTGCTCAAAAACAGGAACGAGTTCACTGCTGCAATGAATTTTTACGCGAGTATAATCCCTACCCAAGGATTTTTATGGACTCAATTGTAACTGGGGATCAGACAATGGTTCTATATTATGACCCACTCAGCAAAAGAGAATCCATGGAATGGAGAAGCGCCTCCTTTAAAGGCAAAAGTCACGCAGTCAACAAAAAAGGTAATGGCCACAATTTTTTGGGACTGTAAAGGAATAATAATGATAGATTTTAAAGAAAGGAATACCACAATGAATGGTGAGTATTATGCAGCCCTACTTCACCGGTTACGAGACGCCATTAAAGAGAAGAGGCGAGGGAAGTTAAGCAGAGGTGTCCGCCTCCTTCACGACAATGCCTCTGTCCACACAGCATTGATTTCCAAGGCCGCTGTGAAGGACTGTGGATTCCAAGAAATCTCTCATCCACCCTACAGCCCAGACTTGGCCCCTAGCGATTGCTACCTTTTCTCAAAGTTAAAATCTGACCTTCGTGGAAGGCGATTTAACACCGACGAAGAGCTCCAAGCAGCATTGGAAGAACATTTTTTTAACAAAGAAGAAAATTGTTTTTTTCATGGTATGGAAATGTTGCCAAAGCGTTGTATTAAGTGTGTTGAACTTAGAGGAGAATATATTGAAAAACAGTAAAACCATTTTTTTTCTTTCACCTTTCCTTCTATCCCAGGCCGGAAACTTATGGACCTTACTACGTTTATATATATATCGTGTCAAGTGATTATCCAAAATTCTAATAACATGATCAACTGTTAAGCAGCAATTCATTTTGATCTAAAATGACTACGCTCTGTGAATCAACTAAATTTCTAAGCACAAGCTTCGGAAGCATCTAGCTCCTTCTCAACTGCATCCCAAAATATGTGCTGAGTTTTTTTTTCTAAAATAAAACTTACGGATTTCTTTTTCTGAAGAATGCGCTTACCTGAAAAAATTAAAATGATGAATTAAACTGAACTATGACAAACGACTTGAGCAGCTAAAATTGAACCGTCAAATAAACAGGTTTTGAATTCCTGAAATAAATCGGATGCATTATTTAAATAAAAAAATATAAGTAAAAACATGGAAATATGTGGCAAAGGGAAATATATAAATGTCTTCCTTATAAAAAAAAACTATATATATATATATATATATATATATATATATATATATATATATATAAACCTTAAAATAAATGTTTAAATTATTAACAATGTTCCTCTTGTTAATGCAAATGTTTCATCGTAAAGGAAATAGCTATAAATCGTTTGGTAGAAATAATTACCTATCAGTTACAACAATTGACATAGTTTAATCAATATATCAATAGCCCTCTACAATATCAATAGACTTGAATATTATTCGGCTAAAAATACCCAGAGCACTTATGAGCCAGCAATTATAAACCAAGACCAAGATAATGTAAATATAAACAACAACAAGTTTATGGGATGTTTATACTTGAATAGAAATAGATGGCAAAAAAAGACGAAGGTGCTTTGATTGAAAATAACTGGTCCCATTACGCCCCGATCATTAAAGTAAACGCGGAGGGAGGGGAGTGGATGGGATGAGAAAGGGCGTGTAAGGGAAGAGGAAGGAAAAAGGAGGGGTTGAGAAAGAAAGGGGTAAGGAGGGGATTAGAAAAAGTTAGGGAGGGGAGTGGACGGAAGAAAAGAGGAGATGAGGAAGGGGGATATGGAGGGGATTAGAAAGAGCTAGGGGGGGAGAGAGGAAGGGAAAAGGAGGGTATTAGAAAGAGCTAGGGAGGAGAAAGGAAGGAAAAAGGAGGAGATGAGAAAGGGCTAAGGAGGGGAGAGGAAGGGAGAAAAGAGGGGGAAGAGAGGGGATGAGAAAGAGCTAAGGGGGGAGAGAAAGGAAGAAAAGAGGGGATGGGAAAGGAATAAGGAGGGGATGAGAATGGGAATGGTAGGTTGTGATAATGTGGTCAGGAGGTGATGAAAAAGGGGAAGGAAGGGAAAGGGGAAGAGTGGGGATAAGAAAGGCTAAGAGAGGAGATGAGGAATGGTAAGGGAGGGAAGAGAACGGAAGAAAAGAGGGGATGAGAAAGAGGAAGTGAGTGGATGAGAATGGGAGGGAGTGGTAATGTCGTCGGGAGGTGATGAAAAACAGGAAGGAAGGGATAAGAAAGGGAAATGGGAAGAGCGGGGATAAGAAAGGCGAAGAGAGGAGATGGGGAATGGAAAGGGAGCGGAGAGGGAATGGGAAACAGGAAGGTAGGAGATGAGAAAAGGAAAGGGGAAGATAGAGAAATGGGATGAGAGGTGATGAGAAAGGGTAGTGGCGAGTATGAGAAAGAGGAGTGGGGATTATGAGGAAGCGGAGAGGTGGGGATGAGAAAGGGAAAGATGCGATTAGAGAAAAGGGAATGGAGAGGATTGGGAAAAGGGTGGTTTTACTAAATCTCCATTTAATCCAATGATCGATAGAGATTAGTTGGAAATGACTGAAGAAACTTTCTTATTTAGTGGTGCCCTCTTCGGGCTAATGGACGAATTCAAAATGAGATAAAAATACAGAAAGAAAATGAATCCTCTAATTAGACTTGTCAGCTTGTTTGTCACACAGAAAATTACTATTCCCATCAATTCTTTTTTGAAAAGTTGTCTTCCTTTTGAATAAACTAATAAACGAACCGGTTACTACGTTTTTACGGTCACCACGCCAACGTTGAAGGTGTTTCACAGATGTTAACGCAAATCTATCCATGTGAACATTGACAATTGATCCACATAACGTAATAATAGGGCCAACTTACGCCAATGTGGTGTGCCTAAAGAACCAGTAATTGCACCAACAACCTTTTCAATTTCCCTTTCAGGAACTGTCGGCCTCAGACACAAAATTGCTGCCTATGACGACCTGATCCCCCATCACGGATGTGATGGGGGATCAGGTCTAGTGACAGGATGACAACAATATAAGCAGAGCAGCTTAGACTCATATAGCCTATATAGTTCGGGTATATCTTATGCGGCTATATTCGCATGGGAACTCTACAGAGGTAGCAGATCTTTGCACTTGCTGAATGGTGGTTTGTTGATCTCCGATTCGAGATGGCGGCCCGCAATCTAGCGACTGTTACCTGGCAGAGAGAACCCGGTTTTGCATTATAGTGGTTTGGTTGCATATGTCTTATTTTCGTTTCTACACAGAGCATTCATATTCATGTAATAAAAATAATCACTCAACCTAGATCAAGACAGACGAACGCCACCCACCCTCATCTATAACTTCTCTATACTCGACAAATGCTTCAGAATACAAACACATGTCGTAAAATAATGGAAACTCTTGTTTCCAAGGCGTTGAACAAAATCAGGAAAAAGGCCCGCGCTTTTGGAAACAAACGCTCCCCAAACAAGATATCACCCTGACTCAAATTAGTCAAATTTACATGATTCCAATACAAACACATAACATTCCAGCCAGCGTTAGTTTTTGTAGGGTCGCATTTTGTTGTAAGGAATCCAATCCCGCTTCCACTGGTGTCCAGAGATGGGCAAAATTTTATTTATAACTAAAAATACGAATTTATTCGTACTTAAAGTTATTGAAGGTGATTTTTTTTTCTTAGGCGTTTAACGTCTAAGTTATTTGCGCCTAGATTTTTAGATTAGGCCCATCAAGAAAAAAATAACAAAAAAAGACCTTCAAAATTTTTTTTTTTTTTTTTTTTTTCGGAAGACCCCCACCTTCAATAACTTTCGTAATATCATCTTAATACGAATAAATTCATAATTTATTTGCGACTTTTATTGTGAATAAATTTTTATTCACAAATTATAATGTGAATAAATTTTGATTCGTATATTTTAATGTGATTTTTTTTGTAATCGCTAGATTTTTTGTAAATATTCACATTTTTTGTGATTAATTACAATTTTTTCTCTGAATTTATTTGTATTCGCAGGAAAATTTGCGAATAAAATCTTATTTGTATTTTTATATTTAATATATGTGAATAAAAATAAATTCGTAGTCACACTTATGAATACGAATTTATTTATATTCGTATTTACAAATATATGAAGTACGAATAAATTCGTATTTTTATTTATAACTAAAATTATGCCCATCTCTGCTGGTGTCAATGATTTGAATAGCTTTTTATTATCGAAGAACAGCTTATCAATAACGCTAAAACAACAACTGCTGAAGGCAAAAGCCGCCTGTGTCATATAAATAACACACATGTTTACATACGTTCGTGGTTTCTGGCAGTAAAGAACGGTGTTCAATTGAAATCCTAACTGCCACTTCCCCTGCTGTAAAGCTGAACACATCATAGCTCCGATTACGATTATAGTAGCTTCTGAAAGCGCTTAGCGCTCATGATAGCATTTATCGTTATTCAAGTGACTATTTTGATTTATGCTGGCATGTTTGCCAAAATGGCCAAAGTCAACATTTCTCGTCATTACTTACAGATTGCCATAGATGGGATTACCTTCATATTGGAAGGGGGGAAACACGCTAAAAAGTAACAATTAAAAATGTCTATAAGAGTAACAAGGGAGATATTTAAAGTTATATAATTAACAGAGGAAAGTTACAACCTTGAGGGGGCTAAGTTTCCTATTATGTGCTTTATTTCGGAAGAGGAAGTGAGGTTTGGCGACGGGAACAAAGGATATGAGGAGTCAAGAGAGTCCTTTATTCTTGAAGAGCGGAAGTAGGCACCGGGATAAGGATGAGAAGATATTCACATGACGATTGGCTGTCACTAAATATTCTTGTGACGAATAAGAGATAATTAAAAAATGCAATTTTCTAGTTATTTATCATTATTAAAGTACGTCGTTCAGTATTTAAACATCTAAGCACATTTCTTACAGGTTTTGAGGTGTTTAGTAAGTTATCCGAAAATCACAAGAAAAACCTAGTTTTTTTTATATTATGTTCACCATTTTCCACTGAAAATAGTTTTATTAGATTCCCCACAAAAACAAGTAAGGAAGCAAAAACGTATGCATTATTTTTCCCACAGCCCACTGCTCACTCGCCTCCACTCCTCCCTGCTAGTCGCAGGGTATGTTTGGATGGCTTAAGGTAACTCCAGGTCATACTAGAATCCTTCCTAAAGAAGGAAGGTATTCGGCTGACAACTGGGGACACATGAGGCGTGAATAAGTAAGCCGTATCAAATTACACAATGCTTTGAATTGTAGATTGTAATATTTATGAAAATTAATTAATTAATTAAAACAAGAAAAACATACGTCAACCTTATCGGTCTGAAAAAGTAAAGTTGAAGGAACGATTTTGGTACATGAGGATTTGGGAAATTTTCTTCGTTTCTAGTACTTCAGTGATTAACACCGTCCTGCAATTAACGGCGGAGACCTGAAACTCAAGAAATGGCACTCTCACGAGGTATTTAACATATATTTAAGGCGAATGGGTTCGGAGAAAATACTTCAAAAAATCAAGTTTTGAGCGCTTTTTGACTATTTTTGACCACTGTGGACGGGCAGCAAGTTTCTCATCCCACGGCTCGTTGGGAAAATTCCTCGCTACACGAGCTAATGGCCTAGATGTTGAAGCGCCGTAAAAAAAAAAAAAAAGAAAAAAAAAAAAAAAATTAAAATAATAATTTTGCAACGGTTGTAAATTATATAGAGAGTATCAATGCTTTATTGCATTTGCGTGTTTGTAAATTTAAGCAATACGATTTTTATTAATTGTGACTATTTAACATGATTTTAGAATTTTTTTTAAAGTGACTTGTCTCCATTTAAACAATATTTTGTTTTTTATGCCGTAGGAGCACTCAGGATGGAACTGTAGACTCCGAAAGCATACTTTGTAAATTAATTGTGGTGAAAGCCTGGAGTTTTCGTTTTTTCCTGTTTGATGTAGTACCACCCCCGGATAGCCAAATCAATGTAAAAATATGTATAAACTTTAACGGAATCATTTTTGGTATCTACTAGGCAGGATGGATGAAGGGATGTTTTACAATTTCTGTCATGAGTGCCAACTCAGTAGCTTCATTCCTTTGGGAAGTGTAGGACTTGCCTAAGGCTTACATTGTGACAAATCTTCAGATGATCCCGTCTTCAATATTCGCTCCAACTTCACCTGAGACCCACTTTTCTATACCACTCTCTATTCTGTTTGAAGAATTCGGATCGCACTTTACCCCCTTCCCCTTTGAAAGGCTTGTCATATAATAAATGGATCCAATATTTCAGATAGAATATATTAGTGTACTGTTATAGCCAGTTCAGGTAGACGGAATAGGTTGTTTGCTCCATGGCCAACTTGTGGGAGGGAATTGATCACTTTTAACAATTCTTGCATCGATTCCCGAAGGTTGGCCGTTTATTTTGGGGATACCCTGTATATGAATATATATATATATATATATATATATATATATATATATATATATATATATATCAGGTCTGTATATATATATATATATATATATATATATATATATATATACAGACACACACACACACACACACACACAAACAACGCGTTCAATAAGACTTTTTCAAAAACCAATTTGTTTTACTTATGTAAATAAAGAATTTATTTATTTAACTTATTTGAAAGTTTTCAATGTCTAACTGTGGCTGCCAGTTTGTACAAGCAGCACAAATAGCTGTCGACAGTGGTGTAAAATAATTAATGATACCGCTGAATTTACCGAGGTATTCCAGAAACACCGACAAGAGGAAAGCTTCAACTCATTAATCAAAATGTGTAATAACCTGATTCTACTAACATTCTAGCACTGGTAATATTTTTAATTTAACACATCCTCACTTGTATAAGCTCTTCATCTCAAACCTTATTCATTTATTGTTTATAATTTTCATGAAATTTGGCAAACAAATCTTTCGTTTAAGGCTGCACCTACCTGTCAGTAATGACCTCGTAGCGAAGTGAAAATGAGTGATTAATTTAAGAAATATCACCTAATAAGCATAGAAACATTCGATTAGGTTGAATATTGGAGATATGAAGGATGAGTTGAGAGGCAAATCAATCTTGTGGAAGTATATCAGTCCCGAAAAAATAAATCTTAGTGTAACAGTTAATTTTTAACTGTTAAAAAATACAAAATTTATAAAGGTAGCTAGAAGGTTATAAGCATTTAAAGGTTACAAACGTTGCGCGGTTATAAACATCTTTCCAGATAATTTAATAAACAAGGGAAACAAAAAACCAAAATTTGAATTGCCAAAGTTGTTCTAAATTCGATTTCCTTTCATTTAAAAAATATGCATTGAAATCGGTTAAGAGTTTGAGCCTATAGACCTTTTTGAAATACAATATGTCGTTCGGCGCCATTTTGCGTCGTCGGTCTGAAATCGGTCTAGAAACAAACAAGTTGAACGGCCGAGAATCGGTGGCCATCGGATCGGGACCAATGTAGGCACCTTCATTGAGATGCATGTGTTTGCTTTTCTTCCGACAGTTGATGGCTATCGGATTAGATCGGATCCAATGTAGGTGCCCCCTAATTTGAAAGGTCAAATTCGTTAACTATAAGAATCTGTCCACCGCATCATGGGCATTGTGGGTAACATCTGTGCGAAAAAAACCGTAATGCTTACGTTTTCTTGTAAATATGCTTGCGGGAACTTTTTTTACAGGTTTTTTAACGAAGGAAAACGAATGAAGACATTTTTTTTAAGTAATATGTGTAACCGTTTGTGAGAAGAATTCATACAACTTGTTTTATTAACTAGTGGGTATTCAGAAACAATTTATCCAGTTGAAACTTGTTCCGGATGTTCGACATTCATCTATGTAAATCATTTAATTTTTTTTTGTGCATGTGTGTGTTGGGCGTAATCAACAGACATGAAACGTTTTGGGCACTTTTGTATATTTTCTACAATATCTGAATAACGATTTGGAAATTGTGTTGAATGGTCATAATTTCTGATGGGCCAAATTGCATTGGAGAAACAAGTGCTTGAAACGTAGAAAGTGTTAGTATCGTCTCTTTGAACAGATTTTGTTTTTGATTGCTTGTTGTTTTTTTTTAAGTCCTATTAATTTGCCAGTAAAACAAGATCATTATATTAATGAACATTTGTTGTTGTTTGTAATCCAAAATTCTAAACGGAAGTCGAACAATTCCCGCTACTTTTTAGGCATTTCCTCTGCAAATCTATAAGATCTCTCTAACATTCCTAACTCAGGCTTAACTTTCTCCGACGCTAATATTTTTTACGTTTTCTAAAGAATGTTCCTCATTCATGGACGTGCTAAGTATAGCCCGTAATTAATGTCACTTAGTTGACATAAATTACAGGCTGTAACGAGAACAATTACACTTAAATTACTTTTAATCGATTGTAGCTACTATACCTTGTCCTTATCTTTTGGTTATACTCCAAAGAAACTCGGGATACGGCGCACATTGGCGATGGTAGGGGAAAAGGTTCAATCCCGCTTGAACTAACATTTTTTTTTTAAACCTTATTACTTGTAGAGTACTGCTCTAATATTGCTTTTCCATTTTATTAATACTTCTGATTCCAAAATACCATTTTTTTTTGTCCGTTTTCTCACCTAAAATAATTTTTTTTTTTTTTTTTTTTTTTTTTTTTTTTTTTTTTTTTTTTTTTTTTTTACGGCGCATCTACTTCTAGGTCATTAGCGCCGACATCCAGGGTGCAGCGAGGAATTTTCCCAGCGAGCCTTGAGATGAGAAAATTCCTGCCGGAGGTGGGAATCGAACCCACCATCTCCCGCTTATGAATCCAGCGCGCTAGCCACTAGACTACGGGAGACCCCACCTAAAATAAATCTCACAGTTTTTAGTGAAAATTAAAAGATAATATTTTATACCACTTTTTTTGTTCCTGAATAATTGGTTTTACCCATGGATGTCCCTTGTATAGATGTAGGTTTTAAATGATATTTTTGTTTGCCTAAATGTAAACCATGCACTTGGTACAGTCAGGTTGTAAAGATATTTGTAAAGAAACTGAATTATCTTTAGTTTATTTTTAGCAGGAAAAAAAAATCTGTACTTATCAAAGGTATTTGCTTAGTTTTACCTAATAGTAAATGAATCGGAGTTCCTATGCTACAAATTTCATTGCCGAACTCGGCCGTATTTTCACACAGCCCAATAAAATGATTGTGGTAATTAGCGATGCGATAACTTTACGAAAAACAATTTTAACATTATTATTATCAACAGAAATTTGTTGAAAATTTTGTGCTAGTGTGTTAAATTTATTCGTTATAAGGGCAAATTTTAAGAGAGAGGAATACGTTGAGAACAGTTAACTGTATTACGTTGGTTTTTAATTTATTTGACTCAACACTCAAATATACATTTGGAATTATACATCTCTCCATCCTTTGAGTAAAATATGACATTTTTAAATTGAATAATTGCTCTTTTTAAGTTTTTCTTAATATAAAACCCATTAATCTTCCAAAGTAATTATACTATCAAATTGATAGTGATCTCATTCGATTCAGCAAAATATACTTAAGAAATGATACCGAAATCATAAATATTCAAGTAACTACATAACATGTTTTACCCAAAATCCTACACCACGTTGCGTCGTTTAGTTTATAAAAAATAAATTAAATCATTCCATTCGGAAGGGGGGTTTATTTAAGAGAAAAACAAAGAATGTGCCCAAACGTGGTGTTATTTTTAGTCCTATACAACCAAAGATGCCCAAACACTAGAAGTTAGAATTGGCGAACAAAATTAAAAAAAAAAAAAAAAAAAAAAGAATTGAGCTGTTTATTAGAAATTTTAGAAACCAAAACTATCGACATTTATTTTAAATTTATTCGGGTTATTTCAAGAAAATTATTCAGGCATGCAGCGTACCTTACCGCCTTTCTCAGGAATTTTCTTAGTAATACAGCTCCTGCGTCACGGACCTTTTGAATTACTCTTTGATTTTTTGTGTGTTTTTTCTTGTTTTTTTCAATTTAATATTTATTATATCTTTTTCAGAATTATATTTATTTTCTTCTTGTTTGATTATTATAATGTATAGATTATAATAATCATACAATTGAGAGGTCATCATTATATTATATCATATTGTATTATCATACAATTTTGCAAATTGAGAGGTCTTATACATAAGACCTCTCAATTTGAAAAACTTCTATGTTGCAACAATAAAAAATACAACAATAAAAAATAAATAAGAAAATAATTTTCTAAGGATTAATATTTTTCTCGTTTTTATAAATATATTTTGATTATTTGTAACTACGTGTAGTGATTAAAGGAACAGCGAGTAGGGACAAATTGAATAATAAATCCGGGAAAAGGTTGGAAAATGAATAATGAAAGAAACACCGCCTGGGGTTCTGCAGGGAAATAATTAAAGATCAGTTATCCAGCTCTTCACACTTCTCTGCTTTAACACAAATATTAAATAATATCCTCTCTTCTCTTTCATGCCTTTTAATTAACAATTTAATATAACTCTATCAAAAGTATTTTTTTTATTTTTTACCAGTTCTACATCTGGGTCAGTCCGCATTTTTTTTTAATTAACACACATACATGCTTACGCACATCCATCCCAATATATACACACTCAAACATACAGACACGTAGTTTCATACAAACAAGATCTGATTTTCTTTCATCAGACCAACAATAATTGAGTTATTTTTAGTATCTACCTGAATATTCTCTTATTAGTGCAAAGTTCAAAAATATATATTCTGTTGAAATGTCCAAGAAAAAAATATATAGATCAAAAGTTAACCTTCACACTTATTACATCACCATAACAATAACCAACATTATTACATTCAATATAGGACTCTCCACGTGACGTTAGAAATTAATTAAATATTACTTTGAGTACGTTAATTAAAAGTTACTTTGAAATGTATTCTGTGGTTTTAATACTTAATGTAAATGTAATTACTATTAATTATAAAACTATAGTTGTAATAAAACCTGGACTATTAGGTTTTACCTGTGGCACTCGACACAAGTCTCTTGGTGTAGGCAACAGCCGACCGCTCATTTTAATTTAATTTTAAAAGGATATTAATAGCTAAAAAAAAAAATAATTTTAAATGTTATGTTATTGTATATTAACGATTATCATTCAGAAAAAAAAAGGTTGGCATATATGAAAAGTCATACATTTATGCTGACGTGCATGGACACGATACATGGGGCGCTCATATTTGGAGAAATAAGTGCCTAAACTTTAGAGTAATTTCCTTTATTTAAACTGTTATTTTAGCATAAATATGCTTTAGCGATGACTAAACTGATTAAAAGCGTTACAAAAAAACTGTCACAAAAAAGTGTCCGCTGGCATTCGCGCATGCGCGGTGGCCATGTACAAACATAGCCTCCGCGCATACGCCTATGTGATTACATAGGTTTGTCGGGAGGACCTAAAGCATATTTATGTTCCTGATTTTAAGCAGTAGGCTCTAGAGTCAATATTTTTTTTTCTGTTCCCTTTAGTTTTTTTTATTCCTAGTTATTTTTGTAATATCTTATAGTAGGAAAATAAATAGATACGTGAAGTTAGAAACAATTTTGTTGTTGTTAGAGATAGAGCTTTTCGAGCGGAATTGGAACACACCATGTGAATATTTTCTACTGCCGTTGATTTTTTTTCTTTAGAACACTTTTTTTGTCTGTTTTTTTCCTCACTTTTTAGTTAGTTTTTTTTTTTTTTTTTTTTTTTTTTTTTTTTTTTTAAATAAATTGAATTGTAAAATGAGTATTCTATTTTCTCTATTTACCTCACTTTTTTTTTTTTTTTTTTTTTTTTTTTTTTTTTTTTTTTTTTTTTTTCTTCTTTTTTTTTTTTTTTTTTTTTTTCTTTTTTTTTTTTTTTTTTTTTTTAATAAAATGAACAGTAAAATGAGTAAATTGACTTATAGAGCCTTCGTTAAGAATAAGTGAGAAGGCGGAAGGAGTAATTTCCTTTTCTGTATAACTTGGCTACTGGCACTTTTCTGTGCATTGTAACACCTAAAATATTACTTTTATCCAAGATAATTACATTTTTCACGAAAGATCAAAACAAATAATAACTGTTACTCCTTTAAAAATGTCACTATGGATATTTTTTTTGTCTGTTGGACTTGGATTTTTTTATTGCATATAACAGTAAACTAGTAGTACTGAGTATTACAGTAAAACGAGACGAGAAAATGGAAAACAGATTTGTAACACTTATTTCCTAGAGCGAGGCGGAGGGAGTAATTTCCGTTTGAATACCGTTTTCTGTGCTTTGCCGAAAATTTTAATTATCTTTGAAATTTCATAGGAATAGATGAATACATTTTTACGATAGGTCTAACCAAAATAATAACTGTTTTTATTTCAAGCTTTCCAAAATACACTTGGAATAAGAACGGAACCGCGCTAAGATGACGCACATTCTGCGAGTCGGCACCTCATTATTTTCTCGACGTGCTAATCTTTATTTTTCGTTTTTAGCACGTTTCATTTCTCCCTTCGTGGGGAGGAAATCCGCTTCGATGACACAATATGCAGGTGCCGATAAAAATTAACCATTTTACTGACCATACAGGTACGAAAATAGTGTTTACCGCTTTGCGTTTATAGTATTTCAGGTAAACGTTTTACAGGTAGTGGAAAAACGAATGAAACTAATACCTACAACTATTTTTGAGAAAATTACCATTAAACTAGAGTTTTCTGGGATTTTCGTCTCGGTTACTCCGAAATTGCGGATTGAGTTAGGAAGCTTGGAAGCTATATATTCAATGACATTTTTTTTTTAAAAAAAGGGGGGGTTGGCCTAGGGACGGTCAGGGAGGCTGAATCTAACTCACGAGCGAAGACACTAGAGGATAAAAATCATTAGTGCTTGCTCGGAATTTGAACTCAGGTCCTCCAGCATATAATCCCAGTGCTCTATCACTGATCTAACCTTAACCCCAATCAATGACATTAACGTTTCATTAAATCACAGACATTTCTGGGAAGAAATATGTCCAGTTGTGTTGTTTTATGTGTTTCCTCACACTTCTTTCCTTCTGAACAACATTTTTTTTTCCTTCGCATTTAGGTTCAAAGCCACAACTATCTTGGAATACGCTCTTCATATCTGGTCTATATACGTTTCCTAGAGTCTAAATATTATAAATTCTTCGTGTAAACATAAATGAGGAAAGCTTCTCAGAAACTAACTCTTCCTGTAAAGAACTTATTCTTAGTGATTCTTACTATCTGCCCCTAGTAATGATTGCTAAGGAATTCATTGCCCCCTGACGTTAGTTAAAATCGGTTTATTAAAGAGGAGTGGGGGTTAATCTGGACCTAAACAGGTATTACGATGACCCCAACGTTCGCAATTGTTGTTGTATTGCAACGAAAAATGTTCTACAACACTAGAACGTAATGATATAAATGGATACCAGTACTATGTAAAATCGGTGTATTTGTTTATTTTATTTTTATTTATATTGAATATAGAGTTTGCAAAAGTCGCGATTCGCCCTTTTTCAAATGTTGGCGGTAGAAACCATTGACGAAACAATTATAAAAAGTTGCAAAAAATCTGAAATATTTTGGGCTTTGAAAATTAGTTTAAAATGGAAAGTATGAAGTTCTCAAATATATATATATATATATATATATATATATATATATATATATATATAGAGAGAGAGAGAGAGAGAGAGAGAAACATAAACATATATAGTAGACAAATTTTCCTAGAAAAAAAGCCTGCAAATTTTAGGTTTTGAAATATTGTGTCCATTACTTTACTTACGTTAAGTCGTACATGTTATTATAATTTCTACAATGTGTGTATTCTAAATGTAATTGTAAATGTTAGTTTCTTTGATGTGGGTGATTATTGTGTTAATGTGTGGACTGTCATCCGTCAAGAGTTCGTTCATGTCGTGTGGCAGGTTTAATGTGTCTCGTTCTTTGCAGTCAGTTAGTATGTGTTTAATAGTCAAGTTTGTGTTGTAAATGGCACAAACTGGTCCGTCCTGTCTCGCCATCAAATGGCGATATGTCAGTAACGAATGCCCGATCCGCAATCGAGTAATGACAACTTCTTCTCTTCTGTTCGATCGGTTGCTGGAGGGCCAAAGACAAACGGTTTTCTTGATTTCTCTTAGTTTGTTGTTTGTCATGTTCGTGCACGTTGTTTGCCATTCGTTTTGTAAGTAAGTTTTTATGTTAGTGTGAAAGTCTTGTACCGTCAATTCTTCCACGTCGACTGTATATTTTTCTGTAATTTGTCTAGCATATTTGTCACATTCTGTGTTCCCTGAGATGTCCATGTGTCCGAGTATCCACAGAAGCACTACTTGTATGCTGTAAGTTTGTAAGTCGTGTATTTCTTGAAAAATTTCTGTCGGTGCATTTGGAGTGGGTGTTCTCTGGACACAAGCAAATATTATGCCATTAACGGCCTTAATTTTTATTATATTACAACGAAATTCGCTATACGACACCGGAAACTCAGGACATAAATGTTTTACAAAAATAAGTAAAATCAATTCGACAAAAATTATTAATATATCTCTAAACGTCGTAAAATGTATTATATTACAACGAAGCTCGCCAAATAACAGTATAAACTAAATATATAAACGCATTACCTGTGAATAGCATATCTGTAAAATTGTAAAAACTGGATGTTGTAACATTCGATTCCGGGGGGGTTTATTCAGAACCCAAAGTACATATTTGCCCTTACCGGCCGTAATTTTTGTTGTATTGCAACGAAACTCGGTATTCGTGGTGATCATATAAAGAGAAAAATTTGTTGTAAAAATAAACTAAATTGGTTCATTAGGAGGGGGTGTACTTCGGGCCATTATTACTAAATTGCTTATAGCGGTCGTAATTTCTGTTGTATTGTAACGAAATTCGGTAAACATCGTGGGTATCTAACCACAAAGATATGTATTACAAATAAACTAAATCGGTTCATTAGAAGTTAGGGTTTACTATGTATTATGTTAAAATTGATTAAAGCAATCAAATCATTGTATTGTGCTGTTCATTGAGGCAGATTTTCATTACTTACATAAAAGAGCAACACTATGTTCATTGAAATAGTTCATTTAAAGAATATTATTCAGAAACTTATTGTTCGCTCCACACCTTCCGAGGAAAGTGCTTAGTTATGCAGCATCTGCGTGACTGATTTTTTACTCCACTAAAATAGTTCGAATTTTTTTTATGATTATGATGTTTGTTAAGCAAGCGAATTTAGTGGGACGACTAAACATTGTTTGTTTTTTCAACAAAGTTTTTCTGTTTCTGAAGGAAGATCTTTTTGAACGCTCTGTTTTGTATTTGAGGGAGGAATATCCCCAAGCTGAGAAGTTGAGCAGAATTAGAGCTGATTAATCCCCTTCTATCAGCTGATGAGGGCTATTTCGGTAGATGTTTGTTTGTTCATCGGGGTTCTCGTTGCCCCGCAGTCCGCGGAGTCAGGGCAATATTATCGTCCGCTCAGAATATTCAGATTGTGAAGGAGGTGGAGGTGGGATGACTGTTGGTCTCATATGCTTTTTCTCACAAGTTTTTTTTTTTTTTTTTTTTTTTTTTTTTTTTTTTTTTTTTTTTTACTTTTTTCTGGTTCAATCATTTCAAGCCTCCTGAAGTCTTACCTACGTTATGATAAGGATTGTCTGTAGGTCGAACAAGAGTCCAATTAGAAAGAAATCAAACAATTTAAACGTTATCTGTCCAATGTAAACTTATTATTTACAAACAGATAGAATTTTATGCTACTATTAAAGCGGCGGGTCATGAACAGGGTGGTCCCAAAGTCGGCGAAGTCTCTACACATTTTTACTCCCACATCTAAAAACGTTATAATATTTACAGACCCATACACTGATAAACCATTAATTAATGATATTTTACAGGGTATAAGTAATTTAATAAATTAAAATATATCCACATAACTGTATTGGATGTCAAGCCATAGTGGAAGGGAAAATGGACGAGTTGATGAAGCTGCAAGAAAAGCAATTACAATAGGAATACCTCACACTCAATGCCCCCCTTTAGATATAAACCACTTTCTAAAACCACTGGTATGAATATATAGTGGCAGAATATATGGACTCCTACTGGAAATAATATATTAATAGAGTGCCAAGAAAACGTTAAACCCAGGAAATGCACTTATAATAAAATAGACGAGAAAAAGTTATTTTTACAAGACTGCGAATATGCCTCACTAGACACCTACACATCTCCTACCTAGGTGTTCGCATTCTCTTTACTTCTAACCATTAAACATTTTTTAATTGGATGCCCCAAATATTTTGTGAAAAGAAACAAATTTAATTAAATCTTTCGCTTAGTCAGATTTTAGAAGGCAATAATATTATGAATGTGGTGGAGTTTCCGAAAGATGTACATCTCCTGGACAAAATTTAAGAACCTTATTATAACGCTATCATAGCAATATTTCCATTTACAAATTACTATTATCGTCATACCCGATCAAATAAATTGCATTAGAATCCTCACCTGAAAAAGTTTTAAATCACCAATAAGTAATAGGGCAAGAATGTCCCTAAGTGGTTGAATGTGCCCATATATATATAAACAAGAAAAAAGGGAATTGCAGGAAATTCGATAAATGTCTACAACATTCATTTGAAGCATTTTCTTCTAAAACCGCATGTTCAGAAATACCGGGATTTGAAGTCTGAAAAACGTGGCTTAAGCATGTTTTTTTAGCCCCAGCGCCTCGATCATTTATTGATTTAAAACGAGAATACTTCTCCAAACAACAATCAGCATTGTAAACTAAAACCCAGGTTCATTTAAATATTCCACAATGAAGTAAATTTAAAACCTCTCAGAAATCATATTAATGGCCAATCATGTTGCTTGGAAAATTCGCTTTAAATTTCAAATTCCTTTCCCTTTATTATACAAAAAGTCTTTTGTTTCTTCTCATTTGTGAATTGATGGAATATTCATAATTCATTATACTTTCATATTGTCAACGAATAAAATACATTCTTCATAACGCAGATGCAAAAAAATTATATATTCATTCTTTTGAGTAAGCATAAAAAATTAGATATATCTAAGAAAATGATATGAAAGATAGACATCGGATTATAAACGGAAACGTGCTCGAAATAAATAGAGATTACAAATTTATTCTATCTGTAATCTCAGTACATATATCAATAAATATAGGGATGTAATCATATGAAAAAATAGCAAGAAAAATTAAAATCTTTGCTTATGTCTTGGAAACTATGCGTTTTTCAACAAAAACACACATTACAGAATTAAAGTAGACACAATTACCTACAAAATGCATTATTTAACTTTCAAGTTTTGACCATTAGAATGATCTCTACAATATTTTGAAAACAGGTCATTTTTTTCCTCTCACTAATTCATCTAATGTCTACCATACCTAGGTCACTTGTAATGAATTTACAATGATCAGTGAGAGACCACTATAATCGAGCCACTGTACTAACCACTTTAGTCTTCCCAGAGCTATAGGGGAAGTAAGCCTGAGGAAGTAAACTTTAATTTGAGCAAACATCTATTGAGATTTTTTCTTGCAATTGTGCTGTAAATATTAAACATTTAACTGAACTTTAACTACAAATTAAAATAACATTTTTCTACTTTAAGTACTACACTACGTAATAAATACAAAAAACCTCATATTATCGTATTTTGATCTAACGCAGAAACAGGATACAGTCCCTCTAGTGGTAGCAGAAAGGCTTTGAGAACCTACGTCAGGCGGGCTTTTCTATTGAAATATATTACAAAGTAAACCCCCCTTTCCGATTGACCGATTCAGCTCATTTTTACAACACTTCTTTCTCATGAGTTACCCACGACGTATACCGAGTTTCGTCGAAATATACCAAAAATCACGGCTGGTAGTGGCGAATTGGTATTGTGGGTCCGGAGTAAACCCCCCTCCCCTCCTTATGAACCGATTTAGTTCATTTTTATATCTCACTTTTCTCTCTATATTACCACTACGAATACCAAGTTTCGTTGAAATATAACAAATATTACGGCTGACATGGTCAAATTAGTGTTTTGGGTTCGGGATAACCCCCCCCCCCTTCCGGAGGACCGATTTTGGTGGTTAACGAACTCGCTCAATCGTTTGCTAATTGAATGCTATATACCAAGTTTCGTGAAGAAAAACAAAAACTCTGGCCGCTATCGTGTTAACAGACACACACACACACACACACACACACACACACACACATATATATATATATATATATATATATATATATATATATATATATAAATTTTAACGGGGGCCATTTTCGGAGTCTACTAGGTAGGATCGATAAAGATTTGAAGAAATTTTTCAAAAATTCCGTCATGAGAGCAACCTCAATAGCTACTTTCCTTCGGAGGAAAGTGCTAAAAAAATATATATATTTACAGTGATATAACACGTATAATTAAAATTGGTCTGATTGACATAAATTAATGGTTTATTGAGTCCATGTAGAATATAAACTTTACTTTTATTTACCGGGGATTAGGATTGCCCTCATTTCAATCATTAAGTACAGTTACGTCATTGTTTCTCTAAAAATTGTTCGTTGTTCAAGAAGACAAATTTTGTATCTGTTGTTCTGTCAAAGTTTCTCTGGCGGTACTGAGTGGAACTATGTGTATAGGGATGTGTTTCTGAAATTGTCTATGGACTTATTTACTTTTGACACATTTTTGCAGTTACGTCATTGCTCTTCCGGAATGGCTATATGAAATCACAAACGTAGGGTAAGGATAGAAAGATCGTTAACAGTGTAGTATTAGATATGCAGTACTGCATCGTGTCTCTAGTCATAGGCATATAAATATTTCATCTAAAACAAAAAAAAAATGAGTAATTTTACCAGCCAAATACGCTCACTGGTACAATTTCGTGAAATTCTCTTGCAAAACATTTTTAAAGCGATATCTTTAGGCCTATTGGATAAAATGTTAAAACAAAACTATATTTTTCTTCACTGATACTCAAAAATTAGATACGTTACCTTTTTTGGCAATACTGCAACACAAATTTGCCTAAAAAACACTTTCTAACTGAAAGCTGAATAACTGAATAATTATGAATAATAAATTAATTAAGAGAGCCAGTATATAGACACTTTACAGTTTTTATATTACATTCTCTACTTTAATACTTAATTTAATCCAATGATAACTAATATTCTTAATATACTGTATTGAAAACTGATATGTTTACTACTAAATGATTCTATGATTTGATGTCCAACTATCTCAGCCTTTTTTTTTTTATTTTCTTATTTCTCCCTCGTGTGTTAGCATTGTATATAAAAAAATCATCTAAGTTAACATTGTGAATACATCTGTAAAACTCTTAAGTAAATGTCCACCATCTATTTATGTAACATTCGTTCATGTAAAAAGCTTTTATCGGCAAATCAGCGAAGAGTTCCAATAAATATTCGTATGATGTTTGACAATAAAGCAAAGTAAAGTTAAAATTCATTTGTGACCGCATTTGGTCAAGTTAACAATTTTTAATACACAAATTTTTATAAAGTATCTCGCAAACAGTAGATGATCATGGTAAGAGGAAGAAGAACATTCGAAAAAATAAAGTATCTCGCAAACAGTAGATGATCATGGTAAGAGGAAGAAGAACATTCGAAAAAATAAAGTATCTCGCAAACAGTAGATGATCATGGTAAGAGGAAGAAGAACATTCGAAAAAAATAAAGTATCTCGCAAACAGTAGATGATCATGGTAAGAGGAAGAAGAACATTCGAAAAAAGTAAAAGACAAACTTTAATTTTGATGGGACAACAAGAAAACTTGTGGCTATCTTTGTTTGACCATGACTAGATATGCCTGAACTGCAGTCGTTCTCTCTCTCTCTCTCTCTCTCTCTCTCTCTCTCTCTCTCTCTCTCTCTCTCTCTCTATATATATATATATATATATATATATATATATATATATATACACACACATAATTTAATTATTTGTTTTTAAAACTTTTAAACAAGATAATGTATATATATGGCAAATGTAAACACTATAAAAAAAATGGAATAGAACATTTATAACAATTTACAATACACAAACACAACAATGTACATACAGATAAAATTTGTGGAGAGAAGCCCTTTTGAAATATAGGGGGAATACTGTTCGCTCTTCTCTGGTAAAAGGCAGCCACGGAGAGAGCACATAGTCCGTCGGAGACTGGAGGTTGGTGGGCTAAACTTAGATCTCGAGCTCAGAACAAGATGCGCGTTGGGCGGGGACCTTGCAGTTATGGTCTGACAATGAGCTGGACAACATAGGACGGCCAACGATCCTTGTTTACACAGGAAAATTTGGCAGATGTCACAAACAATGCGAATGCCGGAATATTCCAAGTTGAAGGTATCAAATGAGATCAGTACTAAGGCAAAGATGTCTTGATTATAATATGATAATTACGAGAAGTAATAATGACCAATCTTGTAAAGAGAAACAACCAATTGTTGAAGTATCAAGAAAAATTATTGCAACCTGTAATGACTGGGCCCATAGTAGATCTTTTAGTGACACATTCAAAAAGCACATTTTCTCAAAAAGGGTCCGACTTTTCGTTGGAAGAGTGTCATAAAACAAATATTTCTTAAGAAATAAATTTATATTTAACGACACAAGTTAAAATAGTACAATAGATGTCTCTCAATTATTGTACAAGAACGTCATATATCAAAATGAAACATAACTGAAAACTATTAGTTTTGGGTACAATATTGCCATAAAAATAAATATGCCTTTCTTGATGCAAAACTCAGAATGAAAAATGGACTTTCCTTATGTGCAAAACTGTCTTATAAAGTAATAATACACTTTTTTTCTAAACAATACCGACGATTAAAAGGTGACTGACATATGTTGATAAAAACACTTCTGAAACATGTTGTAATTAAAAAACGACAATTCTTCTCTGTAGTGGTTAAAAATGAAGTTAAAGATATGATGATACTACAGGCCTATGCTACTCTTTCAGGGTATTCCGAAAATAATAAATAATTCTAACTAAAAAAAAAAAAAAAAAAAACAAGTTTTGAGATATGACGTTCTTGAAAAAAGGGAGGTATGTTTCTTGAACTGTGTAACATAACAGTACTTTGCAAAGCTGTTATTTTAATTTATTCTCAAAAGTTCCCTAAAGCGATCGATTTTAATCAGCTGATCTACAATAACCATGATTCAGATTGTTATTCTACAGAAGAGGCTTTGCCCGCAGAAGATTCTGAAAGGTTAATGCTGTAATCTCATTTTCTTTTACAGTGAATAAAGTTGTGAAATAAATGAAATGTGGATTTCTGCCACATTAAATACATAGTGAAAATAGGGTTACCATTCTGGTTGTGGAAAACATCAACAGATGACACAAGAAGAGAAGAAGTTGTATTAACCCCTATAAGAATTAGGAGCTCATGCAAGGTGCTGCTCACTGTGAAGCACATTTTGACAAATTGCCGGGCCTATGAGCAACTAAAAGAGCAACACCAACTGTCTGACTCCTTAGATTAAATTCTGAGCGATTATACTAGCAAGTGGGGCGGCTTTTAACGTTTTAAACGCCGCGAGCGGCGATAATGACCTTACCATAGAAAAAAAAAAAGCTTTCAGGAACTCCGATATTTATGTTTTCCTTTTTCTAGTATATGACAAATGTTCGTGATCATCAGATAATAAGATGCTGATGACGGCTAGATTATTATCAAGGTAGCTTGGCACAATTGATCTGCTAGAAATGTATAGGTTTAAAGATAAAATATTAAACAATACTAGATTTCTTCAAGAATTATACAATGGAATATTTTACAATATTTGTTAGCTAGAATAATTATGTCTGCGAGTTATAGAATGAAGCCTTAAATTATTAAGAAGGTAAAGTAAAGGATTTCGGTAAGTCCTAAATTAGGCATTAGATATCTGTTTAAGGCTAATGTATTTTGGTATTATTTTTTTTTTGCTATTATTAACGCCAGGCTATCTACAGGTTGCCACCCCTATATTATGCCAACAGCACGTGGTCGGTCATCCATTCAGTTACTGGCCACGCCCTACGGTGCTTAACTTCGGTGATCAACGGGAACCGGCGCATTTAATATGGCTAAGGCCGTTGGCATTATTCTGGTATTATCGGGGAAAGAGTAGAAGACTGCCTCTGAAGCTGACAGCCTCCTTCAGGTTAGAAGTTCTTAACTCAATGAGTTATCTGATCACCTTTCAAGAGTTCTGAGAGATTAGGCATGGTTTTAAGAGCACTCTTTAAAGGTGTGATCTTTTTTCGGGAAAAAGAAACCTCGTATTATATAGTAAAATGTTGGTTAAAATTTATGTATTTATTGACCCATTGGCCGGGAGACTAAAAATGAGTAGGACGAAAGCGATGCCATTGCATTAGAATTGCATTGGTTGTGACAGTTGGGCTATTTTTGCACCGTTATTGAAAGACTATACCATTTTATTAAATAATTCAACGTTGCCTAAAATTACATTGGATCAAGAAAAGGCATGGGCATGTTTAGCTGATCAGTTGTTGAAAAACGTTGGGAAAGAAATCAGTGTTTCTTTTCTCCCCGATATTGTTGGACATCACTTTGATATCCTGGATCACTGACATATCTGGGAAAAAGTTCCATTTTTTTTTCTTGCACTTTCGCTCTCGAACCGTAATAGTCTCTTAAATAGATCAGGACTTATATTTCGTTATATTATTATACCGTTTTCCTACGTTCAGGAACATATGACGAGTACCTTCAAAAATTTGAACACGAAAACGTAAGCTTAACGATTCTTTTCTCGCAAATGTTGCTCCAAAAGCCATATTCCAGTGGACGGTTACTGCTGGTAAACGAACTATGTCTTTAAAATTCGACGAAAGAGTGTTTTACCAAATTTCATAAAAAGTGAATAAAGTAGTGAGTCGCAGTTCCGACTCGCAGGAACTGCGTCATCTTAGCGCGGTTACAAACATCTCGAAGAAATGGAATAGATTAGCATCACAAATCACAGGAAACTGACAGTAGCCAACATACACAGAAGCGGATAATTCTAAATCTGTATAAGTCAATACAATTATGTACTGAAAACGTACTTACTCTTCGACTACTGCTGAGAAGGCTCTATTCTAAACAACCAAACATTTTAAGTATCTTGTTTTACTAGCAAATTCGTTTTACTGTTATAATCTACTGTAAATATGTGCTTCATGGCGAATAAAATTCTGTCATGGGTTAAATCTTTTTATAAAATAAGAAATAACGATAACTTCACTTGGAGGCTATGAGGAAGGTTGTATAGATAGGAGAATTGAAAACAAAGTACGCATACGTCATCATGATTAGCCACAGCCATCTTGATTACCACAGCCACTCCAAACTTATTACCAATACCTTTCACCGTTTCTTAGCTTATTTTACTACAATACTAATTTTACTGATAAATGCAATTTAAAACAAGAAACAACCAATTAAAAAGTGAGATAAACAAAGAGAAAAACCCTTTCAAAACAACAAAACAAACACTTTTTAAGTTTTAAGCGCTTATATCTCTGATTGACGTTGCCCCATCGAATATTGCTTCAGAACCTTTTTTGTAGAGAATTTAGTAAGCATTCGAATGGTCACCTTCCACTTACTACGATTTCCCAACCGTTATCGAGATATTTACGAAAAATGTATGAAGATTCGAAAACGTTTCATGTCTATTAATAAAATATTTTTTTCGCTTACTTCCTTAACTCCAAATATAACCAAAATTTAAAAATCTTAGTTGGGATTAATTTACAATATGTAAAAAATATTTCAATTGAATCCCGCGATTCGAAGTACCCAGCAAAAAAATAATGACTTACTAGAACATTGATTCCACTTTTCTCAAAAACGTTTACAGATATCGCTTTAAAAATGGTTTCATTCGTTTTCCTATGTTAAGGAACATATAAAACAAGTACCTGCAAGCATACAAACTCAAAAACGTAAGCGTTACGATTTTTTTGCGCGAATTTCGCCCCAAACACTGTCTTCCCGTGGGCGATTTCTGCTGGTTAACGAACTTGACCTTTCAAATTATAAGACAGATTTTTGTACCAAATTTCATCAAAATCGGGCCATTTTTGAGCATGCTAGAGCGTTAACAGACAAGCATATATATATATATATATATATATATATATATATATATATATATATATATACATACACACACACAAATTTGAGCCCCCTATATTTTCGTGATCAATAGGGGCTGAAACGTGAAAGTTTCTAGTCGGCACTTCCGGATTGCGTCGTGAGGTCAACCTCATAAGCGGGTTCTCCCTATGGAGGTAGGGAGTAACCGCGCTAAAATCGGACCGCTTTTGAGCTGATGAGAGAGCGAACAGACAAATATATATGTATAAACAAATGCGACCCGCTGTTATTTTCGTGATCTATGGGTTCTGAAACTAGAATGTTTTGGTCGGCACTTCCGGATACGTCGGGACTTCAATTTCATAAGGCGCTCTCCTTCCATTGAGGGGGAGGGACGGATCGCCCAATAATTGTATTATAAGTTAATTAAATTTTCAGACATACTTTACTAATAATAACATTTGTAATGCTATAAACGTTTCTAATGGAAGAAATCTACGTATTTGAAACTTAAAGTATTGTTTTCTTCAGTTGAGACTGTTCTAACGACAGAGAAGGTTCAAATATACTAAATCGTTTTCCTACACTTCTATAATTTCATAGCCTCCACAATTAGTTGTAGCACACTTAGATAGCCTCGAAACACAATGCCGGATGGTGCTACCACAATTAGTTGTAGCACACTTAGATAGCCTCGAAACACAATGCCGGATGGTGCTACCACAATTAGTTGTAGCACACTTAGATAGCCTCGAAACACAATGCCGGATGGTGCTACCACAATTAGTTGTAGCACACTTAGATAGCCTCGAAACACAATGCCGGATGGTGCTACCACAATTAGTTGTAGCACACTTAGATAGCCTCGAAACACAATGCCGGATGGTGCTACCACAATTAGTTGTAGCACACTTAGATAGCCTCGAAACACAATGCCGGATGGTGCTACCACAATTAGTTGTAGCACACTTATATAGCCTCGAAACACAATGCCGGATGGTGCTACCACAATTAGTTGTAGCACACTTAGATAGCCTCGAAACACAATGCCGGATGGTGCTACCACAATTAGTTGTAGCACACTTAGATAGCCTCGAAACACAATGCCGGATGGTGCTACCACAATTAGTTGTAGCACACTTAGATAGCCTCGAAACACAATGCCGGATGGTGCTACCACAATTAGTTGTAGCACACTTAGATAGCCTCGAAACACAATGCCGGATGGTGCTACCACAATTAGAACACCTTGTTTCAGGGAATTGCCTTTGGAAACGACTTGGTTAACCTCTCAGTAGTTTCTAACTAACAACTACCAACTCCAAACCTCCGGCTCCTGTAATCTCCTCTTAGCACGGTGTTAGTGGAACAAGTAGGAATTATCGAACAATTTCTAGGATAGTGTTAAAGGTTCAGTACAAAGTCTTGGATAGCTAGTAAACAACAAAAAATTTTTATAAAAGGTGCACACAATTTGTATTTGGGAATGCTCGTAAGATAGCTTAGAGATGCTTTATGGTTACGCAAGTTTCGCTGCTGATGGAACCAATTTTTCTTATAATATATTTACATAAACTCTGTGGTTTAAATCCCATGATAAATGATGACAAATTTCCCAACCATGAGCTTATGCGCCCCCAAAACAACCTCCTCCAAAAACAGCGGATAGTAAATATTTTGGACAAAGATCTTGGTTCTTTTCCATAATAGACGTTAAACCTATATTTATTTCTTGCAATAACATTAATGAAACGTTTTTCAGAACAAGGTTCTTTTTTCTCTCTAGCTGACTCAAAAATGAGCCGATCATATTAACGTTTGGGCAAAAAAAAAAAAAAAAATACTCTGTGTGATTTAAAAATTCAAATTCGTTAACCACCAGAATCCGTCCATCGGAACATAGTTGTTTGGGAGAAATCCACCCCCAAAAATTTTTGTTCCTAGGCTTCTATGTACACGTTGTATAAGTAATTCGACTTGAGAAATCTTCTAAAATCATTTTCAATACCATCTAAATCGAAATTTAGATTTGTCTTGCGATTTTCGGATATATCTCGAAAATAATTGCATAATTTTTTTTTCTTTTTTTTTTTATTGGCGCATCTACATCTTGGCCATTAGCGCCGGGCTATCTACAGGTTGCCACCCTTTTCTAATGCCAACAGCACGTGGTCGGTCACCCATTCAGGGACCACGCCCGACGTTGCTCAACTTCGGTGATCCATGGGAACCGGCCTTGGGATTCAATGTGGCTATGGCCGTTAGCTGGTTGCATAATTGTAGTCAATTTAACTAAAAAATGTTCAAAACCTTGTTAAATTTGCAATAAATACTCTAGCTTCTGATAGAGTGATCTCATTTGGAGAAATCGGTACTTAAATGGAGAAATGTTGGAAACTGTCAGCTTATAGGTTCAGCGCATAAGATCTTGCTTCGCTTTTACATTTCATTTTTCATTTTTACATGTGTTTACATTTTTAATTTAAAACATTTACCTGAAAACTCATTCTATTTAATTAAATTATTATATTAGGCTTTCATTTTAACTAGCTTATATTGTAACACTGAATGTTCATCTTAAAACCTCTTCATTTCATTATTTTTTGATTTCCGAAGACATCTAACTTCCTTGTCACCAGCTATTTGTTATTTTACAATTTACTTGTAACTGGTAATGGCAGTTCTTGAGAAATGTAAGAGCATACCACCCTTCTTGCAGTGCACCAATTAATAAATAAAAATTACATTTTTCACAAAAGATTAATATGTTCATGCCGCCACTTTGGGCTACCGCTGCGATTGATTTTAATTTAATTCCCGATTATTGTTTCGCAGACCCACCATATGGTGCTCTCAGTCCGGCCGTAAGGACTTGCTGAGCACCATATGATGCTCGCCGTATTAAACCTGTAAAGGGAAACATTAGCCCATTTTGTTCTAAGCCTCCCACATTCCACTAAGGATAAAAACAGAAACGCACTGGGATAACGTACTTCCTGCGAGTTGGACTTATATATCATCATATATATGATGTTCCCTCACTGAGTATTAGGAAGAAGATGAGAACTTCCATCCGAGGATGTGAAGAGATTAATGTCCATCCTTGAAGAATATGTAGGTAGGCCGCGCACAAATCCATCGCCAACATCATTCCAGAGCTATTTTTCCTGCCTTAATCCGGACAAGGTTATCGATCATATATACAAGAGAGGATATCTACTTAAACCAACAGGGGTAGAGCTGAAATAATGGCGTGGGTTTTCCTCTCCTGGAACATATTGTGTCTTTTGCAGTCATATATAATTATAAATTGATATAATTTTTTATTTCGTATGGAAATGAAGATTGCCTAGCTTTCTATATCTCCGAACGTTACACATATTCACCGGAAGGAGTGGGAAGACTTTGACTAAAAAACGAACATGGGATAAGAATGTTAAACTAGATTGAATAATCGAAACCGAAAAAAAATAAAAATAGAAAATGGGATATAAACGTTAAACTGGATTGAATAATCGAAAACGAAAAAAAAAAAAAAAAAAAAAAAAAATAGAAAATGGGATATGAACGTTAAACTGGATTGAATAATCGAAAACGAAAAAAAAAAAAAAAAATAGAAAATGGGATATGAACGTTAAACTGGATTAAATAATCGAAAACGAAATAAAATCGAAAATAGGATATGAACGTTAAACTGGATTGAATAATCGAAAACGAAAAAAAAAAAAAAAAAAAAAAAAGAAAATGGGATATGAACGTTAAACTGGATTGAATAATCGAAAACGAAATAAAATCGAAAATAGGATATGAACGTTAAACTGGATTGAATAATCGAAAACGAAAAAAAATCGAAAATAGGATATGAACGTTAAACTGGATTGAATAATCGAAAACGAAAAAAAAAAAAAAAAAAAAAAAAAAAAAAAAAGAAAATGGGATATGAACGTTAAACTGGATTGAATAATCGAAAACGAAATAAAATCGAAAATAGGATATGAACGTTAAACTGGATTGAATAATCGAAAACGAAAAAAAAAAAAAAAAGAAAGAAAATGGGATATGAACGTTAAACTAGATTGAATAATAGAAAACGAAATAAAATCGAAAATAGGATATGAACGTTAAACTGGATTGAATAATCGAAAACGAAAAAAAAAAAAAAAAAAAAAAAAGAAAATGGGATATGAACGTTAAACTGGATTGAATAATCGAAAACGAAATAAAATCGAAAATAGGATATGAACGTTAAACTGGATTGAATAATCGAACACGAAAAAAAAAAAAAAAAAGAAAGAAAAAAAAATAGAAAATGGGATATGAACGTTAAACTGGATTGAATAATCGAAAACGAAATAAAATCGAAAATAGGATATGAACGTTAAACTGGATTGAATAATCGAAAACGAAAAAAAAAAAAAAAAAAAAAAAAAATAGAAAATGGGATATGAACGTTAAACTGGATTGAATAATCGAAAACGAAATAAAATCGAAAATAGGATATGAACGTTAAACTGGATTGAATAATCGAAAACGAAAAAAAAAAAAAAAAAAAAAAATAGAAAATGGGATATAAACGTTAAACTGGATTGAATAATCGAAAACGAAAAAAAAAAAAAAAAAAAATAGAAAATGGGATATGAACGTTAAACTGGATTGAATAATCGAAAACGAAAAAAAAAAAAAAAAAAAATAGAAAATGGGATATGAACGTTAAACTGGATTGAATAATCGAAAACGAAATAAAATCGAAAATAGGATATGAACGTTAAACTGGATTGAATAATCGAAAACGAAAAAAAAAAAAAAAAAAAAAAAAAAGAAAATGGGATATGAACGTTAAACTGGATTGAATAATCGAAAACGAAATAAAATCGAAAATAGGATATGAACGTTAAACTGGATTGAATAATCGAAAACGAAAAAAAAAAAAAAAGAAAGAAAAAAAAATAGAAAATGGGATATGAACGTTAAACTGGATTGAATAATCGAAAACGAAATAAAATCGAAAATAGGATATGAACGTTAAACTGGATTGAATAATCGAAAACGAAAAAAAAAAAAAAAAAAAAAAAAAAAAAAAAAATAGAAAATGGGATATGAACGTTAAACTGGATTGAATAATCGAAAACGAAATAAAATCGAAAATAGGATATGAACGTTAAACTGGATTGAATAATCGAAAACGAAAAAAAAAAAAAAAAAAAAAAAAAAAAATAGAAAATGGGATATGAACGTTAAACTGGATTGAATAATCGAAAACGAAATAAAATCGAAAATAGGATATGAACGTTAAACTGGATTGAATAATCGAAAACGAAATAAAATCGAAAATAGGATATGAACGTTAAACTGGATTGAATAATCGAAAACGAAAAAATATGGGTGATGATTAAACAAACTTATTTTTAATGGCATTATAAGCCTCTAAAAATCTACATCGTCTTCTAAATTACTAAGTTAGCCACAATTAAGGCGTGAGCACTTAACACTCCGTGCCAAAGGGCGTGGGTTCGATTCCCACTAGGGGTGGTGGCTTTTCTTTCGAAAAAAGAAAAGGCATCACCCTTATCCTGGCAAGAAAAGGGTGGTAACCTGTAGATAACCCGTCCTAAAATTCGTTGTAAATAATAAATGGACGTTAAAATTTAAATAAATTAACGAGCGACTAAATGATACTATCTTAGTCCTTAGCTATATTTTATGTAAGCCACTCTAAATATAACTCAGCATGGTGGTTATTTTTAGCATGTAAATTCGTAACATGAATTCAAGCAAAGTTCTTAAATATTAATATAGGACATCCATTATTTTAGCATCTAAATTTGTAACTCGTCAGAACAGTACAAAACTTTTAGACGTGATAATTAATTCAAACTTCAATTTAATTACACATGAAACAATTGCAATAAAAACGCACGAAAGACAATAAACAAACAAATACAGTATACACTTGACAGACTCGTCGTTGCATGATGGTCGATTGTTGTCTTCCCGACCACTCGCGCCATATTTTGCAACGGCTCTTTCCATGATAAAAATATGTATGTATTATTTTTCGTGCTAAGTTATAATAAATTATATTGTCTATAGAAGCTTGAATTACATTTTTGAAGAACCTGTGTCGCAGGTGTAAATATATAATATTGATGAAACGTATAATCTGTGAGTTAGTAAATTATATGGCAATGTGTAATAAGAAGGGCAAGTTAAGATAATTGTTGATATTTATTCTGCGCGGGGTCGCCTGTGGTCTAGTGGCTAGCGCGCTAGATTCATAAGCGGGAGATGGTGGGTTCGATCCCCACTTGCGACAGGAATTTTCTCATCTCAGGGCTCGCTGAGAAAATTCCTGGCTGCACCCTGGATGTCGGCGCTTAAAAAAAAAAAAAAAAAAAAAAAAAAAAAAAAATATTCTGCGCTTCCTATAGAATATTTAGTTGGTGTTGTAAAGAAGACGAATTATTATCTTAGAGGCTATTTCATTTTCCGCTGCTTATAATGAGACGTTTGATTACGTGGCCAATTTAGCCTCGCCGTTTTTCAAACCAAACAGGAAATCTGACTACTATACCACCCATCTTTTTGAAAGTGGTGACCTAGTCAGTTTCTTGCTATGGAAGTGGAGCGACAATCATTTTTTCGCCTTTCCCCCCCCCCACGTTACAGTAACCCTGCTATGTGGGAATTTATTTTCTACATGTGCCATTGTAAAAATACTACATGTATGTTCTATATTTATGTAACATGAGAATATTAGGTATTAAAATAATTTTCGCCTCTTGGCAATCGGATCATTGACATAATTTTGTAAAGTTTTAGTTACGTCGAATTTCGTATTCAGGTTTTCTGATTATGTTAAAACACGTGTAGCACTAGTTCTGATGCCCCAAACATGTTATATTACATAGTCTATTTGGCTCATTCACAGTGTTACTCACATAGCGGATTTTCTCCCCCCCCCCCCTACATAAGCTTATGAGGAAATCGAGAAATGCCTACTAGAAAATGTCAGAACTCATAGAAGACGAAAATATCGGTCGTGTCAAATTATTATTATTATTGCCACAAGGGTTTATTTATTTATATCAATTGAATACAATAAAAAGACAAAGTATTCAACAATAAAAAAATTCTAAATATAAAAGTATAGAATAGAATAATAATCAACAACTCAAGGAAAATACAAAAAAAAAAAAAAAAATCCAATTCACTAAGAGTCCAATTCTTAATTTCTACAAAACCACCTCTTCTCGTCAAATTTCTGGAGGTGAGGTTTTCCATGCCGAAATAGTGGATTTTATCACCCTTAACTTATATCTATTTTGAAGCTATTCGTATTGCCACTAAGAGAAGATGAAATATTTTAGACGTGTTCAAGCATCTGAGGGGAGGATCTATGAGTAAGGGATGCCTTGGGTAATTGCTTGTTTTGCTGCTAAAACCGCTAAATTAGAATCTAAATTACTATTATTTTAAATAAAACAATTAACTTCTTTGCTTAAGAGGTTCTACTGTATATTCTGAGTTTTTTTTATTGCCAGTAGTTTGAATCTACAAACCACCACAGGTAGCTTGCAGGTGGTGAACATCCGGGTGCCCCCAAACCCTCCGATATTAAGAAAATCCAATCCACCCAATCCAATGCCCTCTGAATCAGCCTGAACGTTCTCTTCTATGCCTCCCATATTACAGTCCATAATGATCTCCAATTCTCAGTCCTTCGAAATTCCAATATTTGTCAAAGTAAGTAATACACTTTCATTCCGGTCATATTTACCTGCTGATTAGCTATCGTTCTCTCCTGAAAACCCTTCCCGTCTCCAATGTAGTAAATATCTAAGCGACAAATGTGAAAATATACTGAATATGGTGGAAACATGGTGTTTCGCTTATGAATGAATCCGATGACGCATTCCTTACCGTCCGATGAGAAATCTCGAACGATTCCTAATGTATAGGAAAAAACAGCCGTTCAAATTTGAGAAGAGGTTGTCAAAAACCACCTGTCCATACTTTAAAAAGTCCGTCCCGCAGGAGCTGCATAACTAAGCACTTTCCCCAGAATTTGGGTAGTGTCAAGTGCACTCCTTTAATTTGTTTATAATAACGTATATAAATAAAATAAAAACATAAATGGTACTGCTCATTTACATTTGTAATGACCAGCTGTTTCAATTATTAATTTTGTGATTAATTTCCTTCCAGAGTTTTGTGTAGGCGTGGTACTACACTAGTTAATAAATAAACAAAAACTTTACATTTTCATCTATTGTTCTTGATGAATAATAAAAGGAACGGGATACAATAATAGTCCAGGAAGGAGATACAGCACCCCTCGTGGTAGAAATCAGAACTCAACAACTCTCTCCTAGTGGAAGTTTTTGGCGGGAGAAGCACAAAGAAGTACAAAGTAAACCCCTCCCCTTCCGATAGACCGATTTAATTCATTTTTACAACACTTCTATCTTATTAGATACACACGACGTACACCGCATTTCGTTACAGTACAGCAAAAATTGCAACCGGTATGAGCAAATTAGTAATTTGGGTTCAGAGTAAAACCCCTCTCCTAATGAACCAATTTAGTTTGTTTTTACAACACATTTATCTCTTCAGTTTACCACAACGAATACTGAGTTTCGTTGATATACAACAAAAATAACGACTGATATACAATTAAATATTACGATATTTATTTTAAGCTGAACAAGGATGCCAACAAAACCATGACGTTTTTTCTTAACCGGATCCTAACCATTCCTTGATTTATTTTTTTTTAAAAATAATTACAACAAACATTTTAAGAATGTTCGGCTATCCCGCATTACCTGAATGCTTTGGGGGAAGTGTAGAATACCTAATAGTATCAGTTGGGAAATTATTTGTAGTAATTGTTCTCGCTTATAGTGCTTTAGCAATTTATATAAGCTGTATTACTTTATTTTATATAGTGAGGACTAGGAATATTTTTAGAGGATACATTTAGAAATTATTGAATTTAATTAGAAAAACAACTGCAAATGATTATTTCATTTAATGATTCTACTGAATAGTCCAACTCCTAAACGATTTTTGTCTTAACGCGGTACAATATCATGGTTATGCCATGTGGGATATCAAAAAAGTCCGACTCGCAGGAACTGCGTCATCTTAGCGCGGTTCCGTTCTTATCCCTAGTCTTATTTGGATAGATTAAAATAGAAACAGTTATTATTTTGGTTCCAGCTTTCGTGAAATTCCTTTTATTGCCTTACCTGGAAGAGTCATCCAGTCCTAGAGATACTAATCTCACTCTTCAATGCATTGGAAAATATCAAAATTTTTACATTTTCTTGTATTCTTCTACTATAGTACTAATTCTACAAATAAATCCAATTAAAAAAAAACAATTAAAAAGGAAGCTAAACAACTACAAAAATCCGTCCAAAAGAACAAAACAAACACATTTAAAGTTTTAAGCTCTAAATTCTCCGATTGACATCGCCTAATCGAAAAGTAACCTTTCGAATGGTAACCTTCTGCTTAACAAGATTCCCAACCGTTTTCGAGATATTAAAAAAAATATACGAGTTTCCCAAAACTTTTCAAGTGTATAAATAAAACATTTTATTCTAATCCTTCCTTGACTCCAAATGTAACTAAAATTAAAACATCTTTGTTTATATGAATTTCAAACATGCAGAATATAATTGAATCCCATGATTCTATGTACCCTAACCAAAAACTTCTTTCGACATCTATGTTTCAAATTTTCTCGAAAACGGTTAAAGCTATCGCCTTAAGAAATAGGTCCATTCGTTTTTCTAGGCCAATAAACCTATAAAACGAGTACTTGAAAGCATATGAAGTAACGATTTTTTTTCGCGCGAATTTCGCTCCAAAAACCATCCATCGGAACATGGTAACGGATTCTGCTGATTAACGAGCTTGACCTTTCAAATTAGACGAAAGATGTTTGTACTAAATTTCATCAAAATAACGGGGTTCCTCCCTATAGAGGGAGGGAGGAACCGCGCTAAAACTTATTACATAAAATGATTTTCTTATTCTATAATTTCTAATGTTTTCTGGAAATTTAAAGATATGAACACATTTTACAGTTATATATATATATATATATATATATATATATATATATATATATATATATATATATATATATATATATATATATATATACCCTTTAAAATCCACGAGTTACTATTTCCGATGATCGAGAAAGAATCTTCACAGGTTCACAGAGCCTAAGTGACCAGTGAATGAATGGCCACCTGGGAACTCCAATACTACCCGAATACTACGATACAATTCCAGGAGAAGTGGATTAGCTATGTAGATTTCAGGCATCTAACCCGTTCTCAGTCATCAGTCCCGTCCAATTCTAGTTTCACACTAATACTCAATTTGGGATTCATCCAATTTACCTCGACCTTACTCGGCTGGATACGAGGAACAAATCAAATAGTCATCGAGTATGTATGATGATGGAATGAAATTTGGAATACTTGCCAACATGTTTTAAAGCCAATATATATATATATATATATATATATATATATATATATATATATATATAAAACATTCTAGTTTCAGAACACATAGATCACGAAAATAACAGCGGGTCGCATTTGTTTATACATATAAATATTTGTCTGTTCGCTCCCTCATCAGCTCAAAAGCGGTCCGATTTTAGCGCGGTTACTCCCTATGTCCATAGGGAGAACCCGCTTATGAGGTTGACCTCACGACGCAATCCGACTAGAAAAGTGCCGACTAGAAACTTTCACGTTTCAGGCCCTATAGATCACGAAAATATAGGTGGCTAAAATTTGTATATATATATATATATATGTTCAGGCTCAGAAGCCAGAGCACTCGAGTAATGTTCTGGATGACCTGAGCTTAGTAACCGAGCGAACACTAAAGATTTTATCTTCCAGCGTTGTCGTTTGAGGATTGGATTCGGGGATCCAGACCATACCTAGGCCTATCCAGCCATTAATAAAAAAAAGTAAAATCAGATGGCTGGAGCAAATTACTCAATGCACTATCTGCCTACTGTGCCTTATGCTCGTTTCAGATACCTCTACATCATCTCCCCCTCTCGTGGACAGCCATGGGACTGGCTGGAGGAGCTATGTCTAGTTTTCTGTTTTTTTAACGTAGTCATGTTTTTTCACGAATAAGAAACGATTGCTTAAAAACTATTCAAGATAATTAAATTCGTCCAATAATTTTTAATTTCTTCACATAAGGTATTTGAAAGTAACAAAACTACATTCCACATTTTTTTTGACAAAAGGGAGCCAATCGTTCAATTTATCCCTCAATAAACCTTCACTTCATTTGCATGGATTTAATGCTAACTAAATGTAGAAGTTTTCGTGTAAGTTTTGAATCTGTGGTCCGTTAGGGAGCTGAGGAAATAATTAGCGAAAAAACTCTGATTCATTGATAAAAACAGAAGTGCGTTATTGGACGTCCAGAAAGTATCTTTTAATAATGGTTCTACTGAATTTAATTACTGTTTTTTAAAGGAAATTTTATCTATTTTATGATGGTACAATTAGAATTTAATTATCTTGAATAGTTTTTGATCAATCCTTTCTTATTCATTAAAAAACAGGACTACGTTAAAAAAACAGAAAATTGGACATAGCTCCTTTTCCTTCCGGAATCGGACCATACTTCAAATGAACTTTTTTGTTGGAAATTATGTCTACAATTACCTCCAAGAGTTTGGCTACTTAGACCTGAATCACCCTGTATATATATATATATATATATATATATATATATATATATATATATATATATATATATTATGAGAAAACTCGAAAATGGTACAATTTTTATGAAATTCTGTACAAAAATAATTTTTCTTGTTGGAAAATTAAAGTTTTTGGCAAAATTCACGAATAAAATACCGCAGTGCTTACGTATTGCGTTAAACGGCTTCGGATCACACTTTTATTAGGTTTTCTAACGTAGGAAACCGAATAAAACCACTTTTCAGCGATATATCTTACCGTTTTCAAGAAATGTGGATAAAACTAGTTCTGAACGAGGTCATGAACGATTCTATTACCGACTCAATTATTCAATCCTTTCAGAATAATTGCAAACCCGTTCGGAAGGGAAGGGCTAACAACCCACCCTGGTGGAACGAACAACTAGAAAGAATGAGAAAAGATGTCAGGCGACTATTCAACAGGTCCCGGGCATCAAATAACTGGGATCAGTATAGTAGACGACTGACGGAGTATAACCTAACCATACGGAGAGCCAAAAGAAACTCGTGGAAAGCATATTGTGCTGACCTTGAGAATACATCTTCCAGTGCATGTTTGCACCGAATCATATAAAAAAAACCCCTGGATATCTTGGGGGCACTGGGCATGGGTGGGAACCTCGCTCCTTGCGAGGATACCCTCAACATGCTTATGGAAACCCATTTTCCAGGTTGTGAGAAAATAGACCCGAAGCGAAGGCCGCTCCTGCCACCCCAAGGGGGAGCAAGGAGGGTTGGGACCTCGCAAAAGGTATTGTTAGGCCTGAAGGTCTTAGATGGGCCCTAAACGTTTTTGGGCCATACAAGACTCCGGGACCTGACGGCATTTTCCCTGTCCTTTTACAAAAGGGACAGGATATACTGTTGCCGTACCTGCTCATACTACTCAGGAGCAGTCTTGCAATGGGCTATCTACCTGGCAGGTGGAGAGAAGCAAGAGTCTGCTTTATCCCAAAGCCAGGGAGGAATACCCATAATGACCCTAAAGCCTTCTTTGATTTATCTCTCATTCTTTTTATTGAAGACACTGGAGAAACTGGTGGCTAGGTACATCCACGGGAATGCCTTAAAGGCAAACCCACTTAACAATCTCCAGTTCGCATATAGAGAGGGGAGATCATGCGAACTGGCGTTACACCATCTCACTAATAAGATAGAGAAAGCGCTCGAACAGCGGGAGGTCACTCTTGGCGCCTTCATTGACATTGAAGGCGCCTTTGACAGGACCTCAACTCAGGCCATCGTGGAATCGATACAGGGGCTTGGGTTACACAGGGCTCTCGAGGCCTGGATGGAAACATTCCTGGACTCTAGAGTCCTGGAATCATCCCTAGGGGGATCCACGGTAAGAGTGAGACCTGTTGCTGGATGTCCGCAGGGGGGTGTACTTTCGCCCCTATTGTGGAGTCTAGTGATAGACTCATTACTTGGCTATTTGCACGGCCATGGTTTTTATGCGCAGGCTTATGCTGATGACATAGTGATCCTGATTAGTGGTAAATTCCTGAATGTTATATCAGAGTTACTTGGTGCAGCACTGCGTAGATCCACGCAGTGGTGTGATAGAAGGGGACTTAAAATTAATCCGTCCAAAATGGCGATAGTCCCCTTCAAGAACAAGAGGAAACTTGACGGTCTCCTAGAACCAGTCATTTCTGGGTCAAGGATACCTTTTGTCAAGAAAGTCAAACACTTGGGAGTGATATTAGAATCAAAACTCAAGTGGAATGAACACATAATGTATGTCTGTGAAAAGGCCAAACGGGTGCTCTGGTCCTGTCGGGGCGTGGTTGGGAGGTCCTGGGGGATCAGGCCATCGGTGGCGCACTGGATATACACCATGGTGGTAAGACCCACAATCACCTATGCGGCGCTGGTATGGTGGCATAGGTGTAAAGTGGAACTTCACAAAAAAGAATTGGATAAAATACAGAGACTAGGTTGCTTACTAGTTATGGAGCCATGAAAACCACACCCACCAGGGCGATGGAGGTATTACTAGATCTGCGGCCTCTGCACTTAGAAGTGGAGAGGTTGGCCAGAATTTCTGCATATAAGCTTCAAGCGCAGAATCTTTCAAGCATGATACCCTGTGGAAGTTTTAAGCAAATCCTCGCTGGAAATGATGGACTGTGTATGCTAGAAATGCCTTCGGACTACATGTTACCCGTCTTTAGACTGGACACGAGGTTCGAGGTAATCAAAGCAGACAGAAATACTGCCCGAACCTGGCAGTCTAATCTCCCGGTTGGGGAAATTCACTGCTTCACCGACGGCTCCAAGACCCCGGATGAGTCGGAGCCGGAATATGGGTGGCAAGCAGAAAAGAATTGAGGATATCAATCCCGCTGGGGAAACATCCTACGGTCTTCCAGGCAGAAGTCATTGGCATAAGGACCTGCACGGAGATGCTGCTGAGAAGCGGAATTTCTCGTGCAAGGGTCAATATACACTCTGACAGCCAGGCAGCAATATCAGCCATCGAGAGCACCTGCATTAAATCCAAGATTGTGGATGACTGCAGGAAGATGTTAGATCGTTTAGCTGTCAGTAACCGGGTCAAATTGCAATGGGTGCCAGGACACTCAGATATACTAGGGAATGAGGAAGCTGATAAGCTGGCAAGACAGGGGGCCAAGGAGTCCTTTTGTGGGCCAGAACCAGCTTCTGGAATATCGCTAACCCTAGCAAAAGGTATAATTGATGACTGGGCGAGGCTACAACATCTAGGCGTTTGGCAAAGAGTCCAAACGCAAAGACAGTCAAAGCGTTTCCTAAACCAAATTGACAGGAAACGAACAAAGATGCTTCTGTCCCTACATAGGAAAGCTATGAAGGAGACTGTGGCTCTTTACACAGGTCATCCTAAGATGAATAAACATCTATACAATATGGGCCTGGCTACAACCTCTCTATGTAGGTTATGTGGGATAGAGGAGGAAACACCCGCACACATAATATGTGATTGCACGGTACTCTCACGCAGGCGCTTTATGTACCTAGGATCTATTAGAATAACTGACCCAGGAAGAGACTCTGAGCTCACACCTCAGAAGATCAGAGGGTTTGTCAGAGACGCAGGGCTGCTATAAGTGGCCCAGCAGAGTGTCAGGGGCACAATAGATCTTTTAGGTCGAGTTGCTTTCCCCTCAAAAATAAGATAGGGGCCCTGAGTATATCTATCTATCTATCTAAACTGTAAGTGCGTCGTTGTATATAAGTCTGTTTTTTCGTTCCTTCAGACAGGAGTGTGTAAGTAAAGTTTGTAAGAAGCCTTGTTGTTGTCATGCAAACATTACATAGTTTCTGTTTAAATCGGATTCAGGAAAATTTAAAAAGTAATTAAAAACGAATTTTCTAATTTTTTTTGGAAGTGGTTTCTGCTCTCGCCTATTCATTTATGTATAATAGTCGCTGTGGAATATGTTGTCTATAAGCCGTGTTACACGGAGCTCTGAGTTTCTGAAGTTTAGTCCTTGCTCATATCCATACCGTCAATTTGAAGTTTGTGCGAGCAGATTTGATCCTTGTAAGACAGGAAGCGACAAACTTCCTCTCAGCATACGCATGTCAACATAAGCTCAAACCTTTCCGTTTCATTATTCAGTGCTTATAATCTCTGACGTTTCAAGCAACTTAGCACTTCCGAATAGTAAAATCAGCACATTTTTCAGCAAAACAGAGAAAATAATATATATATATATATATATATATATATATATATATATATATATAAAAATTACAAATTTATACAGATGGACCAAAGGCTAAATGTGGTACTGGTGTTGCTGCAGTAACTGCTCACAGCAAGTACCAGTTAAAATTAACGCTGAACTAGAAGCCAACTCATTGGCGTTAACTGAGGGTGTTAATCCAGGCTACAGTAAAATTGTTTTGTACTCTTTTTGATCAAATAACTCGTTTAGAAACATATAACCACACACCCTATGGCATCTACAACTTTTGAAGAGCTTTTTCGACTCCAAAATTTAAATAAAACCCTAACATTAACTAACCAAACTTGACACACGCTTAGGTCTTGATGCGGGTAGTGTCAAAGGCTAGGTCAAAAACGTCTATTAGCTGTTTGTCTGTATGGCTGTTCTTTATACTAAACCACACTGTTTGACCGATTTTGACCAAACTGGGCATCAAGGTTGGTCTTGATCCGGGGAGTGTCATAGACTAGGTCAAAAAAGTCTAACAGCTGTCGGTCTGTATGTTTGTTCCTTATACAAATCCACACCGTTTCACCCATTTTGACCTAACCTGGCACACATGTAGGTCTTGATAGGGGGGTGGTTGTTATAGGCTCGGTTATAATTGTGTAGGACTCATAGTTCGGAGGATTGTGAACCCGAACAGTTTCAGATTTGTCTTGTTAGATTTTAATATTACTTACTTGGTTCCTAATTTATTTTGGCTTTTCTAGTCTTCTAGAAAAAAAAACAATAAACGAAAAATAAAATAAAATATAATCATAATTAAAAACCGGAAAAAGACAGTTAATAAAAAAAACACAAATCAGATACCTAGATAAAATATTTTTTTAATTTAATAAACAAGACAACTTAAAATAGATTAATTTATTAAATGACAAAGACTTCTTTGGAAAATCGACATTTACCCTAAAACTATCAATTATAAACAGCTCATTCGCAGTAGACATGATTGATCTTATCAGTCTAGACGTGGCCCGGACGTTTTTCGATGGCGTAGGCTGTAATTGTACATTAGTTTAACAGCTCCTTTAAGAGGCGTCATGGGAGCGCGAGACATGTAGAGATGTGGGGAGGAAAATTTTCCGCGGAACATTTTCAGCTATGTTTTTCCGGAAAATTTTCCATTTACAAAGGGTAATTTTTTGGTAAATTTGTTCTAGGACATATATGAGCTATCCATATTCTCTTATACTAGCTAATTTCTGAACCATTTAAACAGAAAATACAGGTTATAATTCAACTTTTTAAGCACATTAAATTAAAAATTAAAATTAAGTTTGATTATGTTTTACCTAAAAATTGTTATATTTGTTATGTAATAACTCATAAAAAGTCAATTCACCCTATTTCATAATAAAAGAGCACTCACAGAAAATGAATCGCCCACTTCTCTTAATATTTGATAAACAACGTTGTAGTGGAAACCAGATGTAACAGGGTTAAGAAAAGTTGCCTCATGTAAACAACACTAGATTGGAATTTTAAAAAAAAATCATACTGCTCTCTGTCAGGTATAATAGTTAACCAGAAAAAAAAACAAATGTGTGGATGTTCTTCATTTTGTAAAAGTCCATAAGGCAAAAAAATCATAGGTAAATGCAAATATTGTGATGCAAATAGATTGACACATTAACACAAGGCGAAGCTGCTTGACGAGCGATGACAATGTCATCCTTTCAAATTCTGCTTCTTCTTCTGAGCAGAGAAAAACGCTGTTTTCGAAAAAAAAAGTTTAGTTGCCCAACTACATTTGGTTGCTTTCCTCACAAAGTAATTATTAAGCAGTAGGCACTAAAGTTAAATACCTATATAAAAAAAAGTCCAACTTGTAGGAACTACGTCATCTTAGTGCAGTTCCGTTAATATCTCTAGTGCTATTAGTAAAGGAATAGTAGCAGTTATTGGCGGGGTTTGATCTTTCGTGAAAAATATAAAATAAAATCTCGAAGAGAAAATAGATTTAAGGCGCCACAACAGGAAACTGACAGTATCATGGCGACTTCCTCAATCTTCTCAACGTTCTCTGTTGGACACACTATAACAATGCTTCATATTTTCTTACCTTGTTTTAGTCAAATACTCGTTTTACTGTTAAATGCAATTAAAATAAGCATTAACCAGTTAAAGCTGTAGGTAAACAGATACAAAAACCCCTTCAGAAGAGCCAAACTAACAATTGCGAATTTTCAAGTCCTTTTTTCTCCGATTGATATCATCCCATCAAAACTTTCATTAGAAGCTTTTTTGTAGAGAATTTAGTGAGCTTTGAAATGGTTACCATCCACTTACTACGATTTCCTTGCCGTTTTCGAGATATTTTAGAAAATATACGAAAATCCAAAACTTTTCATGCCTGTTAATGAAATATTTTATTTTTAGTACTTCCTTAACTCCAAACTGAACCAAAATTTACCTATCATAGATAAGTTAAATATCAAACGTCTGGAACAAGTTTCAACTGAATTAATCGTTTCTGAATTTAGTTAAAGCTGAAAATTAGTTTGGAAAAGTAGGGGTTTCAATATTTCTCGAAAACGGTTACAGGTATCGCTTTTAAAATGGTTTCATTCGTTTTTATGCGTCAAGAAACCAATATGACGAGTACCTGTAAGCTTGAGCGTCATGAGGTCAATCTCATAAGCGGGTTTCCTTCGTTTGGAGGGAGGGAGGAACCGCACTAAAAATAAGCAAATGAAAATATATGTAAAAATATTTGGAAAAATAAATTAAAGGAACACACATCCTCGAATTGTTAATTTAATTTAATAAAACCGTAGTGTTCCACACAGACAGTTGGATGCTTGTACAATTGTGATCTAAATCATATATTGTATTTGATTTTTTCCATAAATTCTTGAATGTATAAACTTTGATAAATTGTTCTGATTTTCATCACATTTTAGCGCGGTTCCTCCCTTGCTCCATAGGGAGGAAACCCGCTTATGACCTCGAGACGCAACCCGGAAGTGCAGACTAGAAAATTTCTCTTTTCAGAACCCATTGATCTTGAAAATAACGCTGGCTCAAATGTGTATGTGTGTGTATATATATATATATATACATATATATATATATATATATATACATATATTCCAGAGGGTGAAACAAAATTCAGTCTTCCCACAAATTTTCTTTATTTTGCACTAGGCCTTTCAACACAAATGTGCCATCATCAGGTGCTAACAACAAATAAAAACATGCATTAATATTGTTTGACTCCTTAATAACAATTAATATTGTTTGACTGTTGTTGGACAGTAATTAGTTTAATTAATAGTTAGAATTTATAAAGCAAACGGTGAAAGTATAGATTAGAACATAATGTTATAATTAATAGTTAGAATATATGAAGCAAACGGTAATAGTAAAAATTGGAACATAATGTTATAGATTACAGGTTTTTAATAAACGGAGGAAAGTTTAAATGAAGTTTTTAAAATAATGTAACTTTATATTGTATTATTACTATAGCTATAATACCATATATGTGCATATATATCTACATACACACAGACACACACACACACACACACACATATATATATGTTTGATGTTATTTTTCGTCGCTGGGATAGTATTTTTAGATGGAACGGCATTTTTCTCCAGCGGTGGTACTCCTCCTCACTTCTTCCCGGAATATTTCGATGGATTCATCTCCATCTTCTTCAGCCAGGTACTTGTTTCTTCCTTGGTGGTAGCCAAGGGAATCATTCCCTTGGCTACCACCGAGGAGTCCTTCCCACATAAGATGCGCCACACTCTCCACAGCATATTTTATAAACCCCTGAGCGGTCTCTTAAGTCTACAGGGTCCTTTACACTAACAATGTAATTTTTTAGGTTATCTATAACATTATGTTCCAATTTTTACTATTACCGTTTGCTTCATATATTCTAACTATTAATTATAACATTATGTTCTAATCTATACTTTCACCGTTTGCTTTATAAATTCTAACTATTAATTAGACTAATTAGACTAATTACTGTCCAACAACAGTCAAACAATATTAATTGTTATTAAGGAGGCAAACAATATTAATGCATGTTTTTATTTGTTGTTAGCACCTGATGATGGCACATTTGTGTTGAAAGGCCTAGTGCAAAATAAAGAAAGTTTGTGGGAAGACTGAATTTTGTTTCACTCTCTGGAATTAAGCAACCCGACTACCGGAAAACATCAATAAAATATATATATATAAATATATATATATATATATATATATATATATATATATATATATATATATCTTTAACTGTCTCAAAGGCTTATAAATGGCCCGAATTTGAAGAAATTTGGTACAAACATCTTTTGTCTATTTTAAAAGCTTAAGTTTGTTAACCAAAACATGCGTTTTGGAGCGACATTCGCGTGGGAAAATTCGTAACGCGGACGTTTTAGAGTTTATATGGTTCTCTAATATAGGAAAACAAATGAAGCCATTTTTAGGGCGATATGTTAAATGTTCGTTACGTATGAAGTTAATGACGTATTAGAAAAAAAAATATTACCATACATGAAAAGTTTTGGAATCTTCTTATGTTATCCTTAATATATTGAAAACGGTTGGAAAATTGTGATAACTGGAACATAACCATTCGAAGGGTTAATACATTCTCTAGAAAAAAGTTTCTAAAGTAATTTTCGATGGGGCGAATTCCGTCGGAGAAATAAGTTCTCAGATCTTCGAAATTGTTAATTTTTTTCATTTCAAGTGGGTTTTGTCGCCTTTTACCTAACGTTTTAATTAAATTTAATTGCGCGAATGTAGAGAATGTGGGAGAGTCGTTTCCGCTTAGGATACTGTCAGTTTACAATTGTGGTGCCTTAAACTTCCTTCTCTTGGAGATTCTATTCCCTTACTAATGACACTGGAGATATTAACGGAACGGTCTTAAGATGACGCAGTTCCTGCGAGTTGGAATTTTTATGGTAATTCAGCTTTTTTATGAAATGTGTCAGTGTCGTTAATATAAAAATTCCTTTTATGTTTTTTTAGAGAAGAGCACTTACCTTAAAATATATTTTGTTTTAATTTCGGATATATTCATACATCAATTAGCAAATTAAATATTCTTTCCAATGTGGTGTTCTTTAATTAATTACTGAAATATTATAATTGCATAACAGTTTTTAAACAATTGTTATATTTTAACTTTTCAGCGATGTACATGATTAAAAACTTATAAACCACATTTCTATGCTTTGTTCATTATAATTTTGCTTATTATTTTAGTTGGCTGGGGGAAAACTCAAAAGGGTGTCCTACGCATAATACACTCAGCGTCAAAATTTTAGACACGCCCTTGAAATTTCTAATTGTGGTTCAACCTTATTTTATAATTTATATCAAATGTATATTATAGTAAAAAAATGTAATTTATAGTTTTCCTCTCTGTGCTTTATCAAGAGGTAAATAAATAACTGATAATGTCTTTATTTTGGTGCGTCAAAATGTTAGACACACTTGTTGTTATTCACAATCCTTTAATTTTCTAATGGTTGATAAGGCATTTTTAGACCTTAACCATTGAATAGCATTAAGATTTAACATTTTCCATTTGTCCTGTGGTCAATTTCAATTACAACAGTCGTGAATTTTCCAGTTAAAGTATAAGAAAAAAAGAAGTGGTTGTCTCGAGAAGAGCGCCGTTTAATTTCTTTGCTAAACAAGGATGAGAAGGGTTGTAGGGAAATACCAAGTCGCATATAGCTAAGTTTATCCAATCTAGCCCGTTCGGAGAGCCTTACGGTGCCCATTGCTCAACTGGAAGACAACCAACTCAACCAATTAGGCAGGTACAATTGATCTAAGAATCCCATCCAGCTCATGAAAAACAGCCAAATCAATTGCATAGAAAGCCGGTGTTTACATCAAGTCTAGGAATGTGCATGGATTACTGGAAAGATCAAAAAACATAGTGAGAAGTGAAGTAACGCGAAAACCTCTTTCATCATAAAATGGCTTTTGCAAAAAGCGTTATGTTGAGGACCGATTAATGGAAGAAAGTTATTTTTTTCTGATGAGAAAACATTTGATTTGAATGGACTTGATGGTTTTCCTTTTCATTTTCCGATTTAAGAAAAGTAGAACTTATATTACCCTGGTGGCAAGTGAGCGGAGGAAATTTTATGCTTTGGGCAAATATTAGGTTCATTAAGAAAGGCTACTTGGTATTTTTTTCGAAGAGAATATATTCACATGAGTATTAAAACTTATTGGAAGAACAAAAACCCACTTTTAATGACGTGGCACAAGGTTTATCTGCATTTCAGCAAGACAATCCTCCAATCCATTCGGTAAGAATTATTAAGGAATCGATCATCTGAAGGAAGATAGACAAACTAGATTGGCCAGCTATTTTTCCAGACCTTAATATTATTAAAAATGCCTGGGGAATTCTTACAAGAAAAGTATATAGCGAGTCAAGACAATTTTCCACAATAGATGAGCTAAAAAGTGAAAATCTAGCTTCCTGGGACGACAAACCTCAAGAAACATTAAAAAATGATTTTATTCAATTCCAAATTGAATTTTTAAACTAATGAAAGGCGATGGAAAAGCCACAGAATTTTAAATTCCTCTTTTATTAATTTTTCTTCCAAAATAATTGAATTCGTATTTGTTTGTTGATCTTGTAAGGGACTGATTAGCAAGGACGGGATTTAGAGATATAGACAATGGGGAAATATTTTAGAGAAGCGGAAATTCCTTTTTAAAACTATAATTTACACAGAGGATACAAAACATAAATATCATAAACCATTGCTACGATGAGAGAAAAGGTTGAGTGAGAGAGACGGATAGGTAGAGTTATCAAATATGATCATTTGGGGAGATTATAGAGATTTTGGAACTGGCCTACCACTGAACAGCATCTGGGCCGAAGTCTCAGGAACGGATGCAAACTCTGCCCGGTCGGAGGTAAGCCAGCTCTTTTTAAACCCTTTGTACCCCACTCCTGCTTTTGCAGGTGATTGAACTAGAAACTCTTGTCAGGTCTTAGATCTTCCAGGAATCTTACGAATCAGCCACGTGCAGTGCCAACATCCCAGACGCAACGTTTGCGGATTCGTGGTTCTCACATCTCTAGAGATGGACAGCCAACCTTTTCTCTCATCCTTATTCACTTAACAAGGCCAAAGGGAAAACGGGGCCTTACATCACCCCCCGATTTTTCAAAGTCATGTTTCCCTTGGAACATTACTTTACCTTTAACACTACCCATCCTTATGTTACTAATAATAATAATAATAAACAATATTAGTGCTAATAACAATACAGGTGATGCGCTGTAAAAATTAAAATAAAATAAACATTATTGGCATCTTTACAAGACAAAACCTCTCCCTTAGGAGGTAAAAATCCTTATGTTACCATTATTTTATAACTATACCGAACACTGTCGTCACAATCACTGAACGGCTACTACACTTTCGAGCGGTCTATATCCGCTCCGTTATTACAGATACGACACTTTCAGCTGCCGGTCGATGTATTACGAATCCTGCTGCCCCACTTCCTTCCGTTGGCTGCGAGTTTTGATTCGCACCACGCCGGGATCTGAGTTTTGTAATTAGCAGGCCAGTGGTAAACCCAAGAAGTGCTATTAGAGCAACCGACCCGCCTGCTATCCATAGAAGTTCCCCTTCCTTCCCCTTCTTTTGGGCCGCAAGGATCCGTTCCACATCGCTCCATGTTCCCCATTCAGCCGAAGAGTTATTGGACGCTTCTTCGAGCTCCTACAAAGTATCCTCCCATACTGCGGGATCATATTCCTCTTTTACTGGCAGGTCCAAGGGTGGTTTGATCGTAACGTTGACCCATTGCAACTGCACCACCTGAGAGGATTCCCCAACGTCGGCTATCGGCAAAAGGCGATAATCAGGTGTCCAAGCTGTGCAACCAGGTGCTATGGTAAGCTGCCCACTTCCATCTAGAACCCGCTCTAGCGATTCTACTCCAGCACTCCCTCTGCATTGAAGATGGAGGCGAGTGGGCTTAGACATGCTATACCACCATAGCTCCTTGTGCTCGTCCCAAATCCATGTGGGTGAAGATCTAGGATTCACCAAAGTCCACGGGCACCATTCCTTCGACGTATTCTCCTGGCGAAACGATGAGACAATACAAGATGGTGTTTGTCCGTGAAAGAATTTGAACTCGGCAGGATAGATCCATGGTATCCCGGGACGACATCTGGCTATATCCTGCTCCTGAAGAATTGAGTAGGCCTTCTCGTTGTGGCTCTCCAAGAAGAACGCCCCCTCCGGCTGAGCTGCAACCATTCTTCCTGTTTTATTCTCCTTAAGAGGCAAGGAGAGAACCTGATAAAGCACCATCTCCTGATCCGGAGTTTTTAAAGGCAATTCCACTACAGCTATTACTCCATCATCGGTTGCAATTGCATGTACTTCAGAAATTTGGTAGTAAATTTGGTCATGATATCGGCTTCCCTCCGAGAGGAGTGTCAGTCCAGTTGGCAGAGCCTCTCTTACCTTCCCCAAAATCAGAGTTAACTCTTTAGGACCTAGCATCTCTCTACTCAACCTTCCACTCATCGATGCACCTACTCCATTAAGAACTCTGCGGAATCTAAATAGGAATTCCGTTACTCCAGTTTCTAGGCTTCTGAGGGACGAGGAAAGGTACAGGGAACTTTGGATGAGGTTAGTAACACGCGATATGTTCGTTTGAAGTTGCGCCTCTTTTTGAAAACCTTCCTTCAAAATTCTACGGACCACCCCAGACAAGCGGGTAACCCTTTTTGTGTCCTCTTCGGCTTTCCTTGCAAACTCGCGACTGAGCGTTAGTTGTTCAGAGACCGCATGTATGGTGTCTCCGTACTGCTTACTTAGTTTGTCGAAATTTTCTTGAATGCCTTGTAAATCGTCCGCGTCTGGGGTCCCAAATAGGTATTTTAATACTATCCCCCCCCGCATTGACCAATCCTCGACGTTCTCGGGGACTAGGTAGCATGGACCAGAGCATATCAAGTTCCTCTTCTGCCTCCCTGAATAGACTAAGTATGCCCTCGACAACAGGCTGAAGTCCATCAAGCTCTGGATATTTAACCGAGGCATGAGATAGGTCTAATTGGACCTTCCAAATCTCCCCTCGCAGAGTTTCCATTATACCTTCTAGGTGTGATACATTCAAGTGAACCAGTAGACGCCATTTGTCTCCCGTCACAACTACGTCACCTCGTCTTAGAAAAACCAGACTTGCCCACGCCAAGGGCCATACTCCTAGGACCACCCACAGCGACAACCCTGAAATAAGATATTCAGGAATCATTTTCAGGCAACTTAGCTCTCCTCCTAAGCGGGTATGGGGACCTACGAGAAAAAGTTAAAGTTTTCCCCTTTGGTGTCCAAGTAGCATCAGGTTTCCCCTTTGGCTGAGCTTGGCTCTCGCTATCTGAACCACTGGAACTTTCCCCGGAAGTCCCACCTGTCTCAATCCGTCCTTCGTTTCCCTCCCCTTGACTATCCTGGGTCATTTCCCTGTTTTCTTCCTCAGGAGAGGATCTAACGCCCAGAGGGCAGGCAGGGTCATTACATTCTGGCGATCTTCCCGCAGCAACCGGACTGTGTCTGTGAATCTCACTCTGCGTTTCAATTTCATCTTGGTCCTCACAAGAGTCGTCTTCTGAGCCATAACAACACCCTGGGTTAATTTCCCATTCCGGCTCCATGACCTCATCTTCCGACCCTTCCACTTCCCGGGTTGCCCCACCTGCCTTCGTCATAACCTTAGGGTGCGAATCCCCTCCTCCCCCCGGGGCCCGTTTTAGCCTATTTATATGAACTACATTCAGAGATCCAGTGGCCAGTCGGATCTCATAGTTCACTCGCGAAAGAACCCTTTCTACTTTGTGTGGGCCTGTCCAGGGACAGTGGAATTTTGGACAATTCCCAGGCTTTACGGCTGGACAATGGAGATAGACCCAATCCCCCACCTCTAGGCGTCGCTCCTTACGCCGGGCATTACAATAATGGGTCCTCATTGCCCAGGCCTTTTCGGCACGACTCAAAGCGTCCTTATAGGCTTCTTTCAGCCGATGCCCTAACTTTTCGACATGGTCCGCTGATTCCGATCCGTCATTGGTTGGACCTACCCAGCAATCAAACGGAGTTACCAATTCTCGCCCAAGCATGAGGTAGTTTGGGGAGTATCCTGTCGACGAATGAGGTATTGCTCGATATGCCATGAGAGCATATGGGACCCACTTATCCCAGTCACGACCGTCTCTACGCACATATTGGGATATCGAATCGGTAAGAGTTCGATGTAACCTCTCTACCATTCCGTTACATTCCGGATGGTAGGCGGTAGTTTGTAATTTCCTAATCCCCAGAGCTCTACAAACTTGAGTAAACAGTCGAGAAACGAAATTTCTTCCCTGGTCTGTTAACAACCTCCTAGGGACCCCATGTCGAGTGATAATATTCTCGACGAGTGCTACGGCCGTTTCTTCAGCTGTTTGCCCCTTCAGTGGTATTCCCTCCGCATACCGTGTAAAATTGTCAATTACGGTCAAAAGGTAACGATGGCCCCTTTTGGAAGTCGGCAAAGGCCCAAATATGTCTAGCGATACCTGCTCGAAAGGCCCTGTGGCCATGTAGGGAGCTTCCAGGGGGACCTTTTGAGATACAGGACTTTTTCTGCTAGCGCACGCGTGACACCGTTCCACAAAGGACTTAACGTCCGCCGCCATGCCCGGCCAATAATATGAGCTTTTGATTACCGCGAGAGTACGATCAGCCCCTGGGTGCCCAGCCCATGGTTTCGAGTGATTTTCTTCAACGATTGTTTTTCGTAGACCCTCAGGCACCATAAGCCTCCATTCCGACTCATCCGTTGCCCCATCGGCCCAATATAGCAGGCCATCGGCATCTGTTTGTACATGAACAGTGCCTCTCTTGATGGCTCTTTGACACCACATATCCTCCTTTTGAGCATCCTTCAATTTACCTCGGGTTATTTTCTGCCTATTTCCCGTGACTACAGCTATTGTACGGCTTAAAGCATCCGCGTTAGAATGTTTCTTCCCCGGGCGATGTTCGACTTCATAGTCGAACTCCTCTAACCGAAGGGCCCACCTGGTCAGCCATGAAGACGGGTCTCGAAGGCTTAGCATCCACCTCAAGGCAGAGTGGTCAGTGACAAGCTTAAACCTTCGCCCTAGTAAATAACAACGGAACAGCTTTGTTGCCCAAACCACCGCTAGCAGTTCTCGTTCTGTTGCCGAGTAGTTGAGTTCTGGACCCTTCAACTGCCTACTAGCGTAGCAAACAGGTCTCTCGCCGCCATCTCTGTACTGGGACAGAATGGCACCCAGAGCTACTCCTGATGCGTCGGTGGACAGTATAAATGGCTCGCTGAAATTCGGATAGCACAAGTCTGAGTCCGAACTTAGGATTTCTCTTAGCGATTCAAAAGCCTTCCGTTGCTTGTCGCCCCACTGGAATCGTACTCGTGAGCCAGTTAATTCTGTCAGCGGTCTTGAAAGATCCGCAAAGCCTTTTATGAATTTACGGTAACAGCTTGCCAACCCTAGAAAACTTCGCAGCTCCTTCACATTTCTGGGGGCTGGAAAAGACTTGATCGCCTCTAATTTTCTAGGATCTGGTTTCACTCCCTCGGCTGTAACTACGTGTCCCAGATAGGTCACTTCCGATGCCGCAAAAGCGCACTTGTTCAAGTTCACTTTTAGATTAGCGCCTCTGAATATGTCGAACAACTCCTCTAACCGGAGCATGTGTTCCCTCAGTGATGAGCTATAAACCACCACATCATCGAGGTAAACGAAACACCCGGTGCCCTTCAGTCGGCCAAGAAGTTGGTCCATGACCCGTTGGAACGTGGCAGGTGCCCCCGCAAGGCCGAAAGCCATTTTTTTGTACTCATAGTGTCCGTTTACAGTCGTGAAGGCCGTTTTTGCCTGATCCTGGGGTGCTATCGAAAGATCAATTGTGGAAAAGATTTGGCTACTCCCCAATTGTTCTAAGGTTTCCTGTATCAACGGAAGCGGGTAAGTATCGACCTTAGTAACTGCATTGAGGCCACGGAAATCTGTGCAGAATCGATACTTTAAGTCACCTGTTGGGGAAGTTTTCTTGACTAGAATTACAGGTGCTTGCCAAGGACTTTTAGACGGCGTAATGACGCCTCGTTCAAGCAACGTCTGAACCTGCCGTTCCATTTCCTCCCGTTCACTGAAAGGCACACGATACGGGCGTTTCACCACAGGTCTGGCATCTCCAGTTTCAATATGGTGCTGAACAGGCAGGGAGCAACCTTCGGGACCCGGTTCACAAAAAATATCTGAATATCTGGACAACAAGGACTCCATATCCCTCCTTTCCCCACCACTTAAATGGCCCAATTTCTCGCCAACGATCGAGGCGAAACCAACAGGAGTTTTAGAGCCATCCTCGCGTTCCCTCTCCGAACAAGATCCACCGTCTTCCGCCCAATCTCTCTCTACCAGACCTACCACTAGAAGCCGTGGCAATGTCACAGCCGAAGCGGTCAAATTGACGAACTGCATCCACGAACGGCCGTCCCGAGGAGTGTTAATGCATCTCCCTCCTACAACCCCATTGGGAAGTGCTCTTGACGGCTCAATTATGAAAGCTTTCTGGTCTAGTTTCCCTGGTACGGAAATCTCTAATAGAGATTCACTGAAGGCCGGAAGCGTTTCCTCTCGCGAAAGACGCGCTGAGCTGGTTTTGATATCCTTCTTCCCCGTGTGTCTCGATTCCTCCTTGACTATCGGCTTAGCTCCTATATTCACGCTAGTTGGAAGGGATAAGATATGACCTGAAAACTTGGCTCCTAGTTCTCTCGCCGTCCTACTCATGAAACGTACCCACTCTCGGTTCGCAGACATTTTTAACTCATCCCTCTTTGTTATCGAACCAACGGAAGGTAGGGATTCAATTTTAGGCGATGCTCCCGTGACTAACAATCCCGAACGTAGGTCTATATGGGCGTCTAATTTCCCTAGTAAGTCTAAGCCTAATAGTCCATCTCCTTCTAAGCAGACGTCAGCCACTATGACGTCGTGGGACAGTCGATGGCCCTTAACTTCGATATTCACCGTTTGAATACCGCGTACCGGGATTACCACACCAGTTACCCCCCTAATCTTACTAGTCGCGGGTCTTAATTTGGATCCTGAGGCAGGAGACCTGATTAGAGTAACTTCAGCACCAGTGTCTACTATCATCCTATGAATCCGCCCATTTATCCAGGTGCTCACCTTTAACCCTTTCTCACCTCCCCCACCTATGCCTAGTAATTCGTAGCGCGATCCCCTTGTCGCCGACTTAGGGCCGGGGCCCTCCCCAAGTCGTTCGCGTTTGGGGCCTTCTTTGGCAAAGTTCCTTTCACGAGGGGTTTGGAACGACATTGGCGAGCGATATGCCCACGACGACCACACCTATAACAATTCGTACTATTTTTGGGAGAAATATCACTAACCCTCTCTGTTTGTCGACATCCCCTGGCCCAATGATTCGTATCCCCGCAGCGATAACAGCCACTTGGATTACCCCTCTCAATGACCCTTACTTCGCTTTGTCCAACTTCCTCGGGACTGGGAATTTCGTTATCCTGGGGATTCTTCTCTACAGTAAATATTCCCTTTTCGTGTCGCCCTAACTCCGTTTCAATGGCTCTAGCCTTCTCAATCGCGGTTTGTAATTCCTTTGGGAACGCGAGTCTCGTCAGCCTCCCAATCTCTCATCCGAGCCCATTTAAATATGATGTAAGGACGACTTTACCCAGTTGTTTGCGAGCCCCTATAACTTCTTCCTCCGATCCCTCACCTGAGAGTGATCGTTCACCCATCTCCCGACAACGATCTTCGAAAGTTCTGACATCCTCCCCACGCTCTTGTTTCATTGAACTAAGCTGAAGGAGAAACTGCTCAGGTTGCATAGTCGCCTTAAAGCGGTCTAAAAGAGCATCTCGAATCGTGGAATATTTTACATTTGGCCCCTTGAGATCCGATCTGCTGGCCAAAAATTTCGCAGCCATCCCTTTCAGTCTCATCCTTAACACAAGGGATTTATCACGATCTTCCCAGTTTCCGCTAGTTGCCACTAATTCCAAACCATTGAGATAGTCTTGGATTGGAACCCCAGAATCGTCACCGGACCATGGACCGACCATTCCCTGAAGAGAAAGATCCCTCTTTCCTGGCTTACCCTCATGCCTTGTCCTCTCGAATTCTTCCCTGAATTGCTCATTTGCAGCCAACGCCTGATCCAATGCCGTTTTCAGATCGGCAAACTGCTGTTCCGTTACCACCATCGTACAGCTCTATTTTCAACGTTTCCAATGAACCCCAACACGTTATGCTTACGAATAGGGATTGCTTTACTCTCTAACAGGGCTAACCACCAAATATCCGTATTTGGCGGTCCTTAAACCAGGAAACGTGAGGACATTGAATGAACAACTACCCAGCGCCGAGATATCAGTTCGAGGAATTGTCCTATCAGCGTCAGCAGTACAGCCGCCGGCCTATCTCGAGAGCAGGGTTCTTATCTAATGCCGGCTTGCAGCTGGACATTTAAATAATACCCGGAAACCTGACACCATTTGATGTAAGGCCCCGTTTTCCCTTTGGCCTTGTTAAGTGAATAAGGATGAGAGAAAAGGTTGGCTGTCCATCTCTAGAGATGTGAGAACCACGAATCCGCAAACGTTGCGTCTGGGATGTTGGCACTGCACGTGGCTGATTCGTAAGATTCCTGGAAGATCTAAGACCTGACAAGAGTTTCTAGTTCAATCACCTGCAAAAGCAGGAGTGGGGTACAAAGGGTTTAAAAAGAGCTGGCTTACCTCCGACCGGGCAGAGTTTGCATCCGTTCCTGAGACTTCGGCCCAGATGCTGTTCAGAGGTAGGCCAGTTCCAAAATCTCTATAATCTCCCCAAATGATCATATTTGATAACTCTACCTATCCGTCTCTCTCACTCAACCTTTTCTCTCATCGTAGCAATGGTTTATGATATTTATGTTTTGTATCCTCTGTGTAAATTATAGTTTTAAAAAGGAATTTCCGCTTCTCTAAAATATTTCCCCATTGTCTATATCTCTAAATCCCGTCCTTGCTAATCAGTCCCTTACAAATTAGAAGGGAAGCTAAGACGGGTTTGCTGTCCTATCTCTCCCTTCAGCCCCGACAAATAAGCTGACAGGACAACTTTGTCCAAAAGGTTCCTTGCACCCTTGCGTTCCTCCTCGGAACCTGATGCCCCACAGGATTTTTCCCCTAGCTTACGGCAGCGGTCGGCAAACGCTCTGACCCCCTCCCCTTTTTCCTGCCTCATGTTGCTCAATTGTAGTAAAAACTGTTCGTGACGCCTAACCTCCCTAAACCTTTCCAAGAGAGCCACCTTAATAGTGTCGTAGGGCACCCCGGGCCCTTGTAAATCGGTACGACTCGCCAGAAAAGACGCGGCTGAGCCCTTGAGGCGCATCCGGACCACGAGCGCCACATCTTTATCCTCCCATTGCCCACTATCTGCTACTAATTCCAGTCCATTCAAGTAGTCAGTGACAGGGACCGAAGAATCATCGCCTGACCAAGGTGCTACCAACGCCTGTAAGGACATATCCCGCCTCGGCGCCATAGACCCCGACATTCGTGCTGACTCCCGGGACTTTGTTAGTTCTTCCTTAAATAACTGATTAGCCTTTAAAGCCTCCTCTAGTTGGCACTTCAGGTTCGTAATTAGTTCTTCTGGATTCGCCATCTTATGTGCTTTAAAATAAGTACCCGCACGCCTATATTACAAAAACCCTTACAAAAAAAAAAACTGAATCACGGGCCGTATAATAATACGCTAAGATATTATCCCATATCTTACACCGTAATCATCAACAGAGTGCCCGATGTAAACAGCGTGTCCGATTACAGCGAACACGATAAGCTAGCCCCCGCTGCCCGCTACAGCCTCGCGAGAAGATAAGAGTCGCTTTCTCAGCTCCCCCCGCCGTCTCCTAGCTACTCGCTACTCTGCAAGCTCCTTCACTCGCTTCTTTAAAATTATTCGCAGTCAACCCCACACCTGACACCATTTGTAAGGGACTGATTAGCAAGGACGGGATTTAGAGATATAGACAATGGGGAAATATTTTAGAGAAGCGGAAATTCCTTTTTAAAACTATAATTTACACAGAGGATACAAAACATAAATATCATAAACCATTGCTACGATGAGAGAAAAGGTTGAGTGAGAGAGACGGATAGGTAGAGTTATCAAATATGATCATTTGGGGAGATTATAGAGATTTTGGAACTGGCCTACCTCTGAACAGCATCTGGGCCGAAGTCTCAGGAACGGATGCAAACTCTGCCCGGTCGGAGGTAAGCCAGCTCTTTTTAAACCCTTTGTACCCCACTCCTGCTTTTGCAGGTGATTGAACTAGAAACTCTTGTCAGGTCTTAGATCTTCCAGGAATCTTACGAATCAGCCACGTGCAGTGCCAACATCCCAGACGCAACGTTTGCGGATTCGTGGTTCTCACATCTCTAGAGATGGACAGCCAACCTTTTCTCTCATCCTTATTCACTTAACAAGGCCAAAGGGAAAACGGGGCCTTACAATCTATTCAAATGAAAAGTCAAAAATAATATTTTGCATGGTGTGTCTAACATTTTGACGCTGAGCGTATAATATAGTTGATAAAAATACTCCATTGTTGCTTACTGTTTAATTTACAATAACGTGAACATTTAGTAGCTCGGAAAATTTACCAAAAAATGTTCGGGAAAATTTTCCGATTCAAAATTTTCCGGAAAACCCACATCTCTAGAGACATGTAGAGCACAACAAATGAGTTGTGTAGAAAGTGAGTAAATTGTGTTCGAATTTTACTTTCTGCCAAATATAACTACATAACCGAAGTTAAGCAACGTCCGGCGTAGCTAGTACTTCGATCGATGAGTTACCGCCAGGAAAAACCACGTGCCATATTTAAAATTGGTTGGCATCCTACATCTTAATGGTAATTCATACATACATATATATATATATATATATATATATATATATATATATATATATATATATATATATATGTATGAATTACCATTAAGATATAATACATTTATCTGAGTCAAATATCAAACTTTTAGGTAAATGAAATGCTTTTGTTACAGCACATCACTCAAAAACAGCCTAACTCAACATAACCTGCTGTGTCAATAATCGAGAAGGTTACGCCCGCTGTTTCCAGTCAATGTTGCCTGGCTGGTACAATAAGATAATTAATATGTATGAGATTTTGTATACATGCAACATTGGGGAAGCCAATCAATTACCTGACCGGCATTGTGGGTTTTAATTGTATTTGCAACAACGTGGAGGACAATGTGCGTGTATTGAGTTATAATAAACGTTTTAATTGAGTTATCTATATATATATATATAAATCACGTGTCTGTCTGTTTTTCTGTTTGTTTGTTCCTTATACAAATCCACACCGTTTGACCGATTTGGACCAAACTTGGCAGACAGGTAGGTCTTGATACGGGAAATCTCCTAGGCTAAGTCAAAAAAATCTACCAGCTGTCTGTCTGTATGTTTGTGCCTTATACAAATCCGCACCGTTCGTCCGATTTTGAATAAACTCGATACCGTCTCCACACCGTTCGTCCGATTTTGACTAAACTCGGTACACATGTAGATCATAATCTGGGGAGTGCCGTAGACTAAGTCAAAAACGTCTTATAACTGTCTGTCTGTATGTTTGTCCCTTATACAAATCCACACCGTTCGTTCGATTATGTTTTTCCCTTATACAAATCCACACCGTTCGTCCGATATCGACTAAACTCGGTACACATGTAGATCTTAATCTGGGGAGTGCCGTAAGATGGGTCAAAAACCTCTACCAGCTGTCTGTCTGTATGTTTGTTCCCTATAAAATCAAAACCGTTCTATATGTTTTGATCAAACTGGGCACACAGGTTGGTCTTGATCAGGGGATTGTCATAGGCCAAGTCAAAAACGTCTACCAGCTGCAGTCTGTATGTTTATTTTTTATTTTTTTTTTTTTGTTTTTTTTTTAAAAGTCCACTCCGTTAGACCGATTTTCACCAAACTTGGCATAAATGTATGTCTTGATACGGGGGTGTTATAGGTTAGGTCAAAGTCGTCTAGGACTCAAAGTTGGGAGGTCACGGGTTCGAAACAGTTACAGGTTTGTGTTATTAGATTTTAATAATACTCTTTTGGTTTCTAATTTTTTTGGGGCTCTTCTATATGCAGAAAGTAGGTGTAGCATGGCACGCCGGGTAACAGCTAGTTTGTTATATATCCAACCTAATTATGCAATTTCCGGTGGTATATTATTATTTATATCCCAGATTTAATATTATTTTAGCTTAAAAAGTGCCTAAATTTAGCAGTTTAAAAAAGATGGAAAGATCCGGGCTAGCCCCAGTGTCGTAATTTAGCGTAAAATGAGTTTTTTTTCTAATCATTCCTGTGCAAATACGTTCGCGGAACGCGTAGATTGCCCTTAGTAAAATAACATCGGATTTTAACCGTTTTTTAAAAATAAATGTTTATTTAAAATCTGTACAATTCATATAGTACAATAATTATTTGTGCTCACCTTATATTCATCTCAGTGAAGAGAATATGGAAAGAGCCAATCATTATTGACACTTCCTAATATATGCTAACATTCATATTTTCACAGTTTTTAACCGCTGCTAGGGTAGCTGGTCACGCCAAAGTCTCTTAAGCCTCCTGGGAAGGTCTTTAGGATGGGTCCCAGTGGATAGGGATTATTGACCTCCAGGATTTGGATGGGATGAAAATTCGTAATGAGACGTTAGGAAACGGAATTTTGGGAGGTTTTTATGAAAAGGATATTTAGGTCGTTGTGTAGAGTTTTGTTGGGGACTCTGGAAAAGGGAGCGTTGACTATTCTACGAAGGACTTTGGATTGGAATGCTTGTATTCGTTGTATGTTTAAGTGCTTCGCTGTTCCCCATAATTCAAGTCCGTAAGTCCAAATAGGTCTGATTATAGTTTTGTATATAGGTAGTGAGTTTGTTGTGTGTCGTAAGCTTTGAAGTAGGTCCAAGTTGTCATCGTAAGAGTCCAAATCTCCTGTTCAGCTCTTGTCTTTTTAGTCGTGTGTGTGGGTTCCACGTGAGTCAATTGGATATAATAATGTCCTAAAACACAACCTTGCGGAATCCCCTTGACCATGCTTGGACCCCACGTAGACAAGAAAGGACAATCCCTTTCCGATAACGACACGGTGGTGGGGGGGGGGGGGGGGTTAAAGACAATCCGTTCTCCTCCCAACTGGTCAGACAATGCCCCCCCCCCTGTTACGGACAGCTGGGACCCCGCCTCCACCGTTTTGACATTTCTACCCAATTATCTTATCACTATATCAAGTGTCAATTCTAACTCCTCTCCTGTACTTTAGCCAATATATCTATATATTTCGGCAATATCCTTTATATTTTATGGCTTCCTCAGTTATATTTGAGTGACACAAATCCGTAGTAAGTGACCTGTATTGTGGAAACATAAATTTCGATATATTAAGACTTATTAATTTTTTTTTCCTGCAATTTAATGTTATCCGCATTTTATAGCTTATAATTGTTGTACACACTCAGGAATTGTGTGCTGTAAATCTATGTTTGGAAAAATAGAGGTCATTGGAGAACACTCTAATGAAGAAAAAAAGAGCCATTACGAATGATGTAGTGCAAGTCAGACGCGGTGCTCCATTATATGTTTAATTTATATTTTGCTTCAACATTATCTTATTGAGTGTCTTACACTACACTTCCTTGCTAAGGAAGCGCTAAGTTATGCAGCTCCCACGTGAAAGGTACTTCCGCCATTTGCACCGTTCTCGATTATTTCTATAATTTTTAGGCGTAATTGTAGGTGTTTATGCATTCTTTAATTAAATAAAAGAGTTTATAGAATTTTTACACTTGGACAATAAACCTCACAGACTCATATCAATACCACTTTGGACGTTAACAAACGTTGATATTAACTTATCATTCACAAAAATACAGATCAATCATCGACTCTTTTCTGCAGTCAATATTTTAAACACTGATGAACAATACACTGATGGATCGAAAACATAAAATGGAGCTGCAGTGGTTATTGAAGGCAATTCATATTATCAAAAACTGCCTCCAACCATATACCATATATGAAGCTTAATTACATGGCATTCTCCTATTGCACAAAATTCACGCTTAATCCTTTTCACGGAATCTCTGAGTTCACTTCAGTCACTACAAAACATGTACACGTTACTCCCTACTTGGACAGAAATTTAAGAACACACTCATTACTTCCACTCCATAGCACGGTAACTTCTTCGGTTGGTGGCCATAGCAACGGAACAGTCGTGTACCATCGTCCGGACGAGGCCGAACCGTTACAGTTTCAGCGTCTTACTATGCCGTAGATAACACATATCCAGGTCAAACACTATACATTCACTCGTTTCACACACTTTGATATAATACCGCTCTCCATTCACGCTGCTAAGTATTTTTTAAAACTGTTTGTAGAGAACGATATTAATTTTAGGATTTACCTAATGCTAGCGCCTGCTAAGAATGAATGCTGTCAAGGAAATGAAACGGCCGATAAGAAACACTTTCCGAGACCGCTACAATTTACGACACCGTTTCCTGAATTCGTGGCCTAAACGTTCCTAGCAGACGGCTTCTGGGAAACCCTGAAGGAAAAACTCCTCCAACTAATTTCCCCAGCTGGCAGAGCGCCAGTTCCACTAATGCTGACTTTCCCAGCTAAATCTCTGTAATGTTCTCAGATAAAGTGTAAAAGAACTGCTCTCACGTGAGTAGCTAACAGCATGAAGGCCTTGTCTATCTTTATAGCTACTCATCTTGTTTATATCTACTCCGTGAAGATTGCCAAATAGCAGTCAAGATTAAATAAGTATCAAGGTGATTACATTTTTAGTACTACTAGTATTTTAGAAGCTATCCATAATATATGAAAGTCTTGAAGATTTCATGTTAATTTGTTCCTAATATATATAAAGTAAATTAAATGTATTCTCTACTTATAGGTACAAGTGTCATAACATCATTTAGGAAAGCAAATGTAATATGTAGTAGGAATTTTGAATTGAAATTCAAAATCACGTGTTAATGAAATCTTTAAGACTTTCACTATCCTAAACAGCCAGAAAATCAGATTATAACTAAAAAAACTAAATGACTACTGCAGTTCGTTTACAGCTGAGCTCTACGACATACTTATTGGCTTGGAGAACATACCAACTTATCAGATTATAACTAAAAAAACTAAATGACTACTGCAGTTCGTTTACAGCTGAGCTCTACGACATACTTATTGGCTTGGAGAACATACCAACTTATCAGATTATAACTAAAAAACTAAATGACTACTGCAGTTCGTTTACAGCTGAGCACTACGACATACTTATTGGCTTGGAGAACATACCAACTTATCAGATTATAACTAAAAAAACTAAATGACTACTGCAGTTCGTTTACAGCTGAGCTCTACGACATACTTATTGGCTTGGAGAACATACCAACTTATCAGATTATAACTAAAAAAACTAAATGACTACTGCAGTTCGTTTACAGCTGAGCTCTACGACATACTTATTGGCTTGGAGAACATACCAACTTATCAGATTATAACTAAAAAACTAAATGACTACTGCAGTTCGTTTACAGCTGAGCACTACGACATACTTATTGGCTTGGAGAACATACCAACTTATCAGATTATAACTAAAAAAACTAAATGACTACTGCAGTTCGTTTACAGCTGAGCTCTACGACATACTTATTGGCTTGGAGAACATACCAACTTATCAGATTATAACTAAAAAAACTAAATGACTACTGCAGTTCGTTTACAGCTGAGCTCTACGACATACTTATTGGCTTGGAGAACATACCAACTTATCAGATTATAACTAAAAAACTAAATGACTACTGCAGTTCGTTTACAGCTAAGCTCTACGACATACTTATTGGCTTGGAGAACTTAATCAATTCAGACCGACGAGACATAGTTATTTACACTGAGCTCACTTCAGGCACTACAGGACAAATATACTTCTCACCCTGTACTCTCAAAAATACTAAAGGCAATACACTCTCTGCACAAACATGTAACATTGTACTGGCTACCTGGTCTAGGGGAAAATCCGTTTGCAGACACTCACGCAAAAGTAGCTGCGGAACAGACTCTATTTAATAATAAATAATAGACCCCATTTCTTCATAATATCTTAAATAATAACTTAAAGGTGCTAATAACCCTAGAACCCTAACATCTTGGCCTAGGTGCTCAAGATGTTATGCCGATTAAAAATTGGGCATTTGCGACATATACACTAACATATCACCGCCTAATTGTAATGCAACTTTTTTTTTTTTTTTTTTTTTTTTTTGCAACGCATTTGGGCATGATATCAACCGAGTTTCGTCGTAAGAAAGTAAAAATAACGGCCAGTAAAGACAAATGTATTGTGGAGTAAAACCCGACTCCTAATGGACCGATTTAGTTTATTTTTAGAACACATTTTTCTTTTTAGATGAGCACCGTGCATAATTTAATATAACAATATGTGAAGCTCAAGCTACGTTTAGAGAGGATTTAAGTATACTAGAGGAATAATAGAAGAGACGAAGTGATATTATGCTGCTTAAGAATTGGCCATTCCCGACTGACACACTCTTACCTCATGACAAGACAGAAAAGACCGACATGTACACAGTGAAACACACCACTGACTGTAAAGCACATACATACTGACTGAATGTTTACAACGACAAAACTATGACAAGGACTGAATTACTCGGCGATGAAAGCAAATGTATAGATAGTGTCAAAGTCACTGTGTTGATCAGACGGCAGAAAGATTGGATTTATTTTAATAAAAAACGCTTGATAATGTTGAATGCCATCAAAGTTTTGTTTCATCATGATATTCTTAGGCCACTTACGGCTCGAGCAACGCTACAAAAAATTATTGAATATATTTGAGAGCTTTTGTCCCCAGATATTCCCCCAAGATATTTTGACTTATGTCGTGCCTAAAAATTGCTTGCTAGGATAAAGTTCTTAACAGGATGTACTAAATGAACTTCCAAATTGTTTTGCATCAAAACAAGGGCCTTTCAACACCAATGAAATTGAATTGGTACCTATAAGATGGCGACAAATTGTAGATTGTGAAGTAAAATATATCAAAATGCTAAATTGCGTAAAAAATACAGACTTTCTGACCGATCCAACTGTAATCATACTCACTAAGAGCTGCTGGATCTAGAACTATAGCTGCTTGAACCTTCCTACAGGACTTGAACCTTCCCTGGAATATCCTGGACATTGCTGGAAGACCCTCCTTCTCCAGGAGATGGTGGAGGACTGGGGGCGGATAGAGTGCCACCAAAACCATTAGTCCATTAGCGCTAATTAGAGCTTTATGCTTGATTACATTCTCAGATCGGATCTCATCCAAGGCCTTTACTGGGCTAAGTACGCCATTTTCTTTATAATGGACTTACAGGTAATTGTTCAGATTTTTCAATGAAACATTTCCTAAAACGTCTGTCACGCAGTGGTTCCATAATTAAGGACATTTCTTCGGCAAGGAGGGTAATGTTTGCCGTGTTGCTAAAAATTGGTTAAAATAATCTATTTAGATAAAAAAAAAAAAAAAAAAAAAAAAAAAAAAAAAAAAAAAAAACTAAATAGTTTGGCCGTTTAAGGCCAAACCTCATAACCCCGGTTGACCTCATGGCCCATTCCGGAATATATATGACGCTGCGGAGAACCAACTGAAGATGGAGTTCAATAAGACTAGTAAGCTAAGAACTGATGGAAGTCAGTGAAAACTTTCATAAATTCAGGGAAGAAGTTATTAAAGTTAATTAAATTATTTTGAAGCCATCGAGAATGATAAGAAAACACGAGCTGTACAAGACGCCCGACTGAAGAACCTGATAGGCCCAAAGATCAAAACTGGTTAAGGCACAAATTGTTTGAGGCATCCAGTCCGAATTTCTGAAGGAAAAACTCTTGTGGGAGTCAATCTCATTAGAAAAAACCATCGCCTGCTGCAAATCAAGGGAATTGGCAAGAAAAAATATGGACCCACTAGCAAAGGAAATCACAAATGTATCACTGGATGATGTGAAACGGGAAGTTAAGGAGCGAGCTCTTATGTTCCAGAAGGCCAAAACTCGTAAGCGCACCAAAGATATTATCTTTTTGTGTTGTCATTCGAGGGTATCGAACCATCTGCACGCTCACACAACCTTTAATAAGTATCTGCAAAAGGTGGGAATAAGGCGGCCAGATCAAATTACTGACCACACTATCCCCCAGTGTGTCAAACCGAGTGTCTATGACGAATTTAAAACTGTGAGAAGCCAATAACACATCTTTTTGGAGGCTTGACTAATTTATTCCAAGAAATAAAGTATCAGTTCTTTCTAATATTGGTTTCGTTGTCTTTTGTAGACAATTTCATAATTTTGTATTTTTTCAGTGTTAAACATCTCAGAGGATAAAATACATTTTGCTTCGTTTCAACAGTTAATAAATGTATTCGGCCCTTATCCAAATACTATAAATATAATTTTGATGCAAATAAATGTAATCTTATCAAATATTTAACATTCCTGGCCGATAAATGCTGGAAAGAAAAAAATGAATATTACAAACTAAATAAAAAACTAATTGTAACTAAATAAGTGAGTTAATATAAAGTGTGAATCGTAAAAATATAAATAAGTATGTTGTAAAAAATATTTACCTATTCTTGAGATAACATCGATTTGAAAATAACGTTCTCCTCTGAACTCACCTGAAAATGAAATATCAAATAATTAGATCAATAACGCTTACATTAATTCATAGTATGTCGAAAGTTACATTGAAATAACAAGCTTAATTAAAATTTGGTTAACCCAAAATTTTAATTGAGGGCTTTTGCCTTTTAAAATAACTCATCCAAATTTTTATAAAATATGTATATAGATGTTATTTCTCTATAGGCATGTTCATTTAGCATATTTAAAATAAATAATGAACGGCATCCTTAAAACAAGCAAACATTGTATCAAAAAAGAAAAAGAAAAAAAAGGAGATCTTTTCATCGAATCGAAAGCATTCAAAATTGAAGATAGGAATTTGTAATTAGAAACGCAGCTAACATTTCGAATGCCCATAGTCCTATTCAAGTCTGATGTTGATAAGAAATTTGGCGGTTTTCTAGTGATAACAATATCGATTGCAATGTCAGCTGTTGGAGTTATCTAGGAAACATCTCCATATACTCGTCGGATCCCTTTGTTCTTCCTCTTTCTCGTCCCATCACTCTCTCTCTCTCTCTTCTCTCTCTCTCTCTCTCTCTCTCTCTCTCTCTCACACACACACACACACACACACACACACTCTCTGGATCTCTCTCTCTCTCTCTGCCTCTCTCTCAATCATCCTCATTTCTTCAAAATCTCTCTATTCCCGTAATACTCATTCTCGCCGATGATGTTTTTCGTTTGATTTAAATTATAAAACTTTTTTTGTTCTTTGTTTAATGATTATATATATATATATATATATATATATATATATATATATATATATATATATATATAATCGTTAAACAAAGAACCTTGTATATACATATGTCCTTCTTTCTTTTTTTCACTTACCTAGAATTGTTTTTGTTTTTTTTCATGTTTTATTCTATAATGTAAATTTAATTTTTATACTTAAATGACAATGTCCCAGAATAAACTGTTTATTTCTTTATCTCTCTTTCTCCCTCTGGTGGGAGTGTAGCTCCCACCAGAACCCATTTTAACACGCTAGGGGAAAAATTAAAACAGTTGTTGACGTTTTTAATATGAATGAAGCTGCTGCCATTTCTAAGGCTTCCATGTTCCTCCAGAGCAACGAGATTCGTGGTGCACTCGCATTCCTAAGAGCACATTTCTCAGATCTTCCAAATCTCATTGGAAAATTGGAATCGTCAACACTGGAGCTAAGAGATGCGATGAAATACTCCTCTATGACGTCTTGTGATGTAAACGGGCGTATCTTTAGCTTTCTCCGCCTTTAAGGCAGTTCTCAGAGACAACAGGAAGAATTCTAAATAAATATTTTGTTGAATATTTGGACTACTAATTCTTTTCTTAAAATTATAACTCATATTTCCCGTTTTATTTTATTTGTTCATATTTTTTTTTTTTACTTTTCAATTCACTGTTCTATAAAATAATGTTATTTGTTGTTTATTTTTATGTATTTATATACATATTAATTTATTAATTATAAATTAATCAAAATTATTAATGATAAATTATAATAGATTGAACTTATTTTTTGAATCTATTGAAACATTATTCTCACCTAGAAAAACCTAAAATGGATTTTTAATTTAAAACCTAAAAAGGCCTATTTTTGAACCTATTCAAAGCATTTTTTTCACCTAAAAAAACCTAAAATGGATTTTTAAATAAAAACCAAAAAGACCTATTATGCCTGTTGCAGAAACCTAATTGCATGCTTATTTTATCCTAAAAATCCGGCCCCTAATGATTATAGTACTTTATGTACTTGGTTCGTGGAATGAGAGCAAACGTTATGTCTGCTATCTTGTTAAAGTGTGTCAGCTTCTCAGTATGTGTTTTGCGCGCGTGTGTGTGGAGCTAAAACATGGGAGTCCTGCATTCACGGAAAATTGCTTCTGAAAAACATCCACTATAAAAGGCCATAGCCAGACAAAAGACAAAATGTGTTGACCATACGCTACTAACGCTGAGTGGATGGAAGAGGAACTACCAGCAACGACCCGGTTCTTGTCATCAATCACTATGACGTCATCTCTATTCAACCAGCGAGGAGGTTATATCTCAACAGCCATTGGTGCCAACCTAACGAGCATTTCTCTTTAAAGCATTTAGAAAATCTTTCACGCTTTTAACTCATTCGTTTTTCGTATTGTTGTTTTTGGCTCAGGTTCAATATCAAATATTTTACGGTTGTTTCCATTAGAACTATGACTTGCTTCCATTAAACGGTTCGTTCTTTTTAGAGAACTATGAAAAAATATATTTATATAAATGTGTGTGTCTGTGTGTACGTAATTTATTCTTGGATGTAGAATCTTATTACATAGCTATTATTAAGCATGCCTTTTTGGAAGGTACCTTAGACGAGAGGACATAGAAAAGTTTAAAGATATTTGTACTTTAAGTATAATGACTTATTATATTTATTGGAGCATTTAACAATTTCCATATTTTAAACAAAATGTGATATTTGGATTTACAAAACATCTTGTTGTTACGTGCTCCTGAAGAAGGGCGAAGAGAATGCACGAAACATGTAGGGCATAAATAATGAGTTAAGCAGTGTAATACGAAAGGCTACTGCTTTACTGACCCTAAGCTTCCAAAGAACTGAATATATATATATATATATATATATATATATATATATATATATATATATATATATATATTATGATGGTGTTTTTCATCGCTGGGAATCATATTTTTTTTACGGAACAGCTTATTTCCCTAGCGTTAGTTCTCCCCTTCTAATTCTGGTGTATTTCGCTGGAATCCTCTCCAGCTTCATCAGCAGAATACTGTTTCTTCCATGTGGAAATGACTTTTCTTTTTCCTGAACCCCTCTTAAGAAGAAAGAAAAACAAAAACCATGCAAGGGATGACATTATGAAAACGAAAATGAAAGAAAACGACAACAAAACTAAAGACCTCGAACACTAGAGGCGCATGTAAGGGCCACAGGTAGAGGGAGGATGGTAGGAGGTGGTGTTCTTATTCAGGTAGAGGGTTCCCAAGGGGAGTTATGTTTGTGCTGTATGGGGCACAGCGATAGAGGAGAAGATAAAAAGAAATATAGTAAAATAGAAGATAAAGAAGAAAGTCAGCTAATGTGTCGTAACTTTCATGGCGTCAGTGAATCTTGTGTTCTATGGTTTGTTCCTGTTTGTCATCCAGAATGTGTTACGTTCTAGTACGTCTATTAGTCGTCCTCTAAACTCAGTTGGTCTCCAGCGTCCTGGTCGTCCAGGTGGTGTGATGTCAAATGGTAGATTGTCATGGTACTTTAGTCTGTCAAAGAATTTAATGTGGCGTCGTTTATTGAGCTCTAAGGCCTTGAGGTTCTTGTGACTAAGCTTTTCACTTGTATTATCAATAGAAGAATAGCCCATTACATCTCTCCAACATTGTCAATAGAACAAGCTGGTTTCAGGAAACATTTCTCAGTCACAGACCATCTCCAAGTTATAAACTAATTAATTGAGAAATCTAGAGAGTATAGCTTTCCTTTATATTTTTGTTTTGTGGACTTTCAGAAGGCCTTTGATAGTGTGTATCACACAAGCATTGTTGAGGCAATGAATGAAATAGGCCTACCAGGAAAATACATTTCAATTGTAGGGAAACTGTATGCTGGGAATACAGCTTATATTCAGGCAGAAAGAGATGGACCAAAATTTTCTGTAGGTAGAGGAGTAAGGCAGGGTAACCCACTCTCTCCAACTCTCTTTATAATATTATTGGAAAAGGTTTTCCGAGCATTTGATTGGTTCAACATGGGTGTCAAAATTGATGGTAGGAAACTGAGCAATTTGAAATTTGCTGATGACATCGTGTTGATCTCAGAAAAGGCTGAAGAACTAAGAATAATGGTGAACGATCTCATAAACCATAGCGCTGAAGTAGGACTAATCCCAAATTACACTAAGACCGTGTTAATGACCAATAGCTTAAAGAAGGAGATAAGCCTCAACGGGATCGCTCTACAGTATGTAGATGAATTTGTTTACTTGAGACAACTTATATCCTTTAATAATCGTGGAGCTAAAGAAGTGCAAAGGAGAATTACTAGAGGTTGGCAGAAGTATTGGTCACTAAAGGAAGTAATAAAGGGTAACTTTAGCCTGAATAACAAGAAGATGGTGTTCGAAAGCTGTGTGCCAAACCTGGGCACTGACCAAGGAGCAAGAATCCAAGCTAGTAGTGTGGCAAAACTCCGTCCTTCGAAGCATGATGAACTAAAGGAGACGGGATAAAGTCAGGGGTTCATTTATGCGGCAAGAATCTGGAGTGACAGATATAGGCCTGCATATAATGAAAATTAAGTGGAAATGGGCTGGTCATCTTGCCAGATTGTAGGATAGCAGGTGGACCCTGAAGGCTACGGAATGGATTCTGCTTAACTTAAGGAGGAGACGAGGAAGACCATGTAGGCGTTGGAGTGATGTCTTCAAGTCCGTTGCTGGTCCGAATGGGATGAACGTAGCATAGAATAAAGACGCATGGAAAGCATTGTTGGAAGAACAGGGAACTCCACTTCCTAGTTGGGTCGGTCTCCAGGGAAGTTAGACCATTACCCCCATCAAGCGGAGGCCTGCATGAGAAACATGTACTTGTAAATAGTAATTTAAGAGGAAAAGAATTTAAATTTTTATTACTTTTATTTTGGTTATTTTTGGAAATAGTTTTTTTTTTTGTTTGTATTGTTCCTCTTCATGCAATAAAGGCTTTATTTATTTATATTATATATATATATATATATATATATATATATAAAACGTTTTTGTTAATTATTTCGTATGCGTCTGTCGACGCCAAAGTAGAATGTTTAAAAATTAAGGACCTCTTAAAGGGGAAAAAACAGAATCAGACTTGTCTCTGTGGTTCTAAGAAAACATAGAGACTCCTGTAATAATGTACTGTTACAGGACAATTAAATGAAGTAAGTTGGTTTCGAATTTGTCCGTAAAAAGTGTTCCTTAAGGAAGTAAACAAATTTTAAGTTTTAGTTTTGAACTTAATGTCTTGTATTTTGTTTAGAGAATTTATACCAAAAATGAATATATACGTTGGGTCACCCACCAGAATAAATAATATATGTGTGCATGAGCATGTGTACCCCTGAAACCCAAATTAAAAATGCAGTTCTCGTGGTGGTTAGATTATATCGAACAACGAAACAAGGTCTCTAAAATGCTCTAGAAAACTGAAGAGGTTTTCATTGAAGTAAATTATTACTTGAATTTGTAGGAAAATTAACAATGCAAAATACAATAATGTCAGCTCCAAATCGTTCATTTATTTCTCTACATTTTTCATTCTCTTTTTGCGCACCTTGAGGAGTTTATAAGTAAAACAATTACTGAATTACAGCATAGAGCAGCTCATAAATTTTCTAATGATGTGTCCAGAAATATCTGTAGGCTTCCGTGGAGGCGCCAGAAGGGACTAGAGCATGTAAAGCAAGTAATAAACGATTTGCAGCTGAAATAATTGTTTTTGTGTTCTTTTAGTGAATTTAATTGGCATTAGTGACATTAAATGTCAATATAAATAATACGAAATAATGTTTTTTTTTTTCTAAATATGATGTTCCATTTTGTAGAAAACTCTTACATTCTGGATGTAGGGTTGGATTGAGTAGGGGCTTAAGGGCAGAAAACGTCTAGGTCATCACCGCCCTGAAGTGAAATGATAAAGTCATGTACAGTGAAATCGTATATAGCATAATGTTGGGTGAAAGGGTTTGCAATTTTGTGTTTAGGACATTGTTGTGTTTCCAATACAGCATTTAAGACAATGGTTCTGGTAAGACAAAATTATGGAGTAGGGTTAGAAAAACGTTTTAATGAAACACTGTAAAAAAAAAAAAAAAAAAACTAGTACTAAACTAGCAGAATTAAATTTACCAATTTTTGTCAGCTCTGGACTTTGAGCATTTATAAACGGAGAATTGTAATTGCTAAGTGATCTGTTAATGCTAATGTTGATTTATTTGCTGCGCTTAGTATAATGTATCCATCCATTAAGAGCTGTAGGGGCTTTATCTATGAGGGGAATCAATCAGACGAGATTGGATTCAAGGATTCAGTCTTCTGTCACTAAGGAATCATTCAATAGCTTAGTACAAAATAGTCTTGTAGGCGCAAACTAGTTCAGAATATGTTGGATTAATTAATTTTTTATGTGATTAAAGATTTTGTAATTGATAAAATTAATTAATTAAAAACGAAAATCTGTCACGCAGGAGCTGCATAACTAAGCACTTTCCTCAGAATTGGGTAGGGTCAAGCGCATTCCTGAAGAATTTGCTTAAAATAACCTATATAGATAAATAAAATAAAAACATAAATTGTTCTGCTCTTTTACATATAAGCAGCTGTTTCAATGATTAATTTTGTAATTAATTTCATTCCAGAGTTTTGTGTATGCGGGGTACTACACTACTTAATAAATAGGCAAAGTTTCACATTTTGATCTTGATGAGTTTCGCAAACCTACGTTTGGCGGAAGAATTCAATTCAAACATAGTCAAAGTAACACCCCCCCCCCCACTTCGAATAGACCGATTTAGTTCATTTTCACAACACTTCTTTCTTATTAGATAGCCAGGATGTATAAAGAGTTTCGTAACAATACAACAGAAATTACGACCGGTATAAGGAAATAAGTCATTTCTGTCCGGGGTAAACCCTCCCTTCTAGTCAACCGATTTAGTTTATTTTTACAACAACATTTTCCTCTTCAGTTGACCACAACGAATACCGAGTTTCGTTGAAATATAACAAAAATTACGGCTGGTATTGACAAAACATATTTGTGAGCAAACTTAACCAATGTACTTAAAAATGTACAGATGTTAAATAAACGTATTATAATAAAAAAAAAAAAAATTGACAAATAACTACTTTGGCTCCGGAGTAAACCGATTTTGTTGGTTAACGAACTCGTTCAATCGTTTGATTGGGGAATACTATATACCAAGTTTCGTGGCGAAAAAAACTCTGGCCTGTATCGTGTTAACGGACACATATATAACTATATGTATATGCATATATATATATATATATATATATATATATATATATATATATATATAGTTATATAAACTTAGATATATATAAATTTTAACTGGGGTCATTTTCGGTGTCTACTAGGTAGGATCGATAAAGATTCGAAGAAATTTTTCAAAAATTCCGTCATGAGTGCAACCTAAATAGCTACTTTCCTTCGGAGGAAAGTGCTAAAAAACAGTATATTTAATATTGTTTCTTGAATAATTTTTGTCTAATTAGTTTTAAAAGCTCATTTCATTTTGAAGCCCTATTTCTTGAAGTAATTCTGACTGAGAAGAATGAGAGCGAGACCTGGATTTAGTGGGCGCTGGGAGTGACAGCGCGGGAAAAATGCCAAATTCCCCGGCTTTATAATTTACCCCGTATTTTCCCCTTATCACACCCCAGATTAGATCATCCCAAACTAAGGCTTATTTCAGCTTCTCTTATCATTTTAAAGCAAATATTTTTTTTAATTCTGAAAAGTACATTTGTACATTCTGAATGACTTGTAAGTTAAAAACATTATTGGTCTAAAAAATATTACCAGCCACCCGAACCAAAAAATTATTCTTTTTTCGGATTAAGTTCATTAACTCTCGCTGTATGGCACGTATGAAGCACACCCAAAACTGATTAAAATCTTGGAACTTATACAACTACAAGTATATAGCATATACGTGACAACGTTTTAGCTTCCTGGACACATGAATTTATTTGGAACAAAAATCTGACGTCTAATTTGAGAGATCCTGTTCAATAATCAGCAAAATCCACCCAGCGCAACTAGGTTTTTAGAACGAAATTCGCTCGAAAAAAAAATCACAACTGAGTCAATCCGTATCAAATGGTCCGAAGATGGTTGCTTGGCCATTTTAGAAAATATTACCATTACACATTTTTACCATCGATTACATAAGGAATCTATAGTTCAAAAGAATATTTAATTTTGTTTTTAGAGTCATCTTTGTTTCACCGCGCATGCTGATTTTTGAGTTTATAAGCTCTTACGGAAAACTCATTTTCGCCGGACTGGTATACCAATATAGACTAATAGTTCAGACATCATTGTTTTTCCAACAGTCTGCTCTATATTTTATATTTTCTTCACTGTTTGAATATTTTGAAGTCCAATACCTGAAAAACTGTCATTGAAAACAACTGTTTATATTTCTTGAAATTCCGTTTTTGAGGGTAATTTTTGGCATATGGGGATATACACATATCAAAGTTGATTTTTGGCACAATGATAAACCTAGCTAAGTAGCTTGTATTAAAAGTATTCTTAACCCTGATATTAGTTACCTTATTTTTTTTATAAATTTTTAAACTTCAAATGTTTGAAATGTTTGATAACTTTAGGCTTTTATATCTCTGGTGGGGGACTTGATAAACATCTAATATTTTTATATACTTTACCTTTGTACTTTTATAATTGCACAGATTTCAAATAATTAAATATATAAAAAAAAATATACTTTACATACATTAATACAAGCTACTTATCTAGGCTTATCATCGACATTTGAAGTTTAAAAATCATCGTTGGTTTATCATTGTGCCAAAAATCAACTTTGGTATTAATCCCGTTATGCCAAAAAATTACCCTAAAAAACGGCATTTTGAGAAATATAAATAGTTGTGTTCAATAACAGTTTTCATGTATTGGGCTTCAAAATATTCAAATAGTGAAGAAGACATAAAAGAAAGAGCAGACTGTAGAAGGTATTTGAGTTATTAGTATTTCACTTATTAGTCCTAGGAAAATGAGTAGAAGGTATTTGAGTTATTAGTATTTCACTTATTAGTCCTAGGAAAATGAGTAGAAGGTATTTGAGTTATTAGTATTTCACTTACTAATCCTAGGAAAATGAGTAGAAGGTATTTGAGTTATTAGTATTTCACTTACTAGTCCTAGGGAAAATGAGTAGAAGGTATTTGAGTTATTAGTATTTCACTTACTAGTCCTAGGAAAATGAGTAGAAGGTATTTGAGTTATTAGTATTTCACTTACTAATCCTAGGAAAATGAGTAGAAGGTATTTGAGTTATTAGTATTTCACTTACTAGTCCTAGGGAAAATGAGTAGAAGGTATTTGAGTTATTAGTATTTCACTTACTAGTCCTAGGAAAATGAGTAGAAGGTATTTGAGTTATTAGTATTTGACTTACTAGTCCTAGGGAAAATGAGTAGAAGGTATTTGAGTTATTAGTATTTCACTTACTAGTCCTAGGGAAAATGAGTAGAAGGTATTTGAGTTATTAGTATTTCACTTACTAGTCCTAGGAAAATGAGTAGAAGGTATTTGAGTTATTAGTATTTCACTTATTAGTCCTAGGAAAATGAGTAGAAGGTATTTGAGTTATTAGTATTTCACTTATTAGTCCTAGGAAAATGAGTAGAAGGTATTTGAGTTATTAGTATTTCACTTATTAGTCCTAGGAAAATGAGTAGAAGGTATTTGAGTTATTAGTATTTCACTTATTAGTCCTAGGAAAATGAGTAGAAGGTATTTGAGTTATTAGTATTTCACTTACTAATCCTAGGAAAATGAGTAGAAGGTATTTGAGTTATTAGTATTTCACTTACTAGTCCTAGGGAAAATGAGTAGAAGGTATTTGAGTTATTAGTATTTCACTTACTAGTCCTAGGAAAATGAGTAGTAGGTATTTGAGTTATTAGTATTTGACTTACTAGTCCTAGGGAAAATGAGTAGAAGGTATTTGAGTTATTAGTATTTCACTTACTAGTCCTAGGGAAAATGAGTAGAAGGTATTTGAGTTATTAGTATTTCACTTACTAGTCCTAGGAAAATGAGTAGAAGGTATTTGAGTTATTAGTATTTCACTTACTAGTCCTAGGGAAAATGAGTAGAAGGTATTTGAGTTATTAGTATTTCACTTACTAGTCCTAGGGAAAATGAGTAGAAGGTATTTGAGTTATTAGTATTTCACTTACTAGTCCTAGGAAAATGAGTAGAAGGTATTTGAGTTATTAGTATTTGACTTACTAGTCCTAGGAAAATGAGTAGAAGGTATTTGAGTTATTAGTATTTCACTTACTAGTCCTAGGGAAAATGAGTAGAAGGTATTTGAGTTATTAGTATTTCACTTACTAGTCCTAGGGAAAATGAGTAGAAGGTATTTGAGTTATTAGTATTTCACTTACTAGTCCTAGGAAAATGAGTAGAAGGTATTTGAGTTATTAGTATTTGACTTACTAGTCCTAGGGAAAATGAGTAGAAGGTATTTGAGTTATTAGTATTTCACTTACTAGTCCTAGGAAAATGAGTAGAAGGTATTTGAGTTATTAGTATTTGACTTACTAGTCCTAGGGAAAATGAGTAGAAGGTATTTGAGTTATTAGTATTTGACTTACTAGTCCTAGGGAAAATGAGTAGAAGGTATTTGAGTTATTAGTATTTCACTTACTAGTCCTAGGGAAAATGAGTAGAAGGTATTTGAGTTATTAGTATTTGACTTACTAGTCCTAGGGAAAATGAGTAGAAGGTATTTGAGTTATTAGTATTTCACTTACTAGTCCTAGGGAAAATGAGTAGAAGGTATTTGAGTTATTAGTATTTCACTTACTAGTCCTAGGGAAAATGAGTAGAAGGTATTTGAGTTATTAGTATTTCACTTACTAGTCCTAGGGAAAATGAGTAGAAGGTATTTGAGTTATTAGTATTTCACTTACTAGTCCTAGGGAAAATGAGTAGAAGGTATTTGAGTTATTAGTATTTCACTTACTAGTCCTAGGGAAAATGAGTAGAAGGTATTTGAGTTATTAGTATTTCACTTACTAGTCCTAGGGAAAATGAGTTTTCCGTAAGAGCTTATAAACTCAGAAATCAGCATGCGCAGTGAAACAAATATGACTGCTATTTCCAAACGGTTGATTCTAAAAATATTTTCAAAATTGTTTTGAACTACTGATTCCATGTGTAACTGATGGTAAAAATATCATTTTTTTCTAAAATGGTCAAGCTACCAGATTATTTTTTTGGACCACTTCAAATGGATTTACTTAACTATGCTCTCATGTTATTAGTTCTCTAACGTAGAAAATCGAATGAAACCATTTTTTAAGCGATATCTGTAACCGTTTTTGAGAAAAAACGTTGGTTCAGCTACTTTACCGAACTACTTTCCCGTTTGGGTATTTAGAAACGATTGTTTTAGTCGAGACCTGTCCAATCAAATATTTTATTAACAGACATGAAACATTCTCCTATCTTTATATCATTTTTAAAATCGTTAGGAAATTATACTAAAATGATCTCGAAAACCGTTAGGAAATTATACTAAGTGAATGGTGACCACTTGAACGCTTACCAAATTTTCTTTATAAAAAGGTGCTGGGGTAATTTTCGACGGTGCAATGTTAATCGGGGAAATAAGTGCTTAAAACTTCGAAATAGTTTTCTTGTTTTCTGAACGGTCTTTTGTCTTTGTTTACTTTTTAATTGTTTGTTTGTATATTTTTTTTAATTACATTTAACAGTATGTTAGTAAAACAGGGTAAGAAAATCAGAAACATATTGGTTATAGTGTTTCCAAGTGCAAAGGTTGAGGAAGAGGATGGAGGACCGCGCTATGACGACTTAGTTCCTGCGAGTCAGAATTTATATATATATATATATATATATATATATATATATATATATATATATATATATATATATATATATATAAAGCTGAAAGGTTAAGATAAATGCAAATGGATATCTGGGGGGGGGGGTAGAATTCACAAAGGCTTTGGGATGTGGTAGGGGATTGAGTTAAGAATTCAGTGAGTTTCAACTAGTCAGAGAGTGGTTCACCTAATCCACGCAGTGCTAAACCACAAAACGTCTTCTTTCATGACAACTAAGTTAACTTAGGAACATCAAATATCTGTATAACTAAGGATTCGGAAGTAAATTCTACTTTTTTCTTCTTAATTTTATTTATTTTTTTTTTTTTTATGTTACTGGAAATATCCTTGAAAAAGGGGAAGACATCATCCTGTTCCTAGATCCTGTAGCTAACATAGTGTGAGAATTTCAAACTAGGTAATCGGAATCAGCGCTTTCTAAATTCGAATTTTTCCGCTCTGGCACCACTGTGCGACGTCCACAGAACGCACCAAGTATCCCATGTGATTTAGTAAATAAAGGTAGCCAATTCATAGATTCCATATTGCATTACATTTATAATAATGGGCTATATGAATAACAGATTATGCCTGCAGAGATACCAAGATTGTTTACCAAGGTACATTGTATATCAAGATTTTATTATTTTTAAAACATCATATTCCAAGATTGTATATTAAAATACATAATATACCAAGGTTTTATATTGAAATACATCATATTCCAAAATTTTATATTGAAATAAATTATATACAAAGATTTTATATTTAAATACATCGTATACCAATATTCTATATTAAAATACATCATGTACCTAGGTTGTATATTGAAATGCATCCAAAATAATTTTTATCTAGTCGTCCAATATTGGTGTAGGTATCTCGCTTGATACAAGACTATCTATGAGACTATCGTAGATATAAATAGAGCAAGAGAGTAGTAGTGAAGTGGGTATCGATTAAACAGAGAGGAGATTCTCCCCCCCCCCTGTCGCCCCCCTCTTAGTAATTAGGCTCTATGAATTTTCATCGGGCTTGAGTTAATTCCTGGCCTCAGCTAAATACCGCAAGGGTAGACTGGATAAACCATCAAGTCAAATACAAGGTCAACTCACTTCTTTGTATTTTATGTATCATCTATAAATATTTTTGAACTTTGACTATTTCGAATTTTTTTGTTATAAAAACATGCTGTAAAATGCGGAAATATCAGAAACGTTTCAAACGTTGACCATCATGGTCTAAGATCCCGGTATACCACGACCTTCATCGATCTGATTAATGGATGAAATGTATTTTATAATAAACTAGCTGTTACCCAGTGTTCCATGCTACACCTACTTTCTGCCTATGACTCACCCCGTATCAAGATCTACTTGATACCTAGTTGTCTGTACCCAGTTACGAAAATCGGTCAAACGATGTGAATTTGTTTTAGTTCATAATGTTACCGGCAGAGGCCAGCACAACATCACTTCATCTAACAGCCGACAGAGGCCAGTAGTAGTCGATTCAAAATAGCCGTCACAATCTGAATGGTTCAGTGTAGCCAATTTTTCTTGAACAAAACTTTTCACCTTTTGATCAAATTTTGAAATTTGACTATTTTGACCTAGCCTAGGAGATTTCTAGTATCAAGACCTGCCTGTGTGCCAAGTTTGGTCAATATCGGTCAAACGGTGTAGATTTGTATAATGAGCAAAGAAACAAATAAATAAACAGATAAACAGACAGACACGTGATTTTTATATACATAGATTAATTATGTCAATGAAGATAGTGCAAATGGGTTGTCTAAAAAAAAATCAGTCCAGAATATGATTAATTACCAATTTATTTTTTTTTTATTTATTTTTTTAAATTTCATCGGTTTGATTAATGGACAAATTCCTTACCAATCGAAAGTATGAAGCCTATAGAATATGCAAACGTTAGGTTGTCTATTTTTTTCCCGTCACAACTCTTGGGTTGTCGGGTGTAAACACGTACCTCGAAACGAGTAACTTGCATCGGTCTGATTAATGAATTAAAGTTAAGTTAAAATAAAGATTATTTCATTACGAACACGGTGGTATAGGGTTGTCTGCAAGAAATCAGTCCTGAATTCCGGTTGTCGAGCTTTAAAAAGTGAAATATTGCTCCGAGTGAATACGTGCGACAGAGAGATCCCAGCGAGCTAATAGTCATGCATATACAGGGTGTCCCGCATTCAGATGTCATAACTTTAGGGGTTTATTCTGCACTTCGCAAAAATGAGCGTTCTATCTGAAAATTTAGCAGAGCTGCTCAAACTTTTGTCTTCATACTTTCGATTGGTAAAGAATTTGTCCATTAATCAAACCGATGAAATTAATTTGGTAATTAATCATATTCTGGAATGATTTTTTTTAAGGCAACCCATTTGCAATATCTTTATTGACATTATTAATTTAGTATAAAATATATTTCATCCATTAACCAGCTCGATGAAGGTCGTGGTATACCGGGATCTTAGACCATCTGTAAATTTATTTAGGACCTTTTGTTAATGTAGAATTAAGTCAAAAATACTCACACGGACATAAAACTATTTAACACCATTAACAGGTACAGTTAACACTTTAACTGTAACATTAACAGACAGTCTGTCATGTATGAGCCGGACATTGTGGTATTAACTCACATAAAATGCAAATTACAATGTTCTGGCTTCGAGGTCATGAAGATTTGGGGAAATAATCCCTAGCAGATTCATCTACATCACTTCCTACAACTTAAGTTTAAACGATCAATAGCTCACCAAGTATTGACCGATGCAATTAAAAGATAAGTCAATTCTAATAAAATACGAAGACAAGGTATGGTTGGGATTCGGCTAGGGGAAAAAAAACGTCAGACCTTCAGGAAGAAATCTGTATTGGACGTTTCGGCTGCACTTTGGCAGCCTTCTTCAGCTAAAAAATATATACAACTTATAAGTCAAAAAAACAGTAAGAAATAAGCGTAGTTAATACATCATGACAATCAATTTTAAATCAATCATATTTTTAAACAACGAACATGAGAAAAATAAGATTGGTTCAAAATTTATTGTTATGATGTATAAACTACGCCCATTTCTGACTGTTTTTTTACTTATAAGTTGTATATATTTTTTTTCTGAAGAAGGCTGCCAAAATGCAGCCGAAACGTCCAATACAGATTTCTTCCTGAAGGTCAGACGTTTTTTCTCCTAGCCGAATCCCAACCATACCTTGTCTTCGTATCACTGCAATGGCTAACTATCTCCATCTCTTCTAATAATTTTTTTTTTTATTATGTCACCGGATAAAAGTTAATTAGATTTTGTTTAGAAAATTAAAAAAAATATACTATTTAAATATTTGATATCAATTTTCTTGTTAACAGTTTTTTTCCCCTGTTTTTAATTATGTGAATGTTTTCCGCTCACTTCATAAAACGCTAATACAGTTGCTAGCTCTAAAACCAAATAAATAAATAAATTAAACGCAATATTATTACTTATTGGCAAGACAGCTGGACTTGTCTAACAGCCAATAAATTATACTCAGGCAAAAATACATATGAGGGTAATATTTGTAAAATATTGAGGCCCCGAAAAAAATGATATAAAAATGTACATTTTTACTCCTATTTCATACTCATAGGTATTTTGGAAATTATTGACTACATTTTACAATTTCCAAATAACGGAACATTGTAGGAAATTCCATTATGAATATTTTGACGACTTGGGAACGTCTCTTGTATCAATACATCCGGAGTTATGAAGTAAAAAAAAGTCCGACTCGCAGGAACTGCGTCATCTTAGCGCGGTTACGTATATCTCGAAGACGTGGAGTAGATTAGGCATCACAAATATCAGGAAACTGACAGTAGCCAACTTACAGAGGACAGCTGAATAAGTCAATACAATTATGTACTAAAAACGTACTCACTCTACGAATACTGCTCAGCAGGCTCTATTCCAAACAACCGAAAATTCGTTTTCACTTTAAATTCCTTGTTTTACTACAAAATTCGTTTCACTGTAATAATCAACTGTAAATATGTGCTTCATGGCAAATAAAAGTTCATTCTCTCGTGGGTTAAATCTTTCTATAAAATGAGAAATAATGATAACATCAGTTGTAGCAGGAGGAAGGTTATATAGATAGGAGAATTCAAAACGAACCTATGTATACGCCATCATGTTTAGCCACAGCCATCTTGATTTCCACAGCTATTCCAAACGTATTACCTATACCTTTTACCGTTTCTTAGCTTATTTTACTACAGTACTAATTTTACTGATAAATGCAATTTAAAACAAAAAACAACCAATTAAAAAGTGAGATAAACAAATAGAAAAACCCTTTCAAAACAACAAAACAAACACTTTTTATGTTTTAAGCGCTTATATCTCTGATTGACGTTGCCCAATCGAATAATACTTTAGAACCTTTTTTGTAGAGAATTTAGTAAACATTCGAATGGTCACCTTCCACTTAGCAGGTTTTATATGTTTCTTAACATAGGAAAACGAATGAAACCATTTTCAAGGCGATATCTCTAACCGTTCCTGAGAAAAGTGGAATCAATGTTTTTGTAAGTCATTATTTTTTTGTGGGTACTTAGAATCGCGGGATTCAGTTGAAATATTTTCTACATCTTGGAAATTAATTCCACCCGATATATTTAAATGTTGGTTATATTTGGAGTTAAGGAAGTATGCGAAAAAAAATAGTTTATTAATAGACATGAAAAGTTTTCCGATCTTTATACATTTTTCGTAAATATCTCGATAACGGTTGGGAAATCGTGGTAAGTGGAAGGTGACCATTCGAATACTTACTAAATTCTCTACAAAAAATGTTCTGAAGCAATATTCGATGGGGCAACGTCAATCAGAGAAAGTCCGACTCGCAGGAACTGCGTCATCTTAGCGCGGTTACGTACATCTCGAAGAAATGGAATAAATTAGCATCACAAATCACAGGAAACTGACAGCAGCCAACTTACACAGAAGTGGATAATTCTTAATCTGTATAAGTCAATACAATTATGTACTGAAAACGTACTTAATCTTTGACTACTTCTGAGAAGGCTCTTCTTAACAACCTCGAAAATTCGTTGTCATTTTAAGTATCTTGTTTTAATAGCAAATTCGTCTTACTGTTATAATCAACTGTAAATATGTGCTTCATGGCGAGTAAAATTCCATTCTGTCGTGGGTTAAATCTTTCTATAAAATAAGAAATAACGATAACTTCAGTTGGAGGCTATGGGGAAGGTTATATAGATAGGAGAATTCAAAGCAAACTACGTCATCATGATTAGCCACTGCCATCATGATTACCACAGCCACTCCAAACTTATTACCAATACCTTTCACAGTTTCTTAGCTTATTTTACTACAATACTAATTTTACTGATAAATGCAATTTAAAACAATAAACAACCAATTAAAAAGTGAGATAAACAAAGAGAAAAACCTTTTGAAAACAAGAAAACAAACACCTTTTAAGTTTTAAGCGCTTATATCTCTGATTGACGTTGCCCCATCGAATATTGGTTTAGAACCCTAGGGGGAGGAACCCTGCTTATAGGGAGGAACCCTGCTTATAAGGTTAATACAATGAAACAATCCGAAAGTTCCGACTAGAAAATTTCGCGTTTCAGAACCCCTAGAGACCGAAAATAACGGTGGTTCAAATTTGTATACATATATATATATATATATATATATATATATATATATATATATATATATTCGAATAGTCACCTTCCACTTAGCACGATTTCCTAACCGTTATCGAGATACTTACGAAAAATGTATGAAGATCCGAAAACTTTTCATGTCTATTAATAAAATATTTTTTTCGCATACTTACTTAACTCCAAATATAACCAAAATTTAAACATCTTAGTTGGGATTAATTTCCAAGTTGTAGAAAATATTTCAATTGAATCCCGCTATTCTAAGTACTCACAAAAATATAATGACTTACAAAAACATTGATTCCACTTTTCTCAGGAACGGTTGCAGATATCGCCTTATAAATGGTTTCATTCGTTTTCTTGTGTTAAGAAACCTATAAAACAAGTATCTGCAAGCATATAAACACAAAAACGTAAGCGTTACGATTTTTTTGCGCTAATTTCGCCCCAAACACTATCTTTTAGTGGGCGGATTCTAGTGGTTAACGAACTTGACCTTATAAGCGCTTAAAGCTTAAAAAGTGTTAAAAAAGTCTATTGAAACGGTTTTTCTCTTTGTGTATCTCACTTTGTAGTTGGTTGTTTCTTGTTTTAAATTGCATTTATTTTATTTGGTAATAATAAGTTTGGAGTGGCTGTGGTAATCAAGATGGCTGTGGTAATCAAGATGGCTGTGGCTAATCATGATGACGTAGTGTGTTTTGAATTCTGTCTATATAACCTTCCTCATAGCCTCCAACTGAAGTTATTGTTATTTCTTATTTTATAGAAAGATTTAACCCACGACAGAATTGAATTTTATTCGCCATAAAGCACAAATTTACAGTTGATTATAACAATAAAACGAATTTGCTAGTAAAACAAGATACTTAAAATGACAATTAATTTTTGGTTGTTTAGAATAGAGCTTTCTGAGCATTAGTCGGAGAGTAAGTACGTTTTCAGTACATAATTGTATTGTCCTATTCAGCCTTCCTCAAGAATGAGGATTAAGAATTATCCGTATTATTCAGTGCAATTTGGCTACTGTCAGTTTCCTGTGATTTGTGATGCTAATCTATTCCATTTATTCGAGATGTACGTAACCGCGCTAAGATGACGCAGTTCCTGCGAGTCGGTCTTTTTACAGATGCGCCCTGGGCTATAGTGTATTTACAGGTTTTTGGATTGTATATGATTGAGTGCAAAATACCATCGCCATGAAAGCTACAGCATATGTACTACTATATCAGAGATGTGCAAACATAGCCTTCCGCAGGAATATCGCCAATATTGGAGCTATTACAGACCCATTCGCTTGTGTGCCCTTGTTTGTTGTTGACTCTCTGTCCGAATACGGAATGTTGAATCGTGAGAGTACAGCCGAGAGGAATTTCACAACCAATGCAATCCAGGCTTGCAATCAATCAACTAACGACGTAGGGTTTCAGCGAAAAGACAATCAGCTGCGATTTCTAATTAGTTCATAGTCACCAGTGGAAAATAGTAAGCAAAACATTAACCGAATTTCATTTATATAATATTTATAAGTGTTTGACTTCTACAGCAACTTCATTCCTTGTACGTAAAATCTGTGTGGTCTAATGAAGCAGCAATGTAATCAAAATTGTATACGTTAATTCCCAAAGGTAGAGATTTTTAATATGTCGGAATGCCACTGGTTATTCAGCAGTCACCTTCAAATGAGATTGTATACACATAGTTTTGTATAAGTTGTAGAATATTGTGTTTGAGTATTGGCGCAGTCTTTCAACAATTCAATTATTTACGTAAGGTATATTTAGTTTATGTGAGATATGTTGCCTTCTGTAAGTGTTTTACAGTAAAGTCTATATTGCCTAATTAACAAATAGGTTTGTTATGTCCTCCTCTATTTCCAACTCAAAACAGATGCGCCCTGGTCTATAATTGAAAGAAATACACTTATGACTCCATGACTTAATTACAATCAAAGTGCCATATATCTACGAATGTATGGATAAATTTATAATTTTACATATATATGTATGCATTTATGCATAAATTTGTATACTAACAACGTATAAGTTGGAACTAAAACGCTTTTACACCCAAAAAAAAAAGATATTTTTCTGAACTAAGTGATCTTATTTAATTTATTAATAAGGTTTTTGTGACAAAATTTTACTGATTAAATCAAAATTTCGGGGGGGGGGGCTGCAGCCCCCTTTCCTAAATATAAACATAACATATTATGTTCATTAAGATGTTTATAACTTGACCCCTAATGATATCGTCCAGATAAACAATTCCATCCAGCATAAGTAGATTGATCATAGCACGGCTCAGGATGATTAACGAGTCCACTCGAGTGTTTATCATTAATCACTTAGTCAATGATTGATCAACATCATTATTTAGCCTCCCCTTTCTTACTGATTATTCCCTATTTAAAACCCTATTATGCTTCAAAAAGATTTGTAATGTTATCCAGACACATTCTCAAATTTGTATGACGTACATTGTGGTATTTTATATCACTCACATAGCAGCATCTATAATAAATCTAAATACCTTCAGCTTAAACTATCGAAAACTACAAATATTTATTCAGTTAAGCTGCACACCATTTATATTTTCCTAGAAAATGTACACGACATACAACAACACAAGATAACTATCTTTACGAACTCTTATGAAAACATAGAAGGAAGAGCATGCGTCTAGGTTCGAACATTCTTGGAGAGAAAGCCCTGTAAGTATTATGTTTTTTCGTCCAGGAGAGAATATCCTAGAAGCAGCGTGTTTCATAGTCCTGGAAAATAAGGGATGCCGCCCTTATTCCCTGGAATTGTATGCTTAAAAGCAGTAGGAAAGTGCCTCCTGTTGAAAAATGCATGGCCTAATCTCCAAGTGTTTAGGAAGGCCACCTGCCTCACCAGGACTTGGCCTTTTTTCCTTGTTGATATCTGGATCAGCAGTCCCGTTTTCCTTAAACATTCTAGACTAATTGAAGGGGTTGGTGGAAAATAGTGCCAAGCAACATTTTTAACAAAAATTATCTGCTATATGTCGGGTATTAAGTGGGACTATCAGTCTATGTTGTAAATGCTACTAAAATATTACTACAAGCTCTGTATGCTACTTAATCTTGTTGTCCCTAACCATTTCAACTGATAGTCCCACATAATATACAACATGTTGCTTGGCACTATTTTGCTCCGACCCCTTCAATTGAACTGGGGATATACAGTGTTCGATACCCGCCCTCTTTTAGCGTGTTTCCTTCATCACTGTTGACTTGGGCGCATCTGTAAAAACTCAACTATAGTTTGATGTTCAAACTAATTTTTGCGGGATTAAAGAGTGAGAGAGAGAGAGAGAGAGAGAGAGAGAGAGAGAGAGAGAGAGAGAGAGAGAGAGTGAGAGAAGCAATAGAGTGATATTGGGTACGACAGGAGTGTGTGAGAGAGAGAAAGGGAAAGAGGGTGGGGTCGAGAGAGTGAGAGAGTAATATAGAGTTATTGGCTGCCTCAGAAAGAATAACAACAAGTGAGAGAGAGACAGACAGATACTCACATTGAGAGGTCGCTAAAGGTCTAAATATAAACACCACGTGTATTTGGTGGAAAAATACAAAGGCAAGAGAGTTCACAACCGCCAGTATCATTAGAGTTTCTCCATTTTTGTGACTCAACAAAATATTTGTATACACTATGTTTGGTTTCTTTATGCGATAATTTGACATTAATTTTACTTTTATGTAACTATGTTTGGTGAATGGTGTTCATCCATTAGAATCAGAATCACGATGTGGCTTGGCGTGGATTTATTAATTTTTAATTTTAGCTCCTGATGAGACACAAAAAGTCTCATCGCTCTTGTGATTATTTTCTTGAGGGATTATTAATTATTAAGGCTTTTGAGGCTCGTCCAAGAACATTGCATGATATGAACAAGGATTTTCATAAGATCCTATGATGTAAGGTGTACATCGCCATAAAGCGGAACACCAAGAAATAAAATAAAATAAAATAAGATCCTTGGAAACTCTCGCAGTATGACTGCTTGCTCAATCCTGTTTGATATCGTCTTAGAACTGGAGCAGGGAGAAAATGTCGGCGGGATTCGCGTCTTATAGGATTTTGGGAATTTTCTGAATACTCTTCTAGTGCAAAACCTTGTTGTTCTGCAGTCCAGCGCTGCATATTTACCATAAAATAAATATCTAGTGTAATACCTGTAGGTAGAGTCCGTCGTCTCTGGCATCGGTATTAGGGGCGAGTACTATGGGCGAGCGCTTTCGAGGTAAACACATCATCCTCAAGCCGATGCTAAGTCTGCTGCTAAGAATCTGGATTGTCTTGTCATGGTATTTATAGTGGGGTGAAGTAAATTTGTTTACGTCGTTGGAGTAGGGTCGTCCAGGGAAATTTGTTTGTCGGCATTTGTGGCGACGTTTTGTTCATTCGCCACATAGTGTTATGACGCCGTGGGTCATTGCCTTCTTAGGGTTGAGCAGGTAGTCAGTTGTGTATTGTCACTGGATTATTTATGTTTCTTAGTTTGAATTTCTAAATTAAATATGTTTTCCTTTTGTTTGTGGAAGTAGTGTTGTGTCAGTTTATTTGTTTCTTTTTTTTTAAGTAGTTTGAGTGGTTTAAATATCTTTTCAGAGCTAGTGTTTAGTTTTTTGTTTATAATGTATCCATTAAAATATTAAAAATGGTTAATTCAGCGCCTACTCCCCTACTAAAGACACCGAACACTATAACAGCTCCGTTAATCGTGACGGTTTCGACACACTCCATACAAAAACCGAAAACTTCATAAACACAAGATTCATCACAGTTTGGTCCATCATCTTTAGATCTCCCTGACGCAAATGTTTACGGATTAAATAACACGTAGGAACTGGAGTATATTTAGGAGTATGGAAATAGAGGAGGTATTCCCTGTTTATACAAGCGGCACATATACACAGTATATATACACAGTTTAGCGGCCAGGAGTCTACCTCCGTAGCCTAATTATACACACTTCCCTGCAAACATTGGCCCTTCATTAGGGGTTTTAATCAGCATCAAATGTATGCTTAATATTATCGTGTAATTTATATCCTGCATATAAATTACTCATAATGTTGTTACCATATATAAATATTATTCATTAATTTCTCTGGCAGAGAAAAACATACCGTATTTAACAAGATGGAGGCAGTCGGGGTTCGATCAAAGTAGTCAAATCAAACAATAGTCTTTAGAGTTCATTTAGTATTGGCTCTCCAATTCTAAAGTGACTTTTCTTTCTTTAAAGTGTTTATATATGTGGTTAATTTGTTAGAGCTCTTTTCCCTATGTTAATATTTATCAGTTTTGTTTATATATTTTATTAATTGAATCTTGAATAATTTTAGTGAGACATATATTAGAATAGCATCGAGTTATATATATATATAGCTCGATACTAATATCGTCGGGCAATTGCGTTCCTCCTGGATAAAGAAATTTTACTAAGAATAAAGGTATGCTCTTCATTCGGTTTTGTCTGAACCAAAATTGTTAACCCTTTCATTGTTCTCCAAATTTTGAAGTGCGGCCCAATGTGCAGTTTTTCATTTAAAAAAATCTCTTAAAAGTGAATATACAGGGTGTACCTGCGCTAATGGCAGGTGTACCGAGGCCTATAGGTGATCGAAAAAGTACTAATAAATAATTAAAATGTCTTTGACGTGTGCAGAAAGATAGTAAAATATCCTGGTCAGTTGTGTTCTCCCAGAGTGAGATGCTGAACCTCGGTGCTGGGATGGCTGTGCATATTACAGCCTCTTTGGTAGACATGTAACCGGCGCGAGAGATTACGCTGGAGACTCAGTATAAAAATAGCAAATACTGTGGAGTTACCAAGGTTTGAAGCCGGTTACCTCTCTCACATTCTCCAGGTTCCTGTGTGTTCGATATACGAGTGCAGAAAGTTTATTTATCAGTGTCCACCAATGTGTATTGTCCACGAATTCATCAGCCGGCACTTGCTCATCATGGCTACACTATCTTTACGATCAATCTTATCAGGTCTTTCTATCTGATTAAACGATCGCTACGCAACACTACCCATGATAATGTCTTTGATTACAAGAGGAGGAATTTGTAATCAAAGAAATTATCATGTTTGGGCTCATGAAAAGCCCAGAGCTATTAGATAGAATAGGTTTCAGCACGAGTTTGCTATAAAAGTTTTCTTGGATTTGGAATAGAATCTAATCCAAAAATTTAAATAATCCGATAATTAATCTGATTAATTTAAATTTTTAACGTCAATTATAATTAAGGAGCTTAGAGCTCCAGTATTCGGAATGGAAGGCAAGAAAAAGACGTGCTTACTAGACTACGAATTCGACATTCACATTAGACTCATTCCTATTTGATGACAAAACAGGACAAACCAAACTATAGACTGTGCAACGTTCTACTGACAATTAAACACCTACTTACAGACTGCAGAGAAAGAGAAAACATTGACTTACCACGTGATTTACACGAACTACTCACACAGAACAGAAAACACAACGATAATGTGCTAAATTAACTAAAACTTCAAAAGAAATTTTAACTTTTTTAAGAGGCTATAATTTATTAATGATGAAAATTTCTATATACATTTTTTTTTTAATATTTAATCTGTTAATTTATTAGTTATTTATTTTTATCCCAAACATTACTATTTTATAAATACTTTTCCCAATTATGTATAGTCTTTTCTTGTTTATATATGTATGACATGTTATGTCGTGTTTATATGGATCTGTACAATTGTTAGCTTTGACTTAAAGAGCAATTCGCCACGGTGTGAACTCTTTAGTTAATAAATAAATAAAAAATATAATTAATTCAGAATTTTCAAACGGGTTATCAATAGGTCGCCACCTTTTTGTAGCGAGGATAGTCCTGATGCATTCCCTTTTTTCTAAAGAAAAGCCACGACCCATAGTGGGAATCGAGCCGACGACCCCTGGAACGGAGTGTTAAGTGCTCATGCCTTAACACTCACGGCCGCCGGGCCTCCAATTAATTATCGGATTACCCCTTTTATTATGTCTCAACATATGTTAATTTACGTAAGTGTTAATTGAAACATATGTGCTGCTACAAGCACTTTTTAATAGTGTACCTTCATCCCTCGGAGGAGAGGAGAGATTAAGAGGAGACAATGAATTTGTGAACCGAGTCCTGGAGTACAATAGGTGTTCGGAATCTAACCCGCTGACTAGCTCACCCTATTTCTAGCGAACTAGGCATTCCTAAGGTCGTGAGTTCGATTCCCCTTAGGGACAATGGTGTTTCTTTCGAAAAAAGAATAGGCATCGACCATATCGCACTACTATTTCCAAACTGGCACAACTCAAAAATCGACGTTTTTCAGTTCTGACTATGAAAGACATGGAAAACATCACCTTAACGACCATCAAAATTGTATGTACCTAACTCCGGAGCTTGTACACCAGAGGGCACTTGAGTCACTCTTCCCGTCTTAATGATATGCCCCCTACATAAACAACAGTGACACATTTTCAGTTGAGTTTTATTTTGATTTGTGTCTTTTAAATACTAGTGCGATACCATGTCTAGAAAGATTAACCAGTAGAAAACCTGCCCTAAAAATATGTCTTGTAATAATTAGACATTATAATTTTAATAAACACTTTTTTATAAGTTGTAGAAGGTTTACTCAAATTTACAACACATAATAATACCTAGGATCCGAAATATTATTTTTTTTTTTATTCGAAACAATGTCCATTCCATTACATTTTTGAAAATGTGTTAATTATGGCTAGACCATTGGATTGGAGATTGGAAAAGCGCTTATAGTTCCTGTCAGTCAGACTATATTCATTATAGCTGTTATCTGGCCAGCCATGCGCCACCTACTTATATGTATACATATATATATATATATATATATATATATATATATATATATATATAGAGAGAGAGAGAGAGAGAGAGATAGAGAGAGCTGTCCGTTGGCAAACCTGCAGATAGTCTAGCGTTAATAGCCCAATTGTTGATAAGTCGTTCAAAATAAAAAAAAAAAAAACATTTCTGACAATTGTTCGGGTTCGCAGTTTCGAACCCGTGACCTCCGATCTGTGAGTCCTAAACGATTTTGACCTCGCCTATGACACTCCCACGGTGTGGTTGTTATAAGAAACAGACAGACAAAAAGGCGAAATATATATATATATATATATATATATATATATATATATATATATATGCGTGTTTCATTTAATGTTATAAATGCTTCATTTATTGTTTCAATAACTATAATTAACAAGCAGGAAACATATATCATAACAATAATACCAACAAGGTGAGGAATAACCCTTCAAAGCTTCAAAAATTACTTTTATTTTACCATCACAACGTTTCAGACTATTCGTCCATCTTCAGGAGATCATGTTCTGTTAATAATTACAGTTACATTTAAAACGTCATAAAATAAATAAAAATGATACTATAAGGAACCAAGTCAAATTACACATCAAGGTCAATTAGAAACATTCATTATCTCACAGACATATTAGAATATGGCTGTGAGATAATGAATGTGATGGATAGTCAGAAATCAAGATGCGACACTAACAGGCATCGAATATGAGAATAAAGAAAAATAACCTGCGAAGAATAAATCGGTTTCAGGTTTTCCCATTATTCTGTATGTGAAGGATACATACATACCTCTCGATCACGATACAACCACCGTTTATACTATCCGTTAGGCTTACCGATGTATCGTGTATCGGAAACACCTTTCCGGGCAAGAGAAGATCATGAAGGAATGGTCCTTTTCAATTTTCCGGTTTCCATAGATCTATGGCAAATATCAAAACTTTGGTCTTCTAAAAATAGCAGTTAGCTAATGTTTCGCCAACGGCCATAGCCACGTTGAATGCACCGGTTCCCGTAGATCACCGAAGTTAACCAACGCCAGGCGTGGTCAGTACCTGAATGGGTGACCGACCACGTGCTGTTGGCATTATAAAAGGGTGGCAACCTGTAGATAGCCCGGTGCTAATAGCCAAGTAGTTAATGCGCCGTTAAAAAAAAAAACAAAAAACGAATGTTTCCTGTTTAAATTTATTTATTATATACTTTTGGGATGCAAGAAAAGTAAAAAAGCTAAGCAATAAAACAATTTAAAAAAAAAATAATAATGTGGAATTATTGATTTATTTCAGGGATCAGAACAGTAATTTTTTTATCAAAAAAGTTAAAATTTAACTGTTAAAAAAACATTTATTTAAAGGTTTTAAGGAGTAGGGGTTATTTAGGAACTCCTAAAATTACGTACATGAAAAATATAAGTTAATGGAATACTTTTATATTTTCAATGTGTAATAAAAATAACTATTTTAATCAAGAATTTAGGGTCTTTGTTGATTTACTATACCTGGAATACTCTAAAGAAAGAAAAAACACACTTTATACCTAAATCAACTAGGACATGTCCTATACCCCCGTAGTATATTTTAAATGACTATAGATGTATTCTCAATTCCACAAACTTGCAGGATAAATTATTATTGAAATTGAATTAATTCTTCAAAATAAGTGAAATGCTCTTTGTTTAAAATTTATTTTTGTTTATTTAATAAAATATAGTTGTTAATACAAAACAAAAAAAAAACATTAGAACCTAGTTTTAATTTATTCCATAAAACGTTCTTCTATTTTAATAACAGTTACTTTAAATCTTTTATTTTTTAAGTTGAAAATACAGTCAAATAAAAACCGTTTTTTAGAAAAAAGTTTCCAGTCCAAAAATTATTTTTTAAACTTTTACTTTTTCAAAATAAAAATTTATTTTCTTCCCCTGATTTATTTGAATAGCCCCACAGCAAGGGTGATCTACTGAAAAAGAATAAATAATAAAGAAAGATAATGAAATAATTGTCTATAAATTAATTTTTTGTGATCACAAAATTAAATAGAATCTAAAATTATTTAATAATTGTCAATAAAATAGGGCTTTAATTAATAATGATCAATCTAACAATATAATATCCGACATGAAAAATAATACATGTACTGAAAAACTATAAAACATGAAAAACTATAAATAGATCTTCGGAGTCGATTGTCTCCTTGAATTGAGTAAACTCAGTAAAGAAGAGAAAAAAAAATTCTCCTGCGTCGGCTTCGTATTAAAATCTTATTTTAGTTCTCATTGAAGCTTTAATATAGATTCCTTTCTGTCATAGAAACCTTTTAATATAACCTTCAATTCTATTATAAAAAATGTTTTAATAGCTTTCCTGTCATAGGAACCTTTTAATATAAACATCATTTCTGTTTGAAATTGCAATCTGTTGGTTGTGCTGCTGCTAAGGGTTTCTTTTATTCAAAAATGTTAGCAAATCGCCAGTTTTGAAATTATTTCCCGCTTATAAACGTCTACATGATGGCCCTATTCGAGTGTGCATATCAGGAATATATATGTGTGTGTGTGGAAATTTCAGCTGGGTTCATTTTCTTTACGTCGTATGCCAAGTTCCGGCCTTCGCGTACAGTGTGTATATTACACGAATTATTAGAGCCGATTTTTACCCTATCATACATACAAATAAAAACAGGTCTCATCTTCAGTATGTAATATGTAGGACCGATAAAGAATTTAAGACAATTTATTCTAAATTCTTTAATATACTGGGTGTCAACCGACAGACTTCGTATGTCGATGGGGAATCGAAAAAATAAGTCAAAAAGTCCTTTTTTTTTTTTTTTTTTTTTTTTTTTTTTTTTTTTTTTTTTTTTTTTTTTTTTTTTTTTTTGTGACAAATCCCAATTTGTCGCTTAAACGAAGAGTTGTTCGAAAAACACCCTGTGGGATATTATTAGGGATGAAAAAAAAAGTGGTTGCTCTGGTGAGCTCGGATATAAGCAAAGGACAAAATATGGTGAAATATGGGTACAACCCAAACATATTGTGAAAATAATAACAATTAGCCTTACCTTCAGGGCATCTACCTCCAGATATACGGCATCGAAAGGCGAGAAGAAAGGAAACAGGGTTTAGGAAGAGAATTGAGGGAATTATGGAAGTATCTCACCATTTGCCGGGTAGGTAGGCGTTCTGAAAGGTCCAAGATAACATACATGGGCCGGCTATAGGAATAATAATGCCAAGAACAACTTATAACGCCAAGGGAAGCGGAAAATAAACCATTAAAAGCCACTGGCATGCACGCACATAACGAGAGTTGCTTGCGCATGGGCTGGTTATAGGTACACGAATCCAAGAACAACTTATAAAGCCAAGGGAAGCGGAAAATAAACCATTAAAAGCCACTGGCATGCACGCACATAACAAGAGTTGCTTGCGCATGGGCCGGCTATAGGAATAAGAATTCGAAGAACAACTTATAATGCCAAGGGAAGCGGAAAATAAACCATCAAAAGCCACTGGCATACACGCACATAACGAGAGTTGCTTGCACAAGGGGCGGCTATAGGAAGAAGAATGGCGGACCAGGCTCTCTTTCCTAAGCACGAGGACCTAAACTCATACTCGCGATTCGTATGATATGTGTCGCGAAACATAAAAATATTTGAATACCTCTCACAATTGATTGTAATTCTAACAATAATTAAACTTAATAATAATAAATTTTAATAATAATAAAGCCTTACAATAATTAATTTTAATTATGATTAAATACCATCAAAAATATCGCACACACCTTAATAGAAAAGTTGTAGATTATTAAATTAACTTAGCGTCTTAGCTTGATTATTTTACGAGATAATCATGTCTGAATAACCAATCGGATAGATATTTTCTTCCATAAAGAGTTAGACACGTTTTGATCCGACGAACCGTCTGCGCGTGGAACGCAAAATAATGAAAAAAAATAATCTCGGTTCGAAAACGAGAAGTCAAAGGTACAATATGGTCAGAGGTACAACACCTTACCCTATAAATATTAAAAAAAAAAATACATGACATTAGGAATAATATAAAGATGGTAAACTAAAAAAAAGTAATAAATGGCTAACCAATTTCTATATTATTAATATATCAATTAAATTAAAAAAAAAAAAAAAAAAAAAAGGGCCGATTTTAATTTGCGTCGACTGCTCTGAACTGTACTACGGATATCCTCTGCCTGTTTTCCATCCATTTCTGCAGCGCCTCTGCTACGTCTGGCCTTGGATCGCTTTCGACTCGAGGGTTTGGTCAAAAACAAGATCCAGGCTCTTGGCAGAGGCAGCTAATGAATAGAAGTGATATCAAAGGATGGTACTGCAGGAAGGAGATATTTCAACGGGAGAGCTGAGCCTGTCACTACTGCCTTGGACTTCTTCGCATTAATTTTCAATTTGTTCATCTTATCCCAAGTTGTTATCCGGTTTAAGCCTCTAAGCGTGGATATAGCGCAACGGGGTATTAGAGATAATTGACCTGTTGTATATTGAATAGGACGGGAGTGAATAAGGAGGGAAGGATAGGAGAGACGGATCTTAAAAGGAAAAAGCTAAGAGAACATCATTTTAATAAAATGTTCTAGAGGAATCTTTGAAATTAACGAAACTTAATTTGGTTCTAAACTATTCAAACTTTGACGGGATAATAACTTTCTAAAGCTGAACATTAAAGAGGTTTAAATTACTCCCGAAATTATCCTCTCTAAATGGAATTCCAGAAATTAAACGCATCCATTCCAGACATTAAACAGACTCCAGAGAACATCCGCCCAATTACTGGACAGGATGAGCCGGCGGTCATCTCCAAACTTCTGTGTCTAGTTTATGCCAGCACTGGGTTCACTTCGGTTTTCCTCGTTTCTGTCAGATGACATAATCTGGCACAACTCATTAAAAACTATTTTCCAGTAGCAGGAGCTGATGATGACGGATAAATTCACAATTTCTAAAGTTCTCTCAAAATTAAAAAAAAAATGATAACAATTTAAATTAACTAAAGTGCCAGAAAATTGAGTGTGTGTATCCCTCATATATATATATATATATATATATATATATATATATAATATATTGGGAATTAACATTAAGAGATACTCCGCAATGCGGTTAATTTTGTAACTAGCGTTGGGGGTATACTTGCGTTGTTCATTTATATTCAGAATTTTCCGAACTGCATTCAGAATCTTCCAAAACAAATTCAGAATATTCCATTTCAAATTCAGAATATAGTTATTATTTTCTTATATGCAATTTTGGACCAACTTTCTTGCAATAGGTATTTTTATTTGTTTTGTAGGTAGGTAATTAAAAATGTAAAGTATTTTTATTTTAAATATTTATAATATGTAATAATTAGCTTTGTACAAAATATGTATATGCATGAAACTAAAATTAATAAAAATATTAATTATTTGAAAAATTATTTTCAACTTAGTGGAGAGCGATGCCTGCAGCTGCAGCCTTCTCATATTTTTCTTTAATGCAATTTGCGGTTTTCAGTTTCAGTCTTGAAATTTTTTTTATTTACGATCAACTGGTTCATTTAAGCCTTCTTCCAATTGAAAATATTGTCAAGATAGTATGTTTGAGAAAATTTATTACATTCTGAATTTGAAATGCAAAGTTCTGAAATCTTTTTGGAAAATTCTGAATTGAGTTTGGAAAATTCTCAATTTGGTTTGGAAAAGTCTTAAATTGGTTTGAAAAATTCTGAAATTGGTATGGAAAATTCTGAATCTGTTAGAAATCCTAAATATATGTGTGTATGTGTATATATATATATATATATGTATATATATATATGTATATATATATATATATATATATATATATATATATATATATATATATTCCACTTGTTCTTTTTTCTTTATTTGGCAGAGGGTCGATGAAGCAGAACACCATTTGTTTTTGTTTAACTATTTTATTTCATCTATTTTGCCCGACATGTTTCGTGCTTTAATTCGCACCTCTTCAGGGGCTTTCCTGTGAAAAAATATTTTTTCGTAAATCCCAAATTCAAATTTTGTACATAATAAACATTTATCATTTCTCTAAATTAATCTACTGTTAAAAAAATATCATTTTATTAAAAATTCTTATCCTACCTTATCGGGAAGTCCTCTCGTCATGTATACTAGCTTGAGTCAGGCGTAATACTGATAAGTCATCTGAGGTAATGAATATGGCTATATCCTATCGATTCTTTCGGCTCTTTTAATGGTATCGATTATCGGTAAAATAGTTCATGGGGTTTAATTTATAATACTATGGAAAATTTGATGGACATTTTTCAAATCGTTTTTTTTATTTATTGCTGTTTTTGAGTTTTTAATTATATAAATGTTTTCTTTTATCTTTCTTTTTAATGTGTTCCTTTCTTTATTTAAAATATCAACGTCGGTAAAATTAAAACTATATTTTTCATTTCTTGCGTGTTTCGTCCTGTTCTCGTTAGTGTCTATACTTTTAGCATGTTGTACTATTCGTTTTTGCAAAAGTTGTGCTGCTTTGAATTGTCACTTTAAAAATATATATAACATGAATAGTTTTCCTATTTTATGTTTCCAATCACCAGCTGACTCAATGTACAGCAGAAACTGTGTACAGCGTCCATGTTTAGCGCTCATACAAGCAACAACCAACCATAGATTTTTAGAGAAAGATAGAGTGCGTGTATATGATTATTCGTAGTCTAAAATTATTCCGAATCCTATTATAGGGATAGAAGTGGTAAATCTAAAAAGGCACTCAACCCCCTATCCGAGTATCATTATTGCTTCGCTTGGGCATTGGCTGTACAGTATAAAGGCAGTAAAAGGGTTTAATCGCCCCTGTCAACAGGATATTTATGTCTAGCTTTATTGCATTCCCTTGTAATTACTAATTCAAAGAAACCATATTAAATGAACTTCCTACAAATCGATTCCCCTATCGGGTACTGCCCCCTCCCCCTAAAGTGAAAAACAATTTTTACGATTTTATTTAATGACTTTACTTTAGGATGAATGAATCACTGAATGGTTCATAACTATTTTTTATGCCCTACGCCAATAATCAAGAATTCGAAATATACCAATAGTTAAAAAATCATATGAATATAAAATAAAGTAATAAAAAATATAGATAGGAAAAAAAAGATGTTGATGCACCATAAAAAAAATGAATAAATAAAAAATAAAAATACAATTAATTCACTTAAAATAAAACACGCCGACTCCTATGAACTTATAAAATTATTGTTGCGAGAGAGAGAGAGGTAGGGAGCGAGAGAGAAAGAGAGAGATTGAGGGGGGGGGGATCGAGGGGTATTTTCAGTTTCTAATTGGTGGAATCGAAAAATTGAGAAATTTTCCAACGATTCATTCAGTATTGCAACCGAAGTGCTAAAAATTACCAACGTTCCTAATGTCTTTTTCAAAATACAAAGCGAACCATACAAAAGATAAACATGAGATTTGTGCGTCCACACGAGATATGCTATTACACCATCGAAACAAAGCTAGCGGAATGTAGGACAACATCCAACACCAAACAAACATCGGGCTTGGATGTCTCGGATAATATTTGACGATTCTTCTAAGGTTTCGTACACAGACCGAGGTCACAATACCCTCACTCTTCTTCTCGTCGCAATTTATAACACCCGTTCTCCCTTGCATCATCCCTGCTTTTCAAATATTTGCATTTCTAGTATATCCTGAGAAAATTAAGCTAGCAAGGCAGCACTTGCAGAAAAGTTCTTTATCAACCAGCCTACAGTTTTTTTTTTTTTTTTTTTACGGCGCATCTACTTCTAGGTCATTAGCGCCGACATCCAGGGTGCAGCGAGGAATTTTCCCAGCGAGCCTTGAGATGAGAAAATTCCTGCCGGAGGTGGGAATCGAACCCACCATCTCCCGCTTATGAATCCAGCGCGCTAGCCACTGGACTACGGGAGACCCCCCAGCCTACAGTTAATTCCGAATTCCAAGGAATTTGGAATGGGCTCATAAAAATTATATACTTGCACATTTATAGCTACATAAAAAAGTCCCTGAAGTTAAGAGCATCGCTAATTGGACCATGTTAATTACAAGGGAATCAAGTAGCAGTATCAACGTTCCGAGGCAATTATCCTTTAAGTCTTAATATCACAGAGATTCAGTTAATTATTATTTTTCAAGTATTTTGTCAACAAACTATACAGTATTCCACAAACAATCCTCAAGCTATTTCTATTTAAAATAGCATTTCTGACAACTAAAGTGCTGAAAGGAAATAACACTTCATTATTTCACAAAATAATGGACTTGGTTATTTTCTGATTAATTTGATCCAATTCATGATTGACATAATGAAATGAAGACCACTGAAAATGCACGTATGAAAATACATTTCAGTGAGGCTCCCCAAAATAAATGGGGTTTCTAAGCATTTTTTTTTTTTTTATTTATGAGCATCTGTAGCTTAGTTACAATTTTACAATGTATTCCCAATTAAACAAATGGGTCTATCGAGCACTGGTGCAACAAGTGAAAAATCAAGGTGAATCCTCAGAAATGCTGCCAAATCACGTTCACTCTCAACAAGCGAGCCTGGCCCTTCAGTAGTCATATTCAGCCAAGAACTCCCCATATCCAACGAAGTGCGCTACCTGGGATTATTACTAGACAGTAGACTCACTTGGAACCCACACACCCGACTGAAAAGACAGGAACTGAACAGGAGATACGGACTCTTACGACGACTACTGGGACCTTCATCAAAACTGACAACACACAATAAACTTATTGTATACAAAACCATTATCCGACCTATTTGGACTTACGGACTTGAACTCTGGGGAACAACTAAAACTTCTAACAAACAGAGAATACAGGCATTCCAATCCAAAGTCCCTCGAAAAATAGTCAATGCTCCTTTTTACGTTTCCAATAAAACTCTTCATAATGACCTCAACATTCCTTTCGTTCAAGAACTGGCAAAATCCCGATTCCTAACCTTTCATTCCAAATTGTCTCCATCCCAATCCCTGAGCACAAACACTTTCCTCCCAAACCCACCCACAAAACCCGCCTAGAAGGCTCAAGAGACATTGGCCTCGTGACCAGTTAACAGACTAAGGACAAAAAAGTAATCCAAAGTGGGAAGTGGCAGTATTGATTGGCTCCTTCCAAAAGTGTTATCATCATTATCCAAATTGTCTTTCAATCCCAATCCCTGAGCACAAACACTTTCCTCCCAAACCCACCCACAAAACCCGCCTAGAAGGCTCAAGAGACATTGGTCTCGTGACCAGCTAACTGACTAGTGGAGAAAAAATATATTCCAAATTAGGAAGTGCCAATATTGATTGGCTCCTTCCAAAAGTGTTATTATCATTATTATTTCTTATTCATTTTTTTTTCGTATTTACTTATTTATTATTTCCATTTGTTTTATTATTATTGGGGGTTTTCTCCTCAGTTACCTGGGATAAATTCTTTCGGGGGCTGTTGCCAACCGAAAGAATTGTTTTTTATTGATTTTTTGTTGTTTTTTTACGGGCGTTCATTTAAAAATTTCCGAACCGTTCTGGCGGTATCAAGCAGTACCGCTTGTTGGGCATTTTTAATTAGATCCTCCGGCAGTTTCAAATAGGTATTTGCGGCAATCGTCGTTTTTGGAATGAGCCCGTTGGTCGAGATTATGACGGCTGTAATCCTTGCGGAATCCAACTTGTACAAGTCTTTCAGCTCTATGGCTAACTCCTGATACTTGCGCAGTTTCTCGGCATATGATTTCCGGACATTCTCACCATTGGGGATTGCGAAATCAATAATATCGGCTGTCTTACTTCCCTTGTCAAGGATAAGAGTGTCCGGTTTATTGTGATGGACAGTACGGTCCGTTAACATTGCTTCGTCCCAATACATTTTAATTGTACCTTTCTCCAAAAGTCTATTTGGGACGTAGCGGTAATAAGGGCCCACACCATCCAACATACCATATTTTTCTGCGAGTGCTTGATGATATATTTTGGCCACGTTATTATGCCGCTGAAGATAATCGGATCCCGCAAGAATCTCACAGCCCCCTGTAATGTGATGGATCGACTCATACGTTTTGTTACAAAGCCTACATTTGTCAGAGATGTTGACATCCTTCAAAACGTGACGTCGATAGGATCTTGTTGCTATTACTTGATCCTGGATGGCTATTACAAACCCCTCTGTTTCCGGGAATAGCCTTCCAGAAGTCAACCACGCTACCGACCATGAGAGCACCACCTTCGGATCAAATAACCGACTATGATGGTATCGCCCGTGTAATGCTTTCTTTAGCCACGTGCCAAGGCAATCCGATTCTTTATTATTATTATTATTATTATTAATATTATTTAGTTAGTTACTTATTTTTAATTTATTTTATTTTATTTTAACTTTGTCATTCGTATTAATCAATTTCTGTATATATTATCATTTTTTGTGATAAAACTTAACTAATGTACTTAAAAAATGTACAGATGTTAAATAAACGTATTATTAAAAAAAAAAAAATATCTCTTCCAAGGTTTCCAAATGAAACTAGGGATGGAAATGCTCTTAGATGGCACAGTCCTCGCAAGTCTAACAGTTTTTACAACAAACATGTCTACAGTTTCCTCATTAATTGTACAATCAGTGATCCTCCCCATAGAAGAGGAAGAAACTCACAATAAAGGCTAATAAATCAAAATTACTTTAGGCCTTTATAAATGAACTAGCAGTTTATCACCCTAGATTTCCTGAAGGTTCCTAGCAATCTGTTACTGTCCCTTCCAGTCGACTCGGAGGTTTTTACTACCAAAAGAAAAACTCCTCGCCCCCCCCCCTCACTACTCATTTATTCTGAGGGGGGCTTCTTCATTGTTCCATCGGTCGGAAAGTCTGGAGGAACTTCACTACTACTATTAATTTCGAAGTGTGGCTAAACGGTCCCCGGGGCAGCACCTGTTTCTAGAAAAGTTTCATTAAAAGTTGAACGAAAGTTCGGACATGTTTTTCCACTCCGTGATCTAAGTGGACATGACCTCGATCAGACGAAAAATCCTTTATTTGTCAATCAATCAATTTTATTTTATGTGACAACTTATAGCCTTTCCTATACAGGGTGTACCCCAAGTTAATGACAATCCTTTAGATGGTGAAACTTGACAAAAATTGTAGCTCAACACCACCAACCACACATTTCCATCTCACTCCGTTCCAGAGATATACCGTTGTAAAGGTTCTTTAGGAAAAACTGTATTTTTTGTTTTACAACTCCAATTTTCTCTGCTCCTACACATTTTTTTTTTCAATGATTCATTACATTTTTGAAAATAGGCATTAAATTTGCTTTAAGGGTAATGTTCATTCAATGTTCTGAGTTATCTCATTCAAACCGTAATATCAGTTAAAATTGTAGAAAATAAGACAAGCTTCTGGTTAGCGACAACATTTCGAAAATCACTACTCTACCAAAATAAAATCCTGCAGACTGCTGAATCTCACAAAAGTTGTAAAAGTTAATTAGCTTTCCAACAGAATACTCAGAACTGAAATTATCTCTCAATTTAATAATGAAATCGGAATTCTAGAGTGAAAAAACATGAAGTAAATAAAAGTAATATGTTTATTTTCGTGACAGGTAATATCAGAAATAAATTAAAATTATACTTAATAAAGTTAATGTTTAATGACTATAGTAAATCTTACATAAGAGTTGAACAAAAAAATAAATAAGATAAAATACATCATAAAAGGCTTTGAGGTCTCTAGCGTGTATACTTTCTGAGCTATGAATGAAATAAGTATAAAAAAAAACGGAAACGTGCTTTCCTTCGTTTTAAAAGTCGTGAATTCGTTTTAAATTTAAAATAAAATGAAAAATGTTCCGGGAATTTTCCGATTTACGTATAACTCAATTATTCTTACTTGAGTTATTCTGAAGATATTCCAAAAATTAGCTTGTCCACACTCAACATCCATCCAGCTCAAAACAGATGTGACCTAGATTACTAGGCAATGAGGTCTCCATAAGTAATAATTGGAGTAGAAATAGACGGTTCAATTTCATATGATATTACTATTTAAAAAAAAAAATTAAATCGTCCCTTTCAAAGAACATATTTTTTGTTTTAGGGTGGTTGTTCATTTGTTACGACCCTCTTAAAGCCAGGAAAGGGCTGATCTAGGGATGGGCGATTCTCGAATATAATCGTTTCGAATCGAAATGAAAAGATCGATCCACGAAAAAGATCGTCGAGCTGAGATCGATTCAAACGATCTACGATATAGATCCAATTCACGATTCCTTACAATTTCCTACGAAATTCGTATTTCATTTCGATTCCAATCGATTCTCATTGGAGAATCGCATAAAATAGGTCGATTTGAATATTTAATAACATGAATAATATATCTGTAACCTAAATGTAGAAAATATTAAGACTAGTTTTCATAAAAAAAAATATATAGTTAAAACTACTACTGTTACATCGTATTGAAATATATTTACTATTACATATATATGTTTATCAAATAAGAAAAAATACAATAGAATAATAATATTAGAGAAAAATGGTTATGCAAAGTAAGAGCTCAGTTTGAAACGTAATTTTTTTTTTATAATATCTTCTCGTTGAAGAAATGGAAGGTATTAAGTCTGAGTCGTTGTATAATGTTACTGTTTTATTAAAAGTCTTACGGCGCATCGACACAAATCTTGGCCATTAGCGCTGACGTCCAGGGTGCAGCCAGGAATTTTCTCAGCGAGCCCTGAGATGAGAAAATTTCTGGCGCCGGTGGGGATCGAACCCACCATCTCCCGCTTATGAATCTAGAGCGCTAGCCACTAGACCACGGGAGACCCCATAGGACACTGTTATGTGAAGTTCTTCTTCAGTTAAATAAATGAGAATTCTATAGAAATGAGATTAAGGAAAAATATGTGGGATTAAGGTATTTGAAAATACGCTATTCTAGATAAGACCTGTAACCTAAAAGTAGAAAAAATTAAGACTATTTTTCAAAAATAATATATAATGAAACTATTAGATACTGTTACATCGTATTAAAATATATGGGTACTATTACACACACACACACACACACACACACACATATATATATATATATATATATATAAAATCAGTCCCTTAACTGGCCTCGAGGGCCCTGAGGGGCAGATACTATAGAGGTATCTGATTTACGACCATACGGCACACTAGAGAGATAGTGTGGTCAGTACTATGCTCCGGTCGCCTGATTTTCCCCTTGGCTGCTTCGACTGCTAAAGTCATTAGCACCCAAGGTACCCATTGATAAATTTATTAAAGGCTGGGTTAGCCTAGGGACGGTCAGGGAGGCCGAATTCAACCCATGAACGAAATATATATATATATATATATATATATATATATATATATATATATGAAATAAGAAAAAAATAGAATAAAATAATAATAATAGAGAAAAATGGTTACGCAAAGTAAGAGCACAGTCGGCCCTTAAAGATCGATTCGTTAAAAGATCGGCCCTTGGAGATTGTTTAAAAAAATCGATATATCGTCTTAAAAAGATCGATCTTTTAAAAGATCGATTCAGATCGTCCATCTCTAGGCTGGTCTATTTCCTTACTAAAAATTCAAAACACTGGTGTGAAATAAACGCACAACCCCGTCAGTTCCCATAAATATTATTATCTTAATACTTTATTATTTCAATAGCTCTGTGAGGATTTAACTGAGCTATATTGAGATGCGAGACCAAACAAGCAGACGTGCAGGACTGAAGCTGAGAGGTAGGAAGAGCTGGGACAATGAGGAAGAACAAAGGCTGAGATAGGATCTACCCTCGAGTGGAGCCCATAACAGCTGGCACGTGGCTCACAAGGGTAGTGGAGAAAATGCGCAGTCATCCTAATATTCTTCATATATATATATATATATATATATATATATATATATATACATACATACACGTACATATATATATATATATATATATATATATATATATATATATATATATATATACATACAGGGTGACCCAGATAAGCGAGCCACAAGAGGAATAACTACTAAACGGTTTGAGATAGCAACATTTTTCGTAGAGGCAAAGTTGTAGTTCTCGTCGAGATCTATAAAATGGTGCCCTTGGAAATGATAACACTTCTAAGGGCTGAAATAGGCCTTTGAAGCGTAGGGTTTCCTTTTTACCCATATTTTGCATTATACTATAAAATGGTGCCCTTGGAAATGATAACACTTCTAAGGGCTGAAATAGGCCTTTGAAGCGTAGGGTTTCCTTTTTACCCATATTTTGCATTATACTATAAAATGGTGCCCTTGGAAATGATAACACTTCTAAGGGCTGAAATAGGCCTTTGAAGCGTAGGGTTTCCTTTTTACCCATATTTTGCATTATACTATAAAATGGTGCCCTTGGAAATGATAACACTTCTAAGGGCTGAAATAGGCCTTTGAAGAGTAGGGTTTCCTTTTTACCCATATTTTGCATTATACTATAAAATGGTGCCCTTGGAAATGATAACACTTCTAAGGGCTGAAATAGGCCTTTGAAGAGTAGGGTTTCCTTTTTACCCATATTTTGCATTATACTATAAAATGGTGCCCTTGGAAATGATAACACTTCTAAGGGCTGAAATAGGCCTTTGAAGAGTAGGGTTTCCTTTTTACCCATATTTTGCATTATACTATAAAATGGTGCCCTTGGAAATGATAACACTTCTAAGGGCTGAAATAGGCCTTTGAAGAGTAGGGTTTCCTTTTTACCCATATTTTGCATTATACTATAAAATGGTGCCCTTGGAAATGATAACACTTCTAAGGGCTGAAATAGGCCTTTGAAGAGTAGGGTTTCCTTTTTACCCATATTTTGCATTATACTATAAAATGGTGCCCTTGGAAATGATAACACTTCTAAGGGCTGAAATAAGCCTTTGAAGAGTAGGGTTTCCTTTTTACCCATATTTTGCATTATACTATAAAATGGTGCCCTTGGAAATGATAACACTTCTAAGGGCTGAAATAGGCCTTTGAAGGGAAGGGTATCCTCTTTACCCATATTTTGCATTATGCTATAAAATGTACTAACAAAACAAGGATGAATTGTGCAAACGGGGTTTCGACGCGTCAAGTAGTTCTCTGTAAAAATACGTTTTTATTTTCATGTATTCCTCATCTGAAATTCCAAAAATAGGCTCTTGAATTTATTTAAATAATATTTTTGTTAAGGGAGGGGTAATTCAGCATAGGAGAATGTGTCCAGAACTCAACATAACGATTCCCATTAGTGTGAACTGAAAAATGATAAACTTAAAAATTGAAGCTTTTAGACGTTTCAGTTAATTTACAAGACATTTGGTACAATATATCCGAGTACTAGAAATGTAAATGGGTGGTCAGTTTTGTAGAAAATTGTATTTACTTCCCTGAAGACCAATAAGTACATGTATTCAAAAGTCATGTTTGCGTAAGTTGCATACTTACTTTTTTTTTTTTTTTTTTTTTTTTTTTTTTTTTTTTTTTTTTTTTTTTTTTTTTTTTTTTTTTTTTTTTTTACGGCGCATCTACATCTAGGTCATTAGCGCCGACATCCAGGGTGCAGCGGGGAATTTTACCAGCGAGCCGTGGGATGATAAAATTCCTGCCGGAGGTTGAGAATCGAACCCACCATCTCCCGCTTATGAATCCAAGGCGCTAGCCATTAGACCACGGGAGACCCCCATAATTTGTTGTATACACTTTCTTACTCTCATTTTATGACAAGACAGACCGTCTCGTCATAAAATGTGAGTAAGAAAGTAGTGATTGGCCCATTCTCAGTCTCGTAATCATTATTTCTAGTAATTTATTACTCGATGACCAGATATTCCTTTATTTCTTGTTATTGGTACTGTGTGTCTATGTATTTTGCCACATTTTGTTTTCTAAAGAGTCAATCCATTTGAAATGTTCCAGAAAAAAAAAATAATCTTGTTGCTTGATCATTTTAGAAAAAATTGATATTTTTACCATCAATTACATACGGAATCAGTAGTTCAAAGCAATTTTTAAAACTTTTTTAGAGTCAAACGTTTAAAAATGGCAGCCATCTTTGTTTCACCGCGCTTGCAGATTTTTGAGTTTATAAGCTGTTACGGTAAACTCATTCTCTCAAAACTGGTAAACCATAGATCAATAGTTCAGACATCATTGTTTTTCGCACATTCTGCTCTATATTTTATATCTTCTTCACTATTTGAATATTTTGAAGTCCAATGCCTGAAAACTGTCATTGCAAACAACTGTTTATATTTCTCAGAATGCCGTTTTTGAGGGTATTGTTTAGCATAAGGGGATGTATATCAAAGTTGATTTTTGGCATGATAATAAACCTTACTAAGTAGATTGTATTAAAAGTATTCTTAACCCTGATATTTGTTACATTTTTTTTTCTTCAAATTTTCGGAATTCCATATGTAATTGGTGATAAAAATGTCAATGTCTTCCACCTATGTCCAAAATGGTCAAGCAACCAACTTTGGACCACTTGATATGGATACAGTTGTTAGTAAGTTTGTGAATTTCTTGTAATCTAATTCTTTCTTAGTCCACTTTTAGTTTTTTTGTTCTATTTTGCCTTCTCTGTCTGCATGTGAGTTGTCAGATAAATATCCAGGTGTCCAAAACATTTTCACACGTTCTTGTAGATATTTTTAACTATAATCACAGTCTTAATAAGTGATTCACTTTGAAATGTTATGCTTTTAGCCGCAGTATTCTTCTAAGAGATTGTGCACTTCTTCGATATAAGTAGAGCAGAATTCGTTCAGAGACATGTAGACAGAAGAACAATAGACCAACCTTTAAAGGACCTTTATTCCCTGATGAAGAGCCTAATATTAGGCTAAGCCTAGGCTCTGCTCTAAATAGGCAGCCTATCCACTTTAGGCTGGAATCCGGGTCATAGCGCAGCGCTCTACGGATATAGAGCCTCCATAGATATCTTTATTTTTATAGTATATAAACAAATATAGGCTTATAGAAAATTCTGGTATAATCAAAAGATTTAAGGACACTTCTTTGTATCAATTTCAGTATTTTCTAATTATTTACTGTTACTATGTACTGGCTGCCAGGCCATGAAGACATCGTTCTTAGTACTCCAGTAGACATACAAGCAAAACAGACATCCGGACCAGGACTTTTGGATGAAAGACACGGCATTAATTTTACAAATGTTACAGAAAACATTTCGTCAAGTCACGTTGTACACCAGGATTGGTGTTGTCGCGTTTTTAGAGACACACAAATCATTGTTATTTTCGAAATCTATAGGTTCTGATATGAACATTTTCTAGTCAGTAAGCGGGTTTCCTCCCTTTGGAGGAAGGGACAAATGCGCTAAAAATAACTGAGAATTGTCAAGGAGGTCGAAAATCAAACCATTTTGCCCTGAAATCGAAACCGTTATTGACAAATACAGAAAAAAAACAGAGTCAAATACAAATAATAATTATTCAGCCTAAGTTAGCGCTACTTTCAGAAAAATTAAATATTTGAACATTGTAGGATGTTGATTGTAAGTATATATAGAAATATATTTACAAAATATTTTATTTATTTATTGCTTGATCGTAACGGAGACGATTAGCAAATTAATGTTATTTATGTTGCTTGACCGCAGCGATGGCGATTCGCAAATATGAAGATATGTATGGAAACGTCAGCTTTTAAACGTCGAGAGTTTTAGTAAATATAATAACTAAATAAAGAACAAATTATAATAATCATTAATACAATTTTGGAGAAAGTATAAGTTGAATAAATTTAGATAAAAATAAAACGTTACAAAATAATAAATAAATTATTTACAAAATAAAACAAGAGCTTGAAGCCTTTGTTAAATAGAATGCGAAGCGTCACAAAAAAATGTAGTGAAGTGTTGACGAACAGCGAGGGTTTGGCCCGAATTAAGTGCCACGCCCACTTTTCAACAACAAAAAATACTTCCCCCTTCAACCCTACATCAATCCCATCAGGAAAAGCTCTTTTTCCGCTAAAACCCTTACTAACTGAATTTCTTTCTTCCTACTGCTCTCTGGGTGTATCCTAACTCATGCACACTTTAGGTAATGCTCCGTAACAAACTCAATAACAACAGGAATATCTTAGCCCTAAAGGATCATGTATGGGATGAATATTTGAGGCCTCTGTTAAAAAAGAAATGAAAAATATCTGGGAAAAAGTTTTATTAATTTAATAGACATAATTTTTAGCCCAGAGGGCGAGTGGTGGGTCAGTGGTAGAGCACTTGACTAAAATACTGGAGGACCTGAGTTCAATTCCCGAGCACAAATTAAAGATTTTTATTTTCTCATCAAGAGGCCGGTGCTGTATGGTTATGAATCAGATACCATTATGGTGTCTGCCCCTCTAGGCTCTAGTAGAATATATATATATATTTATAAATATGGCAAAGGTCCAAATAATAGTACTCCAGATTCTTGCACTATTTTATTTTTGATACGCCCTAGCAAACAGGATGAAACTGATCTGTAACGGGATTTGCAAAATTAAGGACCAAATAAATAAAATAAATTCAAAATATAACGTATATAAAGTTAAATGTAAAGATTGTAACAAGTGCTACATAGGGGAATCATCACAAATACTAAAGAATAGAATTAAGCAACATGCCAAAAATATAGACGAGAAATCAAATAAAACAGCTCTAACGGACCACGCATTTAAGAACGGACATACATTTGACTTGGACGACATAGCAATAGTTGACAAGGACAGAAACAATATTAAGCGAAAAATAAAGGAAAATATCCACATAATAAAAAACAGGAACTCGGTAAATAAACAAACAGAAATTAAATTTTTAGATAAAATATTTTACAATAACATTAGAAAATAGCGAACAATCCAAGGGAAAAAGCAATAGTACAAACCTTTATACAACTTATCTTAATAAGCTGATTACTAAGCCTCTCGACACAGGTATTTAGCTAGCCTCAGTCATAGTATGGGTGGCGAGCTGACCACACATAGGGTATGTACAATATAACAATATTATTTCTATTATTATATTTTACATATAAAGTTTAGGGGTTAGTATAGGAATTTTAATGTTATTCGGTGTATATTTATTATTAAATTTACTAAAATAAGGTATTAAAAATTTGTAAAAAATGTTTTTAGGATTTAGTGGCCCCTGAGGAGGTGGCATAAGGCCACGAAACATGTAGGGCGTATCAAAAATAAAATAGTGCAAGAATCTGGAGTACTATTATTTGGACCTTTGCCATATTTATAAAAATAAATAAATGTACATAAATAAAGGTCACAAATCATGGAATTGAATATATATATATATATATATATATATATATATATATATATATATATATATATATATATACACAGGGTGTCCCAAATAAGACGGCTGAAACTAATTTTGCGGCCAAACGGTTGTTCTGAGAAAAAAATGCCAGAAGTAAAAGTTGTAGGGCTTGACCTAAGCTTTCTAAATAGTTCGACTATTTAACATATTTACCGCGCATGCGTGCTCGGCGCTAGTCGAAATGTTAGGGTTTGCAGATGACCCCTATTATTATGCACACAATTTTAAAGAGAATTAAAAAACAAAAACTTTGCCGCAAACCACACTTCGATATCTTTAAAATCAAATGAGTTCCGTGCGATTCAAATTTTATTGTTTTAAAGTAAAACGATTTTTTGTAGGCCTTTACAGTGGTTGGTTATGAATGTGTGATACAAGACTTTATGGTATTTTTTCCTCAACGTTCTAAAAACAATATGGCCGATTCTCTAAAAGAAATATTTTTCCTAATAACTTTAATCAAATTGAAAATTTGTAAAGTTATTAGGATAAGACTAAATAATTAAAAAATGTATCTTTTAGCGCGGTTCCTCCCTCCCCCATAGGGAGGAACCCCGCTTATAAGGTTGATACAATGAAACAATCCGGAAGTGCCGACAAGAAAATTTCGCGTTTCAGAACCCCTAGAGACCGAAAATAACGGTGGTTCAAATTTGTATATATATATATATGTATATATTTATTTATATATATATATATATATATATATATATATATATATATATTTGTCTGTTCGCTCATTTCTGGCTTCCCTGATGGTCCGATTATGATGAAATTTGGTACAAAAATCTGTCGTCCAATTTGGAAGGTCAAGTTCGTTAACCAGCAAAATCCGCCCACTGGAAGATGGCGTTTGGGGCAAAATTCGCGCAAAAAAAATCGTAACGCTTACGTTTTTGAGTTCATAAGCTTGTAAGTACTCGTTTTATAGGCTTCTTGGGCTAGGAAAACGAATGAAACCATTTTCAAGGCGATAGCTTTAACCATTTTCGAGAAAACTGAAAAAATAATTTTTGAATGCCGTTTTTGGTTTGGGTACTTAGAATCATGGGATTCAGTTGAAACATTTACTGCATCTTCTACTTTCATTAAAACTAATATGTTGAAATTTTGGTTGCGTTTGGAGTTAAGGAAGGGTTAATAAAATATTTTATTAACAGACATAAAAAAGTTTTGGTAACTTTGTATACTTTCCTTAATATCTCGAAAAAGGTTAAGAATCTTGGGAAACAGAAGAATACCATTGGAAAGGTTACTAAATACTCTACAAAAAAGATTCTAATGAAAGTTTTGATTAGGCGATGTCAATCGGAGAAATAAGTGCTTAAAACTTTAAAGTAATTGATTTCGCTTATTCGAACTGTTCTTTTTGTCTTTGATTTTGATACTTAAAATTATGGGATTCAGTTGAAACATTTTCTGCATGTTTGAATTTCATCAACACTAATATGTTAAAATTTCGGTTACGTTTGGAGCTAAGGAAGGATTAGAATAAAATATTTTATTAACAGACATGAAATGTTTTGGGAACTTCGTATACATTCCCTGATATCTCGAAGACGGTTAGGAATATTGGTAAACGGAGGGTTACCATGCGAAAGCTTACTAAATGTTCTACAAAAAAGATTCTGAAACAATTTTTGATTAGGCTATGTCAATCAGAGAAATAAGTGCTTAAACTTTGAAGTAATTGATTTCGTTTATTCGAACGGTTCTTCTTGTTTGTTTTTATTCCTTGTTGTTTTTTCATTGGTTATAGTAGGATAATGTATTTGACAATAAAACAGATTAATTAAAATAAGAAAAGCAATTCATTGTTAAAAATATATCAGGCTGTACCGTATGAAATGTCAGTTTTGGATTTGTCGATTTCCTTCAAATGTCTTGAAACTGTCGAGGCTCCTATTCCGAGTTCTTTGGCATATTCCCTAGTGTTTTTAATTACTTATAGTAGTCAAATGTATTTGTCAATAAAACAGGATACGTATAATTAGAATCAATATTTTGTTTGTTAGAATTCGAAGATGCCAAATGAATATCTAGATTACAGGTCTGGTGTTGATTTCGTTCTTTAGAATTATTCTTGGTATTCCCTATTTTCATCTGTTACCCATAGTTTTTTATTGTTAGTAGGTTTTTCTTATTGATTATAGAATATAAATCTATTTGGCTATAAAACAGGATACGTAAAATTAGTGACAATATTTCGGAGATTTTTGAGCGAAATACTTTTAAGATTTTCTACCACCACGAACGGCTTTTTTCCTCTATTTTTATCCACTAGATAGGCTTTATTTTGCATATTATTCTATATAAGTTTTATTCAGCAGGGGATTCTGATGAAATGTCGTGTTTTTGGTGTGGATTTTAAATACGATGTATCTAAGATTGGATAACATTAGCGAGTCTACATAGTTAAGAACCGACGACGGAGGATTACTTCTTGCTATGATTTAGTCTACATATGTATATTAAGTCCTGTATATTAAGTCCTAAATCCAAAAAATAAACTTCACAACGGTTAGATACTATGAGCGAATATGGCGGTTCAATGCTCGCAGAAGCAGAAGGTCCACAGGAAATTTACCTGCTAAGAGTTAATCCTCAAGAGCTGTAAATATACCCCAGGTATCTGCCGACACAAATACAAAGCCTAGGCGGAGAGCACCCCAAAAACACAGATCCAAACATAGGTTATATACTAAATATTCATAAAGACTACTTAGTTGTAAACCGATTCATCAATTAGCAATCAATAGTTTTCAACAAAGGTTATATACTAAATATTGATAAAAAGTATTTAATTAGAAAAAAAAAACAATATTCCACAAGACTTGTTTTTGGTCCATTTGTATCTACTCCATAGACTTAATTAGGTATATTATTCTATTGTAGTTGGGCAACTAAACTTTGTTTTATTTTGTTAAATAAAGTTTTTTTTCTTGACTTGTTATTCGTCAAGACTTTTATTTGTCCTTGTGTATTAACTAGATAGGTTTTATTCGGCATGTTATTCTATATAGGCTATATTAGGCAGGGTATTCTACTCAATGTTGTGTACTTCTTCTTGATCCTTCTGTACATGGGCGTATATAAAAACAATTTCGGGGGGGGGCTGAGACCATTTCCAGGGTATGGAATACTAAATATTTAGAGCTTGGAATAGTTTTAGGCAACTAAAACGCTATTACACGTAAAATAAAATATGTTTTATGAACTAAGTGATCTTATTTAATTTATTTTTAAGGGTTTTACGAGAAGTTTTTATCATCAATTCAAAATTTCGGGAGGGGCTGCAGCCCCCTCAGCCCCCCCCTCATATACGCCCATGCTTCTTTATCCACTAGAAAGGCTTTATTAGGCATATTTTGTATTGATTTATAGAGCTTTGCTTTAGAATGAGAGCCAGATTTTTTTAATTTCCGCTTCTGTGTAAAAGTTAGCTACTGTCGGTGTCCCTGACACCTTAATATCACTTTTATTCGAGATGTTCGAGAGGATTTTGACAATTTTCACGAGATATATAAAAAAAAATAAGTTTATTTCTTTTCTAAGCTTATCAAATGGCACTAGGGACATGAACGGAACCGCGCTAAGATGCTGCAGTTCCTGCGATTCGAACTTTTTTTTAAGTATTTAGTCTGATTTATCGTTTGAGACGTACAATTTAAGTGATAACCCTATTTCATTGATAGATTAAATAAAAAATTGTAAAGAAAGGTCTTATCTTGTATCCATTTTACTGTATGTTTATTGCTTCAAAAATGAATGCCACCTTCATCATCGAGACACTTTTGAAGGCTGGAACATATGCTGTCAACTGCTCTCAATACTTGTTCCTCCAATTTGTCTCTGCATGCTTCAGTAATCTTTCCTCACATTTGGTCTTGTGTACTAGGCAGATTAGAATAGACCATATTTTTAAGTGTACCCAAAAGGAAGAAATCCAGCGGATTGTGATCTAGCTGGCCGAGAAATAGGGCCACCCCTGCCAATCCAACGGTTTCTGAATATGGAGGTTACAGCATTCCTATCTTTTTGGAAATAATGGGCTGGACAACCATCCTGCTGGAACCACATTGTACGTCTTGTCTCTCGTGGTATGTTTTCCATGAGCTCTGGAAATCGGTCCAAGAGGAATGTCCTGTAAGCATTCCCTGATACGGGACCTTCCAAAAAATATGGGCCGATAATTTTACTGCCCAGAATTCATGATTTTACCGACCACCGATACTGGTTGTCCAGCTGCTTTGTCCAGTAAGGGTTATTCATGGACCCATAATGTGAGCTATGCCTGATCACGGACCCATCACTTACAAATGTGGCTTCATCACTGAAGAGAGTATTCCTCATAAATATCCTGTTTTGCCGGAAGGAATTGATTCCCCACCGCCAGTATTCCTCCCTCACTTCCATATCCCTATTTGAAAGGACTTGATGGAAAGATATGTGATAAGGGTGGTACTTACTGCGCTGAATTGTCCGGTGAACAGTTCCTCTTAAAATTCGTGTTTCTCTGCCAATCTGCCGAACACTAAATAATAATAAAGAGGATCGGCCATATTTTTTTCAGAAAGTTGAGGAAAAAATACCTCAAAGTCATGTATCACACATTCATAACCGACCACTGTAAGGGCCTACAAAAATCGTTTTAATTTAAAACAATAAAATTTGAATCGCACGAAACTCATTTGATTTTCAAGATATCGAAGTGCGGTTTGCGGCAAAGGTTTTTTTTTTTTTTTAATTCCCTTCAAAATGATGTGCATAATAATAGGGGTCATCTGCAAACCCCAACATTTCATCTAGCGCCGAGCGCGCATGCGCGGTAAATATGTTAAATGGCTGACATATTTATAAAGCTTAAGTCAAGCCCTACAACTTTTACTTCTGGCATTTTTTTCTCAGACCAACTGTTTGGCCGCAAAATTAGTTTGAGCCGTCTTATTCGGGACACCCTGTATATAAATATATATATATATATATATATATATATATATATATATATATATATATATATATATATATATATATATATTTATTTATATTTGAACCTCCGTTAATGGTTTTAACTTCTACTCCAGGGTACATCTGGATTGGGTTGAATGTTGAGAGGTAGCAAGCTAATTTTTGGGGTAATTATTTTTTTTTTTTTCTACGGCGCATCTACATCTAGGTAATTAGCGCCGACATCCAGGGTGCAGCGAGGAATTTCACCAGCGAGCCGTGGGATGATAAAATTCCTGCCGGAGGTTTGGAATCGAACCCACCATCTCCCGCTTATGAATCCAAGGCGCTAGCCATTAGACCACGGGAGACCCCTTCTTTGGGGTAATAACATCAAAATAACACAAGTAACAAAAATTGAGCTATCGATAAATCGAAAAATTCTCAAAGCATTTTTTTTTAATATTAAAAAACATATCGCTTCAGTATTTCTAAAGTGACACAACTCCAGACTCAGTTTTATTCACACCGTCATAGTTATGATTATGAAAAACATGGTAAATAACTCTTAATCAACCATCAAAACTGTATGTACCTAGCTTCAGAGCTTGTACACCAGAGGGCACTTGTGTCACCCTTCTTGTCTTAAGCCCCCTACATAGGCAAGAGTGTCACATTTTCAGTTGAGTTATATTTTGAGTTGTGTCACGTTAGAAATACTAGTGCGATATATACAAAATCACGGTTTTTTTGTAGTTCTTTCACTCATAGCTCCGAAAGTATTCATGCTAGTGACATTCTCAGACGTGAAAATATTCTTCTTCTTCTTTTTCTCCCTCTTGTGCCATTTCTAGCGTCGAGGAGCCTCGGTAAATTTCAGCCATTCCTTCCTGTTCCTGTTAAGCTACTTCATTTGGTGAAGGGGTTTGCCTCTTTTCCCTCCAATACTCTGGGTGTTTTCCTCTTAGGAGATCTTAAGCCGTCCTTGCGGTATTTTCCCAGACTGTCGAGCTTGTGAAAATATTCCTACTGATATTTCTTCAAATTTTAAATTATTTAGTAACGTCAATATTGATTCTCGGGATTAAAAAACAGGGGTTTCCTCACAATATTTTTTTTCGAAAGCATAAAATGAATTTCATATTTCTGGAAGAACATATTGACTATAAAATAGAACAAAAAATGAGCCCAGATGTAAGCAAGTATATTACTTGTGCCATTAAACTGTGAAATAAGTCGGCTTATAATGAAATAATTAGTTATATAATTTAGGAATGGCAATTTATTTTGTTGTTCTCTTGTGTTATACCGAGATCAAGTATGTTTATAATTTATCTTTTACATAAGAAATTCTTAATTTTCATATGATCTTCTAAGAAAGGCTTTTCAAGTTGAAAGGATCTAATATATTGCCCCATAATATATAATATTCGCTCATATGATGAGAATGAAGGAGTATTAATAATTCGCCAAAAGGGCGACAAAGTAAAGGTGTAACGACAAAAAGCCGAGGCTAATATCGGGGACAGTGACATGGACTAGCTGTCAGATCCTACAAAGCGAGCGGGGAGAGGGGGTGAAGCGAAATGAGAGGACCACGGATATTGCGGGAAGCCTAACGCCAACCACTCAACCTGGGGCAGCTTCTTTTACTTCAAAAGGTGAATTAGACGGATACACTTCGGGCTTCAGTATAATACTATCTCATAATTTGATTGAATCTTTAGGGTCGTTCTTGTCAGTCTTTATTTACTCTCAATCTGTTAGAGCGTTTCCGCCCTCCTTCCATAAGGAGATAACCCGCTTATCAATATGATGTAATCCGGAAGTCTAGGAAGGAAAGAAGTCGGAACTAGAAAAGCTTACGTTTGAGAACCAATAGATCACGAAAATTACATAGGTTCAAATGTGTCTGTGTGTGTGTGTGTGTGTGTATGGGCGATAGGGGTGGCGGGGTCGGGGCGAGAGCTGAAGAGGCAAAGAAGGGCATATCCAAATGAAAGACAGGTCACAGATCCCAGGAAGCATGCAGGCTTGCTAGCCAGTGAAACGGTGTTTTCAGGTGGAAAGTTTTGGTGTAATTATTTTGATTGGCTTATTCTATGCTTTTGGGATGCTGAACACGAATCTGAAGTTGTCCACCAGAAATTTGCTCGGCAAATATGAGAAATCATTAAAAATAATGTTTTTTAGTTGTTTTCAGCTTATAACTTGCAAAGCAAGCTATTTACGCGAAAAGTGAATCTGTAGTAAAATAAATAAGATAAAATTATCTAGAATTTATGTCTCTAAAAATGTTTTCGTACATCGCAAGGTTTCTACGCAAAAGAGTGTAGAAATACGGGAGAAATCAGTAATGTTTGCATAAAAACAAAACATAGTGAATGAATCATTGCAATTTTAGTGAATGAATTTATCTACAGCGCCTCGAATTTGAGCGTATTTTCTGTAAAACTATAGCTGAAGCCCTTTGTAGCCCAAAACTCTCCCTTACTAATTTAGGGTCTCCAAACGTGAGGGGATAGGCGAAAACAACTAAAAAAACATTATTTTTAGTGATTTTTTGATGATTTCTGTTTGGTGGACAACTTCAGATTCGTGTTCATCACCCCAAAACACATATAATAAGCCAATCAAGATAATTAAACCCCTTTTTCAGCACCGTTTGATTGGGCAATTCGCCAATGGTAAAACGAGGAGTCAAGAATTAAGTAAGAATAATGTCGTAAGTAAATGATGAATGTTGGCGACTGCAACTAGAAGTAAGGAGACAATTACTCGTACAGACAGCTATATTTCTATCCTCTGTGCTATATATAACCACATCAATACCTTCCACCAATAGGCAATGGCTCTCAACCCTTTTATACAACAATAACAATGGTCTACATAATTGTGCATCGATTTAAGAGCCTAATCGATATGGAAACGTTTATTGTCTATGTTAAGCTATTAGAATCTACTATGTTCCTACCATTAATGATGGCACAAGGTTCCTTCTACGGTCTAAATAGGGTGGAAACCCGCTTATGCGGTCGTGACGAAATCAGGTTAGTAAGGCAGAATCAAAGTCAGTTAGTTTCGATCTTTCAGTTGATGCTAAGAAGAAAAAAAACTAACAAAAAGCACGGAGAAAAATTAGTACATATAATAAAAACATAAAACTAAAATATTTTAAATCAAAAATACATACCTTTCGTCAGTAAGTCGTAAGGAAGGGTTAATTTGCTACGTTGTCTATAGTCAGTCAGTATATGTTTAATGGTTAGTTCTGTTGCCTATTCTACACGTGGGTCTTTTTTTCCTGTCCTGGATAATATAGCTTCTTCTCGTCGAGAGAATTGTTCTTTTACCCAGGCTTTTGTCGTATTCTTAATTTCCTTTTTTTAGCAATTAGTTTTCTACCAATTTTGTTCCCATTCGAACAATTTGTTGGTTTGTGAGGTTTTACTTAAGTCTGATGTAGACTTTTGTTTTTACGTCAGGTATGGGTCTATTTGTAGGTAGTTTCGCTTGTACAGCTGTAGTTATTTTAATATATTCCTGTCCAGGTAGCCAAAGGAGTGTATTTTTTTGTCTTTACTTTGTAGAATGTTTTTTTTTTTTTTTTTTTTTTTTTTTTAGTAAATATGTTTATGATAATTGGATGTGTAATGTAAATGCTATGTAAGGCCTTAAGGAACTTAAAGAATCAGTACAAACAGTGATCGTGCCAGTTTGTGCTTCATGAATGTTGGTCAGTGCTAAAAGTACTATGTAGAGTTCAGCTGTATATGTATGTGTCCTGGTAATTTGATTCGATAAGTATTGTCTTTTACAATGGCAGCTGCCTCTGTTCCAGAGTTCGCCTTGGATCCGTCAGTAGAAGTGTATAATATTTTTGGATTTTATCGAATTAGAGATTTTTTTTTTTTTTTTTTTTTTTGAAGGCACATCGACATCTGGACCATTAGTGCCGACATCCCTGGTGCAGCCAGGAATTTTCTCAACGAGCCGTAAGATGAGAAAATTTCTGCCGCCGATAGGACTCGAACCTACCATCTCCCGCATTAGAATATAACGCGTCAGCCACTAGACAACGGGGAGATCCCGAATTATGGAGTTGATTGTATTTTTGTAAATAATCGGGATATTGTTTCTGTCTTTTTATATTTCGTTAGTGCCAAGTCAATCCTTAAGTTTCTCAATCTCCCAGGTGGTGTGTCGGTGAATTTGTTTTTAAGAATTGAAGATTCCGTTAAAATTATCGATTTCGTATTTATTTTTAGTATAGGTAGGATATATTTTATTTTAGTGAATTCTATTTTAGGGTAATGTATGAAGTCGTTACATGACTTTAATTTCTAATCGTGTAATGATCGTTTCCCAATGAATGGACCATGAATGGAAAACCATTTGTTAGGCCTGATTCTCGAGTGTTGGGGGGAGGGGGGGTTAAGTGATTAATGGCCTAGGAGTATTTATAGCTGATACATTGATTACAATAGAAATATAAATTATGGCCGTCTATCACTCCTTAATGGCCTCAGAATATTTTCTTTAAATTTCCCCTGTTGCTAGACAGTAGTAAATTTATAGTGAGAAGCTTTAATGTTTTAATCAATATTTTCATTTTGTATTATTTATGGTTTCGTAATATAATATTTACTTAAGATTAGTTACAATCTCACGTTCAATATTGACTTTAATTTCACTTAAATCTGTCCGACTGATTTAATTTTCCTTCAAATGAACGTGTCACATCTCTTACTTTTTTATTTATTGTTTTGTCCTACTTGGCGATGAAACAATTCAATCTTTATTTCAATGAAAAAAAATTAAAACGTTTATGTGCTGCTAAACAGTGTATGTTTCATAATTACTCAGCCACTCAAAAAAAAAAAAAAAAAAAAAAAAAAAAAAAAAAAAAAAAAAAAAAAAAAAAAAAAAAAAAGTTCGGACCCAGAGACCAGACCATGTTTACTATATGTTTTAGGGGTCGCTGAACCCGAATCAGGGGTAGGAAAAAACCTGTACTTTTTGTTTAAGCCCCACCACCCAAAATTCATAATTTAGGATATTTTACAGTATGATATTTTTATTCAAGTCGTTAACCAAAATAAACGACGATTTCCTGTGTACCCTTAGTGCTTGAAAATAGTAATTTTTTGAGACCTCAAAGAACTCGTTTGTTCCATTTGGAGCGAAGTTACAGCCCTTTAAATATATGACTTTTCTAAATAAATCGCGTTTTTGCTTATATTTTAGTATTTAAATGTTTTCTAATACATACAATCTTTGAGTTTACATGCAAAAATTGACCTAAATCCTGATTAGAAAAAATCAGACATCTCCAAAAAATGTAAATTTATCTTAATTCAACAATGAGATTAATTGAAATAATATTAAGTATAGATAATAATTGTAATGATTTAAATAAGATACTGAAATATTATAAATGTTATTAATTTTTATATCAACTATTTTATAAATTATTCTTTAAGTAAATTTTGGAACTTTTGGAGTTGGAACGTGCTTCCATTCATTACGAAGACAACTTATATAAGGATCTCAAAAGATTAAATGTTTATTTACAATGTATTCCTTCGTGGCAAATTTCTTGTGTTAAATTCTCTAAAATTATTATGACGTTCCTCTTGGGCTTCTTCAGATAAGTCACCTATTGGAATGGAAAATTGCTTTATAATATTTTTTACATGTATCAGAATCTTGGGAAGTGATGCTGGTATATGATACTAATTTAAAAAAAGTAAAATTGAATCAGCTTTCCAACGGTATACTCTGAACTGAGATTATCTCTCAATTTCAATTATTTAATTGGACTTCTAGAATGAAAAAACATCAAATAAATAAAAGCAAAGAAAATTTAGAACGGAATATGTCTGGAACGGAGTGAGATAGAAACGTGTGGTTGGTATGGTTCAAGTACAATTTTTGTGTAGTTTCACCCCCTGGAGTATTGGCATTAACTTAAGGGAATAAAGAAGCAATCAAGGCATGCCTGATTCAGGGAAACATTAAAAAACTAACAAATGGTCGTAGAGATTAAGAGCAGCTTGAACTTGAATATAATTGGAGCGTAAGGGCAAAGGAATGAGTTGGCCAAGATAGAGAGCACGCTCGAGTAACCCAGGACCAAAGGATCTTCAAGAACAATAGACACAAACCACTGAGGAGACTCCAACCTGTAGGTTCTAATAGTCAACAGATATTCAGCCAGACTTTTCATATATCAGCCACCGATTTATCTTATCACTTAAGTATCTGTCGAACTTCAACATGTAAGCTTCACTTTAAAAAAAAAAAAAAATCGGTTTTAGCGCATTTTAGCTCTTTCCACAGACAAGAAACCTATATATGACGCCACCCCTGTGTAAGAATCAGGGGTCTATGATCTCAAGAAAAACCTGTTTTCAAATTTATCTTTTATTTTTTTCAGGTATTCTCCTCTATAAAAACGGCCGATTTGACTGGTCAACTTCAAATTTGCCTTTTACATGAAAATCTAGTCTATATTTTTCAAATACTACTCACTCACTGACTCACTAACCTTTCATCGCCTATCCCAAATCACTCGACAGAAAAAATTGATATTTTGCATGGACACTCCCTGAAGAACGAAGATAGGTTTTTTTTATATTCATATTATTAAGTATTTTTAGAGGGGTTTGAAGTTTTAGTTGGTTAGAGAAGGCACGCTTAGGCAGCAAGCGTTGCTAGGAAGATAACATGTCGGCTGTTATCGTACTGTATCTATTTTATAGTATTATTTTTATTTGGGGTTATGATGGCAGACTCTGATTTATTATTTTTTATTAAATTTTAACGTCCATTTATTATTAACTACGAAGTTTAGGACAGGTTATCTATAGGTTACCACCCTTTTCTAGCCAAGATAGGGCTGATGCCTTTTCTTTTTTCTAAAGAAAAGCCACCACCCCTAGTGGGAATCGAACCCACGCCCTTTGGCACGGGTTTGCCAACGTTTTTTTGAATATCAAAAAAACCTGTCTTCGTTCTTGAGGGAATGTCCATGCAAAATCTCAAATTTTCTGTCGAGTGATTTGGGCTAGGCGATGATAGATTAGTGAGTCAGTGAGTGAGTGGTATTTGAAAAATATATAGTAGATTCTAATAAATCACGTTAAGTGCTCACGCCTTATACGTGATTTATTTGAAATAATCTGTGATTTTGTCCCTCATAGAGTTTCCGCTATACCTGGAGATGGTCCATCCGAGGTACAGCGTAAATATCCGGAACCCTTGCACAGCCTCCTCACGCATCAGCATCCCCAGTCAGAACACTTCTTGGTAATGCTCGCAAATATAATGGGTTTTTCCAAATGACATCTTGGAAAATAACTTTTTAAATTTTAACGTCCATTTATTATTGACAACAAATTTTAACCTGCACTGGTTAAACTCCTGTTACTGGTGACCTTTAGATAACGGGTTATCTTTAGGTTATCTGTTGATTGACACTTGTCCGGAACGCCCCAGTGTCTAGAAACATTATACTTTGATTACTTATCAATTGATGAATAACATATTGTATGACGGGAACCGTGCTATAATAAATTGCACAAAATTATGTAGTACCGTTAATTTTGATAATACATTATTTAACGCAATAAAATAACTACTTTTCTGGCGTGACGAAGCACAGGTATTCAGCTTGTATTAAATACGGCACAAATAAACAATAAGAGCTAAATATGAATTTTAACTTGTATATTTATCCTTCAGCGAGTGAAATACTACCAATATAGTATACTTTCATGTACATGAAGTAGTAAATTTTCCTTTTATATGAAAATATAATATATTGATAGTATTTCACTCCCTAAAGATAAATATACAAGTTAAAATTCATATTTAGCTCTTATTGTTTATTTGTACCATATTTAATATAATACGGGGAGCGCGTAAGATTTATTACGTAGATGATGATAATACCGAATGAATGATAAGAAGGCTTTGAAAAAGAAGCATGGGAATTTCTTAGAGCAGTCGTTCATTGTTTTTTGGGCAATAAGAGAAATGATAAAATATAAATAAATAAAAATTAGTGATTTATAATTGAAGGGGTCGGGGAAAATAGTGTCAAGCAAAATTTTTATCAAGACTTAACTAAAGCTGCTTTGTGTTGGATGTTATGTGGGTCCATCAGTCTATGATGATGCTACTAAAATATTACTACAGAGTGCTCTTTATGCTACTTAATCGTGTTGGCACTAACCATTTCAACTCATAGTCCCACATAATATACAACATATAGCTGGTAAAGTTAAGTTTTGTCAAAAATGTTGCTTGGTCCTATCTTGCCCTGAACTATTCAAATAATAATCAACCAATTTTATATAATTAAATTGCAATAAAGGTTTGTACGAACCTTCCAGGCAACCTAATATATAAAAGAAACTTTGTTCTCCCTAAATTGTTTTCAAATTGTTATTACTATTGGAAACATAATGTAAGCATTGGCCAGAAGAGATACAGCTGATAGCTTTTTGAATTTCGCCGAGTAGTTCCAGACTGCAGTATTAGATCGCCATTAGAAGCAAAGCACAGAGGCAGCATCTGTCGGAATCTTCGCCAGAGATTCCATCTAGATAGATAGAGCACCGATTCCAGCGAGGAATCAGACGGGTCTTTAGTAGGCGATAAAGAGCCTTATCTTGGGAATCGCCTGGTTATAGATCAGTCCATCAACCAAGGCGTGGAGTTAAGACCTATATCATTTCAGTACTTTCACAAGTTTACATGTGAAGAGAATCATTCGTTATTTATGCCTTATGATATGTTTTATTGCTTTAAAATGAAATTAAATTAAATTTTAACGTCCATTTATTATTAACTACGAATTTTAGGACGGGTTATCTATAGGTTACCACCCTTTTATAGCCAGGATAGGGTTGATACCTTTTCTTTTTTCTAAAGAAAAGCCACCACCCCTAGTGGGAATCGACCCCACGACCCTTTAGCATGTTATTGCTTTAAAAAAAAAGTAAAACATTTTCTCTATTGCATTTCTCTAAAACAGGTTAGTTATTAAAAACTCTTTCAGATAGTTCATTTGGGAGGGAAATTTTCTTTTCTGTTTGGCGTCATGATGATGAACTGCGTCATCTTAGCGTGAGCCGTTCTTATCCGCGGTGTCATTTTGAAAGCTTGAAATAGAAACAGATAATGTTTAGTCTAATTATTTATTCAGAAACAGTTTTTTTTTTAAAAAAATAATGAAATATTCTCCACATTTTTTGATGCGCTGTTGAAAAGTATTTTATGACAGAAAACACTTAATAATTAGCTGATGTCTTTATAATTAGCGCGCTCTGATGTAACACTTCGAAAACGTCAGATAAGTTTGCTTGGTAATAATAATGAAGTTGCACGGGTTTATATAAGTCTTAAAAATATTCGAATATTCAAATATATTTGAACTTAAACACTGACATTATTTATGCATAGCCTTGTTCATAAAATAGTTGCAACTTGGATTTGGCTTACTTGTGCTCTGAAAAGAAGTGAGAATGACTTCCTGGTGTGTAGCAAGAACTGCTACAAGTGGCAAAATAATGAAGTTAGGACTTAGTCTCCTGTAGCACTGAAAAGAGCCATTTTAGTAATACTCTTCAATGCCACTACAACATAAAATGGACTTGGTCTAGTTGTGCTCTGAAACCTCCATATAAGGGAACAAGTATCCGACAATATAAGCAGGAAAGTTTTTGTCCAGCTAGATTACGATTTTGGAGCACTGTGTGCCGTAAAATGGGTAAACCGTTCTAAGATCCGCTAATCTCACATTTGTTAGGAACGTGCCAACAAAAAAGTCTTAAATCGCAACAAAAAGAAAGTATGAAAGAAGCCACGGAGTAAAAGCGGTCGACTGAAAAGTAGTTTTCCTTGCCATTTCTTCTTCGCCCTATCCCTCCATACCCCGGAAAGGCCCATCCCCAGAAGGGCGATAAATTACTAATACCCACGTACGACCTCGAGACACTTCCCGAAGCCAATTTACGACTGTCCGGTATCATCGGAGTAACTCTCTCCTATAATCGATATAACTACTCATCGATAAAGGATGACCAATTGGCCGGCAAATAAGTGCCAATATCTAGAAGGCCCTTGGACGAAATGAAGCGTGGAATAGGAACCGCCATCTTATCACACACTAAGTTGATCCTTTCCTCCCCTTCGGAATTTGTCATAAATTTCTATCAGGGGCCTCCCGAAGTATCCGCAGTTTTACTAGAGAGCGCATCTGACGATACACATCCTTGACTTTTTATGAATCCAAATGGGGTAAGTAAACATAACGCACTAGTATTTCTAAAGTGACACAACTCAAATATCGGTTTTATTCACCGACAGTTATGACTAGGGACCGGATTTTTAGGATAAAATAAGCATCCAATTAGGTTTTTGGAACAGGCATAATAGGTCTTTTTAGCTTTTTATTTAAAAATCCATTTTAGGTTTTTTTAGATGATAAAAATGTTTCAATAGGTTTAAAAAATAGGTCTTTTTAGGCTTTTATTTAAAAATCCAGTTTAGGTTTTTTTAGGTGATAAAAATGTTTCAATAGGTCCAAAAAATAAGTTCAACCTATTATAATTTATCATTAATAATTTTGATTAGTTTATCAATGATAAATTAATATGTATATCAATAGTGACATAAAAATAAAAAAACAAATAACATTATTTTATAGAATAGTATATTGAGAAGGATAAAGAAAAGATGAGCAAACAAAAATAAAACGGAAATATGAGTTGTTTTTTTTTTTTAAAGAATAAATAGTCCAAATATTCAACAAAATATTTATTTAAAAAACAAAGTAAATAAAATTTATTTCAATAAAATACAGTTTAGAAATAAAGCAATGTTTAAAAAAGAAAAAAAATTGAAATTATTTAATAAAACATACTTTAATAAAAGAAATAAAAAGAACTAAAACAAAACAATTATAACAAATATTTAAAGGGCATTTTTAAGTTTTTCTGCTAAAGAGTTCCAACTTCTGAGGAATATCAGGAAGAATTTCACTTCCTATAGAAAGTAATTAAAACACAAATAGTTAAATCTTGGAAAAATATAAAAGGGAAAATATGAAACTAATATGGATATTACCCCTTGTAACTCCCATATAGGTACCCAGGTTTTCGACGGTGAAATTCGTCCTGTTGTCTTAGATAACTGTCTTAAAAGCGGTGAAAGATAAAGATGCTCCGCCACAAGATGTAATAGGGGAGTATTTCATCGCATCTTTTAGCACCAGTGTTGACGATTCCAATTTTCCAATGAGATTTGGAAGATATGAGAAATGTGCTCTTAGGAATGCGAGTGCACCACGATCTCGTTGCTCTGGAGGAACATCGAAGCCTTAGAAATGGCAGCTGCCTTATTCATATCCAAAGCGTCAACAACTGTTTTTTCCCCCAGAGTGTTAAAATGGGTTCTGGTGGAAGCGACACTCTTACTAAAATTTCCCTGGACCCGGGAAGATGCTTTTAAGATTTTTTTTTTTTTTTTATCGAGAAAATGAGTTCATTGAATTGTATTTTCTATTTTAAAGATTAGGTCTGTCTAAGTCATTCCATCGTTATTTAGGTGATTTTAGGTGTTATCATCCTGAATAGGTTTTTTTAAGGTTCTTCCAAATTTGCATGAATGATACTACAGGGCGCAAATCATATAAAAAACCGATCATTATCAAGTTTAGCAGAAAGGAAAAAAATAGGTGAAAACCTAAGAATCCGGTCCCTAGTTATGACTGTGAAAGCCATGGTAAATATATCTTTATCAACCATCAAACCTGTATGTACCTATCTTCAGAGCTTGTACACCAGAGGGCACTTGTGTCGCTCTTCCTGCCTTGATCCTAAGGCCCCTACATAGGCAAGAGTGATACATTTTCTTTAAAACTAAAAATTCAAATCTCTCTAAAAATACTTAAAAATTCGAATATAAAAAAAGACTTTCTTAGCGAGTGTTTACATTCCAAACTGTGAGTGGTATTTGAAAAATATATTGTATATTCATTTTTAAACTTTATACATTCAAAAATGGCACCGCACTATTGAAGGATACCGCAGATAAATACATGAGCCTAATATTTCTTTAAATGTCTTCATTTAGAAGTTTTGATCTTAGCAATGCTTGGAGAGGAAGGATAGGGTTCGAGCAGAAAACCACCAAGCCCCATCTATCATCTTCAACTGCCTCCAGGGAATCAATATAAGAAAATATGACGAAGACGGATTTCAAGTATTCACTTAGCCTGCGAACTTCCTTACTTTGGGGCAGCGGCAATTTTTCACGCTTGTCCGCTTTTTCCGTATAAATCTACATACTTTACCGATTTTTTGCGAATCCGAATCCACAACAACACACACATATATATATATATATATATATATATATATATATATATATATATATATATATATAGATAGATAGATAGAGAGAGAGAGAGACAGAGAGAGAGAGAGAGAGAGAGAGAGAGAGAGAGAGAGAGAGAGAGAGAGAGAGAGAGAGAGACCTGGGCTAGTGGGCCTTTGTTCAAATCCCGAGCACGCACTAAAGATTTTTTATATTCTAGTGTCTTCCTTCGTGGGTTGGATTCGGCCACCCTGACCGTCCCTAGGCCAACCGAGCCTTTAATTTATTTATTAATGGGTAGACGTTATTTATCTACGTTCAAAGGGGAAACTCAGTCGACCGGGGCATAGTACTGACCACACTATCCCCCTAGTATGCCGTATGGTCTAGAATCAGATACCTCAACAGTATCTGCATATACAGTATTTTTGGCCTGTTACGGCACTGGGTTTATATATATATAATCCGTTTGTATTGGTCCAAATGTAATTGTTTGTCCCTTTTAAAGAAAGTATTTTATTTTTATTTTATTTTTTTTGCCAACTTTAATCAAAATCGAACTATTTATGGGATGGGTATATCTTGTTAAATATTTCCAAAACAATCAAGAAATCGTGGCAAAACTAAGAGCAAGTTTTATAAACGCAAAATTTTAAGAGTGTGTGAGAGCGATAAATAGTATATTTAAACTTTAAGTCTTCTTTTTTTGATGTAACTTTGAGTGCATTCTCATCCAGTTTTATGATTTTGGAACAGATAACAGGTAATATTCAAGTATTCCACACACACACACACACAGAAATTTATGTGTATGTGGGTAGTTGGCATTTTTTGATATCGGCAAAGCTAATTCATTCTCGTTTTGCTCGTCAGTATAGGTTTTATTATAGTTAGCGTATTATAGAATCAATTCCGATAAATTGCTATTTTTGGGATATAATTTAATATTTTTTAGACTTTAATCAATTTTTATTGGTTGATATTTCCGTGGAGGCAATTGTGAGACCTTTCTTCATAGGTATTTTGTGTAATTTATCAATGGTACAATGCTAAAGGATTTGTACTGATGTATTACAGAACGATTTGTAAAACGATTGATATATTATTTTATCATTTGTAAAATTTACTGATACATAACATTAACATTTCTATAATGTATAAAAACCTTGTATCATGATTTATATAATGTATTTATATATAAAATTCGTGAAAGGTATTTTTATACACGACTTGTTATGTTACTGTATGATACATGAGTATGGATTAAATCGCCATTTAAATGTTTCAAAACTCTTTAAAAATAACTAAACGAAATAATAATGTTAAAAGAGTATACAGAAAGGGGATAAGTATTGAACCTTGAGGTACTCCAGTGGGAATGGTTAGTAGCTGGCCAAGTGGGAAGCTGAATTCCCTGGGGTGTCATCAAGGAACCTTTCGAGTCAGGGAATTTCTCCACGTTCACGAATATATGGTTCTTTTCTCTAACTTGCTTCTAGAAAACTTCGCATTTCTTCTAATGTTCATCCATCCTAACTTTTATTATTATTATTCAGTAAACTGTCTTCCACTTCATGGCGATATACACTTAAATTATAGTGTATATATTTACAGTATATGTATATTAATTATTTTTGCGTTTGAATTCTAGGAACCATGGAAATTATAAATATGAGTCCGGGTTATAGGAGGTAATCGGAAAGTTCTCATGAATTATTTTCCTTTGACGGAATATTCATATCTCCTAAGGACACTGTAGTAACATAGAATATTTAGCTGCGCTCAAATGAGGTCGTAAAATCATTCGTTGTGCATTTGTTGACTAACTTCAATTAACAAATCACTTAAGTCGTAGGGTATGTTCAGGACACGTCGTCTCAAGCAGTCTTTGAGGAAGCGTTTTCTCATAAGATTAATACTCCATATTTCACACAGCGATTGTTTTTGTGTCTTCATTGAGTGTATGTTTGTAAGTCACGAATGACCAATCAAAATCTCTCCAGTTCCCGCAGGAAATGAATGACCATTCTTTGATTGTATGTTTGATAGAACAAAGTTAATTTTCTGTCCGTCAGTCCGATGAGTTATTCTGCTCTTTCGTAACGGACGATTTTTTTTTTTTTCTGTCAGGATTCATTATTTAAACACCTAAGGATTACCAATAATCTAGGCTGTGTGTAATAAGTAAAATAATTATTATTGAATATTTTTAATGCTTTACGCGGTTATACATAACGTAAATAATATTATAAAAAAGGAGTAATTTATAAGTTAAGCCACTGATTTTTTTATTGACCACGTAATGAAACTTCTCATTTTATAACTAAGCAACGGGAAAATGAGATAGCCTCTAATAAACTAATTCATATTTTTTACAACACCAACTAAATATTCTACAGAAAGCTTCAAGTAAAGATCAACAATTATCTTAATTTGGTCATTCTTATTATACACTGCCATCTAATTTACCAACTCAGCCAAAGATTTTACATTTCATCACCATTTTACGTTTTACAGCTTCAACACAAGGTCCTCAAAAAAATATAATGTGGGATAAGTTACATTTTAATCGTACTGAGTTAAAGAATTAGAAGCTAATAGTATATGATTTTCGATGTTATATATTAATATCTTAGAAATTTACTGCTTAAATGCATGTTAATATTTAAATTCTAAAGAATAATCACCATGTTGAGTTATATTTAGAGTGAATTAATAATAAAATATAGTATAGTAGGCTAAGATAGTATCATTCAGACGCTCGTTAGCTAACTTAGTAATTTAGAAGGCAACGTAGATTTTTAGAGGCGAATAACGCTAAGAAGTTTGTTTAATTAGTAGTTATGTTTAATTAGCACCCTAAAAAAAATTCACACATTAGCGTAAGAAAGAACTGTACAAAAGCAGACTCCACTCTGTAATAAGTAAAATAAAAAACTTGCTACGTCAAGTTAAAAAAAAAACAAGAAAAAATATGATAAGATAAAAAATAAATAAATAAAAAATAAGTAAATTTAAAAAAAAACATGATTAGACAAGAAATAAATAAATTAAAAAATAAAAATGAATAAAAAAATAAATAAAAAAATATATTCATTTGCTGATTATATAACCCAAGTGATTAGGTGAATAAGTTGTAAATGGAGATATAGCTTACATGTGTTTTAGTATAGTTACATTATATGAAGGGCTCAGTGCCAAAGGTGACTAACCCACAATTATAAATAGCTGAGAAATTGGAGTTAAAGTTCAGAAGAATGTGAAAAAAATTAGTGTTGGTGACAGAAATTATTTTAATTGGACCAAGTACAACCATTTTCGCCCTTAACAATAATTTTTTTCACATTCTTCTTCTTAAAGTCCAATTTTCCAAGTTATTTCTAATTGTGGGTTAGTCACCTTTGGCACTGAGCCCTTCATATATAAGTTTGCATGTGTGTATGTATGTGTGCGTGTGTGTATAGGAATATATTTATTTAAAAACAACAACAGAATTCAACACTTATACGTTCACAGATCAAGGGCGTAATAACTTAAATGTTTATCCCCTTTAAACCCATATCCTCTCCTCTCTCCACTGTCGGAAATAAACTGTCCTCAAACTATCTAACATGAAGAGAGGAGAAGAGCCCAGCTATACCAACATGGCCAAATGGACCTCTTCGTTGGCACAACAGTCCGGCCATCTGGAGTTAATGACTGCCTCTATCCCTCCCCGTAAACCAAAACACTAACTCCACAAATGTTTCTCAGATCGTAAACTAACTCAGACAGGAAACGGGACATCTTATTCAGGATATTGCATAAATATTTTTACATTGTTAGCTGTAATACTTAGTAAGCTATTCAGGTTTCTCTCGTGAAATTTTTTAAACAGATAGACACCCAACTAGTTATCTGCAAGGACTCTCTCAGCGCCCTATACAACATAAAAGAAATATACTGGTACAGAACGTTCATAGTACATGGATAAACTCTATAAACAGAGAAGAATGCTCCTTTTCATGTGGACACCAAGTCATGTAGGAATAAGGGGTAATGAAATAGCTGACAGGGAAGCAAATGAAGCACTTCAGCTAACCGAAATCAACTGCACTAACTTCAAACGAAATCTTCAACCCGATAAAATACGTAATAAGAGAGAATTGTTCGACAATATGACAGGAAGTGTCGTACATTACATTAAGGGAGATAAAAACATTAATAGAATAATGCTCTATTTATTTCTTCTTTAACGACTTCATACGAAATTTTACCTTCAAATGCTCTTAAACCTGACGTGATAAGGTGAAATGGACTCCGGATTCGGATTCAGCATGTTGAAATACATAAGAATATATATATGGTGTCTTTGGATAAATTTTTTGTGTATGTGCCTGTGTTATCCAAGTACCTTGGTATAGAAAGATCCGAAAATGGAACATGTTGTCTAATAGGCTCATATTAACACAAAGCATTTTTGATTAGAAATCAATCTGTAATCACGCAAACTCAATAGAAAAACTGATTTAGATCAAACTTGAAAAAGAGAAAGAAATATATTAATCGACACCTAGACAGTCAATATTATTAAAAAATATGCGTTCATCAATTGTATGTATTGACTGTCTCATCAATATATACAATTGACTGTCTCATCAATACATACAATTGACTGTCTCATCAATCAGCTTTGTCAGTACGATCACTTGACATTTTTACTTAGACTGTTGGTTGTGCTTGGAACGTATCCGATTTGTTGTGCAAGTTTTAGAACGGTTCCTCCCTCCCTCCATGAGGTTGTCCTCATGACGTAATCCGGAACTGCCGAAAAGAATATTTCACGTTTAAGAATCCATAGATCTCAAAGATAACGGAGGTTCAAATTTGGGGTCTTTTTTCGAAGATCACTTCCAGTGTCTATAGTAATTTTAAATGTGATTTTTATTAATGTATTTCTATCATATGTTTTTTATTGAACAGTGACTTGTCCTTTATTTGTGAATAAAGAGATATTGTTCGACAATATGACAGGAAGTGTCGGACAATAAATTAAGGGAGATAATAACATTAATATTCTTCATCGAGGGCTAGCAGGAGAGAGGAGATAGTCATAGCACAAATAAAAATCGGACACACAAAACTGTCACATGGATTCCAAAATAAATAAGTGAAATTTGGAAAAAAAGATAACTGAAAATAAAATAAAATAAAAGTATTAATAAATATCAATAAAACATTGTAATAAATGTTGTTTATTCCTAACACATAAATTAAATTAGGGGATTGTAATATTTGCATAATTTAAGTGAAATTTCATTGCATTATAGGCGACAAAAAATAAAGTATTAAAAAAATCGGGTTATTATAACCTTTATGTTGTTTGCCCTAAAACTCCAAACAAACGTACTGAACGCACTTGTCCACTACAAGCCCAATCAGAAAGTACATGATTGCGAAATGTTTTCTCCAATCTGATTTCTCGATTCACGTTATGGGCATATTTCTTGTTGAAAATATCTTTTCCTTCAAATTTGAAACGTTCGTTTCTTCTGGGGTTTAGAATAGTACCACAAAGCAACTAATCTGCATTGCTTTAAAATGTTAAATTGGCTTTTTTGCGCTTCCAACGCCAGGAAAACCATTTAGAAAATCAGCATTGAACATAAAAAATATAATGTTTACTTACCATCATCATCTCCGTCTACCCATTCCGTGAACTGAAAAAAAGAGGGAAAATTATAAAAATGTTATACTAAAACATTAATTTTTATACTAATTTTATTTTATTTATTGTGAAGGCAGAATTTTTTTTTTTTTTTTTATAATACAAGTTAACATCATCTTTAATTTTATTTAAAATTGCTCTACATGTTTCGCGGCATCATATGCCTCCTCTGGTTCCTAAATACTAACTACAACCTACTAGATTGTAGGTTGTAGGCGAACTATATTAATATTCGTTTTTATATGACGAGCATTAGGCGACTGGAGCATAGTACTGACCACAATTTCTCCCTATGTGTCGTGTGCCGTATGTCCTAAATTAGATAGCTGTATATTATCTGTCCCTTTGGGCCCTTGTTTTTTTAACACATACAGAATTAACTGTGAAAAGCAGTAGTTTTTCGATTGTATTTAGTCCTCTTTTTGGCCAAACTGCTAGTTGAAATCTTAATCTAGAATATTTTCCCATATACTTTGAGAGTATTCCAATATCTGGCTTTGGAACGGAATTCGGCCTCTCTGTATCTCATATTGATATTACTACGCCTTTGTGTGGTTAGATGTCGTGGTTGACCGAAAACTTCCCTCGTATTTTACGGGGTTTTGTTCACTCGATTGCGGATATAGCTTTATACCCTTACAAATATTTCGTTCTAGACCATATATTCATGCCAGGAAGGTAACCGCTGTGAAAATTCATTTTCTTGTTTTTTCCTTTTTCTTTTTGTATTGATAATAATCAATTAACAATTGCTCAATCAATGATTATAATTAGTTGAGTTCCGGTTGCGGGATCTACTAAATTCTAACTACGGTTGACTATTTATTAAAAGTTGAACGCCTAGCCGCTAAAACTTATTAAATAATAAATAAATAGGGTTGACGGTGTAATGTTGTTTTTTTTTTAATTTGTGTTTTTAGACATATGTCAACCACATGGGTCATGGATGTCTCAGTTAGAAGACTCCCTTGATCTTATATATTTCCTACTGGCATAGTCGTAATGTTTATACCTCATCAACCTAATGTCCAATTCAAATTACCTCCAATTAAATAAACAATAATACGGAATCATTAGAAATTTTATCTCTATTAAAGATCACCGTGATCGCAAGAAATCACTAACACTTAAATTGAGCAAAAGATCCCCATACATTTATGATAACGTCCGTTGATAAATATGTCCCTTTACTATCCTCAAGCACGTTGAACAGGATTTTCAGAAACTTGATTTTTATGATCCGCATTTTTTCCAGAATATAGCTATTCAGACAGCTGACAGCTCCCAAGAAATATTATTTTCCAATTTCCCACAAATATGTATCAATACATACCAACTACAGCAATATCGACCGAGAAAAAACCGAAAAAAGTACACTAACAAATATTAACATATTTAATAGTTTAATATTGTATATTCCGTTAATTACCTGAAAAACGGGTTTGAATAAATTTCCTGTTATTTCGGCAAAAAGAATCGTAGCTATTACGGTTTTTCGCTTACAGGCTTCCAGGTAAACCTTTTAACGGCAAAATAACATGGAGAATCAAATGAAAAAAAAATCGAAACCTTAATAAACATTTTCGAGAATAATATAAAGAAATCTAATCTTGGAATTTTCTTAAATATCTCGAAACCAGCTGGAAAATCCTAGATAACGCAAGGAATCTATTAGAATGCTAAATATTTTTCATGAAATAACGATTCCTATGCAATTTTCGATAGATCGATCACACCGAGAAATCGGTGTTTAAAATTCGAATGTGTTCGTATCGTTCTTTTGAACGATTTTTTGTCGTTGTATGGCTCAGTTATTAATTGTTTTGTGGGCGTGTGTGTGTGTTTAACGGCGTACCAACAGTTGGGCTATTAACGCCGGCCTATCTACAAGTAGTCATCCTTTTAGTCAATTTTTGTCCGGAGATTTAACTTGTTTTTATCAGTATGTTGATGTTTTGGGGTAATTTAATATATATATATATATATATACATGTTTTCTAAAATGTATTTTCTTTAATATACATATGTTATATATGATAATAACAGATATTTAACAAAATCACTGGCACCTCTTTTCCGAAATAGACCTCCCTTTTATAATGGGTCAGGTATTGGCCACGCACGACGTTGCTTAACTTCGGTGATCACTAGAAACCGGTGCATTCAACGTGGCTAAGGCCGTTGGCTTTATTTGGTTGATGTTGCTTTCTTAATTGTATTTAACAGTAAAATTTGTATTTGTATTTATTGTAAGTAAATGAGGAAGTATGATGAGAAGGCGGAGTGAGTAAGCTTATTTTATTGTAAGCTTCCTGCGCGTTGGGGCGCCTACAATCTTTTTTCCCTTTGAAGGTTTCCTTCGAATAGGCGTTTAAGTTTTTTACTAAAGATCAAAGCCAAATATTATCTGGTTTCTATACCAAGTTTCCTAAACTACTCTTGGGCGTAGAATGGAAATGCCCTTAGATAGCGCAGTTCCCGCGAGTCGGATATTAGTCTGTTTTAATTTCGTATTTCTGAAATGAAGGCAATATTCAGAATTAATTTTTAACAAAGCAAAATAAAGACGAGCGGAAAAGATAAGTTTACGAGATGTGCATAAGTTATCAAAGGGAGAGATAAGAATGAACTAGGCAGAGCGAAGCTACGTGACAGGACTGAGGAGTCCCTGCATACACAGCACGTTCATGTGGATATACAACCAGTCTTAATAATGGATTCATGTATACGCAATCAGTATACGCTCGTGTAGAAGTTATAAATCAAAATGTTATAAAATATTAAAGTTTACTGTTTATATTTCGCAGAGTATCTTGCAATTTCAGGTTGAGATTATACCACTGTCCAAAAATCAATTGGGATCCTACAACAAATTGCAATGAGACTAAGTAAGTCTACAGATTTAGTTTCTGAAATCAGAAAGACGATCAATCATAAAACAAACCCAGAACCACAAAATACGGAAAAATTCAAAGGGTTCATAAATTATACAAGTACCTCGGTGACATTATCCAAAAATATTTTTGACAAAAATAAGGCATTTGAGTTCTTACAAGAAAATAGAATATTACTTAGAACAAGAGCAAGTTCCAGTGGTTATGAAATGAAATTATCGTGTTCAGATAAAAATGAAAGATGGGTATGTTATAAAAATGAAAGATGGGTATGTTATAAAAATGAAAGATGGGTATGTTATAAAAATGAAAGATGGGTATGTTATAAAAATGAAAGATGGGTATGTTATAAAAATGAAAGATGGGTATGTTATAAAAATGAAAGATGGGTATGTTATAAAAATGAAAGATGGGTATGTTATAAAAATGAAAGATGGGTATGTTATAAAAATGAAAGATGGGTATGTTATAAAAATGAAAGATGGGTATGTTATAAAAATGAAAGATGGGTATGTTATAAAAATGAAAGATGGGTATGTTATAAAAATGAAAGATGGGTATGTTATAAAAATGAAAGATGGGTATGTTATAAAAAAAATCTGTAGACAGCCCATAGCTATAAGGAAAGGAACAATTTTACAAAATAGGAAGATTTCATTAAAATCTTGTATTTACTTTTTGTACCCTTATAGAAGACATTGTATAATTTATGCAATCTAGTAATTAATTTGTTTTTTTTTATTTCATTTTTTTGAAATATTAACCTTTTTATAAATAAATATTCCTAGCTGAAATATATCCTTCATATTTTATTTAGGTCATTACTTACAACTTAAGGTTATCTTAGAGTTAGTTAGAAATCATGTGATATAAATATAGTAATCAAAATAAGTATTTAAAATCACTGGAATCACTAAACTGGATGTGGTCTTCGCAAAAAGAACACAAATTTGTATGAATAAATAAAAAAAAATTGAAAATGTTTTCTTAAAAAAAGATCAACAACAAATTATATCCATTTTTGCCCACCAGCACAATTATCGACAACTGTCAATGTCTCTCCGTAAATAATAAAAAGTCCATCTGGCTGTAACTGCATAAGTAAGGACATTCCTCAGAAAGTGGGTGATGTAACCCTCTTTACTGAAGAAATTCCTTAAAATAACCTTTATAAATAAAAAATAAACATTAATAATTTTGCTCCTTTATAATTGTAATAAAGAGCTGACTCAATTCTTGATTTAATCTTTTCTGGTGTGAACTTCAACTTCAAATGGAAGGGTTTAGTTTTTATTCTAACACATGTCCCTTATATGTTTAACTAAAAATAATGGCCAGTAAATTATTAATTTTGTTCTTGAGTGAACCCCCATTTTTAACGGACCTATTAAGTTTATTTTTACATCCATTGTTTGTCAGTAGATTTTTACTGTTAAATGCAAATTAAAAAAACAAAAAAAAACGACCAAATAAAAAGTGAGGTGAACAGAGACTAAGACCGGTTCAAAAGAACAAAACACTTTCGACATTTTAAGCACTTATTTCTCCGATTGACGTCGCCCCATCGAGAATTACTTAAGAACTTTTTTTGCAAACAAAATATTAATTTTTGGAATGGTTCACTTTCACTTACCGCAATTTCACAACCGCTGGTATTTCGCTCCAAAAGCCGCGTGGACGGTTTCTGCTGGTTAACAAACTTAAATAGATATTTTTACATAGGCAACTGTCGTTTATTTTTACAGATATATATTATATAATAGATATGAAGAAAGGCAGAGCTTAGGTAATTGGTGCTTGTGAAACAATTCTTAATTCTATGGATGAGAAGAGAATTCTGTCAGTCAGTCAATGTTTCAGTTAGTATGTGTTGATGAAAAATAATCAATTCTGTCGATTTATTTATTTACGTAAAATGTGTCATTTTGTGTAAATAACGTGGTGTAGTTGATTTTTCGTTATTTCATATATCGCACTAGTATTTCTAAAGTGACACACCTCAAAAAAAAAAAAAAAAAATTAAGTGAAACTGTGTGACTCTGTAGGGGAAATAGCATTAAGACAGAGACACAAGTTCCCTCTGGTGTACAAGCTCTGAAACTAGGTTCTTACAGTTTTGATGGTTGATCAAGAGATATTTACCACGACTGTCATTGTCATAACTGAAAAACACCTATTTTTGATTTGTGTTACTTTAGAAATACAAGTGCAATATGTTTAGTTTTTGATTCTTTGTAGATATTTCCTGTTAGTCTCCGGATGTAAGTTTTTAGAAGATTCAATTTTGAAGTTTCTTGTATGTGCACTAGTTGTAATTAGTTGGGATAATGGTGTTAAAATTTCCCATTGTGGCTACTAGTTTCCTGTAAGATTTATTTTGAAAACAATGTTCCAAAATATCTTCATGGAGTTATTCCTTTTAATTGATTCAAAACATCTTATTCAGGCCTATTTCATACATTTCCCAATTATCCCCTGTGCATTGACTTTTTTTTTTTTTTTTTTTTTTTTTTTTTTTTTTTTTTTTTTTTTTTTTTTTTTTTTTTGCGGAGGTATTTATTAAATTTCTATTTGGATTTACGTCTCCCCTGGACGCTATCTCCACATTCTTTGTTCCATCATGCTACTGGATTTTTTATACTGATAAAAAGGTTCAGGGATGTGATAATTAGCGGCATTAATGTGTTTTCGGCTAGTAATGTCAAGATTTTTTATACTTCCCAACACCGAAAGGTTAGTCAAATAGTTTTAAAAATCATTGCAATCAGCATTATTTGTATTACGGATTTCCCCGTGGACTAGTGGCTAACTCGTTGGATTCTCATGCGGGTTCGAGTCCCGCCTAGCAGGTTAAGTTCTTTCATCTACAGAACTGTTGAAAGAATTCCCTGATCCACCAAGGATGTTTAAGGAGGGTGGCAACTAATGGCCAAGATGAAGATGCGCCGAAAAAAAACTACGTTGTTTCCTTTCTTTTTTTATTAAACAAAAACTAAACCTCTATTGGAAATCGAGCACAAAACAAGTAGAACGTTCTCCTTGCCGTGGTGTAGACGAGAAATGAGGGCGGGGGGGCCAAAAGTTTATTTAAGGATTACTCAACATGCAGTAACAATTTGTTCAATATATCGATTTGTTAGTAATATAAATATCTCGATTGCTAGCAATCAACAAAGGATATTTTCGACGTTTTATTTATTATAAAACTGACGGACGGAGTAGTATCATAAAATCATAGAAAACATGCCAAAAAAAAAAAGAATAGATAATTGATATTTTGGGCGATTATTTTATTACATAACGGACGGGTGGAGCAGACCATAAAACCATAGTTAACATATAGGAAAAAAATGTATATAAATAATATTTTGCACGATTCCTTTATAATAAAAATGGACGAAAGAAGTAGATTATATGTAGGTACATCATAATATCAATAAATGATACTTTAGGCGAAACATTTTCTAATAAAAACAGACGCCGGAAAAACAGATCATAAAATCATAGAAAATATGTACTAACGAGCATCAATAAACAATATATTTGATCGATTTTATATACTAAAGTCCGTCACGCAGGAGCTGCATAACTAAGCACTTTCCTCAGAATTTGGGTAGTGTAGACTGCTTTCAAGAAATATTTGCTTAAAATATCCTACATAAATAAAATAAAAACATGAATAGTTCTCTTTTAAATTTGTAATGAGTAACTGATCAATTATTAATTTGCTTCCAGAGTTATGTTTACACATGGTACCTATTACACTACGTAATGAATACAAAAAAACTCATATTATCGTATTTTGATCTAACGCAGGAACAGGATACAGTCACTCTAGTGGTAGAAAGCGCTCCTTGCGGTGGCTTACAAATTAAACCCCCGCTTTCCGATTGACCGATTCAGCTCATTTTTACAACACTTCTTTCTCATGAGTTACCCACGACGTATACCGCGTTTCGTTGCAATACAGCAGAAATTACGACCGGTATGAGTATATTAGGAATTTGGGTCCGGAGTTAACCCCCCCTTCTAATGAACCGATTTAGTTTATTTTTACAACACATATTTACCTGTGGATTACCACTACGAATACCGAGTTTCGTCGAAATATACCAAAAATCATAGCTGGTAGTGGCGAAGTGATATTGTGGGTCCGGAGTAAACCCCCCCCCTTCTAATGAACCGATTTAGTTCATTTTTATATCTCACTTTTCTCTCTATATTACCACTACGAATACCAAGTTTCGTTGAAATATAACAAATATTACGGCTGACAAAGTCAAATTAGTGTTTTGGGTTCGGGGTAAACCCCCCCCCCCCTTCCGGTGGACCGACTTTGGTGGTTAACGAACTCGTTCAATCGTTTGCTAATTGAATGCTATATACCAAGTTTCGTGACGAAAAAACAAAAACTCTGGCCGCTATCGTGTTAACAGACACATATATATATATATATATATATATATATATATATATATATATATATATATATATATATATAAATTTTAACGGGGGTCATTTTCGGTGTCTACTAGGTAGGATCGATAAAGATTTGAAGACATTTTTCAAAAATTCCGTCATGAGTCCAACCTCAATAGCTACTTTCCTTCGGAGGAAAGTGCTAAAAATACCGGTTTAACTGAACACAATTTTTAACATGCAGATAAAATAATTGCCTAATTAATATTTGTTTTTCGTACGGCACACCGATATCTGGGCCATTAGCGCCGAAATCCATGGTGTAGCGAGACATTTTCTCAACGAGCCATGAGATGAGAAATTCCTGCCGCCGATGGGTACTCGAACCCACCATCTCCCGCATGAGAATCTAAATCGTTAGCCACTAGACCACGGGGAGATCCCAATAATATCCTAATATATTTAATTTTAACATAGCTATATTTTGTAATTAATGAAATACTTAGAGACATATATTAGACAAAATGTATTTTTTCTGAAAAGCCTTAGAACAACAAATTGTAAGAACCATTTAATAATGTTGGACTATAAAATGTGTTTGTATGTTTCTCTCGGTTGGTGAGAAGGACATTTCACGTTTACACAACATCAATAAGACATCATCTCTCTACATACTAAAGTAGTGGAATTTAATGTATGTTGTTAAATATAAGTCCTTCTGAGTAGTACTGCTATAAAACGTTATCAGGAAATAGGGCTGCACGATAAAGATCTGTTTCCAGCAATCATGGATTTAATTGTGGCCAAGTCTCAGCCGAGTCAGCTTATCTTGTACTATATAAATAATTGTTCTCCAAGCTAATAAGCTTTTCCATCAGATATACTTTAAAGAAACTGAAAACCACTATAATTCATCGTGTGATATCAAATCAGTTAGACCATCAAAAGCTAGTGTCATTAAAATATTTCAATACTCGCTTGTACTTATATATATTTTAAATTTTCAGATGTTAATTAATTAATAAAAAATGTCAATGATTTGGCGCACATGGTAGATCATAAAATCAGATATAAGAGGGTATATATATATATATATATATATATATATATATATATATATATACACACACACACATATATATCTTATGTATCTGGAACATTGTTCCACTGAATCAATTATTTCTCAATACCGAAACTAAAATTAGTGACACAATTCTTTTTTATCTACTCCTCTAAAAATGGTTACAGATATTGCCTTGAAAATATGTTTTTTATTTTTTTTTTCTGCTTTACTGAACGTATATAAAGTGTACCTGAAAGCCATTAAACGAAAATCCCAAAGCGCAACGATTTATTTGCGAATTTTGCCTTAATCTAAAATAAAAGTTTTTTTTGTAAGGAGCAACTTTAACTTGTAACTTTCGAATACTTCATAGTTTTTTTATCGTTAAATAAGAACAAAATTATATGATTCATTGTTCAAGATTCATGTAATTTAAAAGAAAATGACTATGATCTCACCAACGGACAGACAATAATATTTATTAATTAATGAATTAAATATTCCTTTTATTTTTGGAAGAATAAAATTTAACAAACCAAATCAGCCATTCAGGCCAATAGTAAGCGCGACTGAGTGTCCTATACATAAATTATCAAACTTTTTCGTCATGGAATTAAATAACTCAACAATAATAGTCCAATTGATGTACAGAATGAAAAATATTTCTCGTTGTCATTTCTTGGTTTAATTTGGTTTCCGTTGATATAATTAATATGTTCCCAAATGGATCTAGTTGTCAAAAGATCTTCTGCCACATAAAATACATTGTGAAAAATAGGATCACCATATTTTAATTAAAGTATATTTGTTATTAACAGCTAACTCATTTATTTAAGAAGAATAGTTTGTTTCCTGAGTACATTACTTTCTATATCCGTTAATGTAATAAAAATATATATCAGAAAATAATCTTTTCCAATAATAGAACCTACTAAGCGGAAATACGTGCGAACTAAGGGAGAGAAAGAAAGCGAGAGCATGACGAATGATTTGCCATCAGTTTCCGACAAGAACCGCAACATCCCAGCAGACAAAGAGAGGTCTATACTTTAGATTTATGAACAAAGTCCAACACCAAGCCAGATAGCGCCATTCATGGGTTTGTTACGCTCCGAAGAACTTGGATATTATTGCTCTTGGTTCTATCTCTACTGTCGGCAGCGTCGTTCTTCATGGTGGGTCTTTGTTCTTCTGTGGTCAAGAAAGTACCGTCAATACGTGTGTACATCTGTTGGCAGTAATACAAAAAGGTGTCTAAATGATTTTTGTTTGAACAAATTATATTGACAAAATACTTAATGTAAGCGTCGTTTTCCCTTGGCTCAGGATAGGTGAATAAAAGCAAGGGAACTCCGTATTTCCTACATTTGAGACCGTAGAGCCGTGTCTGATGTCTTTATTTTTTTACGGCGTACTTCCTCCCTATTACCAACTCATCGATGCTAAAAGTAATTGCTGACCCGATCTTTTTATTGCTGAAGGCGGGTCTGGAGCCCGCTCCAAAATCTGGTGTCATGAGCTATTTTTCTTCTTACAGAGAAGGAGGTACTAATTTTAACGTCATGAGTATATTTAGAGAATAATAGTCATAAAAATAAAAAAGAAAACCAAAAACTGTGAAGGTTGACTCGAATGGGCATGCAATTGAATATTGACTATTTCCAGATGTAAGAATTGAGTTGTACGTAAAAAGCACAGAAAAGCAGCGGTCAGTGGGAAGGGCCGACATCTAGAGGTCAATAGGCGATAAGGACTACCCAGGTCGATATCGTTAGCACTAAAGCCAACACAATCGGCAGCCCCTTCGCTTCGCCGGGAAGCCAACCCGTCAAGTACAAGTACTCTAGGCACAGTACAAACCCAAATCGTCACCTTGGAGGTCACCCGAAACCTTTTAGAAATACTTCAGAGTGAGAACAATTGTACTTTTCCTTAAGGTGCGCAACTAATAAGCATATAAGCCAAACAACTTGACTTTTGTATAGCCGGATCCCGGGACAATACTCTCAGTCGCCCAATCATACCAAACACCAAAGTCGCTCGCTGATGTTGCTCAACTGTCCACTACTAAGCATAATTGGAATTTCGGCAATGTTTTAGTGTATTCTAAAGAGTGCCAACTCATGCAATCAACAAACGATTAATCAATGAACATTTGAAAAATACAAAATGTCACATATCTCTCCCATAATTGTACAGATTTTAAATAAACATTTATTAATAAAAAAAAAAGAAAGAAAAATCTCTCCCATGAAAAACTTTTCCAACGATTTATTTTAGTTACTTTTTTATAGCTTCCGGAATGGACAATAGATTCCCACAGTTTCGCCAATAAAAAATGAGTAATCCATAATTTCTTCACACAAGGTATTTGAAAGTAACAAATCTCCATTTTACATTTTTGAACAATAGGGAGTCAATCGTTCAACTTATCCCTCAATAAACTTCCATTTCATTTGCAGAGATTTAATGCATATTGTTATTAGTGAAATTGTAGTCCGTTAGGGGCTGAGGAAAAAATTCGCAAAACAATTCTGATTCTACTGGATGTCCAGAAAGTATCTATTTTTTTTCATGTTTTCCACGTTGGAGTAACCCTCCAGCGTGGGAGTTTATTTATCTACGTATGCCATCCTTTCTGGATACTACACGTATGGAAAGTATCTTTTATCGATGGGTTTAGTGAATTACATTACTGCTTTCTTAGAGGAAATTTTTTGTATTTTATGATGGCATAATTATAATTTAATTATCTTGAACAGTTTTTGAGCACTCATTTCTTATTCAACAAAACATATGTCTACGTTAAAAAAAAACAGAACCTTCGGAATCAGGCCATACTTCAAATGCATTATTTTCTTGAGAAAGTAGGTGTAGCATAGCACGCCGGGTAACAGCTAGTACATATTTTAACGGGGTAATTTTCTCTATTTACTCGGTAGGACCGACGAAAATTAAAAAAAAAAACAGAGGCAAAGATTCTATTATCACAGCTACACCCTCAAAACGTGCTGAAATTGAAATAACAAACCTAAGATTTTATGTTCACTGTGAAATATTCTTACCTATTTTATTTTTCTCTCAAAAGGCGAAGATAACATGTTTACAGGGGAGAGATCCGGTCACATTCGGCGTAATCGAACTCCCTCGTATTTACAGAATACAATAAAGGGAGCAGTTAAGGAGCGTTAGGTTGTTCTTATTGCCCTATTCAGTTCGTGTCAGGACTACTAAAAGGAACTCTCCGAATGGGAAACCCCGCAGTCAAACGGACTCCCTTCGAGTAGTAAGTTTGAAAAAGAAAAAAATAACTTGTTGAGTCGAACTCCATAAAGCAGAAGGAATGATTGGTCCTAGAGATGAAGTTGGAAAAGGGAGAAGTTCATGGCTCAAATCCGGCTGACTTTTACTTCGGCCAATATAGCTGTACTCCTAGTACTACTATAGCTGTACTACTAGTACTACTATAGCTGCACTACTAGTACACTATAGCTGTACTAGTAGTACTACTATAGCTGTACTAGTAGTACTACTATAGCTGTGCTAGTAGTACTACTATAGCTGTACTACTAGTACTACTATAGCTGTACTACTAGTACTACTATAGCTGTACTACTAGTACTACTATAGCTGTACTAGTAGTACTACTATAGCTGTACTACTAGTACTACTATAGCTGTACTACTAGTACTACTATAGCTGTACTCCTAGTACTACTATAGCTGTACTACTAGTACTACTATAGCTGTACTCCTAGTACTACTATAGCTGTACTCCTAGTACTACTATAGCTGTACTACTAGTACTACTATAGCTGTACTACTAGTACTACTATAGCTGTACTACTAGTACTACTATAGCTGTACTAGTAGTACTACTATAGCTGTACTAGTAGTACTACTATAGCTGTACTACTAGTACTACTATAGCTGTACTAGTAGTACTACTATAGCTGTACTACTAGTACTACTATAGCTGTACTACTAGTACTACTATAGCTGTACTAGTAGTACTACTATAGCTGTACTACTAGTACTACTATAGCTGTACTACTAGTACTACTATAGCTGTACTACTAGTACTACTATAGCTGTACTACTAGTACTACTATAGCTGTACTCCTAGTACTACTATAGCTGTACTCCTAGTACTACTATAGCTGTACTACTAGTACTACTATAGCTGTACTACTAGTACTACTATAGCTGTACTAGTAGTACTACTATAGCTGTAGTAGTACTACTAGTCCCGAGACAGGCCACGAAGACCCAGAGGGGCAGATACTGTAGAGGTATCTCATGTTTAACCATAAGGAACTCTAGCGAGGCAGTGTGGTCGGTAGTAATGCTCCGGCCACCTGATTTTCCACATTGCAGGTAGCCATTAATAAATTAATTAAAGGCTGGGCTGGCCTAGGGACGGTCTGAGACCCCGTATCCATCCCACGAACGAAGGCACTAGAAGATGTAATTTGTAGTGCGTGATCGGGATTTGAAGTCAGGATCTCCAGCATATGAGTCCCTACCAATGAGCTAACCTCGTCCTCTCCTAACTTCAAACGTAACCAAAATTTAAATATATTTGTTTGAGTGAATCTCAGACACCTTGAAAACGTTTCAACTGATTACATCGTTTAGTTATTAATTATTTGTTTAATAATGACACTTTACTTAAGAAACCTAGAAAGAAAACTTTATTATAAAGAAATAAAATGGGCTGCCCAATTACATTGGGTATCTAGACAATAATTCATTCTATAAATTAACCAAAAACAACGATTTACTGGAATTTTCCACAGAACAGATAATGATTAAACAAAGATGTCACTATGTATTGGCTCCCTGGATATGTTGAAATAAAAGAGAGCAGCACAGAAGATAACCTTGCCAAAAACGCTGGTAAACCAGAACATTTCGACAAACAGGACGTCACAAACCAAGATATGCAACTTGAAGCGAAGAAATAAATTGTTTTTTGTCATTTTAGCTGACGAAGGCTACCAATGAGTAGCCGAAACGTCCGAAATAGAGATTTTTTAAAACAAAATCATATTGAGGTTTATTTAGCCGAATCCCAACCATTCCATCTTTACTTATCACCTCGACGGCTAACTATCTAATCATCATGATCAAGTATAAAGCACGTAATAACTGAATGCAGGCTTAGACAAAATTTCGACTTACCGGACTACTACCTTACTCTGTGACAGGAGCCAATATATATAGAAAAAAAGTCCGTCACGCAGGAGCTGCATAACTAAGCACTTTCCTCAGAATTTGGGTAGTGTAGACTGCTTTCCAGAACAATTTGCTTAAAATATCCTACATAAATAAAATAAAAACGTGAATAGTTCTCATTTTGTAATGAGTAACTGATCAATTATTAATTTGCATCCAGAGTTATGTTTACACATGGTACCTACTACACTACGTAATAAATACAAAAATCCTCATATTATCGTATTTTGATCTAACGCAGGAACAGGATACAGTCCCTATAGTGGTAGAAAGCGCTCCTTGCGGCGGCTTTGTGAACCTACGTCTGCCGGCTTTTCTATTCAAATATATTACAAATTAAACCCCCGCTTTCCGATTGACCGATTCAGCTCATTTTTACAACACTTCTTTCTCATGAGTTACCCACGACGTATACAGCGTTTCGTTACAATACAGCAGAAATTACGACCGGTATGAGTATATTAGGAATTTGGGTCCGGAGTAAACCCCCCCCCCCTTCTAATGAACCGATTTAGTTTCTTTTTACAACACATATTTACCTGTAGATTACCACTACGAATACCGAGTTTCGTCGAAATATACCAAAAATCACGGCTGGTAGTGGCGAATTGGTATTGTGGGTCCGGAGTAAACCCCCCCTCCTAATGAACCGATTTCGTTTATTTTTACAACACATATTTACCTGTGGATTAGCACTACGAATACCGAGTTTCGTCGAAATATACCAAAAATCACGGCTGGTAGTGGTGGTTGTAGCGTTTCGTTACAATACAGCAGAAATTACGACCGGTATGAGTATATTAGGAATTTGGGTCCGGAGTAAACCCCCCCTTCTAATGAACCGATTTAGTTCATTTTTATATCTCACTTTCCTCTCTATATTAACACTACGAATACCAAGTTTCGTTGAAATATAACAAATATTACGGCTGACATAGTCAAATAAGTGTTTTGGGTTCGGGGTAAACCCCCCCTTCCGGTGGACCGACTTTGGTGGTTAACGAACTCGTTCAATCGTTTGGTAATTGAATGCTATATACCAAGTTTCGTGACGAAAAAACAAAAACTCTGGCCGCTATCGTGTTAACAGACACATATATATATATATGCATATATATATATATATATATATATATATATATATATATATATATATATATAGATATATATAAATTTTAACGGGGGTCATTTTCGGTGTCTACTAGGTAGGATCGATAAAGATTTGAAGAAATTTTTCAAAAATTCCGTCATGAGTCCAACCTCAATAGCTACTTTCCTTCGGAGGAAAGTGCTAAAAAACTCCAATACTTTAAACAAATTAAACACTATGACAAGATATAAATACTTTTTAAAACTTAAAAATGAATTCTTATCGCACAGTTCTGAATGCCTATATAAGATTGATATGTATACCATTAAGTAAAACTTATACTAAAAGTCTGAATTTTTGTAGATTTTTTTTTTTTTTTTTTTTTTTTTTTTTTTTTTTTTTTTTTTTTTTTTTTTACGGCGCATCTACATCTAGGTCATTAGCGCCGACATCCAGGGTGTAGCGAGGAATTTTACCAGCGAGCCGTGGGATGATAAAATTCCTGCCGGAGGTTGGGAATCGAACCCACCATCTCCCGCTTATGAATCTAGCTCGCCAGTCACTAGACCACGGGAGACCCAACATAATATTGTAATAATAAACGTATAAGATAGAATTACTGGACGTACGACTGTACGACGTGAACTGACTAGCAAATTCGTTACGTATTATTACTATCTTCTTGGCAGCTAACTATGTGAACCGATACATATCACTTACATTGAAAGACATTTGACATATGAATACTATAAAATAACTGAAATCTAATAATACTTACATTAACGCTACTGGACATATTACCTCAAACAAATTGTGAATTTTTATTATTGACTTCGAAATGTTTTGTCGCCTAAGTTGCGAAAACATTAATAAATAAATGATTAGTGTCCGTTCCTTTTGCTGCTGAGTACACTCACACACACACACACTTACACACAATATATATATATATATATATATATATATATATATATATATATATATATATTTTAACCACAGTTACTTTCTTAATATAAGGATCATATTTCAATCCAAAATCCTACGTATCATAGTCAATGCTCCTTACTATGTTACATATCGCACCCTCCATAATGACCTAAATATCCCTTTTGTCCAAGATATAATCCCTAGCCGCTTCTCATCCTTCCTTAGTAAATTGATCAATCATCCTAATCCTATAGCCCAATCCTTATCCAGCACCAATCATCCTTTCTCTCCACCAAGACGTCTTAATAGGAAGTGGCCCCGGGATCTACTTAGGTAGGGAAGTGTCGTTCAGTGACCAAAAATCAGAACTAATGTAATTATGTAATCCTCCCTGCTAGTCGCAGGGTGTGGTTGGATGACGTAAGGTAACTCCAGGTCATCCTAGAATCCTTCCTAACAAGGAAGGTCTTCGGTTGACAACTGGGAACACCTCAGGCGTGGTCAAGCTACCTGTACCTATATCAAATTACAAAATACACATAATTGTAGAATGTAATATTTCTGAAAATAAATAAAAGTTTTATTTAATATATATATATATATATATATATATATATATATATATATATATACACAAGGATATTCGAACGTTAAATTTTCTATTTGTCACTTCCAAATTCAACCATCAATTGGGATCCCCCCCTTAAAAGGAGGTAGGAAACGCGCTAAAAAGGATTTTAAAATTAACTCTTTGACGGCTCATAGCGTCCTGTGTAAAACAAAGTGGTTTAACAAAATTAATCTTTCAATATCAAGATTCTAATTCTTCCATGCTTAAGCCCCCTAAATTAAAGCTATTCTTTTCATCCTTCCGTAGAGCTATTCACGTAACAAAAAATATAATTACGAACGAAGAGAAAAGAGAAACGATGTTATAATAAAAAAAGTAGAAAAAAAAAAAGAAAAGTTCTACCTCACAGCTCTGGCTAAATTACGACTTACTGGGTGATAAGGGGAAAAGTTTGATAAAAACTTAATCATGCGGCCTATTTTTCTTGACAACTGGAGTAAACTGGGAGCCCTAATTAGATTTTTCAAAAGTTTTCCGTGTAAATCTCTCCAACAACTCTTCAATGCAAGGGGTTTTGTGTGTGGAAGAGTAGGAAAACCTCTAGCTCCAGTATATTTTTGCAATTACTAGCAACATAGTAGATAGGCAGCTCCTTCATGATGGACTTTTACTACTGAATGCATTTCTAGGACTTTTTTACACAGAATAGTAAAAAAACTATTTTTCCGTGACATTATTTTAGAGGGAAAACTTCGTTATCCAAAAAATATAATAAAATTCGAAATTGCCTTGTTAACATGCTGTCCTGTTTACTATTTTAAATTATTGACGCTTTCTTTCCCGGTATTTGGCATCCACATGTTTTATTTAGAATTAACATTTTACTTCAATCCATTAATTATATTTATCCCATTTATTCATTGATAAATATTCCCTAAACAAATACCCATTTTAAGTTCATTTTGTGTCCTTAATTTTATCTAATCACACTATACTTGATAAGATTTATCACTATTAAAATATTTTTTGTATACATCTACAATTTTTTTTTCTTTTTTTTAGGACAACTTCTAAAAACTAAAGTAATTCATTAGTTACACTTTTCTTCTGCCTTAATTATTTTTCGTGTGAACAAAAATATTCAGAAATGTTTTACACTCTCTCTTTCATTTTTTTTACCAGTTTTCATTCCCTCTTGTATTTATTAAAAAAAAAAGTGTATTTCTTATTTTATCAAAATGATGTTTATTTACGACATGTTATAGATCTACCAATTCACAAATCCCTTTCGATGGGGTTAAGCAATAAAAAATGAATATTTTATGTATTTATGCACTGTTGCGGATGGACACATAAATTTGCTGTTTATTCTTGAATTGTTTTAAAAAAAGTATGTTTGTGTATTCTGTATGAAATCAATTTACATTCATTCAAAATAAATAATTCCTCCAGAATATTGGAATTCAAACAAATTCTGAATACATATTTCTATTGAAGTAGGAATTATGAGGAGTAATATTATGATAATTAGCCATTATACTGCTTGGCTTAAATGGATTCAGGATTGGATGCATGTTATTAGGAATATTGGTTCGGCTAGGTTATAATTGCTCCTAATTTGAAACTATGTCCTCAGAATTGCTGGCTAACGAGGATTGATTGCAGGAGCACTTGATGAAATAGTTCAAAGCTCTACTAACACGTTGGTCTGTTCAATCCACAATTATGTAGGTATTCTAAAGTATTTATACTAATTGTAGGAATTTCTGGATGGTGGAAATTGATTTTCAGAAGAATGGAAAAAATCAAAAAATTCCACTGGTATTTTATTTTTTGCAGAACGTTTTGAGGGGCGAAATCCTATTTTCGATGCCGTGAAAAATGGTGACAAGACTTGGTTCCACCTTCAGTCCGACGAGCTTCAATCGTTGTAGGAGTTGCTGGTTGGTGTAAATTGATGTTCAGAAGAGCAAAAAAAAAGTCCAATACTTCCACAGGTATTTTATTTTTCAATTTTCAATGCCAAAATAGGGCTTAGTCCCTGAAACTTTCTGCAAAAAATAAAATACCTGTGGAAATTTTTTTCATTCTTCTGTATTTATACTCTTTTTTATAGACACACCTTTCTTGGAATAAAACTCGATAAATAACGATCCCAGCTAATGAGGAACGTGGGTATTAAAACTTGATCTATACTCCAAAAAAAATAAATAAAAAAATAATAATTGAACTATTTATTACAAATATAAACGAGCATACATTTTTTCGCGGCACTTCCCGGCCATTAGCGCCACTAAAAAAATAAAAAAGGTTAAAGCAAAACTATAACTTTAGGAATCCAATATTCTTCAGGCGGAAGGTCAACAAAAGAGAATCAACCAAGTTAATTCATTTTCTTTGTACTTGCTCTACATGTTTCACACCTCAGGTGCCTCTTCTGGAGCACCTTAATTAGGAATTAACTTGGTTGATTCTCTTTTGTTGACCTTCCGCCTGAAGAATATTGGATTGATGAAAATTGGGTCACTATAAAATATAAATATAACTTTAGGGATTTATTCTGCACTTCATTTGTAGTTAAGGGGCACAGAAATGAGCGCTCTATCTGGACGTGTGGACGGAGAGCTATTCAAACATTTATCTATTTTCAAAAATATTGATTTTTTTTTTTATATATATATATATTGCGAGAAATTAAAGAATGTTTTTAGAATGGCTCCTTCACGCTAAAGCACATTTATTGGTTTTGAGTTAGAAATCAGAAATAATTAGACTCAAATAATATTTCTTCTAAAACTACGAGTTACCATTTTAAAGCTTATTAAATAAGGTAGCCTTTGAGGTGGAGGCAATCCTCTAAGTGTACAAATATGTGATTAAGAAAAGATTGAATAATTTAAGAAAACACTAATAACAATATTTCACATCTATGTGGCTTTTAATACAGGTCTTAATTTACATTGCAATACTTCAGTAACAAGTGTTTCATATTGAAAATGTAATGTAGATTCTAGAGTTCGTTGTTTGCAATACATTAACCAGAATACGAGAAAACTCAGTTGTTCATTTAAAAAAACCCAATAGTTTTGAAAATAGACAAACGTTTGAATAGCTCTGCTACATGTTGAGATAGAACGCTCATTTCTGCGTCCCTGAACTACAAATGAGGTGTAGAATAAACCTCTAAAGTTATGACATCTCAATGCGGGAAACCTTGCATGCAGCTCCTGCGTCACGGAGTTCATAAATAATCTATCGATAATACTATGTTTAACCCATGTTTATATAACATCATATTTCTATAATCGCTTAGATATTGGCGTTACCATCTAGTAACACGTACCATCTAGTAACCACTTTATAATAACGTTATGGAAGTGAGCTAAGATGGCGAGTCGGACTTTTTTACGATTTTTTAAGGAAATTATGACAATACAAGCAACGATTAAATTCGAGCCTATCGCAATGACACCCAGTACGTCGGTAAAACCTATAATAAACTTTCAGGAAAAGACCAGCGTCTTGCTGAACTTAAGTATGGCCGGAATATTATCCTGGCGTGGAAACATTAATTCCAAACTACACCACTAAGAGATATAGCCCAATAAACTAAGAGATTATACAGGCCGTGAATATGGAACGTCAGAGACAGTGGAGAATATTATCTTTAATAGTCCCGAATATACCAGAGGAAGTCTAGAACTCGCTGGGGGATTAAACATCGTAGAATGGCTTCAGGAATTATTAACTATACTCGTCAAGAACGAAGAGGTATTTGTTGCAGTAAAAACCCAAGTACAGGGTCTGTAGTCAAGTAAAGAGTATTAAAGTGGCTATAGAGTAAATAAAAAATTTCATTCTTTAGAATTGCATTAAAAACATTTGAAATTGTTTGAATATTTTTTGAACATACGGCATCAAGAATGATAGGGAAGCATGCTACGTTGTGGGGGAGGAATAAGGCAACATGGCTGGGGAATAAGGCAACATGGCTAGAAGGGAAGCATAACGGGTATGGAAAGAAATTACATGACCGGGAAGAAAACATACGACAACATGGATGGTACGAAAACATAAGCGCCTATAGGCATGTTGAATGCACCGGTTCCCGTTGATCACCGAATTTAAGCAACGTCGGGTGTGGCCAGTACCTGAATAGTTAAATAGTATAAATAAATAGTATTATAAACGGGTGGTAACCTGTAGATAGACCGGACTTAATAGCCCAAATGTCGATAAGCCGTTAAATACACAGAAAAAAAAAACATATGAAAACATGTGTGGAAGGGAGTCATGGGGGTATAAATCTAGAAGGGAGACATGCTACATTACCGGGAGCTGAACATATGGCAACGTGACTGGGAGAGAAACACTACATGGCTGGGGGGGGGGTGCATAAAGCAACATGACTGGTAGGAAAACATAAGGCAGTGTATTTAGGAGGGAAAAAAAAAAAAAAAAAAAAAAAAAAAAAAAAAAAAAAAAAAAAATCAGTCCCGTAACAGGCCACGAGGGCCCTGAGGGGCAGATACTATAGAGGTATCTGGTCAGTACTATGCTCCGGCCGCCTGATTTTCCCCTTGGCTGCTTCGACTGCTAGAGTCATTAGCACCAACCAAGGTACCCATTATTAAATTAATTAAAGGCTGGGTTGGCCTAGGAACGGTCAGGGAGGCCGAATTCAACCAGTGAACGAAGACACTAGAAGAAAAAATCTTTAGTGCTTGCTCGGGATTTGAACTCAGGCCTCCAGCTTATTAGTCCAGTGCTCTACCACTGAGCTAACCTCGCCCCCATTTAGGAGGGAAACATAGGGAAATATGTCTGGGACATAAGGAATGGGGAATAATAAGGCTACATGGTGCAATATATCTCAAACGAAAACATAACACATGGAGGGGGATGGAACATATGGCAACGTGACTGGGAGGGAAACACTACATGGCTGGGGGGGGGGATTAAGGCAACTTGTCTGGAAGGTAATCATAAGGCAATATATTTGGGAGGAAAATATGTCTGGGACGGAGCATAAGAGAACACGTTGCAATCTATTTCAAACGAAAACACTATATGACCGAGGGAGTCATGTTTTCCTACATGACTGGTAGGAAAACATTAAGCGATATATAAAACACGGGGGAATATCTCTGGGACAGATATGGTAACACGGCTGGGAGGAAGATATTTCACCCTTAAGTATAATTATATGGCAAATATAAAAATTCAAGCCATGGAGATAACATTAGGGACATAAAAACAGATAACGCCGTAAAACTTGAGCCCGCAATACCTAACAATATCGCTGGATAGACACTCATCCACGCCGTCCAGAGTAAAAATACTTCAGTCACCATTGATCCAATGCTTTACTAGGCGGAAGAAATAAACTAAATGTATACGATGAATTATTTAATACATTAATCTATTTACGAATTTATAGAGAAAATAAATTAATGAAATTCTTGGAATTCTCGAAAACAGCGGGGAAATCAAAATTTCAAAATTTATTGTAAGGGTGGTCTTTAAAACCAGTTGAACATAATAACTAGGCCAGATATTAAAAAAACCTAACCTAAAAAGCTACTGTAAAAAGAGAATAAAAAATGAATTAATCCAGAAAAAGATAAAAGAATTAATATTAATAATGCAACAAAGAATATATAAATTATAAACAAAAAAATATCAGACCCGTATAAGGTCACGAGGACCTACAGGGGCACTTACTATAGAGGTATTTCATTCATAACCATACGGCACACTAGGGAGATAGTGTGGTCAGTACTATGCTCCGGCCGCCTGAGGTCTCTTTGCAGGTAACCAATAATAAATTAATTAAAGGCTGGGGTAGCCGAATCCAACCCACGAACAGAGACACTATAAGATAAAAATCTTTAGTGCTTGCTTGCAATTTAAACTCGCAATATTAGTCCAGTGTTCTAACGCTGAGCTAACCTTGTCTAAATTATTAATAATACATAAAAATTACATTAAAACTCAAGCACAAATACACATTCACATGTACATTTACATACGCATACGCACATAATAATTAAAATATTTCAATTTGTTTTTTTTTTAATTTTGAATTAATTATTTTCTTATTCAAGGAGCTTCAAACAAGGTGATTTTTTCACATAAAAGTAATAAATAAAATATATATAAAAATAAAAAATATGTTCAATTATAATAAATAAAATGGTTCAGTATATTAAAAAAAACGAAAACATAAAACAAAAATAAATAATAATTATTTTTACAATCTACTATATTAAAAATGAAAAAATAAACAATTAGAAAATGATATTGATAATAAATATTAAAATAATTATTTCTTTATTGCAAGATGAAACTCATTATTGTATCTCTATTGTACGAGATTTGATATGAACACTTTATATTATTTTATAATTTATAATAAATAAATTATACTTTATGAAACAGATTTGTACGTTCGTCTGCAAATATATGAGACAGATAATCATGAATGTTCATTTGGTTTTGAACCAGTTTCTAGGGTCTGTAGTTGGCAAATATTGCATTAAATAACAAACTACAATTGTTAACATACCTAATCATTTGTTATTTAATACTTAGAAGAGAGTATTTAATAATTTGCTTGATGTTTTGTTTTTTCAATTTACTAAAGTTAGATCATGAAGATAAAACTCAGCTCTAGTTTTCTGCAATTCCATAAGAAAATTGTAAGATAATAAGTCATCCTTTAGAAAAATTTTTCTACCAGCGGAATCGTTCTAATCTTCCTAGTACGTCTGAGTGCATGGTTTTATGCTTTAGAAGAAAGATATTAGATAGTAAATCTACTAAATTGAAGCCCGGGTAAATGCAAGCTTCATTCCGATTGGCTGTAAAGTGAACGACCGCCCCTTGGGATTGGCTGGATGGCTAGCAAGCGGCTTGGGGATTGGATGGTTCGCTCCATTACCTGCTAATAGTTCCCTCTGGTATCTTATTGTCCGAGGTCTTTAGGTCAAAAAGGATTTTAGTTTTACTATTTTCCTTCAAAGATGACCTTTCCAAGGTATACCTAAAAATAAAAGGATCATCTATTAACCGCTTATTGGCCGGAGTTATTTTAACAATTATGCCAAAAATTACCTTTTTATGGCAGTTTTATTACCTGCAGACGGAGCTCAATAAAAGTATCTTGGTAATGTATCAATTTTTTTTTTAAAGAAAAAAATTATATTTTCTAGGGTTCATAAAATTACCTTAAAAAATATAGGCAGAAGTAATACAAAACTGTAGTCCAGTTAAAATTTTTTAACTTGAAGTTTATTTAACTTGTTTTTTTTTAAAAACATTATCCCTTTTTTTCTCCCAAAAAAAAGGAAGGAATTCTGATGTCAGTCTAATTTAAAAGCACAATGGCTTTGATCTATTCCTCAGACCTTAATAAGTCCTTTATTTATATCATTATTCTACAACGTTTCGGCCTTCAGGCCATCTTATTTCTAGCAGACTCTTTTTTAAAACCTTTTAAGTTTACGCCTTGTCATCCTGGCAATTCTTCTCATAGATCTCACATTTTATAGATATATTCCAAATCTTAATCACAGCCATTTTCTTTTATATCTATCCATTATATATATGGGCAATGTGGGGGATATAAAAGAAAATGGCTGTGATTAAGATTTGGAATATACCTATAAGATTTGAATTTTTATGAGAAGAATTGCCAGGATGACAAGGCCGAAACATAGAAGGTTTTTAAAAAGAGGCTGCTAGAAATAAGATATTGAAAATGGCCTGAAGGCCGAAACTTTGTAAAATGATATAAATAAAGGTCTGAGGAATGGATCAAACCAATTGTGCTTTTAAATTTTTCATTTAACTTATTTATTTGAATAAAACGTGTATGTTAGTTCGGGCTTAATTTCAACTTTGATAATTTTTTCTTAAGTAAAAGATAAATGGCAAGAATCCTTGTACAACTCGACTGACAACAAGCTTCGAGAAATAAAGCACACTGTACAGGAATGGTCATCCAGTAACAGATCAAATAGACGGGAACAAGCTATATTATTTCGTCCCGGGATGGCATAATTAATAATAACACTCGGTTGACTCACTCGTACATTATTATGTCAAGACAGGACAGACCCACTTGTACCTACTGCAATACAGAATTATCAATAAAACATATTCTAACAGACTGTACACTCAGGACAAATCTTCAACTACCGTACAATCTGACAGAATTACATTCTGATGGCATCCAGTACATTATAAAGTGATGAAATACCTAATAGACACATATTAATAAAATAATATTTAAAAAAAAAAGAAGAAAAAAAGTCACTTTGTGATGTTGATTCGGCATCATTGCCCAGACACACAAGCAAGAACACACAAATAATTATATCAAAGATAACATGACTACATTGTTACCTCATTCACCGACAACTAATCTAATAATGCAATATAATAATATTGCAAAAGTTGAATCACCAAAATGGATTAAAACTTAAATCTATATATATAAAAATCACGTGTTTATCTGTTTGTTTGTTTGTTCCTTATACAAATCCACACCGTTTGACTGATATTGACCAAACTTCGCACATAGGTACGTCTTGATCCGGGAAATCTCGTAGGCTAGCTCAAAATCTTCTAGGATTCACCGTTTGGAAGTTATGAGGTCGAAACTGTCATATATAGAAGAGTTTATAGTCAGAAATCGACATTTTTGTTCCAGTGTTGCCCCTTCTTCTAAGAAGAAGGGCAATGCAAAATTTTTTTTTTTTTGCGAAAAGTTTTTCTTTTGCAAAATAACTTTTTAGGAGACCCGGTGGCCGTGAGGGTTAAGGCGTGAGCACTTAACACTCCGTGCCAAAGGTCGTGGGTTCGATTCCCACTAGGGGTGGAGGCTTTTCTTTAGAAAAACACCCCTATCCTGGTTAGAAAAGGGTGGTAACCTATAGATAACCCGTCCTAAAATTCCTAGTTAATAATAAATGGACGTTAAAATTTAAATAAATAAATAACTTTTAGCACTTTCCTCCGAAGGAAAGTAGCTATTGAGGTTGGACTCATGACGGAATTTTTGAAAAATTTCTTCAAATCTTTATCGATCCTACCTAGTAGACTCCGAAAATGACCCCCGTTAAAATTTATATATATCTATATATATATATATATGCATATATATATATATATATGTGTGTCTGTTAACACGATAGCGGCCAGAGTTTTTGTTTTTTCGTCACGAAACTTGGTATATAGCATTCAATTAGCAAACGATTGAACGAGTTCGTTAACCACCAAAGTTGGTCCACCGGAAGGGGGGGTTTACCCCGAACCCAAAACACTAATTTGACTATGTCAGCCGTAATATTTGTTATATTTCAACGACACTTGGTATTCGTAGTGGTAATATAGAGAGAAAAGTGAGATATAAAAATGAACTAAATCGGTTCATTAGAAGGGGGGGTTTAATCCGGACCCACAATACCAATTCGCCACTACCAGCCGTGATTTTTGGTATATTTCGATGAAACTCGGTATTCGTAGTGGTAATCCACAGGTAAATAACTGTTGTAAAAATAAACTAAATCGGTTCATTAGGAGGGGGGGTTTACTCCGGACCCACAATACCAATTCGCCACTACCAGCCGTGATTTTTGGTATATTTCGACGAAACTCGGTATTCGTAGTGGTAATCTACAGGTAAATATGTGTTGTAAAAATAAACTAAATCGGTTCATTAGAAGGGGGGGTTTACTCTTGACCCAAATTCTTAATATACTCATACCGGTCGTAATTTCTGCTGTATTGTAACGAAACGCGGTATACGTCGTGGGTAACTCATGAGAAAGAAGTGTTGTAAAAATGAGCTGAATCGGTCAATCGGAAAGCGGGGGTTTAATTTGTAATATATTTCAAAAGAAAAGCCCGTCAGACGTAGGTTCACAAAGCCGCCGCAAGGAGCGCTAGAGTGACTGTATCCTGTTCCTGCGTTAGATCAAAATACGATAATATGAGGTTTTTTGTATTTATTACGTAGTGTAATAGGTACCATGTGTAAACATAACTCTGGAAGCAAATTATTAATTGATCAGTTACTCATTACAAATTTAAAAGAGAACTATTCATGTTTTTATTTTATTTATGTAGGATATTTTAAGCAAATTGTTCTGGAAAGCAATCTACACTACCCAAATTCTGAGGAAAGTGCTTAGTTATGCAGCTCCTGCGTGACGGACTTTTTAGTTTTAACCTTTGTTTGTTTATCTAAATAATAGGTTTATATTCTCAGAGTTTGTACAAGATCAATTTTCTTAATATCAGATCAATTTTCTTCATATCAAATCAATTTTAATTTGATTGCCTAGAGCAACACTGGGCTCTAACCAGAATATGGAGAAATATCATAAAAATGTTCTGTGCTTATCTAATCATAATTTGGACTAATATCATATAATTAAGTATTTATGTATCTATTCAGAACTTTAATAATTTCAATACTTTTGTTGAGAGGTAGTTTTTTTTTTTTTTATCTCTTTAGTAAAGAAGGAAGGTTGCAATGTCGGTTATAATAAAGTGATTTCTCCAGCTAACGGGCCTTGCCCAAGCTTTTCTTTTGTAAATAGGCATTAATTATTGTTAAAACAATATACATATTAGAAGAGAAAATATTTACTTATTCATTCATTCATAATAAAGTGATTATGTGGTGTTTGTGTGTTGAAGTAAATGAATATGTTTATACTGGTATTTGATAGAGAGGGTTGTAGTATGTGAAAAAACGCTTAACTTTGTTTTTGAAACTGATGAAGTGAGTAAATGTCATTGAAAAGGCAAGGAGACCAAAGTTGGTGATGATTGGGATCAGCAGGCCTTAAGGAAACAGTTTGAATTTCTTTGTGATTTGACAACAGCCTATGACATAATTCAGAAATTTGATAGTTTACACCTAAAGGAATCAACAGCATTGCAAATTGTATGTAGAAACTTCAGATTATGTTAAAAAAATAAAATTCAAATAACTGAAATGAAACATCAAGAAATGTAACAGTTTTAAGAGAACTTCAAGTGCATTTAAGGCAGTAAAGAATCAGTTTATCTGGACATGTTATAAATTTATTAAACTAGTATTGTAAACTGAATCGTGTCCCTTTTGAAAACAATAGGAAGGAAAACAATAGGAGTCTCGAAAGGTGAAAAATATTTTGTTTCATTTATAGATGATTATAGTAAGATTGCTAGGATTTAAACTATTAAACCTAAAACAGAAGTTTTTAATTCCTTTGTTCAATAAGTAAAACAGGTTGAAAACTTAGGAAATAAGAGAATTGGTATTATGAGATGTGACATTGCTAAGGAATATTTAAATAGTAAGATTTATGACTTTACAAAAAAAACGGGTATCAAAATTAATCCCTGCCCCATATATGTTCATGAACTAAACGGTGTGATTTACTAGAACAATTATGAATATATCTCATTGTTTACTAGCAGAAGCTATTGTAGAAAAAAATGTTGGACAGAAATTGTCTGTGCTGCAACTTATTTGAAAAATCACTCTTTAGGTAACACCATTGAGAATAAAATAACCTATGAAATATTTTTTGGAAAGAAACCAGATGTTTCTAACTTTAATTTATATGGTAGTAAAGATTTTGTTACGAAACCAGAACAAATAATAACTTCTAAATGGGATAAAATGGTGAATATGTGCATTTTAATCTGTTATAGTGAAGTGGGATATAAAGTACTTTTGAATAATAAAATCATTGTCGCTAGGCATGTTGATGTTATCCAAGAAAACATAAGCTGTATTGGATTGGCTGAGGGTGAATCTGATAAAGATCAAGCGATTGTGATTTTTGGGTAAAAGCTACAGATAGAGAAATAGATAGTTTGAAACAAAATAATGATATCAAATGGGTCTAAATGTTGAACAGATGGATGTAGAGACTACATTCTTAAATGATCATTTAGAACGAAAATCCACCACTCGTTTTCTTATTAGGTTATTTGGTAATGTATCATACTGGAAATCGAGAAAGAAAAAATATGTTACAGAAGAGTCTACATATGCAGAATATGTAGCTTTACGTGAAGTTTAAAGTTCCAAGACTCTCCAAAAAGATAGAGCTTTTTGTTTTATACATGAAGAACTCCAAAAACATAAAGATTTTTTTTTTTTTTTTTGTTAAAAACTCCTTTGTAAACAACGTCGTTTTGTAAGGAACTTAAATTTATGAACTTAAAATTAATCCTCTTTCATACATATGCAAATTGTTATATTAACTTATTTTTTTATTCGCATATAGATAGATGTACATAATAAATTACATAAATGTTTATATTCATACAAATTAATATATATAAGTTAATTAATTTTCACCACATTTTGAAACATTATTTTATTATTATTATTAATATTTCTTTTGTATGCTATTTGTTTTTTTTGCAGATAAATTAATGTATTAAAATATTATTTTTATAAGAAGAGGAAGTCACGTGAATTGTGGTGTTTTAATAAATAAATAAGTAATTAAATTTTCCATGCAATTTTTTATTAATTTAATATCTATTATATTCTGACATATGCTTTCTTTTGTCTGAGATAGTTATATCCTCTGACTGTCACCATTTAGTCGGAGAGCTGGTAACGCACATTTCATGAAGTATTTTATGCACCTTGGAATTTTGCTGTATTGCATCTCGTGGGAAGGTAAGGCATATGCCTACCCACACATATATTGTGTTTCCTGGACCATAGGGGAAAAAATATGTCACAAAAATAGTATTTTATTCAGAAGCCAACAATCTTTAATGTATAGTTAAGGCAAGTTGCTTTATTTCTAGAACTACCACAACTGTCCTGTCCTTATGATTGGTGCTCTCACTCACTCTTACGGTTACACGCAGTGTATTGCAGTCTATCATCGGCTAAATTTATTTTCATGTTTGCTGATTACTAAACCTCAGAAAGAGTGTCTGCCCTTTTGTAATTATTTTGAATTATGGTGTTTAAATAGCGGTGTGAAGAAGAAACTTCATTTAATATTACCAAAAACCCACTTCGGTTTTTTTTTTTATATGTTATCCCCCTTAAAAGTGTCTGCCTTATATATTAGCACTTTCCTCCGAAGGAAAGTAGCTATTGAGGTTGGACTCATGACGGAATTTTTGAAAAATTTCTTCAAATCTTTATCGATCCTACCTAGTAGACAGCGAAAATGACCCCCGTTAAAATTTATATATATCTATATATATATATATATATATGCATATATATATATGTGTCTGTTAACACGATAGCGGCCAGAGTTTTTGTTATTTCGCCACGAAACTTGGTATATAGCATTCAATTAGCAAACGATTGAACGAGTTCGTTAACCACCAAAATCGGTCCACCGGAAGGGGGGGTTTACCCCGAGCCCAAAACACTAATTTGACCATTTCAGCTGTAACATTTGTTATATTTCAACGAAACTTGGTATTCGTAGTAGTAATATAGAGAGAAAAGTGAGATATAAAAATGAACTAAATCAGTTCATAAGGAGGGGGGGGTTTACTCTGGACCGACAATACCAATTCGCCACTACCAGCCATGATTTTTGGTATATTTCGACGAAACTCGGTATTCATAGTGGTAATTTACAGGTAAATATGTGTTGTAAAAATAAACTAAATTGGTTCATTAGGAGGGGGTGGGGTGGGGGTTTACTCCAGACCCACAATACCAATTCGCCATTACCAACCGTGATTTTTGGTATATTTCGACGAAACTCTTTATTCGTAGTGGTAATCTACAGGTAAATATGTGTTGTAAAAATAAACTAAATCGGTTCTTTAGGAGGGGGGGTTTACTCCGGACCCAAATTACTAATATACTCATACTGGTCGTAATTTCTGCTTTATTGTAACGAAACGCGCTATACGTCGTGGGTAACTCATGAGAAAGAAGTGTTGTAAAAATGAGATGAATCGGGGGGTTTACTTTGTAATATATTTTAATAGAAAAGGCAGCCAGACATAGGTTCACAAAGGCGCCGCAAGGAGCGCTAGAGGGACTGTATCCGGTTCCTGCATTAGATCAAAATACGATAATATGAGGTTTTTTGTATTTATTACGTAGTGCAGTAGGTGCTATGTGTAAACATAACTCTGGAAGCAAATTAATAATTTATCAGTTACTCATTACAAAATTAAAAGAGAACTATTCATGTTTTTATTTTATTTATGTAGGATATTTTAAGCAAATTGTTCTGGAAAGCAGTCTACACTACCCAAATTCTGAGGAAAGTGCTTAGTTATGCAGCTCCTGCGTGACGGACTTTTGTTCATTATAGAATTGCCTTAATTTTACATTAAAGAATTATGGCTTCTGAATAAAACACTATTTTTGGCCCATAGTTTGTTACTGATTACCTTTTTATCTACCCTAGAGATCCACTATAGCAAAATTTCAAGGCGCATAAAACACTTAAAAAGTGTGTTACCAGCTCTTGAACTAAATGTTTAAATACGGTTGCAATTCCTGTAAAAATATTGTTGCTCGCCAAATCAATGTCGTTATTGAAATTCCCAAATACCTTTAATTCATTGTTGTCCATAACTGCAAGAAAAATATCTTAAATTTGTTTTTCTTCTTAGATGCCCCTATTTCCTATGATAGAAGGACTATCCTTAAAGAAGAGCTCATGAACCATAAAATTTGAAACAGAAGCTTTAATAGAAAGGAAAAAAAATGAACAAAAATATGTGAAAGTGTATTTGAAACAATATGTTAAAACTTTCATTTTGGCATAAATAACATAAACCCTGCACCACTTATGTGCCTTTTTCATTCATAAAAAAAACTCAGTCACAGATTATTACATGAACAGGCAAACAATATAGCATATTAATATTATATTTACGCAAGGTTGAGGTTTTAGCTTTAGGTGCGAAGCCCTTTAAATAAATAAATATTATATTTAAACAAAAAAATCAATGAAAATAAAAAATATAGTTTCAGTTATAATTATTACAACTTATAACTAATCATAACCTTAATTAAATGCCTCAATTTTATTGCTATTTATTTATGGACCAGAGATTTTTTTTTCTTTAAAAAAATTAAACACAGGGAGTTTGGTTTGGATTTTCTTTAAAACGGTATCCCTATCGTAAAAATTATTTGAATGATTTGGAATCATTTAATTGTAATACCATTTTAAAATAAGGGTACTTTTTTAAATAAGTATACTTTTTAAAATAAGGGTACTTAATAAATAAGGGTTAATTTATTTTCCCCCCCACTTTCACTAAAAAAATTGGAAAATAATTTTTTCATCTGAGCTCTCAATTTATAATCTTATATTCTCATAATGTGGACAAATATCATGTAATCAATCATTTTTTAAAATATATAATATAAAGTAGGCAAACCATGGAAGCTGGGTTACAACTATTTAATATGAAGCATGTGTAGCATGGCACGCCCGGCTACAGATATTTAATATAAATTAGGTGTAGCATTGCACACCGGGTAATAGCTAGAAAAATATAAAAAATAAAATGTTTCTGTTAATTTCAAATTTGGGCGCAACGTTTTATACTCAATTTATGATTTAAAATCGGCTAAATTATTTTCAGCTTTATTAATATAAATTTAATGGCAGGGGCCAAACTGACATTTTTTTCTATAATGTGCCAAAAATTTAGGGAAGAGAATACTTTGATGCTATTAAAATAATGAGTAAACAGTTAATTCAATCTATTATAACTACTGAGGCACAGGAACGCGTGGCTGGGTCAGCTAGTATATATATGTGTGTGTGTATATATATATTTATATATATATATATATATATATATATATATATATATATATATATATATATATGTAAAAAACTACTGAAGCACAGCAACGCGTGGCTGGGTCAGCTAGTATATATGTGTGTGTGTGTGTGTGTGTATATATATATATATATATATATATATATATATATATATATATATATATATATATATATATATGTAATGACATAAATCATGGGTTCATCCTGGAATGACTAAGTTCAGAGGATTCTGTTCTTTGAGTAATCGGCAATAAAGCGGGACACACCGTGGAAAAACAAATACAAATATCAAGTATATTTGTAGGCTTTAACGTATTTACTTTAAAGTCCCAAGCAGGACCTAGGAGTAGGTAATTAATTATTCAAAGAGGTAAGTCCATCCCCTAGGGACCTGAGGTGTTGAAGGGACTCTCTGATGTTCCACCTCTGTTGGGAAAAGGGAGAGAGAGAGAGAGAGAGAGAGAGAGAGAGAGAGAGAGAGAGATGACTCTTTGTTCCTGGAGTCTCTTTGAACACCTCTGTATACACACTACTTTCTCAACTTTATACCTAAACAAAATTGCCCTTTCTCGAAAAAAATGTCTTTTTTTTTTGTTATATGCGAGAATTCGATAAATATATAATTTATGAAGCAGAAGCTGCATAACTAAGCACACTCCTCAGAAAGATACTTAGCTTAAATAGGATTTGATCTTTCATTACTGACCAATGGTAGATATTACTACAGTTGGGTTGGGTTGGGGGTTTAAGGGCAGAAAACTACTGCTCATCACCACCCTAAGAGTATAGAAAGAACTCGTACACAGTGTAATGTTAGGTAGAACAGAGTGAAATTAGTGTTTAGGATAATTTTGCTTTGGACAAAATTACTCTAGCATAGATTCAAAAACCGAATATGTAAATCCGTACAAAACGTTTATATTTTTTTTTAAATTATTTATTCCCCCCCCCCCCCCCCGAAAAATATACAAGTGATTATGATACTGTCAACTACTACTAGGACTATGAACTTACTGCATACTAATCTCATACTAGCACTAATAGTCCGAGAGCCAGTAACCGCACGTTTCATGAAGTGTTTTATGCACTTTGAAATTTTGCTATAATGTACCTCTTGGGTAGATAAGAAGGTAGGTATGTGTTTCCTGGACATACCTTGGAACACCAGGTACTATTCAGAAGCCAACTATCTTTAATGTAAAATTAAGACAATTTTTCAAAGAATAATAAATAAGGCAGACAATTTTAAGGGATATAACATGTAAAAAAAAAAGAAAAAAAAATGTTTTTATTCTAAAATTAAATGAGAGTTTTAAGGTCGATTCCGGGACACGGTGAAGCTATCACACACGCATAAAACACGGACCCGGCCCGGTGTAGCGTGAACGAGTCCATTGAAAATGCTGGTGTGATTGTTTCACCGTGGCCCGGACCGGACCCGACACGGTCTAGCGTGAATCAGCCTTTATTCGCGCTGCCATTTAAACCGGTACAGCTGTACAAGATCATGTGAGCAAGAACCAATGAGAGCGCAGAGAATAACCACATCTGCGCGGTGCTCTCATTCACTCTTACAGTTACAGTTATTTTGTTTAGTATATCATAGGCAACATTTATTTTTGTGTTTCCTGATAATTAAACCCCACAAAAGGGTCTGCCCTTTTGTAATTATTTTCAAATATGTTTATTGAAGACGCTGTTTAAATCGCAGCGTGAATAAAGCACTTCATTTAATATTAAAAATAAAAACTTGGTACTTTGGTTTTTTTTTATTTACATTTTAACCCCCTTCAAAGTGTCTGCCTTATTTATTATTCCTTGTAAAATTGCCTTAATTTTGTTAATTTTGTTAGTTTTTTGCATTAAAGATAGTTGGCTTCTGAATAAAACTCTATTTTTGGGAAATACTTTTTTTCACCTTTCCCCTATGCGCAGTACCTGGTGTTCCAAAGTATGTCCAGGAAATACATACTTACCTTCTTATCTACCCAAGTGGTACATTATAGCAAAATTTTAAGGTGCATAAAACACTTCATGAAACGTGCGGTTACTGGCTCTCGGACTATCATAATAATTACTAATACTATACTAATACTAATACTGTATATATTAAACTAGTAATAATTTTACAAGACGTGTCTCCCCGTAGTCTAGTGCTAACGCCTCAGATTCTCATGTGGGAGATGGTGGGTTCGAGTTCCTCCAGTGGCAGGAATTTCCTCATCTCACGGTTCGTTGAGAAAATTCCTCTCTGCAGCAGGGATGTCGGCGCTAATGGCCCAGAAGTCGATGCGCCGTAAAAAAAAACAACATAGGTAAGAATGTTTCACTGGGAACATAAAATCTTCTTAGATTTGTTATTTTAATTTTAGCACGTTTTGAGGGCGTAGCTGTGTTCAAGTTGCTATGATAATAGAAGCTATGACTCAGTTTTTTTTTTAAATTTTCGTCGATCCTACCGAGTAAATACAGAAAATTACCCCGTTAATATTTATATACACGGTGGTTCAGGTCGTCTCTAGGAAGTGATTTTAGGGGAAAAAAGCCACAGCAACAACTGCTTTTAAGGCATCCCTCAGAGCTTCCGTTAGATTTCTTGGTATTCCCAGCTTTTGGAGCAGCAGCCTATAGCTATAGCTATTACTAGGGATACGATATTTGAACACTTAAAAACTGCACCATGATATCAAAAGAATTAGCAAAAATAAATCCGTAATAATATATTAAATAATTGCACTCACGAACAATAGCTTTTGAAACGTTTCTTTAAATCTTCATCTGCCGCTCCTACTATATACCGAAGATGATCCCATTACAATTTATGTATAAAAAATTGTGCAAGAATGATCTATTTATCCATACCAGGGAATTCTGTATCGGAAAACGTCCATTTCCTGGTCGTAAGATACTGCTCAAGCGTTAAGAATTCTGGTAGGTTGTGAGCTGGTCTCCGCCCAGAAACGAAGATGGCAGTGACAAGGAGTCCATGAATCATTCATACCATACATCTTGCATGAGGTGCTAGTCCTCTTTATGGCTGTATTACTTAGCAAAATCAGGCTTTGGATAATCTTAGAGGAAATCGTCAACATTCAGCTTATATTTTCTAAGGAAAATGTACTATAACATATCCGTACCCCGGAGGTAAAGGACACCATGTCCATTTTTTTATTAAATTGGATCCTTGTTCTTAATGTGGATTTTTCGATCCATATAATGGTCACTATGTCCTGTTCCCATACATAACGAAGATAAGACAGTGAAAAGTAAAATCATGTCCGTTTTCATTAGAGGTAAAATACACCAAGTGGAGGACTTAATTTTGTTTGACTATCAATAGTTCCAATTACCTATCAATGTCATTGAAATGTGAAACATTTTCATTAAACTGGTTCTAAAAATAACGAAGGTACAAATTTTAATAGTTCAAAGTTATGGAAAATTTGCTATCCTAAACAATTGCAAATATGTGACATGGTGTTCTTTACCTCCGGGGTACAGAAATGCTATCAACAATTTATTTTTATACTGCAGTATTAAGAATTATTATTATTGTTTGTTGTGTTCCACTTCATTGGCGATTTACAGAAATAACAGTATCCTCTGAAAGTTATTCTAGGAAAACAGTAAGGCTAATGTACTGTAGTTAGGTTTGAAATTTTAAAAGTGGAAGACTTTCTGTGAAAAGTTTACCGATAAATTTTATTTAGTATCTATGGAAGTATAATATATTTTTTTTAAGTCAACAGTGATTATAGTTATCAAATAAGATTATATAGTCCTGTATTTTTTATATGTACTGGATATCATTCCCTAAAAGTTCCTGCGTATCATTCGGTATGTTAAAATTGTATCGTCTCTGGCAATCTGTCAGTAAACGTTTGATTGTAAGTTCCGGCTTACATATAGTGCATATTGGTTTATGGCGTCTTCTCAGATATTCTTGAGTTAGTCGAGTGTGTCCAATCCTTAGTCGAGCAAGAATTATTCGTTCACGCCTCTTATTTCGATGGCTAGAAGGCAATTTCTCGACGGGGGTTTAAATTGCCGGGAGCTTATTGTCAACTAGCTGTGTCCTTAAGTATTTCGAATGATGTTTTATTGTATGTTTTGTAGTTTTTGTCAGTTATTTGTTGAACGTCACAAGTCACATGTTTTACAGCATTTTTTGCGTGACAATCAGCAATTGAACTTTTCCGGAGTTCTTTATAGTTATGTTTCTTGTAATTAGACGTAATTGTTCATTATTTATTTGCTTGAAGAGCTTCGCAACAAAGGTGATCTGCTCAAAGAAAATTAATAATAAAAATAATTAGGAAAAACTTTCAAAATTAACATTGATTGTTCATATTTATAAAAAAGAAATATATACATTTATATATGTATACAAAACAAAATAAGTAGCAAATAATAAGTAATAAAATAATGGTATACTTGAAATCATAATAAAAATTTATAAAATAATAAGTCGGATCTAACCTAAAGAAAACAAAGACACAAAAATATAGACAAAATGCTCTAAAATTATTTTGAGATCAGAAATTTTGTCTTTGATTTTAATTGTGCGTTACTTGTAATACAGTTATATTTCGTTGTATGTATTCGTAGACTAAGTATGTCAGTATGGTATCAATATATGGGCTCTTATCTGACAACAGCTCGCTAAGGTCATGAGGTGCCTGTAGGTTGTCTCTTTTCATGCAGTCTGTTAGTAGGTGTTTCACAGTCAAAGGAACGTTGCATGCTTCGCACCTTGGCTTGTCTTGTTTCGTAAATAGGTGTGAGTGAGTGAGGCGTTTATGTCCGATTCTCAGTCTTGTTGTTAACTTCGTCACGTCTTGTTCTCTGTTCGCTTGACGTGAATGGTCGTATATTGCTCTTTATTTTCCTTATGTGGTTATCTTGAGTGGTATACCACATTGCATGCCACCTATTCAGGATAGCTTCTGTTATTGTTATTTGTAGGTCTTGAACTGTAAGTAAGTGCTGGTCGTTCGGTTGTCTTCTAGTAGCAAGTTTTGCATGTTCATCCGCTAATGTACACTGTCCGATGTTCTCATGACCAGGAACCCAAACCATTGTTACCGTTGTGTGTTGGTCCTTTAGTCTCAGTAGTTCTTGTACAATTTTGATGATGATTAGATTGGTGTTGTAGATGTTGCATAGGGAGAGTAAACAACTTAATGAATCTGTACATAGTATTATATGTGGTATTGTAGTCCGTACGTTGGATAGGCCCAAAAGTATGCCGTGCAGATCTGCTTTATATATGCTTGTGTCTAAGGCAGGCTGATATGAAATATGTTCTCTCCTAAAACAGCTGCTGCACCTACTCCGCTCTCAGTTTTGGACCCATCTGTGTAAATTATTGGTGTATTTTGATTACTTCCTGTCAAGTTGTTAAATGACGCTCTGTAATAATTTTGAGATGAGACGTCAGCTTTTTTAAATTTAGTCATTGTCAAGTCAATTCTTAGATTGTTTACTCTCCAAGGTGGGATTGTGAGGTGTCCGTTAGGGTATGTAGGTGAGTTTTCATTTTTTTTTCAGTGTTTTCGGCTGTTTGTTTTCGGTGTTTGGGTTGTTTGTGTGCATATGTGTATATAAAGGGGTTGTTTAGAAAACTATTAACAGATGGACAGTTCAAAGTTTTTGATCTCACAATAAACTTAAGACAAATCATCTGACGTCGATAATCCACTGAAGGTTCTCCAGATTCTGAATAAAGGCTACATATTGGACTCGACATGAAAGCTCCTGTTGCAAGTCTTATTCCTGTGTTGTGTATTGAGTCTAATGCTTTCAGTGTTTTTGGACTGGCAGATGAATATGCTATGCAGCCGTAATCCAGCAAAGGCCTGGTGAAGGCTCTGTAACACTTTAGCATGGTACATTTGTCAGCTCCCCACTTAGTATTGCAAAGAATTATTAATAAATTGTTCATTAAAAAAAAATGTATTAACACAATAACAACGTTCTTCTTTTATATAATGAGCAGAAGATTAATTAAAAAAATAAATAAATTCTGAGGGAAATATTCCCGACGTTTCCGCCATTTTCAATTCCATTGCAATAAACAACACACTACTTTAAACTCAATAAAAACTGATTGCATCTGTTTTAGGACCAGGGAAGGCTTTGAGGTGAGGGGGAGATAGTGTTTAATATTTATCAATACTTAGCCAAGTTCAAGTTAAGACTAAAAATAATTTAAGCTACAGCCTGTTCAAATAGATGGTTTAGTTGAAGGGGAAAGGGCGTGGCCTATATTCCCCGTGAAAGAAATCGGCGGTAATAATTCTCTCAGGGGTCTCCCGTGGTCTATTGGCTTGCGCCTTAGATTCATAAGCAGGAGATGGTGGGTTCGATCCCCACCGGCGGCAGGGATGTTCTCATCCCACGGCTCGTTGGGAAAATGCCTCGCTGCACCCTGGATGATAACCTTATCACTAGGAGGTTTAAAACGGTTTTAGTCTTAGCTTTGGCTAAGTATTGATAAATATTAGACACAATTATCTTTGTCTGACCTCTCAGAGCCTTCCCCAGTCTTAAACAAAACAAAATCTGTTTTCATATGATGTTCACGCTTCGTGTTGTTCCTTGAAATGCGAGTTTGCAAATGGTGAAGCCGTCGGGAACATTTCCCACAAGATTTTGCGCATGCGGAATTATACTGTTCCGTCTATCTGAGCAGGCTATAGTCATTATGTTTTATAAATGTATCAGAAATTTTAAAAAGTTAATATTGTATGTCCTTTGAAGCATAAAACTATTTCGACCACTTGAGAAAACCTCAAAACTTTATCTGAGATTCGTAGATAGTTGTATTTTGTTTATTTTCAGAAAAAAAGATGAACTATTTTAGATAAAAAATTTAAGTCCTCAGCGCTGAACCTTTTTCTAACCTTCAACTCCTGAAAGGACCTGGGGTTAAAAATCGTACAACTCGTGGCCAAGGGATGAATACTCCCTGCAGGGGAGTTGGGGGGTAGAGATGGAATTTGAAGAAAGACAGAACACGTGTGGATTCCTGAAAAGCTATTGGCCGGGAGAAATGTGGGAGGGGCGGGCGTGGACAAATTGGAAGTGCCACGAGAAGGAGATTGGCCAATGGGATGCTAGGAAATGGGTTTCCCTGACTGATCGCCTACAGGTAGGGAATTTCCCTGCAGAGCTTATGGCCGGGCCTAGAGGTATGGTGGTCTTTGCCCAAATCCCTACTCCTACTGGGGTACCAACAAACTTGTATTATTTCTGCCATAAAGCCTAAGTGGAAAATACATTTTAGTGGCAGATTGAAATTAAATTCAATCTTCATTATCCTTTATCTTTTATGTAGAGGGCATACAAAAAAATACCCCTTCGATCACACTCTCTCTCTGCCTCTCCCTCTCATGTATATATATATATATATATATATATATATATATATATATATATATAATGAGTCAAAGCTTAATAGCTACACATCTTCAATCTACTATACATTTGTCAAATATGTACCAGTCACTGACCTATCATCGTCCAGCCCAAACCACTTTGCAGAAAATTTTGAAATTTTGCATGAACACTCCCTTTAACATGTAAACACTCTCTAAGAAAGGATTTTTTGATATTCAAGTTTTTAAGTATTTTTAGAGGGGTTTGAATTTTTAGTTGGTTGGTAGAGCAGGCACGCCGAGGCAGCAATTGTTGCTAGGACGATAAAAGGTCAGCTGTTACCGTATTGTATTTATTTATTAACTAGCTGACTACCCGTGCTTCACCAAGGCCGATAAGTAGTTTTTATATTGCGTTAAATAATGTATGATCAAAATTAACGCTACTACATGATTTTCTTATTGCACGTACTTTAGAGTTACCCAGGAAACACCATGCGGAGGTAACCGTGCTTGTTTACGTTGGGGAGTAAAAAAATAAAGATACAACGAATTCTTAAAAAGTTAGGTAAACAGAGACAAATATACGTTGAAAATAATAGAACTAACAACTTTGAAGTTTTAAGCACTTAACTCTTCGATTGACATCGCCCCACTGAACATTACAACAGAATATTTTTTGTAGAAAATGTAGTAACCTTTCGAATAGCCGCTTTCCACTTACTACGATTTCCCAACCGTTTTCAAGATATTTTAGAAAATATACTGAGATCCGAAAACTTTGTATCACCATAAATACATTTTTTTCCATATACTTATTACCTCCAAACGATACCAAAGTTTAAATATCTTAGATAAGATGAATTTCAAATACCTAATACAAGTTTCGAGTGAACCAATCATCGTTTCTGTATACCGAAACAGAAAATTAGGTTGGAAAAGTATTTCTATCAATTTATCTCGTAACGGTTAAATAAATCACATTAAAAATGGTTTCATTCGTTTTCCTGCGTTAAGGAACCTATATAACGAGTACCTGCAATCATATGGACTCGAAAATGTAAGCGTTCCGATTTTTTCGCGCACATTTTGTTCCAAAAACCATGTTCCAGTAAACGGATTCAGCTGGTTAATGAACTTGACCTTTCAAATGAGAAGGAAGATTTTTGTACCAAATGTCATCAAAATCGGACTATTTTTGAGCCGATAAGGAACTTCTTAATAATTCAAACCCCCCTAAAACTACTTAAACATTTGAATATAAAAAAAAACTTTCTTAGCAAGTGTTTACATTCTAAACGGATTGTCCATGCAAAATTTCAAATTTTTGTGTCAAGTGGTTCGTGAAATTATTACCTCGGATGGACCGTCACCATGGCGTAAACTCTTTGATGCACAAAATCACAGTTTATTTCTAGTAATTCAAGGTCAGCCATCATAGCTGAAATTAACCTCAATTAAAAATAATACTATGAAATAGATACAGTACGGTAACAGCAGTTCTGTTATCCTCCTAGCAACGCATGCTACCTAGGCGTGCATGCTCTAACCAGCTAAAATTGTAAACCCGTTTAAAAATACTTAAAAATTCGAATATCAAAAAATCCTTTCTTAGCGAGTGTCTACGTTCTATAGGGAGTGTCCATGCAAAATTTCAAATTTTTCTGTCGAGTGGTTTGTGCTGGGCGATGATAGGTCAGTCAGTCAGTCAGTGAGTGAGTGGTATTTGACAACTATATAGTAGATATTATTTCTATTTGAGCTTCATTTCAACTATGATGGCAGACCTTGAATTACTAGAAATAAACTTTGATTTTGTCCCCAATAGAGTTTTCGCTATACCTGATGATGGTCCATCCAAGGTAATAATATACCGCACCATTGCTCAGCCTCCTACCCACCAGTCAGAGCACTTCTTGGTAATGCTCGCAAATATAATGGGTGTTTCCAAATGACATCTTGGAAACTTAAATTTTAACGTACATTGACAGCGAATTTTAACCTGTACTGGTTAAACATCTCTACTGCTAACCCATAGATAACGGGTTATCTCTACGTTATCTGTTTCTTGACACTGATCCGGAGCGCCCCAATGTCAAGAAACATTATATTTTGATTACTTATCAATTGATGAGTAACTTATAGTTTGTCAAAAACCGTGCTATAATAAACTTCACAAAATATGTAGTCGCACGAAGAAAACTTAACATTTACGAATGATTTACTCGTAACCCAAAGAACGTGCTTAACTTCTGATTGAGGTAGTGGCGAGCGAATCGAATTGCGGAACGAGAGAGATGGGACGTCGGCCATTTTCGGTAATAACGTGGGATTGTGGTGAATGGTGATTAGGTTCCGAGCCGGGAGCTGTGCAAAATGTCACGATGTCACTAGATCACTGTTTCAAGTGATGCATTGTTACTAGAGCATGCTTCAAGACCTGCACTCTATTCCAGAACTGATGGTTCAATTAGATAGGCCTCTACATTTATTATTTTTTATAATTATATTCTTAAATAGTAGCAAATTCCTCCTCAAAATCATAGTAAAAAATGATACTCCAATTTCTATCAATTCAAAAAATAATTAAACCCCAAAGTTCAAAAAAATTGTATAACCTAACCAGAAAACAGACTACAATTTATAAAAGCGATAATACTAAAAGGCAGCGATTCGCCAGAACAGCCAAATAGTTTATTTGATAAAGAGAAGAAAGAATTTTAAAAATTTACCAAAAGAATAGATATGGATGTAGCACCGTAAAATTACAATTAATGTTTTAATTTTAATGATAATGACTATAACTCATCACTGATTATTTAATTACAGTTTATATTATTTTTATAATACCCACTTATTAAAGTCTTATTTTGAGTAAGTTAAAATTACATGTACGTTTAAATTTTTATTTTATCATGTTTTCTTTCTATAATTACTTCATCAACTTTATTTTTTTAATATCATATACCGCACTAGTATTTCTAAAGTGACACAACTAAAAAATAAAAAAATAAAAAAAATAAAAAAAAACTGAAAATGTGTCACTCATTCCTATGTAGGGGGAATAGCATTAGGAACAGGAAGAATGACACAATTGCCCCCTCGTGTACAAGCTCAGAAGCTAGGTACATACAGTTTTGTTGGTTGTTAAAGAGATATTTACCATACCTTTCATAGTCATAGCTGAAAAACACCGGTTTTTGAGTTGTGAGAATTTAGAAATACTAGTGCGACATGTACATATGCCAGATAATGTAATGGAACATTTATTCAAAATAAGTGCATCTTGCATAAGTTGCTTACTAAACTGAAAGCAATAAAATACTAGTCAAGGAATCTAATATGCGGCTTCAAGGCTTTAAAAAATTCTTCATTCTGAAATTTAATATATAAAGAAGGATCCGTTTATTTTCTTGCTATATTATAAAATATTTTGATGAAAAATTCTCCATATGTAATTTAAAATGTGAAATATAACGAGAAATATGAGGGTTTCAATAAGAAGGTTGTTTATTTGGACTAGTGAATGAAATCTACAGCTGACGTCATTAAAACTCACAATTTGATGTTGCTGGACGGCGAAGGACAATTTTCAGGAATCGGAAGATAGTGTCACAACCTCCAAACGTTTTTATTTGTTTCTTGCAAAGTTCTTTTATAGGAATTCCTCCATCTTCAGGGCTAAATAAAATGGTCCGATTCTAATGAAATTTTCTACAAAAATACTTCTTGTTTGAAAGCTCAAGTTTGTTAACTAACAGAATCCGTCTACAAGAATACAGTTTTTTGAACGAAATTCGCGCTTATCGTAAAATGGGGTCACATTAGTACAGTGTGGTGAAATTGGTACAACACTAAAGTGTTTATATTTTCTTATATATTTGTCTGAGAGCAAACAGACTAATACATAGGTAGGTAAACATTTGTCTGTTCACACTCTTTGTGCAAAGTTTGACCCTTTGGTATCAGTTAATTAAAAATAGCCTAGCAGTATTGGTTTGTACCAATTTTACCACACTAATGTGACCCCATTTTAGTATTCTGTATAGCTGTCCGAATCGTCGATTGAGTTTTTGTCGTTTGAGTTTAATGTGTGCGTTCCAAGTCAATCGAGTGTCGAGGTAAAACCCAAGGTATCAGATGGTATTGGTTATGGGTAAAGGATTGTTGTTGAAGGAAACAGTAGGACAGGTTTTACGTCGAAGAGTGAAAGATATTTGGTGACATTTTTCAACGTTTATTTGGATGCGCCATTTCTTGCACCACTGAAAGCAGACGTGCAGTACTCTTTTCGCTCAAGGGATGAGGAGATGAGATCAACAACACGAAGCCCTTGTTGCACTGTGAAGTGTTGGGAGCGGAAGGCGAATTGATGAGATGGGATGAGATTTGGGGAATTAAGGATAGGTAGTAGACGCTTTAATAGATTTTTTTCAAATAATTTGGAAAATATAGGAAGATGACTGATAGGGCGGTAAGAGGAAGGGTTGCGGGTTTAGGGAAAAGGACAACAATTGAGAATTTCCAGAGTATGGGATAATGGGTTGTTCGAGGGTGCAGTTGTAGACATAGGTGAGGAATACAATGGCCTTGGTTGGGAGCTGTTTAAGGATTCTGGAGGTGATGAGGTAGTAACCAGGGGATTTCCGGGAAGGTAATCGGGATATTAGAAATTTTATTTCAGATGGATTAATTACATTTGGTGGTAGGGAGAGAGGAAGTGGAGATTGTAGAAAATCATCTAATTCCGCTAAATGAGGATCAGGTTCAGGAGGGGGATGAGGAGTAAATATATCTTTTAGGTGATTGGCAAACAATTCGGATTTCTCTTCGTCGGAGGCGGCCCATGTGCTGTCCGCTTGGCGAAGTGGGGGAGATACAGGATGGCATTTCAGGATTTTACGGGTGGCTGTCCAAAGGGATTTATCGGAGGTTGATAGAGAGGGGTTCTCTGCCACAGAGCTCGTGCTTGGCGATTGGCTACAATTATGTCTTTTAGGAATTGGGGTAGAGGACTTTCGGCTGGGATTGGTTGGTAATGGCGTTTGGGAAGAGCGGATTTCCATGCGCATTGTTGAATGGAGGTTGTGAATTGTTGAACAGCTATATCTAGGTCTTCTGGGGTTTTAAGGGAAATATTGATGTTGATGGTGTCTTCAAGGAGGGATCGGAAGAATTTCCAATCGATTGGTCTAGTGATTAAGAAAGGTGGATGAGGATTCGGACAGGTTGTAGCGAGAGTGTAAGAATTAAAGGACTTAGGTCAGAGGATAAGTTATTTAGTTATTCTATTGAGGTTAAGGTGGATGTAAGGCCAAAGGATACGAAGAAGTCTATTAGATCGGGGATACGGTTTGGATCGGTAGCCCAGTATGTTGGGGAATTCGGGGAAATGGTTGAGCAGTGCTTTGAGGAGATTGCAGAGAGTAGGGTACGACCACGGGAGTTGGTTACCCCACGTAAGACGCTTGGCGTTGAAATTAACTCCTAGAAGGAATTTGGTACCAAGGGATTCTAGAAGATCTAGGATTTCTGATTCTTGTAGAGGTTTATTAGGAGGTCAGTAAACAGCTGACAGGGAAATTGGAAAGGAAAATGTAGAGATAATGATAGTGGCGGCTTGGAGTGAATGTGTTGGAGTGGTAGGGCGGGAGTGATGGGATAAGGTTCTTCGTAAAATGATGGCAGATCCTCCATGGGCTTTACTGTCTGGGTGGTCAGTACGGTAAGTGTTATAGTACTGAATTCGTAAATGTTTACGGTTTTTGGAGCGAAATAAATCGTTACGCTTACATCATATGCTTGCAAGTAATAGTTTTGTAGGCTTCTTGACCTAGGAAAACGAATGAAACAATTTTTAAAGTGTTAGCTCTAGCCGTTTCCGAGAAAAGTGGAAAAATAGTTGTTGTACGACGTTTTTGGTTTGGGTACTTAGAATAATGGGATTCGCTTAAAATGTTTTCTGCATGTTTGAAATTCATCCAAACAAAAATGGTTACGTTTGGAGTTAAGGAAGGATTAAAATAAAATATTTAATTAATAGACATGAAAAGTTTTGGGAACTTCGTATATTCTCCTCTCTCGAAAACTCCTATATCTCGAAAACTGTTGGGAAATCATGGCAAGTGGAAGGTAATTATTCGAAAGCTTACTAAACTGTCTATGAAGAAGGTTCTGAAGCAATTTTCGATTAGGCAATGTCAATCAAGTCAAGAAATAATAAAATGTGTTAGTTTTGTTCTTTTGGACGGGTTTTTGTAGTTGTTTAGCTCACTTTTTAATTGATTGTTTTTTGTTTTAAATCACATTTATTTGTAGAATTAGTATTATAGTAGAAGAACACAAGAAAATGTGAAACGTTTTGATATTTTTCTATGTCTTGAACTGTGAAATAATCTCTAGAAGTGGATGGTGGGGGCTGGCCGACCATCTTGGTAAGGGTACGGGGTCCTTTGTCTCTTATCTGAGGCCATAAAATCATTTCAAGAAAGGTCGAACCAAAATAATGACTGTTTCTATTTTAATCTTTCCGAATGAGAGGAGGGATAAGAACGGAACCGCGCTAAGATGAAGCAGTTCCTCAGAGTCGGACTTTTTTCTTCTAAAACACATAACCAATTTCTCTTAATAAGTCCAGCAATATCTAAATAACTGTGCCATTTCTTCCACAATCCGGCATAATATCATTTATTTTACATTCAATTTAAAATAATTTCTTAATATTACCGAAAATAATTATATTTGTAATGGATGTTTGTGGGTAAGGAAAGGAGTTGATCGATAGTCGGTCACTATCGGAACCTAGATCTCCTTTAGCCCTCAACCTGGCTTCAGTATCTACAAACCCTTAGCTAATACAGCTGCCAAGCTTCAGCTCATAGCTAATACAGCTGCCAAGATTCAGCTCATAGCTAATACAGGTCCAAAGCTTCACCTCATAGCTAATACAGCTGCTACGCTTCAGCTCATAGCCAATACAGGTCCAAAGCTTCAGCTCATAGCTAATACATCTGCTAAGCTTCAACTCATAGCTAATACAGTTCCAAAGCTTCAGCTCATAGCTAATACAAGTCCAAAGCTTCAGCTCATAGCTAATACAGCTGCTACGCTTCAGCTCATAGCTAATACAGGTCCAAAGCTTCAGCCCATAGCTAATAGAGGTCCAAAGCTTCAGCTCATAGCTAATACAGCTGCTACGCTTCAGCTCATAGCTAATACAGGCCCAAAGCTTCAGCTCATAGCTAATACAAGTCCAAAGCTTCACCTCATAGCTAATACAGCTGCTACGCTTCAGCTCATAGCTAATACAGGCCCAAAGCTTCAGCTCATAGCTAATACAAGTCCAAAGCTTCACCTCATAGCTAATACAGCTGCTACGCTTCTAGATACTGACAGAATGTATACTTAGACAAAACTATGACTTACCGTACAATATGACAGACCTACTAGGTGATAGGAGCCAATATATAGGACAGATATTTAACTACCTGCAGAAGACTAACTTATTTGACAAATTATTACGTGACCTCTACGACTAAATTGGGAACAACACATAAACATGAAAAAAATAAGAGAGAAAAGGTTCGCTTATATGCAGAGAAGATGTTATGTACCTATTCCATTAAAATAAAACTCACATACATTAACTACCAACTTACGGCCAACACACTAACAAGTACTAAAACCTTATTGACAGACACACAAACCATTGTAACAAATCCTATACTAACACCATACATTCTAGAAAAGTTTACATGAAACAAATTTGATATTTTTATATTATTATATATATGTTCATTTAATCAACGGGAGAAGTGTTCATTTGTCCAGGCTAAAATGGGTTTGTTCATAATGGGCGAGGTTATATTCCAGAACAAATTATTAATGCGACTCTAAAGCCCGTAACTCTGGACGTAAAGCTCAAACCTAATGACAAAGGCGGAATATGGAAATAAGAAAAATTGATCCATTACGACGGGCGTTTACCTCATCCCTCCTCCTAACTAAAAAATAAATCTACATCTGGGCTCTGTAATTTCTCATTGTGTCAACAACTAGCTATTTCATCCATAGTGGGAAAGATGTCTTAATAAAAAAGTTGAGCACACAGGAACAGCATAATATGCTTAAAATAACCCATAGAAGTAAAAAAAAAAAAAAAAAAAAAAAAATGTTTTTTTTAATGAATAACTGGCTCAGTTATTTATTTATTTAAATTTTAACGTCCATTATTATTAAATAAAAATTTTAGGATGGGTTATCTATAAGTTACCACCCTTTTCTAGCCAGGATAGGGCTGATGCCTCATCTTTTTTCAAAAGAAAAGCCCCCATAGTGAAAATCGAACCCACGACCCTTGGAACGGCCACCGGGCCTCCACTATTTAATTAATTTTGTTCCGGAGTAAACCCAAACTTCTAATGCACCGATTTTGTTATTTTTTATGAACACATGAGCCCAATTAGTTTGGCATCATGGTACCCATCATCCCAAGGAAGTAAAAATACCGATAAGATCAAATTAATGGCCAACGGCCATAGCCACGTTGAATGCACCGGTTCCCGTAGATCACCGAAGTTAAGCAACGTCGCGTGGTCAGTACCTGAATGGGTGACCGATCATGTGCTGTTGGCATTAGAAAAGGGTGGCAACCTGTAGATAGCCCGGCGCTAATAGCCAAATAGTTCATGCGCCGTAAAAAAAAAAAAAAGATTAAATTAATGTTTTGGTTCTCGAGTAAACATTCATTCGTAGTGGACCGATTTTGTCTATTTTTGCAAGTAACGTTTTACAGCTGGTATGGCCAAATTAGTAATTCAGGTTTGGAGTGAACCACCCTTCCCCTTCCAGATGGATGGATTTTGTTGGTTAACGAACTCGTCCAATCGCTTGTTGTAGAAATGTACAGACAATACATTTTTTGTACAAAAAAAAAAAAAAAAAAAAAAAAAAAAAAGATCAAATTAGTGTTTTGGTTCTTGAGTAAACATTCATTCGTAGTGGACCGATTTTGTCTATTTTCGCAAGTAACGTTTTACAGCTGGTATGGCCAAATTAGTAATTCAGGTTTGGAGTGAACCACCCTTCCCCTTCCAGATGGATGGATTTTGTTGGTTAAAGAACTCGTCCAATCGCTTGTTGTAGAAATGTACAGACAATACATTTTTTGTACAAAAAAAAAAAAAAAAAAAAAAAAATTAATAGTGGCCGCTATTTTCTTAACACACACACATAAATTTTGAAGGTAATTTGTGGCGTCGTAAGTAGGGTCGATGGAGATTTGAATATTTTTGATTCAAACGTTTATTATGACTGCAACCGTTTATGCTATTTTAAAGATTTATTTATTTATTTGAAATCTGTACAGAATTTTAAAGATAATTATGAAAAATGGACATAAAACATTCAAAACAGCAAAAGTTGGATTGTGTATTGAATTAGAGAACTTGCTGAAGAATGTCATGAATTTACGCAGCTTCAGTCGTACAAGACTTTCTTCATGTCCATTAAACCCCTCACTTAGGCAAGATCCTTCTATTCAACAAGACAGAACTGTATTGCGGGTCAGTATTTATTCATTGGACAGATTCTTCTTTTTTTTTTAATACGAGTATAAAATATATATTTATTATTTATTACCTTACAGAGCTCCACAACAGCAAGGTGATTTGCTCGCATATATACATAAGATATAAATACATCCATTTAAAACATGATGCATTTGGAACTGAATAAAAATAATATAAAACACAATTCATTCACATTTACAATGCATTAAAATACAAATATAAAACAGAAAATAAATAAAATAAAGTACGTTAGCTTAATTATATTAGCTCCATAGGCTATTAACACAAATAATTAAAATTTAAAGCACAAGGAGTACAAGAAAGATTGGTTCGATTTTTGGTACAAGTTGGTGTTCTCTAAATAATGTAATATAGTATAGATGTGAGGGCTACCTTCAGAGAGTAGTGTGTATAAGACTGAAACAGATTCTCTTAATGAGAAAGTGCTAAATGGTGGGTGGGGGGGGTTCTTAGTAAAACACTTTTAGCGCACTTTCTCCCTTCCTCCATAAGGAGAAAACGCTCTTATGAGGTTGACAAGTTCACGTTTCAGACTCATAAATGCGTCATTCCATGTCAAATCAACACACCTTTTTACCTCGCCCTTTCAGATACTCATGAAAGCTGGTAAACCCAAAGTAGGCGTTAAGACAAATAAAAATACCAAATTTCAAATTTTTATCTAAAACGGTTTTCAAAATACGGCCATGGAAAGTTTTCAAAAAGCGGTCAAAATCTCACTTATTCAAAACATTTAAATAGTGATGTTAGCTCTTTATATGCCCTTTCAAACGACATGATAGATTATGAGAACATAATTTTTTCCAAAATCCAGAATAAAATTTTGAATCTAAATATTTTTAAAAACGCATCTTTAAAAATTTTGAAAAAATTATATATAATAGGTCATATTATTACTATTTTGGATAGCAAATTTGGTTATGGGATTGAAAAGGGTTCTAAGTCAAAATAATTTAAAACCGAAGGTGGCTTTGGACTAATTTTACGTATTTTTATATATAAAAGCTTTTTAATACTTAATTGTAAAATTTAATACAATTTTTTTTTTTTAATCCAAACTTTACTGTCGTATATATTTTATACACACTTCAACTTCATTGTCTTAATTACAAACCTTATTTAAAACCTATCATGTGTTGCATGTCGTTTGAATGCGCATATAAAGAGCTAAACATTGACACCTTCCCCATGTTTTTAACGTGAGCAGGAGAGGAGTTATGACTATTTAAATGTTTTGAAAATGTGAGATTTTGACCGATTTTTGAAAACTTTACATGGCCGTATTTTAAAAACCGTTTTAGATAAAAATTTGAAATTTGGTATTTTTATTTGTCCCAACACCTACTTTAGGTGTACCAATTTTCATTAATATCTCAAAGGGTGAGGTAAAAACATGTGTTGATTTGACATGGAATGACCCAAATAACAAAAACAACGGTCAAGATAAAATTGTTTTGTACTCAGACTCCTTTAGATCAATAAAGCCCTTAAGAATCATATACAATTCACATCCTTTGGTAAGTAAATTTCTTCAACAAATCGGTCGGCCCGAAATTTTACAAAAACACTTAATGATAATATGACTACTAGACCGTGAGAACTTTCACACACACGTACTAAGAGTCAACGTAAGTTCGGATTTACCTGCAGGAAGGAACAACGCTAAAAACTAAAAATTTTATTGCGAAACCTCTTGGAAGTAACTAGTCTAAAACTAGACATCGCATTTAAACCCATAAGATAAGCTTTATATGATTTATGCGCGCTTAAAGAACCACCATACTCCTGGCAAAATTGCTCCCTTGGATCATAAATTTTATGATCAAGAGAGAATAATATGAACGAATCTTTATAAAGGACATAATTTTCCCCAAGGAATTCTAACAATGCAGCATAGATATTATTTATTTTATTATGACTCCAATTGGACGAATATCACTCGATTTTTGTTAAGTTAAGCAGTGATTTGACAATTTATCAGTGATTATAAAACGTTTATATGTAAGTTAAAGATGGCGATGGGGAGGAACAATGGATTCTTAAAGAAACTGGCTGGCGTTTCTCCCCAAAATTGTTTAAAACGTTAACTTATATTTGCGACGTTTCGAAACCGTTTAGGTTCATCATCGGGCAACTGCATACAATAAAAGTAAAATGAACAATAAGCTAAAAACTTCTCCTATTTCACTAATACCAATACAAATACAATTAATGAGGTATATAGTAATACAATATATGAGGTACTTTACATTAACTCGTGTTATTATTGTATATTATAAATTTCATTAATGTTGAGAGTATATTGTTAACCTTGTTAACTTAATTGAGTTTTCCAAAATTTATGGATCTTACTATGAAATTTAAAAACTTATAATAGACCATAACTCGACTCTCATTAACCAGTTTAATTATTAATTTAAAGTTTATAATTTTGTTTACACGTACTATTGTTCTGTTCGCTATTTAATTATTCATATATATTGTTAAGTTAAAGTATATAAGCTTCTATTTTCTTTATTTTTATTTTTAATGATTAATTAATTAATGTTTACATGCACCCATGCATTAATTTTTTTTTTTTTTTTTTTTTTTTTGCTTGATGAAATTTAACAGTTTGATTGGAACCTCCAGCATCTAAATAAACTCCCACAATATAGGGATACTATATTAAGGGGAAAAAATAGAACAGAATTCCACGTATACCTGAAGAGTGTCATATTTATCTGAAATCTTTGAGTGACCATTAATTACTGGGTTTGTTCTTTTACATTATTCTGAGCAATTGCCTCAATTAAAAATTGTTTAATTAATTTTCTTCCAGAGTGTTATGTATGCGAGGTACTACAATCCAAAAAAATTCACATTTTTGTTTATTGATCTACATTTATATAAAGAACAGCCCACAATCATAACAACAGAAACCGCATACAGCATCCCTGTTCAGTGCTCCTTATGGTCGAAGTAACAATCAATGCTCGAGTCAGTATGGCGAATTATTTCAATTTGAACATAATGTAGAGTATACCTCCATTTCAGATGGACCTATTTCGTTTATTTTTTTATAAAAATCCTTCTCTCTAAATGCTTACAGGGTTTAAAAAGTTTCGTCGGAATATAACAAACATTACATCCCGTGGGAAAATTAGTAATTTGGATCAGAAGTAAAGCCAACATCCTGGTTGACCGATTTGGTGGTTAACAAACTCTCCCAATTGTTTGTTCGGTGAATGTACCAAGTTGCTGAAGAAACAAAAACTGTGACGGACACACTAACACACATATATATATATATCATTTTCGGTGTCTAGTAGGTAGGATCAATGAAAGTGCTAATAAATGTCTTAATGTTCCTAACAGTGCTAAGGACCCTTAGTGCAAACTCTGAGAGGAGATAGAAGGTGGGTTTATCCCCGTGTAATCCAGAGCGGGGATAAAAAACAGGGATTTCAGTTCAGGCTCTCCATAAATTCCGTGTCTTATCGCTCGGCTGGTTCTCTGCTCCAAGGACCTTCCAACGTTAGGAGTGGGAAGCAACGGACAAAATCTAACGAACGGTTTCATATAGCTGGTAGTCCATCTTTAGCTTGTAGAGCATCTTCAGTTTGTAGTACATCGTCAGTTTGTAGTGCGTGTTCAGTATGTAGTGCATCTTCAGTGCAGCGTCAGTTTGTAGTGCATCTTCAGTGCAGCGTCAGTTTGTAGTGCATTTTCAGTTTGTAGAGCATCTTCATTTTATAGAGCATCGTCAATTTGTAGTGCATAGTCAGTTTATAGAGCATCGTCAGATTGTAGTGCATCTTCAGTGCATAGTCAGTTTATAGAGCATTGTCAGATTTTAGTGTATGTTCAGTTTGTAGCGCACCTTCATTTGGTATTGAATTTTCAGCTGATAGGTTGTCTTATCCTTTCATTTTTATTTTTCATTTTAGTTTGTTTCTACTCTGAGAGAGCAAACTCCGCTTATGACGTTAGACCATCGGGTAAGGAGCTAGAAATGCTAACGAAAAACGACGTTTCGTAACTTATTAGAGACGGAGTAAACGCTTTTCTTTCTTCATACTGTACCGTCAATAAAGAGTGTCCCATATTGATGATATTTGACACAAAAAAACTTCTTCTTGATCATGTATCTATTGACAACGCTAGTGTGTCCATGGAACAATACAATATATTTAATCGTTGAAAAAAAATTACTTTAAAGTCTATAATTAGGAGCTCAGATTTTAGTAAAATGGGGGATCACCCAATATCGCCAAAAATTGGTTCCGGAGTAAATCCTGTAAATGGAAAAACCCGCTTACGTTGCCGATCCGAAGTGATGGTAAACAAATTTCAAAGGAAATAATAAAATATAAAACTATATTTTTTCAAAAAAATACCTCCTCATTTCCAATCGTAATTAGAACATATGTTTGTTAGTTTACAAAAATTAGGAGCAAGTGAGAACATTTTCTGGTATATATATATATATATATATATATATATATATATATATATATATATATATATATATATATGCGTGTGCGTGTGTCATTTCTCGTTCGTGCATCAAAAAGAATGGATGTTAATGAATTTTTATAGAAAAATAGCATTCCAAAAATAGTTTCAAAAGCATGTAACAGCTCTAATTACATTGAATACATTTCATGTGGAATTACTTATCCAAGATACAAACAGCCAGAGCTTTATCCGGTTGCAATTGGTCGGAAGAAGGGCTGAATTTATGAAGTTAAATAATCTATTTTGGTTCGGTTTACTTACGGCCGATTCTAAGTAAACCATGGTCGGCGATATTTCTCGAGATTTACTGAAGATAGAATCAATAGCACACAACAAACAGATCCAGTTTTCTCCCTTTCCAACTCAATACTGGACTCTTCTATTTATAAGACTTTGAAAATATTGCAAATTTCACAGAAACAAAGCCTCGTTTGTTTGCTTTAACAGGCCTCAACAAATCAATTTTTCCTTCTGATCCATGATAGAAACATCTTGTGAAAAAACTATGAGAAAAATTGTCCGGCTTTAAAAACCAAGAACACAACGTGATTTGATTGAGAGTTGACCTCAATCAAAATCAGGGCAAGTAAACCACTATATATTTAAACATAAACAGTTGCACATAAAATGCATATGTTGTCCAGAATGAAAAAATAAATTCCCACATCGTAGTGTTTTTATTTATTTTAATTTTAACGTCCATTGTTATTTATTTGACTTTTAACGCCCATTATTGTTAACTAAAAATTTTTAGGGCGGGTTATCTATAGGTTATAACTCTTTTCTATCCAGGACAGGGCTGTGTTCTTTTTTCTAAAGAAAAGCCACCACCCCATAATGTAAATCGAACCCGTGACCCTTGGCACGGATAGTGTTACTTTAATCTTGAAATAATTAAAAAAAAAAAAAAAAAAAAAAAAAAAAAAAAAAAAAAAAAAAAAAAAAACATTATATAGAAAAATGTAATGATATATTTTCTGCAAGTCGCTCTTTTTAAAATAAACATTTAATTTGACAATGGAATATTTCTCTGAGTATTTTCAGGAGCCCGAGTGACTTTAGCAACTAGATAATGTTTACTACAATCAGGTACCAAATGAGGTTTTCGTAAATTCTAATTCTGCACAAAGAAATTAAATGTGGCCAAAAATAAGTATTTGTTTATGCAAGTTTCTTTCATGAAATGAACAAAGCACTTAATACTTCTATAGTATGACGATAGAAAAATAAGAACCCATCGGAAAAAGATTGAGATACAATATGGTTCATAACAACGTAGTGTAAAATCATAGTTTTTGCTTTATAGGTAAAATGATTGTTTACATTCTATGAACAAGTATTTGGCAATAGGGGACTACAAAATTGGAGATAAAGAAAGTACAGTTATAACAAATGAATAATAGTACATTTAAAAAAAAAAAAAAATGAATGTTAATTTGTTCCAACGTTTCGGAATGATTTTAGGGCTATAGAACAAAAACTCCCTCACGCTTGAGCTGCATTACTAAGCATAAAGATGGTAGTGTACGCTGCAAAACTGTATAAAGGCTGATTCACGCTAGACCGGGTCGGGTCCGGGCCGGGCCGGGGCCGGGGCCCGGCCGGGACACGGAGAAACAATCACACCAGCATTTTCAATGGACTCGTTCACGCTATACCGGGCCGAGTCCGTGTTTTTTGCGTGTGTGATTGCTTCACAATGTCCCGGCCGGGCCCCGGCCCGGACCCGACACGGTCCAGCGTGAATCGAACTTAATTTGCTTAAAATGAACTACATATGTAAGTTTAAAATAAACATGGATAGTTTTGCTTTCTTATATTTGTAATGACAACAGACTCAATTATTAATTTTTATTTCGGTGTAAACCTCAACTTTTAATAGACCTAATTTGTTTATGTTTTTGTAAAATATATTCCTCTTTGGTGGGAATCACGTCTATCGAGGTTCTTTACAAGGAAACAAAAATAACAGTAATAGTAAATAGACCAATTTAATTTTTTTTTGTAACGCATCTTTCACAGTAGATGCCCACTAGGTATACACAGTACCATCGCAATATAAAAAAAATTACGGCCCTTATGGACAAACCAGTAATGTGTGTGCGGAGTAACGAATTAATTTTGCTGGTAAACGAACTCGTCCAATCTTCTGCTATGGCATTGCTATATACCACACAGTTTTGTGACGATAAAAAAACTGTACAGACATATCTACTACACATATATATGTATATATATATATATATATATATATATATATACATATATATTATTTATTTAAATTTTAAAGTTCATTTATTATTGACAAAGATGAGGCCCATAATGAGGTAATAAGGAGACCCAGTGGCCGTGAGTGCAAAGGCGTATACACTCCGTGCCAAAGGTCGTGGGTTCGATTCCCACTAGAGTGGTGGCTTTTCTTTTGACAGAAGAAAGGGCATCATCCCTATCCTGGATAGAAAAGGGTGGTAAACTATAGATAACCCGTCCTAAACTTCGTTGTCAATAATAAATTGACGTTAAAATTTGAATAAATCTTAGGGTACCTCCCTTTTCTAGCCAGGATAGAGCTGACATCTCCTCTTTTTTTCGAAAGAAAAGCCACCACCCCTAGGGGGAATCGAACCCACAACCTTAGGCACGGAGTGCATACGTCTTAGCACTCACGGCCACCGGGCCTCCAAACATATGAATATTTATATATATATATATATATATATATATATACAGGGTGTCCCAGTGTCCACCCCCTTTCCCTCCTAGAGTTGTTGGAATTTCGAAATGAAACTTGGTAGGTCTTAGTTATGTTGCATGAGGTTACTTTTGAAGGTTTAGTTGACTTTGTAACATTCTCCAGTTTTTCTCCAGCGCATCTAACTCTTGATTTTCCAATGGCGGCAGATATTTTTTTATGACGAATTCTGATAGAAAATTTAATTTTAAGACTAATTTATTCCGAGACATCTTTTGATCCGACGCACCGTTTGCGCGTAAAACGCAAAAAACTGAAAAAATATCGCCCTTTTGTAGACAAATTCCTATTTATCACTGAAACCAAGCCTTGTACGTAAAAACACCTCAATGTAAACGTTGTAGCCTATTAATTTTCCTTTCACATGATACCAAGATCAAAGTTGTAGATTAAATATTTAACGGGGTATTATGAATGAAAACAAAGGCAATTTTTTTTTTTAGTTTTATGATATAATAATTTCATATGGAAAAATAAATTTATTCTGTTCTGTTTTATAATAATTTTTATATACTTTTTTCATAAAGTAAATAAGTACTTTTTTTTATTGTTTATGTCAGCTACTTTTTTTTCTATTCATATCGATTTTCTGAATTGTTACTTTTTAAAACTTTTAAGGTATATTTTTCATTCATAATATCCCGTTAAATATTAAACCTACAACTTTGATCTTGGTATCACCTGAAAGGAAAATTAATAGGCTACAACGTTTGCATCGAGGTGTTTTTACGTAAAAGGCTTGGTTTCAGTGATAAATAGGAATTTGTCTACAAAAGGACGATATTATTCAGTTTTTTGCGTTTTACGCACAAACGGTGCGTAAAACGCAAAATTAAAATTAAATTTTCTATCAGAATTCGTCATAAAAAATACCTGCCGCCATTAGAAAATCAAGAGTTAGATGCGCTGGAGAAAAACTGGAGACTGTTACAAAGTCAACTAAACCTTTAAAAGTAACCTCATGCAACATAACTAAGACCTACCAAGTTTCATTTCGAAATTCCAACAACTCTAGGAGGAAAAGGGGGTGGACACATATACTGGGACACCCTGTATATATTTATATATACATACATACATACACATATAAAAATTTTAACAGTTGTAGCTTCATAGCTACACGACTTCGAAAAACGCAAAAATAACGGTTTGTAAACGCAAATGATAAATATAAATAACAGTCAATAAATATTATGAAAGTTAATGTATACAATTATAAGGCATACAATAACATCATTAGCTACAAAAGGCATAAAAAAACTCCACTTCAAGCTCATGTTGTAATTTCATACATTTACATTAAATACATTCACCGGCTGTTATTATTATGATAGCTGGTTTTGTATCTCTTTTGCTAATTTCTGCAACAATAACACAAATACATATATTTTTTTTTTTTTTTTTAATAAATGTAGTTTCTATCATCATCTTGATCATTTTTATTATTTTTAAATAGAGTAAGTGTATACAAATAGTAAAAATAAAGTATTAATAGAACGATTATTGTGATTTTTCTATAAATATAATGATATCAAACATATTGTTGGAAAAACCCTCCCCCATACCTCAGGATAATAATTGCCAGGCGGCTTTAACAAGTAGCTCGATTGTAAAAGAAAAAACAAAAAAAAATAATTTTTCATAAATCAGATTATGCAAGTACATAAGGTAAACTTCACAAAACGTTTTGTTACATAACTTTGCACAGGATTGTTATTAATTCAGAAGTGTAGTTCTAAAACTAAACACTTCGACAGCACTAGTGTCTCTTTTCCGCTAGCCGTATATTCATGTCGGTGAAACTTTGGAATTATTTTCTGTAAAATTTGAGTTTTTGTCTCTAACTAAGCAAAATTACCAGTATAAAAGGTCAATCTTGACTGACAGACCACACGTTAGGGTCAATCAACCCCTGTTTTTTCTTTTGCTAATTTTCAGCTTTCGATTAAATAAGTAGTTATATTTTCTCAAACATTTGCTCGGGAGAAAGTTAGACTATTCTATCATATATAGCAACAAATTTTGTTTAGAAGTCAGTATTAAAAATCAGAACATTTCTCAAAATTATTTGAAAACAGTAACTCCTGACGGATGGTCCGCCGGATTTATCCTAGATATATATATATATATATATATATATATATATATATATATTGTTTTTTAATATTTTTATCATGTTTTATTTTTAATTTTTTTATAATTCAAATAAAATTGTTGTTATTCTTATTTAGTAGATATGAAGTGTGTGAGTTTCTGTTGTACCTTGACATGCCTCTTGGCGGCCGCTACTGCCCTCGACTTGGCCCTGATCTGCTCCAGGTTTCGGCGGGGACAGGGGGGTCGGGGACGGGGCTGTTGACTATCCCGCTGCCGAACCAACACTGAGCTCTCCCTATCCCCTCCCCTTCCTTCTTCCCCCACCCCCTTCACACCACCTCCCACCCTAACCTGGAGTAGAGTACTATCTCTGCCCCCGGGGGCGAGCGTACAACCGCCGGTGCATCCCTACCTCTTTCGCATTCCATCAGGAAATCGGTCAATGGTTAACTGATTACACGTAATTTTTTTTACAAAAATGTATCAAGTAATTCATAACGGGAATCTAATATAACAATAAATATTTATATTAAACCACCTCATAATAATAATAAGAATCTCCTGTTTTACAATTGTTTGCGTTGCCAATATCCAACCGCACATCATATGCAGCATGCAAAGTTAACTCGACGTGAGCCATTTGTTCGAGGAATATAATGTATAATATAAAAGAATGATAAATTACATAATTGGATAAATGTGGGTCTCCCCGTAGTCAAGTGTCAAACGCCTTGCATTCCCATGCGGGTTCAAATCCCGCCTGCCAGCAGGTTGAGAATATTCATTCCAGGGTCCGTTGAAAAGATTCAGTGTTGCACTATGAATTTATGGAAAGGAGGAAACCTATAGATGTTTCCGCGTTAACGGCGTAGATGTCGAAGTGCAGTAAAAAAAAAAAATAATAATAAATTGGATAAATATATATCTATCCAATTATGACTTGTGTATATTTTTAATACACTCTTAATTGCATACCATCTTCACCTCAACCATCTTTATTTATTTGCTTATTATTTTTATTTTTTACATTTTCAGCGTTCAGGGCCATCCTCATAAAACATCAACTAATCTGTTCACATATCATTCACCCTGTTTTAAAAGGGCTTGTCGTCACTGTAATATTGCAGCTACTACCTTTAAAAATTAGTTACATTCGAATTAACACCATTAATAAGCTTTTCACATATTCCATAACTAAAAAACTTACACTTTTTCATTATTTAAGCTACAATACAGTCCATGTGGCCAGAACATTCCACCATTTTCTTTATAATTTCAACCATTTTTATAAAATTATAAAATTGTTGAACTGGATAAAATACAGAAAATAATTTTTTCAAGTTACGTACGTTTAATGTACATTTCAAAAACTTGTAATTTTTCAACTTCACTGTTGTTCACAAATCCAAAATACACAAATTGAAACAAGTACTAATTTACTTACATATGTAGAATCCATGTACCTACTTTACAACATTTACACAACACCTAAAATCAGACTATCCATCTAATGGTGCGTTTACACTAGGATATTTATTGCAGGATATTTATATCAGAGAGAAATTCTGACTAATGTAAACCATGTAGAATTTATGTCTGACATAAATTTTACATGGTTTACATTAGTCAGAATTTCTCTCTGATATAAATATCCTGCAACAACTATCCTAGTGTAAACGCACCCAAAGAGACAGATCTTGTCCTGTTGCAACGAACTAATCAATGTTTCGCCATTCGCACTATACGGTTTGACTGATTTCGATTACTTCTGTACGTCTGTAACGGTGACGGCGTCCGAATTCCAACGGTAGAAACTATCTCATTGACCCTAATTCGTAAAGGGTTGAGAACCTGATCTAGATTCATGAGAAGCTAATGGTGAATGCTTTGAAGCTTCTGATGAGTTTAATGTTCAAATCGAAGGCTTCCCTCCTCACATACCCTAGCGGAGAGCCTGGAATCCCACGCCTCTTCCTCAATTCAACTATTCCATTACTGTCATATATAAGTGTCGTAGTTTTAATGCATAATAAATGTTTATTTAGCAATTATTTATTCCATACACCGTCTTTTTATATTCTATTCCACGAATTTCTGACCATTAATTACGTATATTTATTTTTCTTGATATATATTGCGCAGGCCAAAAAAAATAGTACTCCTTTTTCTTATGTACTACTTTATTATTGGCTTGCCCTAAGTGCTTTGTGGCGGGATTTGCAAAATTAGCTGGAAATATAATAACAAAATAGAACAAAATTTCAGCAAAATTAAGGACCAAGTAAATAAAATTAATTCAAAATATAATGTATATAAGGTTTAATGTAAAGATTGTAACAAATGCTACATAGGCAAATCATCACAAATACTAAAAAATATAATTGAGCAACATGCCAAAAATATTAACGAGAAATCAAATAAAACAGCACTAACGGCACACGCATTTAAGAACAGACATACATTTGACTTGGACGACGTAGCAATAGTTGACAAGGACAGAAACAATATTAAGCGGAAAATAAAGGAAAATATCTACATTATAAAGAACAGAAACTCGCTAAATAAGCAAACAGAAATTAAATTTTTAAATAAAATATTTTACAATAAAAACATAAGATAGTAAATAATCGATAGAATAAATAATAGTACACACCTTTATAATCTTAATCAGCTGATTACTGAGCCTCTCGACACAGATGATTAGCAAGCCTCAGTCTTAATATGGGTGGCGAGCTGACCACACATGGGGTATGTACAATGTAACATTTTTATTATATTTTAACAATAGATTTAAGGTTAGGATTTTGGAAAGGAATTGTAACGCTACTCTGTTTATAATATATTAATGACAAGTAATTTTATTGGATTTACTAAAATGAAAAATGTTTTTTAAAAATTTGTTTATAATGTTTAGGATTTAATGACCCATGAGGAGGTGGCATGAAGGCCACGAAACATGTAGGGCAAGCCAATAATAAAGTAGTACATAAGAAAAAGGAGTACTATTTTTTTGACCTGCGCAATATATATTTTAAAAAATAAATATCCGTCTTTTTAGTAAATTGCATATTATTCATGTTGATTAGCCCATCACCCATCCCATCATCATTCCTACGAGAATCGACATCAGGAAATAAAATTTATTTATTTATTTATGAGCGACCGTAACTAAGGCGACTCGCTCAGAACAAAAATTACATATATAATATACATACGAAAATTACATCTAATTAAATACAACTAATTAAATACATCTAATTAAATACAATCTTATTTTACACATTTTTGGCCAAATATACAAATTGAAATTTATATACACATCTATTTATAAGAGAATACAATATTACAATATACTTGAATATATGAAAAATCAATATTATAATAATGCATGAAGTTTATACACATAATCAATTAAGTTGGTTGAAGGAGGTTTCACACTCCTGTTAGTTTTATATTGTCAAATGTAAGATTTTAGTATAGTACGGCTGTATAGTTTTAACATTTTAAGACAAATAAAATACATACACATATATGTGTGTATGTCCTGTTATAATTTGTTCATGTTTAATTATAATTATAATTTGTTTAGGAGGTTGGTCTTGTTGAGGTAGTTCAGTATGTTATCTATATATTTGCTTCCATCGCCGAGTAATTCAGTCATATTGTAAGGTAAGTCATAGTTTTGTCGCTGTAAACATTCAGTAAGTATGTGCTTTATAGTCAGCGGTGTGTTACACTGTGTACATGTCGGTCTGTCCTGTCTTGTCATGAGATAAGAGTGTGTCAGTCGGGAATGGCCAATTCTTAAGCGGCATAATATCACTTCGTCTCTTCTATTATCCCTTTTGCTTGAAGGCCATTCACCTACCGTCTGTTTTATTTCGCGAAGTTTGTTTTCTGTCGTCATGTGCCAAGATTTCTGCCACTTTTCTGTAATAAACCTTCTTACTTCGATTTGCAGGTCTTGTAATGTAACTTTGTCTATGTCCTGTCGGTTTTGTCTTGTAGCTGTCCGAGCCAGTACGTCAGCTTGACTGCTTTTTCCTATGTCCTCATGTCCTGGGAGCCAATATATTGTGATTTCTTTATTCGTCCGGTGTATCTGTTCTAGTATGTTCATAATGATGGGATTGTCGTTGTACATGTTTTGTAGTCCATGTATTGAGCTGAGTGAGTCCGTAAATAGTGTTATCTTTTGTTTTTGTATGTCGTGTGCATTTCCCAGAGCAAGGTGAATGGCGTGCAGCTCAGCAGAATAAATACTTGTACTTTTTGGTACTTTAAGCTGTAAGGTATTTATATCCATTACAGCTGCTGCGCCTGTGCCTTCAGCTGTCTTGGATCCGTCCGTGTAAATAAACATTGTGTCTTTATTTTTGTCAAGATATGACTTGAATATGTGTTTGTATGAATGTGTAGATGTCGGGTCGGATTTTTTGTATTTAGTCAGTCCTAGGTCTAGTTTCAAATTGTTTAGAGTCCATGGTGTGAACGTTACGGGAGGTCTGGGTAAGAGTTGTGTTTGTAGTAGGTCAGTGTCTTGTGCATAAATCATACATCTTACCAGCAGTGGGCGTTGCCTCAATGGTTTCATTTGGTATTTTCGTAACAGATCTTCGTTAATAGATTGCGGGACGCACTTACTATTTAAATATTTAGTTTTAAGGCAATATTTCAAACAATTCTGCATACGTCTGTATTCCAATGGTAATTCCCCACATTCTACATGTAGGCTATTAGAGGGGCTGGATCTGAAGGCTCCCGTTGCAATGCGTAAACCATTATTTTGTATAGAGTCTAGGATTTTAAGATTGCTGGGCTTGGCAGATGTGTACGCTACACTTCCATAATCCAGAAGAGACCTGGTATATGCCCGATAAAGTGTCAGCATTACACTTCTGTCTGCTCCCCACTTCGTGTTGCATAATATCATTAAAAGATGTAAAGATTTTTTACATTTATCAACGAGATTTTTTAGGTGGGGAACCCAGGTAAGTTTTGAGTCAAAAAGAAGTCCTAAAAATTGTATGTAGTTTGTGAAGTGTATAGGCGTATTATTTAAGTTCAATGTAATTTGTGGTATACGTCGCTTTTTTGTAAAAATTATGCTTTGTGTCTTTAGTGCAGAGAAATGTAGTCCGTAAGTAGCGCTCCAATTCTGTAGCCTATTTATCGTCCTTTGGATGGACTCTGCGGCATTTTCTAGATCTTTAGTTCGAATATAGATAAGCAAATCATCCACATACAGGCAATATTTGACTGGGTCAGCAATATGCTCACGGACGGTGTCCATAGCTATTTTGAATAGCGTCGTGCTTATTACACTGCCTTGGGGCACTCCGTTTTCCTGAGTGAATACATTCGAAAAAGCTGATCCCACTTTAACTCGGAAGGTTCTATTCGAAAGAAAATTTAATACGAAGTTGAAAAAATTTCCTCGAATATTCCATTCGCCTAGTTTAGTTAGAATAGCTCGGCGCCAAACTGTATCGTAAGCCTTTTCGATATCAAAAGAGACGGCTAATACAGATTCCTTAGAGATAAATGAATCCAAAATTTCTTTTTCCAAAGTAACAATGTGATCTATAGCCGAGTGATTAGGTCTGAAGCCACATTGGTACTCTGATAGAAGCTTATTTTTATCAAGGAACCATAGAAGCCGCTTATTTAATATTCTCTCAAAAACCTTAAAAGTACAGCTTGTCAGAGCTATTGGTCTGTAACTATCAGCTGATGTCGCATCTTTATTCGGTTTTTTGATTGGTATAATAATTGCTTGGTTCCACGATGATGGGTAGAGACCAGTCTCATAAGCATTATTATATAACTTTAGCAGTAGCGACATCCCACTTGGGGGAAGATTTTTCAGCATCCTATAACAGATTCCATCCTCCCCAGGTGAAGTGTCTTTTACTTGGGTCAGTACTAGTCTCAATTCTTGCATTGTTATTGGCTCGTTTAAAGGGTGAATGAATTTTGGTGTTTGTAGTAACGGGATAGTTTCTAAATTATTTTTTTGTCTACGCGAATCTGGTGATAATCTTTCATCACTTGACACATAGGAGAAGTGATGGCCTAGGAGATTACTAATAGTTTCAGGGCAAGTAATTAAGAGGTTGTTTTCCTTTAGGGCCGAAATGGGAGGGTTGTACTTTTTGTGTTTGATTTTATTGATCATATTCCAGATTGTTTTTGGAGGAGTATTTCTGTTAATAGAGGATAAGAATTCGACCCAGCATTTTTTTTTGCTTTGTTTTATAATATATTGGGCTTTAGCTTTTTTCCGCTTGTATTCTATCAGAAATTCCTGACTAGGATTTGCATTAAATAATCGGAGTACCCTTTTTCTTTCAGTTACTGCCGTTTTACATTCATCGTTCCACCAAGGGACTGGTCTGTTTTTATATGTACCTTGTGTCTTTTTCATTGATGCATCTGCTGCTAATTTAATTGCTGATAAATAGTTTTCGTATGTTTTAATATCTTTAAGATTTTCTAAAAAGCAATTTTGTAACTTGCTCCAATCCGCATTTTTTACATCATACCGCGGAGTGGAGGTAAAGTTGATTGGAGGTGTGTCGGGAGTAAGTACTATTGGGAAATGATCACTTCCGAATTGATCATGATTTACTTCCCAATTGAAACGTGTAAATATTGATGAAGAGCTGGCAGATACATCAATGTTAGTGTAAGTTCCAGTACGGGGACATAAATGTGTCGGTTCGTGCGTGTTAAATGGGATGAGGTCATTTTTTTCAAGAAGAGTTTGAATTATTTTCCCCCTTGCATTGGTAGCTTTAGCTCCCCATGATGTACTTTCAGAGTTCAGATCACCTACCAGGAGTAAGGGAGTAGGGAGTTGTGTGATAATGTCTTGGAGTGTGTGTATGTCAATAGGTTCACTTGGTGGAAGATAGAGACAACAGACAGTAACTTTGAAAGGCATGTAAGGCTTTACACGCATACATGCGGTCTGGGTTCTGTACTCGCCACGATCGGCTTGACTCAAAATTTTGAGTCCGGACCAACCCCTCCCCCCCATAATAAACCGATTTAGTTCATTTTTACTACAAATTTTTCTCATTAGATGACCACAACGAAAACCGAGTTTCGTGCAATACATCAAAATTACGGCCGATATAGACAAATTAGCAATTTGGGCCCGGAGTAAACCCCACTCCCGGTTGACTGATTTTGGTAGTTAACGAACTCGTTTAATCGTTGATAAGAAAGTGCTTTATACCAAGTTTCACGGAGAAAAAAAAAACATAAACTCTGGCGTGTATCGTGTTAACCGGCACACACATGACATTTTTCAAAAATTCTATCATGAGTGTAACTTCAATAGCCACATTCCTTCGGTAATTGCTAAAGAAGAGAAAATGTTCTAAAAAAGATTGGAGATTATTTTACAGTTATTAAGTAGTGAAATGTACAAATTAAATAAGAGTTCAATTAGCCGTTTCTTGTCAATTGGCTTTATATGTACCTAAAAGCCAGTGTCGGCTAAAGGGGTGGGCTTGGGGGGCTTAGCCCCCCAGAATGAAAATTCACAATATCTTTCGATTGAGTTAAGTAGTCTAAAATATGTCTGTACTGCGCCTGTAAGAGGTCATTCACCCCTGTCTGCATTCCTTGTCAAGGTCATCGCTTGAAGCATTAAAGGAGTCTGTCTTTTTTTATTTTTAATCATGAAATGTCAAGGTCCTTGCCGTCTCCCTCTCCCATCTTTTACTCTTTTTTCCAACTGCTGGAGTTCATTACTCACCACACAGATTTATTTTTTATGTATTTGCAATTAGTTACTAGTTGTGCACCAACAAGAGCAGATGTCAAAGTTGGTTAGTAAAAATTTGAGATATGAAGAGAATCGCTTATCGACGTTTATCGGTTGGCGTTCTCCAGTGAGTCCTTTGAAATTAGCCGCCGCTGGATTTTATTACCTCCAAGTATACGATCGAACAAGATGTGCATTTTGTGGTCTCGTCTTACACGAATGGGAACCTAACGACGATCCCCTTCAAGATCATAAGAAGTGGGCCGGCAACGAATGTCCTTTTTTAAAATATTTAAATCAGTTGGAAAGACTACCTATGAAGTTCGATTCGGACGAATGTGGACCATCTATTGACGTTTGCGGATGTTTAAAGGATAATAGTGAAGTGCTGTTGAGAAAAAGCTCTTGCTGTTGTTAAAAATGAAAAAAAGTAAGTATGAAGAAACGTATACATTTTTTTCTTCGAGAACTGGAAACTTTAAGACATCAGATAATACGTTATGAAGCAAAACGAAATGAAATAGATCGATTAGTGAAAGAGTTTAATAACCTCCAGATTTAAGTTTGTTTTTTTCTCTTCCCACTCCGACACTGTAGTCAGTCAGTGGCTTGTGCTCAAGACGTTCTCTTCGCTCGTCTAGTATGGAATTAGTGACCGAATACGCCATCACCAAAAACAAGCAGATTCGAGTAGGCCTTCACAATGGTATTCCGACGGTGGGTTTGATTAACAAGGATAAGATAGTCTACATGGACAAAGACGAATGGAAGCACTGTATAGCAGACCAGGCATCGAGGATATTACAATTTTTCAAGAGGAAAGGCAAGTCTGATAATTCAAGTCCGATTTCTTTTAAAAATATATCATGTTCCTTCGTATACTTGGGGAGAAACAGAGTCCTAAGAATAGAATATGCCTATCCTTGGGTATCATTAATTAGTCTTTCTCCAGCTCCTCACATGACTATAACTTCACCTTGCACAAGTTTCAACAGGTCCGAGACCATTAAGATCTGCTCCAAGATTGAAGAAATTAACCGTTCACTCTCATTGTTGGACATGTTTGTTCAAATGTGTGTGGATCAAAACAACTCAAAAGAAGATCTGTCAGTAGATTTAAGTTTGAATACGAATACCTTATTAAACAATCTGTTTTCCAATGTATAAAATTAAATAAATAAAACATAGCTTCATTTAGTTAATTTTGTTTCTTTTCCTCCTTCATCCCAGGTTAAAATAGGTAAAATAAATGAAAAAAAAAATGCATTTTCAAGGAAGGTTTTATTGAACAAAAGGTAGAATTATATTTTAATCATTAATTATCATAACAATGAAATCTTTTTTCAATAAATTCTTCGTCGGTCTGCCATTCCAGAGGTAAGTTGTTCCAGATCTAATCTAGCTGAAGACGTACAGGAGTAGATTCCTTGGTAAAAGATCCTTAGCTCGTCCGTGTTTCGATTCCGCATGACAGCATTCAACGTCTCCATTCCCTTCTAATGAGTTATTGCTCATTCTATTTAAACAAGCATGTGTTCCTTAAACCAAACACACTTTGGAGTGTTTGCTCTGTGATACTCGAACGGTCCTATAGAGCTATTAGTAGTGTAGTAAATTAGATCGCAATAAACGCATTTGACTTTATCTTCAACATTTCTGATAAATCCGTTAAAGGCTAAGAGATGGTGGGGAGATGCGTTGACTCCATACGTCTGTCTTCTCACTTCTTCCCTCTCAAAGTCCACTGCTTCGGGATGTTTTCTAACCCATGAGGCAAGTCGATGGGCTTGATTAAAAGAGCATACGTAGCTTGTGTTTAAATGAAAATAACAAATTAATTTGTCGTCTTCCAAATTTTTAAGATTAGGACAGCCAAAATCGTGTAAATCATACACAGTCACAGAGAGCAACTCTTCCAGGAATTTACATTTTTCCAATCCTTTACCCCATAAAATGTCATACGAATCAGTGACTGACTTGAGACATGCAATTAAATCGGAGTAGTCTCTCTCGCCGTAAAACCAATCTATTCCGTGTAAGGATTTTTTCACCCACAAATTCGTCTTTGACTGTCTTACAGCGTCTTCGACGTCTCGAGGAGGCTTGAAAAACCAATGCCACGCTGTTCCATAACTCGTATCGACTATTGTCAATTCCTTAACTATTAAAGCATTCGAATTTAAACGGAAACCTTGAAAATCTATTACTGCTGACCTGGTCATACTTGATACAACGTCTCCTGTATGTACAGAAATGAGCTCTGAGAGGTAAAATGCAACGTCTTATATATAGTTGGGATGTATTCAGTACAATTTTCTTACTAAACCGGTTCCCATTTCATATTCGACAATTCTATCGTGAAGGGTGAGACAATACGCTTTGGTATTTGCTGGAAAGTTTGCGCCTGAATCTATTTGAAGACGGATGTCTATCGTACTACTTTTAATTGCTTCAGACTGCTTGGAACAATCTATGACTGCGATAGGAGCAATCTTCTCGAAACTAGATCTCGAAAGGAGAGGTTGAGAATGCCTGTCACCGAAATAACTTGTTTGAAATTCATTATACATTTCATAGAGCAGGGCAATTTTTCCCTGTTCAAAGTCCAAGTTCAAATCGTCATAGGGGTATTGTTCGCTGTTTAGGTAAAGCTTTACATTTTTTAGGTTGCAGCTATCAAAATGGCTACTATCCTTTAAAGGGTTTTTGTTACGATCTGTTTGAAATGCTATAATTACGTATCGAGGCTTTTCTAAATTTGTAGATGTTTTAACGGCCCACGTTTCTTGTTGTGCATTAGACGGTAATGTGGGATATTCATAGAGGTCCCAGCTTCGAAACGGGATCGCTACCTTTCGGTTCATGTCTAACATTTTGAGCAGGCTCAAACGGTTCTCGTCCGAAACACGAACGTGAGGCATTCTCCAAACAATTTTGTCTAATTTTATTTCTACATTAGAGTCTTCCCCCTTTACGGAATTAAAGTCAGAGCTTGATCTTATCAAAACTAGTTCTTGCTTCAAGTTAACTATGATTTGTCTATAATCTTCACAAAAGCCTAATAAAATGTTCAACGGTAAGCACACGCTGTACACTCCGTTTTTATCGATTTCAAGAGATTTTCCCTCACCTGGGATGACCCAACCCGCATTTTCCAGCCCGTTAACTCTGCTCGGACTCGGAAAAGACAAGAAACCTTTCAGTGTAGAGGTTATCCCGGGGTTTCTAACCCTATCTATTTCTATTCCATTCAGTTCGTATCTGAGTTCATCAAACAAAAAAGAAAATGCATTGTTCGTTAATTTTGCAGTTAACGGTTTGGTCTGGTCTTTATTCACTAGCTTTCCCTCGAGGTAGATAAAGGAAAGTGATGGGAGTGTATAAATATCTTGTTGTTGTATTGGAATACGGATTTCATCGGAATGATTGAATGTATTTCCCGCATAAGGCTGGTGCGAATGGAACTGGAACTGAGCGAGAGAATTGTCGAAGGAAATGTCCGAAGATATAGCTAATATGTTATCCATACTTTAGTTTAAAACCACTCTGTTTTAAAAACTTTGCGTTTGAAGCTGTTAACTGCTTAAACGTCTTTGATTTACTAATTCTTCTAGGGATCAAGATGCTTCTTTTATACGTTTTATATTTCCTACTTATATTTTCTACTGTCCGACGCTGTTGCTGTCGACAAACTTCTCCTTCTACACCTCCTCTAAAATCAATCCCCATTTTTCTTTATATGCAGTCGGACTGTAACGGTTTCCCCTCTGAAATTAATAAGTTGTCCGTTTTGATCGACTAGACGAACCGTAATGTTGTCAATACTCCGTACGTTAGCACGAAAGTAAATGACCGGATTGGGCGTTTCTACTATCTTATAACCCGGTTCGACTGCGGGGAAAAATTGATGGATGCTATGGTCGGGTTCGCCGTTTACAAAGGACCCCGAAGCGATATTACACTGTACCGATATAACATTTACACTGAGAATTTCTACGATATTCTCGGATGCGATATAGCGATCGCTTGGAGGAATAATAAGATTTTTCGAAGTATAACCCAAAAGTGGACCGATAGAATTCGGACGTTCGGCGAAATTGAAATAAATCGATTTATTACTTCGTATTTCACATTTTAGCGTGCTAGGATTTCCCCTCAACACCATCATAGCGCCGGGGTCTTTATGAGCTATTTGCTCTCTGAGAAACATAGCTAGAGCCTCAATGTCGTAGGCTCCTTCTGGTATTTGAATGGCTATTGTATCGAAATAAAACATATCATTTTTACCTTTTTCTACGTTCGGAATAGTGTTAAACGAGTCCAAAGAGAGTAGTCCGACGCTGTAAGAATCGTCTAGCTCTAAGGGAGGCATGAAATTCGCTTCTAGCAGGCTCGATGCGCCTGTAAGTGTTACAGCGAAGCTCATGATGCTAATAAGCTAATCGTCTTCAGGAGTTGTCTATTAAATACTGTAAACACAAATGACCACAATAGGGGGTATTCCACCCCTGAAAACGTTCACGATTGTAAAATATAGAACTGTTCTTTTTTAGATAAGTCACCAGTTGAGGTGGCGGTCTCAAATTACCAAACGAATCGAAATATTTAACGATTTTACCACGTTTTACGAAGCAGACCCAGTGGGAACCTTTTTTTGAGTTTGGCTCTAAATTGACGATAGCAGATTCTCTTAATTTAGGATATTCTGGGAGAGTATCTATCATAAATACACCTCTGAAATGAGGAATGTTAAATATTTTGCGAGCGTAATAAGTTAATTCGACATCACTCAGTGCTCTTTTTGGTAGTCAAATACGACGACTACTGCGTCTGTGGGTTCGCTTTTGTGGTCTCTCTATAAATAGTCCGAATCCATTCCGTCTATATGGCTTTAAAAAAAGACCTTTACCAATCTTTTGAGCCTCAATCGCTAAATTATGTCTTTTCTGCTCTTCCAATTTTTGCTTTGCCTCTTTGGCGTCGTTGACAGCTTTTGCTATGCTTGCCGCACCTCCAGCCAGTGATCCTATAGCGGATAATCCTGCCATTACTGGTATTAGAAAAGGTAAAAAAACCTCCAGACTTAGGTATGGGAAGAACACGAGGGGGTAAAGGCTTGTCTCGACCTCTCAATGTCTGTTTCGCCTTATTATATGCTAATTGAGACGCGTTTATTACAGAAGACACGTTTTTAATTTTAGCCGCTCTTACAAGATCTCTAAAATTCACTTTTTTCTTCATTTTGGTAGTCCTTAAACTAGATCCAAATTTTCTTTTTGCTTTCATAGCGTTTGTAACAAACCAAGCTGAAGCTTTTTCCCCGAGCGTTGAATCTGGATGTTTTACTACTTGCCAAGCTTTTTCTGCAAGGACGCTGTCAGCCTTATGACGATTTTCCAAGTCTGTATACTTGTTATAAGCAATGTCGTGTTCTTTACAAGCTTTATCCAAAGAATTAATTCCAGCGTCGCCTCTTGTCAATCGTTTTTCCACTTTTGTACCTGGACCACAATACTGATACCCCGGTAAATGTAATTCAAACGGTAACTTATTTATAACACTGTCGAGGAGACCTCGTCCTTTGCGCACCTTTCCTTTCATACTAAACCTCTTCGAACGAAACAAATGACTTATATATATATATATACAAGCCATAGGTCAAAATAAATTAGTCACAATGAGATTAGTAGAACAAAAGGAACGATTTCCTTCAGTTGACGTTTTACCGTTGATATCGGATAAAGAAGAGAAAAGGCATGGACCTCTACTACCAAATAGTATAAGAGGAGTGATTTGTGGTCCTAGTGGATGTGGAAAAACAAACGCTATGCTCAATCTTTTGCTTAATCCAAACGGTTTGAGATATGAAAACGTATACATATTTGGAAAAACTCTATCTCAACCCAAATATCGGTACTTGAGAAGCGTTCTAAACAGCGTTCCTGAAATCGGCTATTATACATTCGAAGATTCGAAAGAATTACCTCAAGACGTTAAGAGCAACTCTATTTGTATTTTTGATGATGTTACGATGGAGGATCAAGACAATATTCGGCGATATTTCAGCTATGGACGTCATAACTCTCTCGACTGTTTTTATTTAACGCAGAGCTATGTTTGCATTCCGAGACATCTCATTAGATGTAACTTGAATTTTCTTATCGTCTTTAAACAAGATGAATTGAATATTAAACACATTTATGATGAACATATTAGCAGTCCAGACGTCAGTTTCTCGAAATTTAAAGATATTTGTGGGTTGTGTTGGAAAGAGCCTTTTGACTATCTTGTTATCGACAAGGGTACTAGTTTAATTGACGGGCGTTTCCGTAAGGGTCTAGATGTCTATATCGTGGATATATAAGGGGGAGAAAGAATAATCAGTCCTCATTAATATGTCGCATTCGATACGTAGTGAAATTGTAAAGACAAGTGATGCTTTACGTAAAAAATTTCAAACGTTTAAAAGAGGAATGCAGGATATTCAAGAGGAAAGACAAAGTCTTTTTGCTCCGGTGCTAGAACCTTTGGTAGATATACAACAACAGTTTCGACAACAACAACAGCAGCTGCAGCCCCGACCTCGGGGATTCAAAAAAGAAAAGGAGGAAGGAGACTGGGGAGAAACGAACGAGACCCGATCTATGTGGTGGGATAATGAGTCTGCTTTAAGTCCGTCTGGGAAAATCTTTCTCGAAACACCTGTTACAAAAAAAAAATCAAAAATATCAAATATTTTTAAAAGCCCTTCCAAAACCCCCAAATCAAATCGGAAAACGTCGAAGTAACACCAACTTTTTCTCCCTCTCCCCAATCCTCCACAATTTATGCACGCTCTACTATCGCTCCAGAAGAAGAAGAAGAAGAATTGTACGAAACAGAAACCCCGCTTGCAGTAAAGGTTCGTGAATATGTTAAAACTCCACAAGGCGAAGATGAACTAGAGCAGAATTTAAAATCCGCCGGACCGCTACAAAGACAATTTTTAGAAAAGTTGTTTAAAGGAGGAGAAAAAGATTTAGATTCCCGGTACGGTTTGCGAGTAATGCCGAACGGTCAATTAGCCATAGGCGATTCTACGAATATTGAGCTTTTTACAAACAACGATGATATCTCGATTAACGGTGTGGTTTACGATGGAACGCCGGGCTTGTTAAAGCTATTATACCTCAAGAATCCAGAAGATTATACTGATGCGGATTTAAAAAACTATAAAAAGATTTTGCTTGCAACGAATGCTCACAAAAAAGGATACAGCGAAGAACGTGGATTGGGTGGAACTAGATCCATAAAATATAAGAAAGTAATTTCTCGACTGTTTTCATCGCGCTATCTCAGCTCACTTACCTCATCCAGTAGTTCACCGGCTACTCATCGCAGACTTCGTTCTTATAATAAAAAAGGTACTGGCTTAATGCAAGAACATTTACCTATTTACGAACATTATGACGATCCAAACGAACTTGTTGACCGCCTCAGATTATTGATGGCGTCGACTGGAGCGGGTCACAATGGTCATGGAAATGAAATTGTATCGATAATTGAAGAGTTGAGTGAGCAGAATATTATATATTAAATCAATATTAACTTTTGCACTCAGTCCCATTCCTCATACATGACGATAAACAAGTTTGGCTCCCATGTAACAAAAAAACATGTCAAGTATAAAACAAATTTCTTTCCTTTTAGTTTGTTAAAATCTGAACAACATGTTGATGCAAATAAGTTACGTATTATTAATGTAGCAAATCCTGTTTCTTCTACTGACGCGGTTAATAAAACATATTCAGACACCCTAGCAATTTTTTATACAGATTTAAAAAACTGGCCCGGTAATTACATAAATGGGAACGGCAAGAGGCTTGCTAATTTCGCTCCACCTATTGACGGCTATGATGTGGTTACGAAAGATTTTTTAAATTCCAGTTCAATTACTCTACAAAATGATACATATGATGCAATGAACAAAAGGATTACAAACGTTCTTGAACCACTTGCAAAAACGGATGTTGTGACACTGGGGTATCTGGAAGATATATTGAAGAAAAGTACACAGCTTTAGTAGTAGTTAGATGTCGGCGGTAAAGAAAGCAATTGTAGATGAATTGCATAGAAGCGCACGTAAATTTTATCCAAGAAGAAGAGTCGTTCTAAAAGGAGTAAACGATTTATGGCAAATAGATTTGGTTGAAATGTTACCCTATGCTAGGGAGAATAAAGGCTACAAGTACCTATTAACAATCATCGATTGTTTTACTAAATATGCTTGGGCTATACCGATAAAGAGTAAAACAGGAGAGAATGTAGTCCAATCTCTAGAAAGTGTCTTGAAAGAACAGGTTTCTTCTCCTCCTAAACATATACAGAGTGATCAAGGAAAGGAATTTTACAATTCAAAGTTTAAAGCGTTGATGAAAAGATATGGAATTAATCATTATTCTACCTTTTCGAATATCAAGGCTAGTATCGTTGAACGATTTAACAGGACATTAAAATCGAAAATGTTTAAAGTTTTTAGTTTACAAGGGAACTATAAATATTTAAATATCCTACCGGTTATACTAGACGAGTACAATAATAAAAACATTCATAGAACGATTGGTATGAGACCTATTGATGCCGAGAAAATTAATAGAACAGGAACAAGAGAAGCTAATCTGTTGAAGCATATCTATTCCTCTACTTCTAACCGCCCCCTCCGGCGACAAACAAAACAGCGTTTTCAAAACGGGGAATTTGTAAGAATTTCTAAACAGAAAACAAAATTTTCCAGAGGCTACACCCCGAACTGGTCGGGTGAAATATTCAAAGTTGTCAAGGTTCAAAAAACGTTACCTTACACGTATGTTTTGGAGGACATGATGAAACGAAAAATCCAAGGTTCATTTTACAATGAAGAGCTACAAAAAGTGAAGTATCCGGACATTTATCTCATTGAAAAAATATTGAAAAAGAAAGGAAAGAAATTATTTGTAAAGTGGTTAGGTTTGGATTCAAAATCATGGATAAATTATAAGGATATTGTCTAATAAAACAAAATTAAATGTATTGGGAAACATTTATTTTGCTAATAAACATTTTTTACAAATTTGTTTTTGTTTTTTTTTTTTTTGTCTTTACCTCAACCTTTTTTTTTTTTTTTTTTATACCAGTAACAGCTGCTGGAACTCACACTCAGGGTGCACTCGCACTCAGGGTGCACTCGCACTCAGGGTGCACTCACACTCGGGGTGCACTCAGGGTACACTCACTCTCGGGGTGCGCTCCATGCGCCGGGGAAAGGGAATAAGGGGATAAGGGAAGATAAAAATATTTTCTATACCTATATATATATATATATTTATTTCATTATTATTATTTTTTTTATTTTTCAAAAATTGTCAACTTAAACTAATCTTAAAATATTATTTTTATTATTAAACTTGATACAATGGATTTAGTAAAATGTAATGAACATTAATTTTTTTAACAATTATTAGTATTATGTTTTATACTACTACTTATATTTCTACGGCATAAAACAATATATTTTGAACATCTAATTACAATTATGTTATATATATATATATATATATATATATATATATATATATCTACATGCTACTGGATGGTAAGGGGAGGAAGATAAATTGTGTGAAAAATACTTAAGGAACATGATCCTCATCGGTTAGAGACGTTTCTTCTTCTTCTTCATTTATTAGTGATACGTGTCCATAAGCATAGGATTTGGTTTTACTAATGTGTTTGCGTTTGTCGTCTAATGCTGACAGTGCTAATTTTGTAACGCTCATTGTGTAAACATGATGTTTTCGAGACTGTATGCTCTTAAATGAGACGTATTGAGGGTTGGCATCATTTAATACTTGCAAATAGTCTGCAAAGTTTATGCATTTTCCTGTATTGCAATTTATAGCACATTCTTTAATACCTTTTGCCCTAAGCTTTTCGACGCATGGATCAGCAGCCGCTGCTTTGTAGCGCAGTGCGTAAACTTTTGGCCGAAGCCCAATATATTCGAGTAAAGGCAACCCGTTCAGTTCATCCTTGAACTTTCCCGGTTCTTTTTTATTACCTTCGTCGTAGCAAGGATGATTCTTCGGGTAGGAGGAAAAATCTAAATGATCTTTTAAATCTTTTAAATTTTCAATTAAATTTAAACTTTTTAATAACAGTATATAACTGTCTGTATCGGTGTAGAGCAATTCTAACTCATCACGCTTGAATTTTGATAACAAAATATCATAAAAAAAACTAAACATAATTAATTTTGACTTTTCTAGGATAGAAAAGCCCGTGAACACAGGTTTGTTAAATACCAAAGTTTCATGTTTTAAATGAACCGCGACTAAATTTTTATCTATAATGGAACTGTCTACAAACGTCGGTTTGTTAATAAGTTTTTGAAGTCTACGGGAGTTGCTAACTAATTCAATTTTTTTTCGTTTTCTTACAGATTCTAACGTTTTACCGTAAACTGCATTCATCATCAATTTATATAAATCCTTCTCAAAATCACTTGTTGCGTTCTTCCGTAAATTTACATTTATTTCTATATACTTCTTCAAATAGGGACTTTGGTTAAATTTGATCGCGCGATGAATTTTTTTTAATATTATTCCATGTTCGATCAGGAATTTTAACATTGTATGGTGGAGTACGTATTTTTCTTGATTTTCCAGTGTCGCTAATAATTTTTTTACGGGATACCTACTGTTTGGAGGGACTTGGTGACGAAGCAAAAGAGGATAGTCATTAAAATAATCGTGCAGGCTATTTGGACATTCCAGGTCTACCTCCAGAATCAATCCTTTCCTACTACTCTCGTTTACTTTTTCTAATTCTAGTTTTAAACTCAGCTCGGGGTCACCATCACCTGTCACCCATTCGAAATCTGAAACAGGTAGGTATGCATCTCGCATTGCAGTTGCATACAAACTAACGCAATCTAAATATAGAAGGTGCGTTGTCGGATCTAGAGTATTGTGTCCGGGCACATCAGGATTATTTGCCTTTGCATAGTGACGAGAGCAATTAGATATTCCTCCTCGTAAATTAGATTCCAGCATCAAATACATTTCGGGATCGGAAAGGAGCTCTATTTCTACACCAGTTGTTTTTAACATAGCTTCATAGCTGTAACCCGGTAACGTGTAACTCCAACAAGGATCAAGCCCATACGTTTTTACGGCAAAGTTTCTAAAGTTTTGAAAAACATCAGAGAGAATTAAAATGTCCGATTTTAAATATAACAAAAGATAATCCCGGAGAGTGTTGCATTGAAACACACTCCAGACATTTTGAGCGTGATCGTACTCGACATCAGATATATCCTTATTTGTTAAATCATTGAAAAATTCTTTCTTGGGAGGGAGTTGCCGTTCCTCAAGGCGTGATGGCGAATCTATATAGTTATAGGGAAAAACCCCCTTTCTAGAGACAAGACGAACATGTTGCGGATCTTTAAAATGGTTACGTAAATGATCGAAACGTTCGCATTTATCGGCTAGATTTTCTAATGACTGCGGAAGAAATCTGTATGTGTCAAGAAATGTCACCTGCATGTTTCCAATACGTTTTTTAAACGCTATAAATTTTTCGGACGAGCTCGGAATCACCTCAATAGGTTGTTTACTAAATCCTAATTTCCTTATTATAAAATGTTGGTCATAACCTAAATTATGAAAATATACGTTTAGAGAGGTTGGAGTTCTAAATTCCAAATTGCATTGGGAGTGAGCTATGCCTCTCACCTCCCCCGACCAGTGACAGTGATCGACAACTTTTACATCTGACGTGTTAAATTTGACCTCACAGATACTGCATATTTCTGCGGTTTCCCTTCTACGCTCTAATTCTAATGTCATTTTATAGGGTACGTTTCTATTGTATAATTCCTTTACATCTTTCACAACATTTTGTAAAAACGACAAAAACATTTCTACACAATTTTTACCAGTATAACAAACAGGTCCGACACTTTCGAAGGCGGGAGTAGAAGACAGGACGTAAGCCCCCCAAGCTATGACCTCGTGTTCTGAAACAAGTTTGAGTTTTTTATTAATTGGTTCGGTCGATGTTTCCCTCCTCGAAACACACTTTTCTATTGGATTTAAACTGCACTCAAAGTCGGCAAATACAATAACCGGATGAAATATTTTGAATTTGTAATTTTTAAATGAGATGAACGTTCTTTTTTTCTGGCATAATCTGCCTTACGGGAGCCATATTATTACATAAGCGTTTGTGATCGTTAAGTTGAATTACAGTATAAGCAGGGTAAAAACATCTTTTGCAGAAAAACCTTTTTGATGTGTTTGTTCCCGTCTGTCTTGCGAGTAAACGGGAAAAATGTTTAATTAGACAGTAATGTGACGAATCTTCGTTTTGGAGGAGAAGAAGATCAAAATGATCTTTCATTTCATTTTTTGCAACGCGAAGAGGGAAGACATTATGTTTTTCATCAAGCCCGTATACGTTAACTGAAACATTATTGCTCCTTTCAAATATCGTTATATCCTTTAGAGCAACGGGGAAAACCATATTGTCGAACCGTAAAGGGACATTTACTTGCTGGCATTCCGAAAGCCTGTTAGGGTGAGATGAGACATAGTTTGATAAAATAGCCCATTTAAAACAATAAATGTCGTTATTTTGTACGTTTATTACCGCTCCGGTATTCGCAATTTCCGAAGGGAGTTTAAGATAACCGTGAGGTTTTATCGGCACGTATTTGTGCAGTTTTATTAATAACCCATCTATCGTGTCAACAGCCCAACCACTACCTTCAAGTTCTGACTCGGTGAGTTCCGTAAGTATTTTGGTTTTTATTTTAATATATTCCTCTTCCAAGTCGGATGAACTGTCTAATTCTGTCATTGAAGTTTTAAAATTTCCGTCACTCGTTTCATTCAGCATATTTGTTAACTGTGTCTCTAATGTGATATTAAATTTTACATTTTTCCACATAAAAATATATTTTTCTAGTATATTTATGACATATGGACACATATGATTCAAATATTTTTCTGGTTCATTAATTCGATCTAAATTTTTAAGAAAAACGTGTATAACATTACCGTCTAACGCGGAATATATAATTTGATACTGTTCATCGGGAACAGCATTAATCCTATAACATTTGCTAGTCTCTATTGGTCTCTTGACAGCTACTGCATCGGGGTTGTTATTTTTTCCTAAACCTGACGTACATGGTTTAGAAATGCATGTATTATCATGTACTCTCATTGAGTCCATATACTCCAACCCACAATAGCATCATTTCCGCTTGCGGCGAGAGCAATGGAGTCTAGTATGACGGGTCAAAGATCCTTTCTTCACAAATCTTCTCCCGCAAAAATCACAATGGTAGTTTACCATTTTTCTTATTTTTGTGAAAGAATCTTATTCTAAATATCAAACTGTTATGAATTCTTTCCCCTTACCATCTCACAAATGCTAATATTTTTCAATTAAATGTAACATTAGTTTATTTTATTTTCTACCTGGTTGTTGTTGGTTTAATTCGGGAATGCGTCGGATAAGTATATTGTAGGCTTTGCCTACCCTTCCCAAATATAATAACCCTAACGTATCTTCCTTTAGTCTGCTAGGGGAATTATACTCATCCACTACTTCCCGATGAATAATCCGTACATATCTTCTTGGTAACCAAACTTTTGTTGTGCTTTCAACATCCTCATTAGTGTTTAAATAGGCTATAAGCCCTTGCCCTGAAAACACAAAAAAAAAAAGTTATTTATTTGTGTAAACACACACACACACACACACACACACACACACACACACACACACACACAAATGTACAATAGTATAAATAAATAAAGACGAAAGAAAACGTTTCTTACCGTATTCAGTTTCTTCAATAATTTCAAATTTTTTGATCACGTATATTTTACCAACGGTTAATGCTGATAAGTTTACTGCATTATTCAACTCTAAATCATTCAAATTTTCCAAAAATTGTTTCATCTAAAAGCAAAAACTATTTCTTATATGCTGACTTGTTTCAGACTACTAAGTCAAAATATAGATGATTAATATAATTACTTACGTGGGCCATGGTGACTGGAGAGTTGCTGGGAACCTGTTTGATCTTGTCAGTAAATGCAGCTCTTTATATACGAATGAAGGTCCGGGTTCTTGTCACTTGTTTTGGTTGCAACCTTGCAGGTGTTTCCTTATGCAAGTCTCGTACGTGCAATTCTAGTAAGATCCGCGTTCTTGGAAGTTTTTTATGAGGTTATTTTAAATATATAAATACAAGGAGATTCTGGGACTTCCACATCTTCTCTCCATCATGTCGGGGTACGAACATACTTATTTCTGCGCGAAAGGCGTGTTTTTCCGAATTCACAATGCGTTATATTGTACTGATTGTGCACGATCCTTGGAACTTTCTTTGATACTCGGTAATCTAAAGATGGTGCACACAATTTTAAATTGTTCACAAGGAGATACCACGTACTCTTTTTATTCGAGTTTTGCTTGTGCAGAGTGTGCAGATCAAATAATAACGATTAGATCTTTACATTTCATGTCGTGTTCGGAATGCACTCCCGCAGTCGAAGGTTATGAACTGGATCTAGTTCTACGATCTGGCAGAGGGGTTATTTATCCAAGATAAAATCAGCAGGACTTTGAAATGGTAAGCCAAATTTTTTTGTTTTATTTTACAAAGGTCTGTTTCACTCCAGTTTCGTGACGAAAATGTCGGCACCCATCGTGGGAAACCGCTAGTCATCAGCAGGGAATAATAAACTAATATATGTTTTATAACAACGTATTCGACTCCGACAGAACAAGTGATTACACAACTCAACAGATTTTCTTTTATCAAAATCATTTTAAAGAAAATATTTAATTAAAATACTCAAGCAATAAACATGGGAGAGGGAAGGACCTTGTTCTAAAAAAAAAAAACTAATTGCAAATACATCTAAAATAAATCTGTGTGGTGAGTAATGAACTCCAGCAGTTGGAAAAAAGAGTAAAACATGGGAGAGGGACACGGCAAGGACCTTGACATTTCATAATTAAAAATAAACAAAGACAGACTCCTTTAATGCTTCAAGCGATGACCTTGACAAGGAATGCAGACAGGGGTGAATGACCTCTTACAGGCGCAGTACAGACATATTTTAGACTACTGAGTTAGAAAAATAAATCGTTTAGGGAAATTAATAGTAATAAGTTCTAATTAATGTATATTCTTAGTTTATCAAATACTTCCTTAATGTTTTCCAGGTGCCTGGTTATAAAAATTTGATTCTACACCCTCAGGCACGGCGGTAAGTCCATACTAAATTAGCCCCCCCCCTTCCCCAGAAATGTTTGTCTAGAGCCGCCAATGCTAAAGACAACATATATTTGAGTAAACTTCGCGTAGATTGTTTAAACTCATAGGTTTTGATTATTTTTCCCATTTACATGAAGGTAAGTCGAAGTGCAACCTCGATGAATTGATGTTCATTAAGTCGAAATTTTTCTCATATTTCCTTGGAACTGGACTTATCGAGTTCCCTTTATTTTGGTGACGTTTGGGCAAGAGAAAAGTTTTAAAAAAACATAATTTATCTTAAGATTTGAGCTATTTTAGACTTATTATTATTGTATTAAATATCTCGAAAACAGTTCCAAAATCGTTAAACATGAAAAGTAATCATCGAAAGGCTTATAAACTGCCCTATTAGATTAGGTTCAGGTATAAATTTCGAGCACATCAGTCGAAAAAAATACTGCCTGACTTTTCGAACGTGTTCGTTCCGATCCGTTGAATGAGAAATATTTTGAATTTCTGTTGTAATGTTTCAAAATCACACGGAAACACGCTCAGATGATGCCGTTCCTACGTGTCGGACTTTTCTTTATCACATTTCCGTCTTACAATTAACTAATCTTCAGTAACAAAAACTTACACGGGATGCAAATTTGCCTTCATGAATAGGTTTCAAACGAGATTGTACAGCAACCCCCCAAAAAACCCTGAACGGTTCCCTGACCTAGAGAATTGTTCTAAGGAATCTATTGTTACTATCACGTGGCTTGGAATTGAGCCAGTAGTTACCAATGGGAGAAGTTAGACCGACCCTAGAGCCACGATAATAATCTCACGTAGTTACACAACTATCGAGTTGAGCAATTTCATAGTGGACTTAGCTGATACCCGGCGTGCCATGGGTATGGCGTACCTACTTTCTGCATCTAGAAAATCAGAAAAATAAGACACCAAATAAGTAATATTAACGCAAATCTGTAACTTTTCGGATTCGCAGTTTCGAACCCGTGACCTCTGAACTATAAGTCCTAGACGTTTTTGACCTAGCGTATGACACTCCCTGCATCAAGACCAAGCTGTACGCCCAATTTGGTCAAAAATCAGTCAAACGGTGAGGATTTGAATAAGGAACAAACAAGCAGACAGACAGCTGGTCCACGTTTTTGACCTAGCCTTCCCGGATCAAGACCTACCTGTGTGCCAAGTTTGGTCAAAATCGGTCAAACGGTGTGGATTTGTATAAGGAACAAACAGACTCGTGATTTTTATATATATAGGTGGAAGTATTCGATCTTTTTAGCGTGTTTTCTTTCCCTCTGTAGAGACGAAACTCGTATCTGATATCGAATCGATGACGCAACCCGAAAGTGCCGAAGAAACATTCTGACGTTTCATAACCCTTAAGTTACAAAAAACACCGGTCGCTTCAATTTATAAGAGAGAGGGTTAATGGCAGAAGTCTCCACATCAAGATAAAACAATGAATACATCAAATCATACACACACACACACACACACACATATATATATATATATATATATATATATATATATATATATATATACACTGGATTAAAAAAAAAACGCACACCTTGAATTTCTGAATTATCTGTTTTCCTGGTGAATATAAATTGCCGGTTTTCCGTATATGCAGTGCATGTATTCAGCTAATGGGAGAGAACAGGAAAAAAAAATAAACCATAAAATCTAATTTTTAAAAAATATAATGCGAAATAACCATATTTCAACACTTGAGAACTAAAAAATAAACGTTCTCTAAATTTACACTACATAATATCCACTTGGCACAAATGTGTCTCCAGTATCGGGTGATGTCTCCCCCTTGCTCGAATAACGGCCTGCATCCTGTCAGGCATACTGGGAATAAGGTTGTCCACACGATGTTGGGGAATCTGATCTCATTCCTCGACGACGGCGGTCCTCAGCTCCTGGAGGTCTCGGGAAGGGTTGGGTCGATGTAGGATGGACTTCCCAAGGTGGTCCTAAAGATTCTCTATGGGATTGAGATCCGGGATGGTAGCAGGCCACTGAAAGTTCGGACACCTACCTATCCAGGTAGTCCTTGAAAACACGTGCAACGTTTCACCACTTTCGTGTTGCTAGAGATGTGGTAACGATATGCAGAAGACTTGCTGAAATCAACCTGCGCTCCATCATCCGTCCCACTTGTCCTTTTCCGCAGCGCACCGAGTAGCTCGACTCCGTTTTGCTCCAGAACGTTCCGCCTGGTTTTTATGACACATTTTTACCGATTAAATCAAAATTTCGGCCCCACCTTATATACGCCCACGGTTGGCAGAAAAATAACTTATTCGGAATGAACAAAACAAGTCTCGTCGCAAAAAACATAAAACTCGGCAAGACAGTGGGCCCATACGTGAATAATATATATTTACATATATATATATATATATATATATATATATATATATATATATGTATGTATGTGTGTATATATATATATATATATGTGTATATATATGTATATATATATGTATGTATATATATGTATATATATATATATATGTATGTATATATATGTGTATATATATATATATATATATATATATATATATATATATGCATGCGTGTGTGTGTATCAATCCCATTTGGTTTCTTATAATGGCCCAGATCTGCAGGTACTGTGGAGGTATCTAATTCTTCTCCATAGAGCACAGAAGATAGTGCGTTCAGTAATATTCTCCGGCCACCTGATTTTCCCTTTCGTAGGTACCCATTAATAAATTAATTAAAAGCTTGGTGGGCCTGGGGACGCTCTCCCATCAAACGACGACAATAGAAGAGTAGAATCTTTAGTGCTTGCTCGGGATTTGAATTCAAGTCCTCCACCATATTAGTCGTGTACTCAACCACTTCACCATAACCTTGCCGTAATATATATATATATATATATATATATATATATATATATATATATATATATATTCTTTTATTATGGTAGGAGGAAAATCCATCATGGACACCTGGCGAGGGGAAAACCAGGTAGTGTCGGACTCCAACCGACTAAAAACCTCCCCCCCTTGTTCTTCGCGATCATGATGGAAACCGCTGACGCATTACTTCATCATGATAGCTGTCTAATTAACTTTCATTGTTATTTCTTTCTCCTTCGTCTCTACAATAGTCCTGATCGCGATGTAGGAATAGTTCCATGCTTTCTCTGAAGTTAGATCTCTCATCATATTGTCACCATTAAACGTCTTGTTGGTAGGCATACTGTAGTCATGCCTGATGCTTTTCCACCTTGGGCATATAAAAAGCACGTGCTCGACATCATCTACTTCTCCACAGTAGGTACATACTTCAGTACTTGCTCTTCTCCGATCATATAGGTACTTACTAAAACATCCAAGCCCAGATAAAGCTTGACTGAGGAAATAGTCAATCTCTTCAGATGGTCGTTCGATCCAGGTATATATATATATATATATATATATATATATATATATATATATATATATATATATATACAGTGGAACATGGATAATTCGAACTTCGATAATTCGAAATCGTCTTTAATTCGAATATTTCTCTCGGTCCCTAGAATTTAGGGCAGAAACAATGTAAAAAAAATCGTGGTTAATTCGAATAAAATTTTGGATAATTTGAATTTTTTACGAGTCGGTATCTCCAGTGGGAAGTGGTCGATCTTAAATCTCCTCAAAATATTCTCCCCTCGGGTAAGGCGGATAGTAAGATACGGATGTAGGGGTTCCGGACAAGAAGCGCGGCGGTCTCATAGTCTAGTTCTTGGACTCCAGGAGTACTGCAAAGTGGTGGGTCGCGCTTCTTCCCTTCCACGGGTTGTTATAGTTACATCCTGTGGTTTTTTCCTAGAATTCCCTCCCATCTTCATTTCTTATTCGTTTATAAGATAGTCAGTGCCGATCTGTTGTATTGTTTGTGCCTTGAATTTCTGGTGTACAGTGCAGTTCAGTGAGTTGTTGATTTAAGATGTCGAAGCCTAGAAGTTATAAAACTTTAACGTTGTCAGAGAAAATAGCTGCGATTAAAGAAGTTGAAAAACGAATAAAGAAAAAATCTGAAATTGCCAAGGACTTTGGAATTCCTCCTAACACTTTATCAACTTACCTGAAAAATAAAGAAAAAATTCTTGCTCATGAAAACGATTTTTTTTTTCAAAACAATAGACTTTTATTTTTAGTTTTTTGATAAATTATTTATTACTTATGTTCGTAATCATCAATTTATGAAATGTTTGTTACTCCTTAAATAAAATGTATGTATTTTTTTAAATTAAAAAATGTGAAAATATGAAATGTATATATATATATGTGTATATATATATATATACATATATAATATGGTTAACATGCTTACGTGATAGGTATTAAGAAGTGAAATATCGAATGGAATAACTTTGCAGGCTTTATATTTAACAATTTTTGAAAAAATATAAACTTTAATTTAGGTGCTGTATGAATATATATATATATTGTCCCCTCGAAAAGGCCTTTATAGGTCAACTAATTTTAATTTTCTTTTTACGCCATTCTTTTTTTTTCCAAAATTATCATAAAAAAGAATTGTAAGATGTTTTGCAATATAATTCCATTACGAACCGAAAATGATTATAGAAGAGGTAACTTTTAGATATATGTGTGTATATATATATATATATATATATATATATATATATATATATATATATATATACAGCAACTAAATGCATGTTTATTCTCGTTTATTTTTCTTCAAAAATTGTTACTATACCTGCAAAGTTGTTCCATTTCACTTCTAAATACCTATAAGACATTTTCCTGGAAGCACGTTAACTCATAACCGAAAACGTTAAGATCAAAGAAATCATTTCTTTTGAAGAGTGTAATAAAGTCAATATCGTTCATCGGGTAAAGCCGAAGATATCTTGAGAGAGTTAAAAATATAAAGGAGTTTGAGTATGGAAAAGTCAGGAATAGAGACGAGAATCAATCTTGTCAAATGGTTGAGGAGAGATAATGTAGGGGTGGTTTAGAAGCATTTCTCCAAGATTATACATAGCAGCCATTACAAGAAGTATTCCTTGATCGATAGCTGCCGTTTAGGAACTAGGCATTAGGGATTGCTTCGGGTTATAGTGTCACCTACTTTACAGGCTATATTACAGCTACAGAATATATATATATACGCTTAAAAAAAATTATAATGAGCGGGCCGCTGTGGCCTACACCAAGAGACTTTTGTCGAGTGCTACTGGTATAGAGCGGTACGTCAGTACCACTGTGGTATGTAAAGAGCAGCTATTCTGGTACGGGCAAAAATTAGAAATCTTACATTCCTCATGTAGTTATGATACATACTTTTATCCCCCCAGAACCGACGTGGCAGAGGACAGCAGTACTCCGCCACTAACTGTACCTGAAAAATACCCCCTCCCCCAAGCCTCCTTGTCCCTCATCGTCAAACTCATTTAAACGAAGTTAAAAAAAAAAATAAATAAAAAACTGATATAAAGAAAGAAAACAAAAAACAGTTCTAAAGAACGAAATCAACGCCAATACAGTACTAGAAAATATTCGCTCGGAAAGCTCTATTTCTACCACAACGAAATATTGTTTCCAATTTTACGTATTCTGATTTATTGACAAATACATTTTCGTACTATAAGCAATTACAAAAGTAACAAGCAATAAAAGAAACGGAATGATACAGACAAAACGAAGCGTTCAAATAGAAGAAACCAACTTCTTCAAAGTTTTAAGGACTTATTTCTCCAAATATGACCGTCCCATCAAAAACTACTTTAGAAATGTTTTGTAGAGAATTTAGTAAGCTTTCGAACGGTCAATTTCCACTTACCACGATTTCCTAAACTGACAGAACTTTATCGTGTCTGTTAATAAAGTATTTTATTCTAAAATAAACCAAAATTTATACATCTTAATTTGGATGAATTTCAAACATGGAGAACATATTTCAACTGAATCCCATTATTTTAAGTATCCAAACCAAAACAACTATTTTTCCACATTTCTCTAAAATGTTTATAGATATTGCCTTAAAAATCGTTTCATGCGGTTTCCTATGCCAAAGAACAATACAATCCAATAACTGTTACCTAGGCCAAAAAAGAAAACAAAACAGTTATGACGGACCGGACAAAGTATATAAAAAAAAGCTTTTAACTTTTTGAGGCAATAATACAAACACATTCAAACCAAGAACAAATATATCTTCTCTTCTCTCAGTCAAAATCTAACAAACATAAGAACAGCCACCTTTAAAATTAAGAAATATATATATGTATTTGAACATAATACAGCCTCGTTAAGGAATTGTTGGCAATTCCCGCAGATGTTAGTGACTTCTCCAAATCCACAAAACAAACACCTACGCCCCATCAAATCCAACATCAACTTTCCTTCCTCTAAACTCAGCAAATCCATTCTAACTCCCCTCCAAACCGTAAGCCTTAATCTAATGGAGTAAGGTCTGCTTTTATATCCAGTTTAACAAAAAAGGTCACTGCTCTACGAAAAGAATGCAGCTCGTTCAGTGGTGAAGCAGTCGCTATACATGAGGCGATAAAGTTTGTTTCGATAAACCAAATACCCAAAGCTTGAGGATGTCCTACAACCTCAAGGACCTAATGTCATCCTCGGCTCCCTACACAGAGATCCCCTCGTCAACAAAATATCCATTGAGAAAGCTCTAGAAATTATTTATAACAATTGGACAGTTCTTGAGTCACATACCAAACCATCCCGTTCCTCTGTCGTTGAATCCCCCAACCTCAGTTGCAATTTATCTCCTATTTCAAGATGAATACTTCAACCTACTCTCCGACCTTGCTGTGGCTAATTGCCTTGCATTCGATATACACCCTGTGTTCCTAAAGATATCGTCATCCTTAAAATATGTGGCAGTGATCTTTTCCTTTTCCTATATCTCGAAAAAATCCTTTTACTCCCAACAGCCTTCAATTTTTACTACCTGTTCCAAGAATTTACTATTGAAACACATTCAAAGAGTTCTCTAACTTTCCTTGACCTACTCCTTATAAGACTTCCCTACCAACCCACTATACTCACTGACAGATATGCCAAACCCACTTACTCTGACATCTCCTTGATTACTATTCGCCCCCTAACCATCAATGCTAAATACTGCCAAAACCACCATACACCGATCCTTCGTCCTATCTGATCCTAAGTTCCAGCCTACTGATAAATTCCGCCGTTTTGACATCCTAGGGTCTAATGGATTCCCATCACTTATCTCAGAATATGACAGCAAATTTTAACAATGTCTTTGACTGTGGTAAGAAGAAAAAAAAATTGTTTTAATTTATGTGAAAATTACGGAAATCATGAAGATAACCTCAACCCTGTTCCACGATACCTAGTAGTTAAAGTTGTTAAAAAAAAGGAATGGATTTTAATTCTATTAATCCTTTTATGGTTAATAAATGGATATTTTCTTATTCAAAAGACATAAAAGTCAAGAAGTCACAAAGAAATGGTTTACTTTTTCTTGAATGTCCAAATGACAAAGTAGCTTCAAAACTCTTAGAGGAAAAGGAATTTAATGGGATCTCCATTTCAGTGCAACCGCATAAAACCTTAAATTATAGTAAAGGTGTGTTTTTCTGCCGTGAAATAAGAAATGTTCCCGAAGAGGAACTTATAATTCAGCTAAGTGATCAAAAAGTAAAAGAAATAAAAAAATAGGGAAAGATGCTCACAACTCAGGCCTATGCCTAGCAACATTTTCAAGTCCATAATTACCAAAACACGTTTTTATCGGATATCTTTCAGTGCCAGTCAGGGCATATATTCCTCCCCCTTTAATCTGTTTTAGGTGTGGATTTATTATTATTATTATTAAAAACGGGTGCCCACGTAGAGGGAGCTGCACCGAGGCCAACAAGGCCTATTGTGCCACCCGACAAGCCAGCCTGTTACACCAACAGCGCCGTATCCGAGATGAACCTTAATAGAGTTCGAAGGTTCAGTTCCGGTAGCCTTCTAGGGTCATCAATGAAGTCTGCACCAAAATACAGGTATCTCTTTGCTACAAGAGCTGGCCATCTGCATATGATGTGATACGGCGTCTCGTCGTCTTCAAAGCATAGTCTGCACCATGAGGTCCTGGTCAGCCCCATGGAGTAGAGGTGCCGATGCATTCTACAGTGACCTGTAAGAAGAGCTGTAACTAGTCTTACCTTGGACCTGCACAGATTAAGGAGAGTCTCCGTCCTCTTCTTGTCCACAAAGGAAAGGAACAGCTTCGCCTGTCTCTGGGTGGAGCTCCTGCACCACTTCCTCCTATGCTCAGCTTCCGCCCACCTTCTAATGCTTAATCTGGCCACAGCTGGTGCTATCCCACATTGAGGTTCTGGTGATAGGGGGATTATCGCTGCACCAATATTGGCCAACTCGTCAGCTCTTTCATTACCCTGGATACCGGAGTGGCCTGGGACCCACTCCAGTCTGACCTTGTTACGTCGTCCAAGTAAGTTTAAGCTGTCTTTACATTGCTGTACTACCTTTGACCTGATCCTATTCGTGGATAGAGCTCTTATGGCCGCTTGGCTGTCGGAGAAAATAGTGAAGCGCCTGTCTAATGGAGAGCCGCTATTCAAAAGGTCTGCGCAAGCGCCGATGGCGGTGACTTCAGCTTGGAACACCGTAGCATACCTCCCCAGAGGCAAGGCAACATTATGTGTGGACCCCTGAATCCACACGCCAGCTCCTGTGCCAGATTCAGTTTTTGAGCCGTCTGTGTAACAGAACCGATCCACCCGGCTTGGTGTTAGTTTGTGCTCCAGCGCTGCTTCCCTCGGCTTGATCACAGTTGTAAAGTTTGAGGTGAAGGAGTGCTGGTCCTGAAAGTCCGATGGCATGCAGAGAATTGGGTCCTGCCAGTTCCTTCGGATAATTGCACAGTGAGCCCCTAGGGTTGGGCAAGGTTCGTGCCCTAAAATAGCGAATCTGTACGCTGAGCATCTAGCTATCTCTTCGATATATATCTCCACTGGTTTAAGGTCAAGTAGAATCTCCATAGCTCCTGTCGGTGTGGAACACATTGCTCCCGTAATCATCAGGCAAGCCAGCCTTTGTGGGGAGCACAGAGTCTTCCTAACACTGTCAGTGCCGCATCGATGCCACCACACTACTGCACTGTATGTGATGATAGGCCTCACAACCATTGTGTAAATCCAGTGCATACCTTTAGGGGTAATGCCCCAATTGTTCCCCACCACTCTCCGGCTGGCCCACAGGGTTTTTGTGGCTCTTCCTGCTGTCTTGCGGATATGCTCCTGCCAGTTAAGCTTTGAGTCTAAGGTAACACCCAAGTACTTCACTGTCTTGGAAAAGCTTAAGTTATGGCCTGACAGGCTCGGTGTGCCCAGTCCATCCAGTTTCCTCTTCAAAGTAAAGGGCACCACTGTAATTTTCTGTGGATTAATCCTAAGGTTCTTCTCCTGGCACCACTTGTCCACCGAAGACAGTGCCGTGTCCAGCAGTTCACTCGCAGTTGATTGCACCTTGCCAACCACCGTAATTACCAGATCATCTGCGTATGCCTGTGCTGAGAAGCCCTGATTCTTCAGCCTCGTTAGCAGTGTATCCACCACTAGACACCACAGGAGGGGTGACAGGACGCCCCCCTGGGGACATCCTGTCCTAGGTACAATACTCTTACAGTAGGTCCCCTCCGTCAGCCTAATAATGCGGTTCTTCAGAAGATTGACAGTCCAATATGTGACGAATTCTTCGACATCTTTCTCGATCATGGCTTCTTCAACTGCCCTAATAGGGGTGCAGTCGAAGGCCCCCTCCACATCAAGAAACGCGCACAGAGCAATTTCCTTGTACTGTAGTGCTCGCTCCAGTCTGCACACTAGATGGTGGAGAGCCAATTCACATGACTTGCCAGACTGGTACGCATATTGTTGTTCGTTAAGGGGGTTCCGTCTTAACGCAGTATCTCTTATATGCCTGTCTATGATCTTCTCCAGTGTCTTCAGTAGGAAGGACGATAGACAAATCGGCCTGTAGTCCTTGGCATACAGGTGTGAAGCTCTACCTTGTTTGGGAATGAAGCAGAGTTTGGCCACTCTCCAGGTCCGTGGAATATGTCCCATAACCAAACTACTCCTGAAGAGTTGTAGGAGTGTTGGCAAGAGTATATCTACCCCATGTTGCAGAAATGCTGGATATATGCCGTCTAGGCCCGGCGATTTATATGGTTTGAACGTTCCAATGGCCCATCTGACGTGCGCTGCCTTGACAATTTCGCTCGCATGCCTCCATGCCTCCGGATTACCTCGTCTGATGGGACAGTCATCTCCTTCATATGAGTTAGCCTCCTCGCTAGTTGGAAAATGAGTAGCGCGAGGATATAGTTCATGGTTTCTTCCACCGATTCCGTATAGCCTTCAGCCTTCTTAACAGTCCCAATAAGTTTAGTGGAGCTGTTGGCTAAAACCTTATGGAGTCTTGAGTATTCCGTTACACTATTCACTTCTGTGCAGAATTTCCTCCATGACTCTCTCTTAGCTTTCCTCACAGCTGTGTTGTACTGTGACAATTTCTTCCTGTATTCCTCCCAGGTGCCTCTGCGTTTAGCTCTGTTAAAGAGCTTCCTTGCTTCACTCCTGAGTCTGGACAGGTTCCCATTCCACCAGGAGGAACTGCTGTTGGTCACTACAGTTTTCCCAGCACAGCTACCTTCAAAAGCCACCTTAATGGCCTCGGTGATGTGATCATTCATGGCTTCTAAATCGATGCCAGTATGTGCTCTCCGTGGACAATCGTCCATCCTACCCGAAAGGATTTCGTTGAACCGGGACCACTCTGTGAGTCTCGGGTTTCTGATAACGCGTGCTGCGGGGCCTGCTGCCTCTATACAGTACGTAATATACCTATGGTCAGAACCTGAAACTTCATCTTCCACCCTCCAGTTCTTGACCACAGGTAGTAATCGCCTCGAAACAAGGGTAATATCAATGACCTCTCTTCTTGTCCTAATAACAAAGGTAGGCTCGCTGCCCCTATTAACGACATCCAGATCATTATTTAAGACATAATCAAGTAATGACTCACCTCTTTGGTTGCAGTTAGTACTACCCCAGACCGTGTGATGAGCATTGGCATCACAGCCAATCAGGCACTGCAAGTCCCTCTCCCTGCAGTAGTCCACAACTAGGTGCAACTCAGCTCCTGGGGGGTTGCACCGCTCGTATGGGAGATAGGCCGAGGCCACCACCACCTCTCTCTAGGTGTGGATTACTTGGCCATTATATGTCCTCTTGTGAAAAAGAACCAGTATATAGGAAGTGCAGTGAACCCTTACATGAGGGACCCTGTAGCAGAATAAAGTGCTGTTTGTGTGGACAAGAACATGTAACATCTAGGAAAACATGTTCTGTTTACGCTGAAGAAGTAGAGGTTAAGAAGCTAATGGTGGAAAAGAAGATTAGTTATCAGGAAGCTAAACATATTCGCAAACATAACCCAGGAATATATCCATCTAAACCTAATACCGAAGTAGAATTATCTGAAACATCTTCTAAGCTTCTAGAATTAATTAAAAAAATTAATAGAAGAATGGAAGCTGTGGAAAATATTATCATGTGCAAATTAAACCAACCAACTTGTACAATTGCATCAAAACTTTCTAATGTAACAGATGTTCTAAAAGTCAAACCAGCTGTTAAGATTGAAAATTTTGAAGAATATTATCTAATTAATCAACTGGAGAAAAAGGAGCAACCAAGTGCCAAGAATGAAGCGGAAAAAAAACAGAAAGCAGAAAAAGAAGAGAAGATTTTGAAATCAAGCAGAAAGAAGAATATCATGGATTCAAGAATTGATTGTACCAAACAAAACAAACTTCGAAATCGCGGAAGACTAAATCAGTTTCTCTAAATTAATCCTGATGAGAACCTATTTGTTGAATTTTACCACTCACTTTCTTAATATTATTTTGAATTATTAATTTACTTTTTCTTATTATTATATTTTTCGCTAGGGTTACTATTTTATTTTTTATTATAATTCTAAACATTTTTCCTCCCTCTTCATACTTACTAGTAATTTTCTTTCTTTTTGTATCCCGAATACTGTTGCTTATATTAAGTGGATTATTTTGCAAGTTGTTTCTTTTTTCAATGTTTCATATTTGTCATTCTTGGAATTTTTTTCTTCTTTTTTAACAACCTTTGTTTTCTACATTTATTGCAATTTTTACATGTTCTAGCAATTTAATCTATGTATTCATGTATTGGGCAAGTCGTCTTAGTTACGAATGCTCTTAAATAAATATATAAATTATCTCAGAAATTCAAATTTTCTGTCTCTCCCTAATATTTCCGAGTAAAAATCCAATAATGCCTTCGTAATAAATTATCTAACGTAAGATCAGTACTTTCAACTACACAAATTACATATGTATATTAGTCCGAGAACCAGCAACGCACTTTTCATGAAGTGTTTTATGCATCTTGAAATTTTGCTAAAATGTACATCTTGGATATATAAGAAGGTATATATGTGTTTCCTGGACATACCTTGGAACACCAGGTACTGCGCATAGGGGAAAGGTACAAAAAAATATTTCCCAATAATTGAGTTTTATTCAGAAGCCAACTATCTTTAATGTAAAATTAAGACAATTTTACAATGAATAATAAATACGGCAGACACTTTTAAGGGGTATAACACATAAAAAAAAAAAAAAATAATGGTTTATATTCTAATATTAAATGAGAGGTTTATTCGCGCTGCCATTAAAACCGGAACAGCTGTACAAGATCATGTGAGCTAGAACCGATGAGAGCACAGAAAACAACCAACACTGCGCGGTTGTCTCATTCACTCTTACGGTTACGCGCAGTGTATTGCAGTCTATCATAGGCAACATTTATTTTACATTTCCTGATAATTAAACCCCACAAAAGTGTCTGCCCTTTTGCAATTATTTTCAAATATGTTTATTGAAGACTCTGTTTAAATCGCAGCGTGAATAAATCACTTCATTTAATATTAAAAATAAAAACTAGGTACTTAGTTTTTATTTTGAAATTTACATATTAACCCCCTTAAAATTGCCTGCCTTATTTATTATTAATTTTAAAATTGCCTTAATTTGTAATTGTTTTCATTAATAATAGTTGGCTTCTGAATAAAACACTATTTTTGGGCAATATTGTTTTGCACCTTTCCCCTATGCGCAGTACCTGGTGTTCAAAGGTATGTCCAGGAAACACATACTTACCTTCTTATCTAACCAAGAGGTACATTATAGTAAAATTTCAGGGTGCATAAAACACTTCATGAAAAGTGCGTTGCCAGCTCTCCGACTATATGAGGTGTGAACTCTTGGAAGGTTTTTTTAGGAGTAACAAACATTTCATAAATTGATGATTACGAACATAAGTAATAAATAATTTATCAAAAAACTAAAAATAAAAGTCTATTGTTTTGAAAAAAAATCGTTTTCATGAGCAAGAATTTTTTCTTTATTTTTCAGTTAAGTTGATAAAGTGTTAGGAGAAATTCCAAAGTTCTGGGCAATTTCAGATTTTTTCTTTATTCCTTTTTCAACTTCTTTAATCGCAGCTATTTTCTCTGACAACGTTAAAGTTTTATAACTTCTATGCTTCGACATCTTAAATCAACAACTGACTGAACTGCACTGTATACCAGAAATTCAAGGCACAAACAATACAACAGATTCTAGGATAAAACGACAGGATGGTGAATGTAACTACAACCCCTGGAAGGGAGGAAGCGCGACCCACCACTTTACAGAACTCCTAGAGTCCAAGAACTAGAATATGAGACCTCCGCGCTTCTTGTCCCGGAACTCTTACATCCGTATCTTATATCCTTCTTACCCGAGTGAGAATATTTTCACAAGATTTATTTATTTAAATTTTAACGTCCATTTATTATTAACTACGAATAACACAAGATTTAAGATCGACCGCCTCTCTGTCCACATCCCATTAAAGGCACAGACTCGTAAAAAAATCGAATTATCCAAAATTTTATTCGAATTAACCACGATTTTTTACATTGCTTATGCCCTAAATTCTAGGGACCGATAGAAATATTCGAATTAAAGACGATTTCGAATTATCGAAGTTCGAATTATCCATGTTCCACTGTATTTTCAAACTAACACTATTCTTTATTCATTGATTAGATCAGATTCCTGTTTTGGAGGGCAATAAACAGACAAGGTTATTACAAACTTTTTATTCATTGAGCGAAGTGGTTCTAATATGAACTAGATCGGCCTCTTCTCCATACAGTAGACTTTAATTGCTAATTCGGTTTGAACTAGTTCGATCATTCAGTTCCAAGTTAACAAGTAAAAGTATTCCAAATAAAATGAACCCTTAATCACCCAATGAAAGTTTTAAAATAGAAACTTTTATTCTTATCATAAAATTCAAGCTACTTGGCTTAACTTTTCTCTGAATTTGGTGGCATGGAGTAATCCAAGCAACCAGATCATGTAAATAATTAAACTCTTAAATTGTTTATGAAGTCATTAGGATTCATTAGTATTCAACAAAGACTCATTCACTTCTCTTTCAAGATATTTTTGTCTCTTATGAACGAATCTTCATTGAACGACATCTAGTGTGCATCTTGTTTGTAAACGAAGTTTTGATTTCTCCGGTTGTAAAAAGCAATTTTCCAATGTTTTTATTCATTCTATTAGCATGAGGCCGTTTTGGGTTTTATGTATGTTAGTTATTGACTTTAATACTACTGTTTCTTCTCCTTAATACAGTTTGTGAGTAAATATGTTTAACTTTTTTTTTTATTTCCCTGTTTCATTCTTTAAAATGGGTTACATAAAACGGGGGAAAAAATTGACAAAGCTCAAGTGACCAATTGTGAATATTTGTTGTAAAAATTAATATTTGTTGCACAATGAATTGTAAAATTTCGTTTATTGAATGCCAATATATGCGATCATCTTTAGCAAGTTTGCTTTTTTATTTTTCATAATTGGAATATGTTAATGACTCTCAGGAGGAAACTTGTAAGATGGAAGTAAGAATAATCGTTTGGGATAGATGACATATGCTTTCATCTACCGTAATACAGAACATTGTTGAAATTATAATCTCACCATTCCATATGATTAAAGCGGTATCAACAGTGTTGTCTTTTGGTTACTTGGTTAATTTACACTAGGAATATGTAATGGGAGGTATTCAGAATGTTATCCAGTTGTTCATTTCGTAACGCTTCATTTAATTTGATATCTTAAAATTTATTTATATCATTTTTATTTTATTTTCCGGATAATAGGAATCATACAATGGATTGTCAAGTGCAAGCAGATGGAAGACTATTAGATCTAGTGGATGCTAGCTGGAGATCCGAAGAACTCCCGCACGACGAAATCGCGGTCCCAGCAGCTGAGTTACCTGATCCAGAAGCTGATCATGCCGATTCTGCTCAGACGCTTAAAGAAGCTGAATCTAAATGGACAGACTTAGCCCTTACATCACTCAGCTCAGATCAAAATTCTAGTTAATTTTTCATTAAAATAGTTAGATACTTGATGTTATTACGTAATTATTATTTTTCTTCTTAATATTATTTAATTCAATTTTTCTTCCTCTGTGATTGATTAAATTTAATATTTCATACTGCATTGATCTTATTTTGAACCCCTTCCCTGTTTTTATAAGTAATATTTCATTGTCGAGCTATGAAGTGTCGTGAGTTCCTGATGTCCTCATCATGTAACAAAAATTGTTAATTTCGCTATACTTAGTCCAATCTATTTATGAAGTTAAACCGTGGAAACACATGTAATTGAAATAAATACAATGTTGGTCAACCAAAACCCTTTTCCACCACAGGTATTTTATTTTGTAATATGAAATATAACAATAGTATCAATCAAACTGTTGCTATATTTTATATGATATATTTACAGTCCTTGGATGGATACTAAATTTTATTACAATTGGGATTGGTTGGCTAAGTAGGTTTTATTCACTTTATGGGGCGAAGAAATGCGTTAATAATTTACTAGAGAAACAACAATTGAAAGACTACTTTTATATAACTTTACCGATGAACAGAATATAACTTGAAGAATTAAGCTGGGTTAAAATGCATTATTAAACATCATTATTATACACAAGGGCTTATACAGGATCTAAAGGTCTCTACAAACGACTCAAAAATTTCTTAGGAAACAAAACTCATATTTGTTTTCATATTTTATTAAATATGCCTCCATTTCATAATAGGTATCCATTTTTGTTTTAATAAAGCCCTTTTCGAATGTTTTAAAAGTAAGTTAATTCTTCGTCTATGGGAGAAGGGAAACTGTAAACTATATATAGAAATCATTTCATCTTATGAACCCCCCCCCCTCCAATTATAAGTTTGATGCTGAGATTGTACCTGAGAACACCTCTTCAAGATACTAGGTTCAAAATAATGCAAACTTATTTCAAGTTTACAATTATAGGGGAATATCCTTGTAGCTTGTAACATCTTTTACAATATTCTTCTTTGCTGGTCTCATCCTGGAGCAGTATCAGTGCAGCTGCCTTTCATGAAATTCAATAATTGGTCAATTATTCTCCTGCCAGAAATTTTTCAGAAAATTAGTAAATCCCAGCATCTTTCCGCTGAATTTCGTGGAAATTTGTGAGGGTATGTCCGGCCACTATGAGGGATAATACGTATCTAGCAGGACCTGTATAGCGGTTCCCAACCTGAGTGTGGCTTTTGGCAAGGGGATGCGCTGACCAGATTATTGTTTTATATTGGACTAGAAAATGATTCGGACACAGGCTACTATTCTGATCAAAAGTCTTCAGGTCTTCACCTGAAATATGCACATTACCCAAATTTAGCTGGGAAGAAGTCCTCGAGGTCAGTAGAGGGCCTTGTGTTAGAAGTAGTGGCTCATAAAGCTTAAAGTCAATGAGAGAAAACTAAAAACAAGGAGGCTAGGCCAAGAGAAAATGTTACATTGGGTCACTACTCTTTATTAAAAATGAGCGAGTTTAATTATTTGGGCTGTTTTATTAGCTTTTAAAACTATATGTCCAAAGAAGTTTATAGCAGAATTTGGGCAGCAAATTTCATGGCCTTCAAAGATAACTTAGAGGAAACTTCTTGTAAAGATCCACAAATATATTATTTATAAAACTCCCATCAGTCCAGAATGGATCTTATAACATATGCAAAACAAGACGAATTATCACGCCTCTATTTTCAAAAAGGATCGTAATATGCATTTACGGAGGTGCCCTACGCCATGAGGACGAGAGGCACAGAACGAACCAAGAGTTGGCCAGCCTGTTTGAGGAGGATAATGTTGTTGGATTTTAAAATGTGATTATCAGACTGAGCTGGTCATGTAGTTAAAAGACCAGACCAACTCGTTGTTTGAGTCATGCCTTGAAAACTATTCTCAGAAAGATTTTATGGAACTAGCCATGTTGGAAGACCAAAACTGAGATGGGAAGATGAATTAACTGCTGTTGTTCGTGATCTGCTTGGATTCTGGAACTGGAAAGTGCCAGCACAAGACTGGTGGTGGAGCACGTCCTCGGTATTTGGGTGTAGTGTGGGGAAGAAGAAGAGTGAGTTCATATACTGGTTGAATATCTCTCCTAGTTCTGATGATGTGGTATTTTCCTAGAAAGCACTATGCACGAAAAATAACATCTTGGAGTGATTGGTTTGATGTGTGGTTGTGATGTTTGGTCAACATCTTCATGATTACCCCACCATATAGAACAATTGTCCGTCTAAGAAGAATATTATTGTATAAGAGGCTAATTTTTCCTTTCCTATAAGTTTGCAATCTCTTGATTTTTCAACTCTGGTCTCTGTCTAAAATGAATCTCTTGATATTGGGCTCTCACAAATATTTAAATATCTATTTTGTGATCACTTGAATGTTCATTTAAAGCCTCTCTTTCAGAGTTCAAAGAATTTTCCTCTTTTGAAAAATACATCACACCATCTGTAAAAAATAAATAAAATGACATTAATAAATTTCTATTTGCCAGAAATTCATATTACATATCTGGAAGAACAATGACGTAACTGCAAAAATGTTTAAAATGCAAATAAGTCCATAGACAATATCAGAAACATATCACATACACAGAAGAACATGGACGTAACTGTAGCTTCACTCAGAACCGCCTTTATTTTAAAGTTTATCTTGTAAAAAAACAATAACTGTAACTGCACTTAAGGGCTGAAATTTAGGGTTAAAATTAGGGTGATTCTAATCCGTGGTAAATGAAAGTAAAGTATATATTCTACATACACTCAACATACCATTATTTTCTGTTACAAGCACCCTTTTCAATTATACAACTCCAAATAGTTTTTTTTTACTCTCCTGTAAAATGGAAGTGTTTGCATTTACAACACTGGTCTTCCGTAACAGAGATATGACATATTTATACTATTCTTTACTTTTATTTAAATAAAAATAGGTTCAGCATTAAATAAATAAATGCTAAAGAAAAATAACTTTCACAGTATTTGAAGAACAGAATTGAAATACTGTCAGTTTACCAATAAAAGGATTATGGGGCTTACAAAATATATTTCATCAATGATTTTTTTTCCACAAAATGATAGGGATATGTGTCCTGTATACATATTATTATTAGGATGGATGGATGGATTGGGTGTTTAAGGGCAGAAAACATCTAGGTCCTCACTGCCCTGAAGTGTAGTGCTAGAGAGTCGTGTATATGTCGTGAGAGGGATTGTAATTTTGTGTTTAGGACAGTGCATGACAATCAACTGTAATTTTTATGACCTGTACTCTTTTTTTTTTTATTTTTAACCTATGTCATTGCTTCTGACTAACTTGTTACTTAGATACTAATAGAACTATTTGCACTAAAACTAATACTAACATACAGTATAGCACTATTAATACAGTTAAGAGACTTGTATATAATTTTTTTTTTTTTTTTTTTTAATGCATATACATATGTATATATATATATATATATATATATATATCTTTTTTATATGTATATATCTATTTTTTCTGAGTAATGTTGTATATATCCTTTTTTTTTATTATTAGGAAACCTTTAGGCATAACTACACAAGGTGGTAAAAGTTATAAAAATTTTAGTTTGTGCCACTAACTGAAATGTAGTTTGTACTTATAATTACTATATTACAAGAAATTAAATTACTTAACATTTACAAATTGGGCCCTTTCTTCTCTCTTACCTCTTTCCGAAATATTTTCTTCTGCCCTGCCGAGACACTTGTGAATGATCATATGGAGAAAGCCGAGCACAACAGAGAAAACACCTAAAATAAAAAATGTTCTTGTGAAGCCTAGCCACCTAACTAAATAACCTCCGACTAGCCCACCAGCTGCAGTTCCTAAAAAAATAATAATTAAATACTAAAATTATAGTCTGGCAAATTCTAATAATAATTCTTTTAAAAATTTAGCATTACAACTTTAATTTCTTCAGTAATCTACTTATCAAGCCAATCATTTCACCCATTTGCGGACAAACTGGGTTATTAGGACACTGCATCCTTGATCCTAGATATCTAAACCATCCTATCCAGGGTTTTTAATTATTTTTAATTTATTTAAAATTTAACGTCCGTTTCAATTAACTGATAATTTTAGGACGAGTTAGCTACAGGTAACCACCCTTTTCTAGCCAGGATAGGGATGCCTTTTCTTTTTTCTAAAGAAAAGCCGCCACCCCTAGTAGGAATCGTACTCACGACCCTTTGCATGGAGTGTTAAGTGCTCATGCCTTAACACTCACGGCCACCGGGCCTCCTTAATTTATTTCTTCTAGAAATGAATTTTAATCATATGACGTATTGATTATTTATCAGATGATTTTTATCCGTCATATTGTATTCATTCAATCTTTACATAGTGCTAGTTCATTCAAATGTTAAAAAGTAATATTAGTCACCACCCACAGTACCATTTTTGACACCCATAGTGCTAAGCAACCTGGGCACTCAGCACCAGGAGTCGTCACCAGCCCGGAGCTTAAAAACCCCCTAAGGTTTCCCCCCCAAAAGAGAAACAGGCGGGGACTTACCTCAACTCCCATTGGTTGGCCATGCTGGTGAACAAGGGCCCTGACAAAAGCCATGCCCATGTCCACTGAGCACTCCCAGCCAGCACTTGGGATAGACCCCACAGGGCTGCCTCGGATTCTGGGGGTCTCCCCTCCTACCTAGGTAGGATTGGGCCCCAGCCTCCTCCACTGGCCTAATAACGTTATAACAGAGGGATTTTCCCCACGAATTTGATGGCACGGGGTGTCATGCCCTTTCCCTCCAACTACACCATCTATTTGAACAAGCAATGTTACTTTTCAGCCTGGCTTTGGCTAAGTATTGATAAATATTATTTATTTATTTAAATTTTAATGTCCATTTATTATTCACTAAGAATTTTAGGACAGGTTATCTATAGGTTACCACCCTTTTCTAGCCAGGATAGGGCTGATGTATTTTCTTTTGATAATCCCCTTCTTTCCTGACCTCTCAAAGCCTTCCCTGCTCCTAAACGAGAAATAATCAGTTTTTTCACATAAAGTGTAAGGTAAATTGTTTTTCTTCAGCTTTACCTGCTCCTTCAAACAAAGAAGTGAAAATATTTTGAACAACAGTTTCTGCTCCAGGGGGCGAAATGGTGCTGGCATGCATAGTCATTGTTGCATACATCAATCCATAAGTGATGCCTTGGAGTGATTCTATTGGGAGAACCCACCAAGGGTTTGTAAGAATTGAATAAAGCAGAAACCTCAGGCCAAATGCAAATAAGACTAATGTCATGCAATTTGTACTTCCAATTTTTTTCATTATCTTCCCTGAAATAAGAAAATATTTATGTAAAGGATGAATTTCCTTTTATAGCAAAATAATGATGAATTGTAATTATTTTAAATATTTTTAATATAAATTTAAATCTGGAAATAGAATAACATCCATTTAATTGATGATATTCTTTATTATTTGTAATTATGTTTTTATTCTTTAAAAAAGTACAACTCACAGTAACTGCACAATCTTTGCCAGTTTCCATACAATACTTATTCCTTATTTTAATTGGAAGACAAGAATCGAATTTCTTAAAATGTGGCTTTAATGGAATGAACCCCAACATTTCTAAAACTGTAAGCACCATTTTCAACAACTAGGGTGGGTCTTTTGAAAATTTATGAATAAACCCTTTTTTGAAGAAAAATGATTAGGCTTTCAAATGGTGGTGTCATTATTATTATCAGGGTGGGTTTTCTCCGTTTCCGGGGGATACAATTTACTTCAGGGGATTGCTATCCAACCGAAATAAATAATTATTTACGTACATGTACATACATTTGCTGGATATTTAAGAAGAATCGGACGATTCTCACAGAATCCAGCGGAACAACGTGGTGTTTTCGAGTCTGCTTTTGGCGGCCAGGTAATACACTCGCATGACTCTACTGTGCATGTATCCAGCCTTTTGTATGCGTTATTGTGTATTTCTTGGCTACTTTCTGACAGAATACAGAGATATCTCAGTTTAAATACCTATATCTTATTTATTCCTTAAAAATTAGGCTTCTAAAGGCATTAAAGGTGCCCAATGCTAAATCATAATTATAATTAATTTTACTAGTTAAATTCTTTAAAAATATTTCTGAATGTTATTTTGCGAAAAATCATAGAAAAAATCACGAATGCTATTTATTTACCCGTAAACAATGTAAATGGTACTTCTCCAGCGAAGCATTGAGTAGTTAAGACTAATCCATCAAGTGTCTTTATCCAGTCTTTACTTTCACTACCACCTGCAGAGGCTAAATCTTCTACAAACCTGTGAATCATTAGATACATATCAATTATTAGTTTAGATTGAAGGAAAAATTTTCTCTGACGGACAAAAAAATCAAGATATTACTTCCACAGAAAGTATGAATCTTAGAGCGAGAAGTATGAGTCCCACATCTCTTTGTAGAACTTGTCATGTTAAGCATTCGGAAGATAGAAACTTGTTCTGGAACTAGGCAATATATAATTACCAGCTATATTCAGCGTTTTTTCTCCCTATCTTCTCCTTCTTTATTACCACACAATCCATTTCTAGGTCAGGGCCTCCTGTATCCGACTCCACCAACTTTGCTGATCCTATGCAGCAATCAACCAGAACCCTTCACCAAGCTTCCTATAGTCCGTTCAGTTAGAGGAAATAGTTCTAATCCCATATGCGCGAAATTCTCAGGGAAATATTCCCGACATTTTGACCATTAAAATGAACAACACGCTACGTTAAACCCAATAAAAACTGATTATGTCTCCTTTAGGACCTTTGAGAGGTCAGGCAAGGGAGATAGTGTTTAATATTTATCAATACTTAACCAAAGCTAAGGCTGAAAACAATTTAAGCTATGGCCTGTTCAAAACGATGGTTTAGTTGGAGGGAAAAGGGCGTGGCCTATATTCCCCGTGAAAGAAATTGGCGGTAAAAATTCTCTCTGTTATAACCTTATCACTAGGAGGTTTAAAACATATTTAGTCTTAGCTCTAGCTAATTATTGATTTATTTAAATTTTAACGTCCATTTATTATTAACTACGAATTTTAGGACGGGTTATCTATAGGTTACCACCCTTTTCTAGCCAGGATAGGGGTGATGCCTTTTCTTTTTTTTTCGAAAGAAAAGCCACCGCCCCTAGTGGGAATCGAACCCACGACCTTTGGCACAGAGTGTTAAGAGCTCACGCCTTAACCCTCACGGCTACCGGGTCTCCGCTAATTATTGATAAATATTAGATACTATTTCCTTTGTGTGACTTCTCAAAGCCATCCCTAGTTTTAAACAAGACATAACCAGTTTTTATAATGTTTCAGTTATCGTTTTGTTCCTTGAAATGGGAGTTTGCAAATGGTGGAACCATTGGGAATATTTCCCTCAAAATTTCGCACATGAGGAGTTGAACTTTTCTGTCTATCTGAACAGGCCATAGCATCATGGGCAACTCCATTCTGGGCATCTGGTCCGATGATTATTCGTCTTTCTCAACCCAAACACATGAAATGAACATCATTTTTTCCCTTTGACACCTCTTACAATCCCAGGTTGAGTCTTCTTCTCCATATTTGATCAGTGCAGACTCCCCCCGATTTTAATTTTAATTGTAATTGCAGATTCCTTCTCACAAATTAGAACTACCAGTTTTGAAATGGGTCACGTATCTGAGCCATTTGTAAACAGTGGCCATATGAGGGTTTTATAAATCAGAATTTTTGCTGAGCTGTTGATCATCAATCTACTTCTGTGTAGAACCCTGATTCTGTAGAAGCAAATGGATCTCATAAATCTTGTTTTTACCTCTGATGCTATGTTATTTTCAAGATTTACATTACAACCAAGATATGTAAATTCATTGACTCATTCAAACGTATTTCAGCCAAATGTCACATTTTCTTCCTGTTGCGATTCCTGTCCCATATACTTGGTCTTGGAAACATTGATTTCCAAGCCCAGCCAACTTGCAGTTTGGTTCAATGATTGGAAAGCTGCCTGCACATCTGTAAGGGCTCTCCCATTAGTTCATACTTTTGATGGAAGATTTTAAGAAACTCGATAAAAATCACTTTTTCACTGCCACTTATATGTAAAACTTTAATAATCCTACTTACATGAATTTCACATTAACTTACCATAGGACAAAATTCCAAATAAATGAAAACAGGAATCCATTTGTAAAGCACCAAACAGCAAATGTTATCACTTTAGGCTTTCGAAATAATGCTTTCATGTCTTGTTTTATGCTTAAAGATTTTTCAGCAATCGGCACCTAAAATTGTAAACTATATTTGAAATGGTAATTTTCTGATGAAAAGATATGAAATCAAAATAAAATTAAAACTGGCACTCACCCTAATAAAAGATGCGACAAGTGCATCAAGAGTCATAATACAAAGCATAGCGTAAAAAGAAGATGTAAAATCTTTTTCGGCTTTTCCCTTGTTTAGTTCATCAATCATGATTCCACAGATCATGCTTGCTATACCCCACCCTACAGGTGACCAACATTTTTGGACGCCATAATTTTCAGGTTCATTGCCTGAAATAAAGGAAAAACTTTGTAGGAATTGCTGGAAGGCAGGCAAGGCTCGGCTGAATAAGAACCTATTCATGGGCATTGAAAACGGGGCTTAGTCCCTGAAAATTTTCTGCAAAACAAAATAAAATACCTGTGGAAATTTTGGATTTTTTCATCCTTCCAAAGGAAAAATTATTTGAAAGTTCAATATCTTATCGCGACTCAAATTTCTCTAATTATTTAGATGCCAGCACGAAGGCCAATAAAAATAGAATTACTATAAATTCAATTATCAAAACCAGCAATACATGACTAATAATTAAATGACCCTTTACTGAGATCCCAAAACTATGATTAATTACGCAAGAAAATATATATCTTCTTAAAAGATCAGAATCTAGGACCATGCTGTTAATTTTTGTTCAATTTTAATTCCTTCACGTGAACATACTTTATTTTGGTTACATGATCAAAATTAAAGAAAACATTCCCATGAATAAAAATTGACAGAAAGGCAATACCTGAATAACTTTATTAATTTATTTGACAAACAAATAAAGGTTGTGGTATAATTAATGACAAAAGAGAATTCTTTTAATTATTTACGACTATATCAAAATTAATTTTAAGTATATGACATATCGGTCAACGATCAGCTGACTTATTTCTGCCATGTTGTACTCATTCAGTCTATGATCAGTCTTAACTTGACCCTAGTTGAGGAAGGTTCTCCTACTCAAGCTGAGACTGTAAGCCTTTGTATCTATAACATATTCCCCGACATGACACCAGAAAGGTTTGATACACATTGGGGAAAAAATAAATGAAAATGTATATAAGTATGAATTTAACATTTTTCCCTTTTAGGTGACTCTTCAGGAGCCAAAAAATCCACTACACCAGTGTATCCCCCCTAATTGTACAATGACAAACCTTCCCCTCATGTTTGGTGTCAATCAGCTGTAGGTAGTAACTTTTCTTTTATTTATTTAAATTTTAACGACCATTATTATTAACTAAGAATACTTTTCCTTTAAATGACTAATATTTGAATGGATGATCAATTTTTATTTTTTAGACTCTATCAATTGCATGCTTCTCAAAGCCAGAATCAACACTGTACTCTTGATGGTCATTGTAGTGGAAGGCTCGCCTTTGTACAATCGATCCATGTTTATGATGTGTATTTTTTGTTACTGAAGAGGACTTAAATGTGTGAGAAACATGTAGAATTGGTTATAAGTAATGAATTTTTTATTCTATTGACCTTCGGACTGTCGTATATATGTTCATTTCAAAGGTAACAATAAGTTTTTTTATGTACTTAGAGCTTCAGTATTTTTACTATGTCATTTTAGTGCAAATATAAGAATAAGTATTTCTATAATATATACCCAAGAGTCCAAAAGCAGTAACATCAGTTAGGCTGTTTGCAAGGGTAAAAGCCAAGATGGAGGCAACCATGAGAAGAGTGAGGCACCAAAACTGGGGTGTCATTACAATTTCGTTGTCACCAATAGCTGTTTTTCTTGTAAGGATTTGAATTAAATCATCATTACAAAACATTTCCAAAGAATCTGGTAAGGTTTGACATACAGAAGAATGCCATAATTCATTAGAAATGTTAGAAACGTGTGCTTGCATTGTAGCACACCCATCCTGAAAATGTGAGAAATAATTTAAATAATCATGTGACAAATATTTTAAATATATGTTAATCTAGTAAAATTTTATCTAAAAAGGAGAAAACCTTTCATATATATTTATTTACTAAATTGTATTAAATATTATTCGAGTAAAAAATTGCAGCATCAGTTTCTGCCTACAGAATGGCTGCTCAAATTCTCAAAAAAAGGCTCTGAAGCAATTTTCATTGAGGCGATGTCTATTGGAGAAATAAGTGCTTAAAACTTCTAAAGTTTTAGTGTTTTCTTTTGAACAGGTTTTTGTTTAACTCACTTTTTAATTATTTTATATTTATTTATTTTTTCAGTAAATTTAGTAATTTAGTTTAAAAAAGGGAAGAAGATGAGAAACTTATTAGTAATCCCGAGAAGGTGGGCGAGTCATTTCCACTCAGGAAAATGTCAGTTTCCTGTTGTGGGGCTTTAAACTTCCTTCTCTTTGAGATTTTATTTTATATTTTTAACAAAAGATCAAACTCTACCAATAGCTGTGTATATTCCTTTACTAATGGCACTAGGGATATAAACAGAACCATGCTAAGATTACGCAGCTCCTGCGATCGGACTTTTGCTTTCTTAAAACAAAACTCAGTATATATCATACTCAACTAATGAGAAATATGTATTGTGAAAATTAGCCTAATCAGTGTAGATTATCTAAACCATACTCTGAGTCAAAATGGTACTGTCCTCCTATGGGGCGTAAGTTTTCTCTGATTCAACAAAACAAGCTATATAGCATTCAAATCTAATAACAAAACGTGCCTATTTACCAGAATTTTTTGTGCCAGCTGATTTTAAGAAATACGAAAGATCTCAACTTTTTATATTTATTTTTCTGGTTGATACATTCTCCAGCAATGTGGCGTAAGCTAGCCTTTCCGAGAAATGTCCATAGTTTAACAGATCCTTTATGACAGACTTTATATTCAACATAATCCAAGTACGGTAGCTTCGTCTTTAACCCTGTGCTTCATATTTTATTACTTAAAATTATTAGGAAGGAATATGGCTTACTTCAAATTTGCTGACTTCTTGAAGATAAATGTTTAAATCCAATATTTCTGAAGGGTAGCCCATTCCACTATTACTCTTTGAAAATAAGACAGTATTTCCGTCAGATTCATTAGAATCTAGGGAACTCTTAGGAAAGTAATTTTTCACAGAAGCCTGAAATAATTATTGAAATATTGTTTCAATAAGAATAAACATTTGAAGGGAGAAGTCATTAGAGTTATAAAATATATAAGGGACAAAGATAGAAAAAGTAAAATGTGGAATGTTTTCTAAATTCGACTTCCCAGTGGGGATTGGCCACACTGGTACTTATAATACGAAGTAATTACAAGAATACTTTTATTAAACCACAGTATAATATACATTATGGTACACAACAAAATTTAAGAAATGTACAGCAACAGTAGGCAAGAGATAGTAGAAGCTTCTCTTGATTATTGTGGCTGTAAATATTTTCAATGTCAGCTCCCGATGAGGTACTAAAGATGCAAAACTAGTTCAGCTGGGATTAATAAATAATTTCTATTAATTCACATATTTTATTGATTGACCTTAAACCTGATAAGTGAAGAAATAGATTTGATAGGTCCACTTTTCAATAATTACAAAACAAATAATTAATTATAAATGTAATTTAGGCTATTTACTTTTCCAGTTCGCATAATTTCTGAAATTAGCAACAATTTTCTGAAATGGCATCAATTGTACAGCGAAACCACTGACTTCGAAGATTAAAATGCTTATTGCCTGCACTGCAGAGTATCAATATAAATAAACAAAATGAAAATAAATATTTCAAAATCTTCTTCTTTATGTTATAAAATTACTTTTTATAATTTATAGAGGGGAGATTGTTGACCGTTAGTGATGGGAAGATAGAATTTCTTAGGGTTCAGTCATGGTATCTTAATAAAACTACATTTTTTATAGGAAAATGAGTTTAATTGTTAGACAACGTTTTAGCTTGAAATTCAAGCCTTCATCAGGGCTTTAAAACAATAAGGACAGAGTTATTAGTAATATTTATGTATATGTGTGTATATATATATATATACACATATATATATATATATATATATATATATAAATAAATAAATAAATAAATAAAGCCTTTATTGCACAAGAGGAACAATACAAATAAAGAAAACTATTTCCAAAAAGAAAGAAAGTAACCAAATGAAAAAGTAATATATATATATATATATATATATATATATATATATATATATATATATATATATATGCAAAAGAAATGTCAAAAACAGAAAAACTATACCTGGAACAGGGTGAGTGATACATTTGGTAAGTGTGTGCTATAGATTGAATTAGTGGTAGATTAATACTGATTTAAAACTTAAATGGGTAACATAGATAAAATTAATAAGTACAATGATGAAGTCTTGAATTTCAAGCCGAAACTTCGGCAAACAATAAAACTCATTTTCCTATAGAAAATGTAGTTTTATTAAGACACCCTGACCAATTCTACCTTCACTTTTTATAATTTAATTAATTGAGTGTTCAAAATGTATATTGGCATAGAATAACAAAAACTTTTGATTGTAAGTACTAATATTTTTCAAGAAATATCTGAGCATACCTCGCAATGAACTGAAGACTTGAGAGTATTTTTGAGCTTATCAACATAGAAACTTTCTTTCAAGAGTTCTGAACACACAACTACTAAAAGGCTGTCATTGCACTTTGTCTGAGCAGTATTCGACATCGGCAGAGGTTTTATCCATTTCAATGAAAATCCAAAAACGCCGCAAAGCATCAGAAGCGTCAACAGAATGAACTTTTTACTTTTTACATTGTCTATGATAGCTCCCGCAAATGGCTTTATCACTGTAAGGGCAATCGGATAAATAGTTTGAGTCCATCCGAAACTAATAGACGTAAATCCTAGCTGCTTTGCATATACCGGGATGAAAGGAGCAATAGGTGCAATACCTACAAATTAAAAGAACATAAAACAATTAAAACTTTTATTTATCTCTAATAAAAAATAGAAAAAATCTGTCACATAACAGGCCTCGAGGGCCAGCTACACCCTGTCTGATTCTATTGAGATAGTGTGGTCTGGGAGCCTTATTTTTTCCCTTTACAGGTACCCATTAAAGGCTGTATGTGTCTAGGGACAGATTAGAGCCACAACTCTAACTCTTGAACGGCGACACTGGAAAATAAACCATAAAATGGGGTCACATTAGTACAATGTGGTGAAATTGTTATTAACCTATACTGCTTATATATTTGTCTGTTCGCACTCTTTGGGCAATGTTCAACCCTTTAGTATCAGTTAAATGAAAAAATCCTAGCAGTTTAGGTTCGAACCAATTTCACAACACTGTACTTATGTGACTCCATTATAATGAAATCTTACAATGTGTATACGAATTTCGAACTCAGCACGAGTTCCTCCAGGACATGAGTGGAATGCTCTATCACTGATCTAAACTTGCCCCCATAATTCTAATAAGTTTCTTAATATTATAACAATTTCTAGAAGTGTTCCTGAGAAGCTGTTATCGTGGAATAAAACATGGAAATCAGAATCATTGAATAAAGTGGTTTTGTGAATGTGTTACTGATTCATTGATCTTCTATCAGTGACTTAACACCATTTAAATTTTCATAAACTGTATCAGATGTATAATTATGTTCCAGAATGATTATACAACATTGCATACACAGTGAATAAATAAAAATTGCAAAATATTGGAGGAATGCTCAACGTTCGAAGGATACTTTGGATGTCCTGATGCAAAACGAACTGCAGCTTGTAGTCTTGCAGGACTCGATCGAAAGGACAAAGAAGTTGATAAAATATTAAAGAGTACCTACCAACCTGTAGGATACAATATAGTACACAAAATTAATATAAAAAGGAATTAGTAAACAAAATAGCGGAGAAGACAGAGTAGCTCCACAATCGTATAATTGAAGTTCAACCACCTGAAAGAGCGAAATAATCCTACAGTGGATCGCTCAGAAATAAAAACCATTTATCTATCTAAATAGAAATTAATGAGAGATTGAATCTGCACTTTAATTTCAGTGCCAATGAATTTTTTTCATGAAACCTTCTAAATGAGAGAAATAAAAAAAATAACACTCCATGCTACATTAAAAACAAAACAAAAACACAGATTTTTCTTGGCAAATTAGAGCATTGAAGATAAATTGTTTCATTTATCTGTAATCCTTTATATGTTTTTTTTATTTTTTTATTCAGAAAGGTACCTTGCAGTAAAGATTCAAATAAAACTACTTGCACAAATAGAAAAAATAGAAATGTTCATTAAGAAAAAACATTTAAAAAAAAACTAGAATTTTGTTTACAGATCTACAATAATAACACCCTATAAAGTTTTTATAAGTGGTTGTTATCTTATTAGATGAGTAAAAGATCATACATTTTGTAATCTCGCTTAATATAATTTTAGTAATTTATTTCATACAAAATAACAGTTATACAATTTTATATTATTAAAAAAGATTTTTTTTTTCTTTATTATTGGAAACTCTATTCATTAGCTCAAGTATTATTTATTGAGCCAACACCTTACATTGCAAAAAAGGATTGTATAAAACTAATAAATTAAAAAAATTTCAATTATTAAATGGTAGTTTATTTTATACAGTTATCAAGTGGAAATAAAACATGGCTACCTGCACTTGCCAAGAAAAAATGCAACTTCAGTGGTATGAGCTTCTTGTTAATATTCATCATATAAATAAACTAAAATTATTAAAACGGAAAACTAATAAAAAACTAAAAGATCAAAACTGAGTACTCAATGAAAACAACATCTATTCTCTTAAACTTCCCATGAGCATTGAGATACTGAAAGCAAACATGGGCAATCTCATATTTTAAACAACTGCTTGTGTAACAAAACGAGATATCCATTTTAGAATATTATCTTAGAAAATTATATTAAATTTGAGACAATTTTGGTATACCATTTGCTTTTAAAAGTAAACATGATTGGCATATGTTTTGTTAATCTATTTTTAATTCATTGCACTTTTAATATTTACGACAATATATAGCATTTATAAGCCAAGTTCTACCTTTTCCATTTCAAATTTAATCTTTTCCCAATGACTTTGGATTGGAAAAAGTTAACTTTGATTTGGAAATCCTCTCTCTCTCTCTCTCTCTCTCTCTCTCTCTCTATATATATATATATATATATATATATATATATATATATATATATTAAAAAATTATAACTCCATATGAAACTACCCTTTCTCAAAATTGAGAGTAAAATATTATTTCAACAAGAATTTATAATAAATAACAATACATATATTACAATAAAACATTGGGAAATTAAAAACCTTTTTTTTTTTTAATTTTCAATTAATAAATATATTTTATTCTAAGCGTGAATTTTTTGGCATCACTTTATTTATAACAAATTATAAACTAAAATATACTTTTATAAACAAATTAAAATATCCTGAAAAAAATCATACTTTTACAACATGAAATAAGTATTAATAAATTTTAAAGATGAACGAGTCGTGTATTAGCAAAAACGCGTATGTATGTATTATATATTTATGTATATAATACATACATGGTAAAGAGGGTCTCCAGTCGTGGTGATTTTTATTTCTGGTCTACTACCTGTCAATTAAGAAAAAACACAATTCCAGCGAAAAAAGGAGCATCCTTCATATTGAAAACAAATCAAGAAAATTGGAAAAATAGGCTGTTTCATGAAAATCATACATGAACTGTGAAATCCCTAATGAGTAATTTATCTGATCGATTGAAAGCTTATAGCAAAGAGCTCTTGATAAGCTTCAAGAATAACCTCATGAAGGTATTCCTGTCAATTGTAAAATATGTGTGATGGTCCTCCAATGAATGCCGCTGAGAAGCTCGTTTTTCAATATACTTATAATTTTTTATTGCAGAAGATGCTTTTTTTAAAAATTCAAATGAGGTATTTTTGCTTAAGGCAATGTTAGTAGAACATGTAAAAAGAATTATCAAAATCGGCCACCATTTGTCAATTGGGTATATTTTTAATACTTCTTGAAGAAAGAGTGTGCATTGTATAAAAATCATTTATTTCTTCACAACTAAATAAATCATATTTCACATAAACATTGTATCATAAAATACTATTTAATTCTAAACAGACAAATTCAAGTTTGTAATTAAATATTTATTATATAAATTAATAACTTCCTGTCACTAATGGCCTATATGCAATTACACCATAAAAAAAATTCATTTAGAGATTAGTTCATGTTAAAAATAAAACAAAATATTTTAATTTATTTTGTTTTATTTATTTGTTATAATTTGCAGTGCCTGTTCTAATTCAATTTGCATGTTATTATAGTCCTTAGAATCATTTTAGAAAATATACGTTATGATATGTATATATATATATATATATATATATATATATATGGTAGAGCGAATTGTACATACACACAATCAGTCCTTGACGGATAAGAGGGGCGAGACTTTGGAGGTATCTCGCAAAGATGTTGATGCGACAAAAAAATGAAAGTAAAATACAGACTGCTTTCAGAGCCAAAACTCTATTTTCTAGAGGAGGCATGCTCTAATGAGAGCAATCCTCGCAGAGCTTTATTTAAATTATATATTTTAAATGACTCTCAAGTTAATTCATTTTCATCTGACTAAAATATATTGATCATTCATCAAATAATATATATAATTGATTAAATTATTGAAAGACGGCGCTAATGGCCAAGAATTGTCGATGCGCTGTAAACAAAAAAAATTATTGAAAGATATCCTTAAATTTATTTTACTAATTATTATTATTGGCAGTTGAGAGTCCCCAGTGAGCTTTTCAGGACAACACATTTCTCATTCCAACATTTTTTTCTTAGGAAATAATCTGTTCTTAAACTATCTTATGCTAAACATTTATATTAATATCACAGATCAATTAAAAATTTAATGAAAAATTTAATATTATTATTCCCTGAAGAATAAAATTTAAATCTACAATGAAATATTTCATAAATAATAATGTTTAAAACTCTCAGTAATTTGAGTAACACTTTAACAATATGCTAATTAAATAATATAATTTGTATTTATTCATATTGCTATTTTATTAATTAATTATTATCAATGTATTTGTAGTTTATATGTATTGATAATTAATTAAGTAAGTTAAACACTATTCAAGTACTCTTCTGTTTTATCTGCATATCAGGACCTTGTAAGAGAAAGAGCGAATCAGAAAATCCGGATGTTGGGAAATTGAAGTAAAAGTTCTGAATGTGCATCAGGATAGCAAAGGCAAATGCTTACTCTATGGAATGCTGATTCATAAATCTGATTGAAAAAGTATGCAAATGAAATTCAATGTTTTAATTTTAATTTATACGAATGATTTATGGGTAACAAAATGCTAGGAGGGGAGTTTCAGACCCGGGATTCGCCCTTCAATTGGACATTGAATTTTTGATAGATGATGGTTCTATTCACTTTAACTTGAAACTGTGAGAGAAATAAAGACAAACCAGAGAAACGAGATGAAGTGTCATGTTACCTACATCTTTCTGACTGAGAAAATATAATTTAAAAAAAGTCAATTTTTCAGATTCGCCCTTTCTCTCCCAATGTCCTGATATATCATGTGCTTTAACAATACTTATGAATTCGCTTATGAGTTTATCACAAGTTTTTGAGCCGCTGACACTGGGTTCACCTAAATATCTATGGATCTATTTTGCATTCATTTGAATGTTCATTTAAAGCTTCTTTTTCAGTCTTCAAGGGTTTTCCGTCCTTCGAAAAGTATATCTCACACTCTGTAAAACAAGAAAAAAAAAAAAAAAATTAACAACTAGCTAATGTACTCCTCATCGACAAATTTATAAAAAAAAAATTGAGCAAAACAGGAAATGTGTACACTCTCATTGACTTGTTGGTTAAAAACATTCTTCATTGACACATTGATCTGACTTTTACAAATCAAGTAAAACTCTCTGACAAACTTATTAGTACTTCAAGAAAAGAAATAACACATTTTCTCTGTTTCTCATCTTCTGAATACATCCAAACATTCTATAGTTCTTGTTGAGAATCCAGCTAAATTGTTATCGAGTCTAAAGTAGACTGAGTCGACTGAACACTTAAGGCTCGGTGTATTCTGTCCCCTCCCTAGCATCAATTGTACAGCAATTTTGTTGTTTCAAATTATTCTAGACTTCAAAACTATGGTTCTGCTCAATATTTTGTTTTCATACAAAGCCTATGTTTTATATCAAGGCTACTTAGAACTAAATTTACAATGTTAACCATTAGCCTCTTGCACAATAAATTTCCTTGGACATACAAACAGAAAGAACTGTTTTTAGGGCAGATTTGGTGTCTTTATGGAATTTTTTTTTTTTAATTTGGGTGCGTCGACTGCTATGGTCATTGGCACCATCTTTATGGTATTAAATGAAAAAATATCATGAACAGATAAGACAGGGGGCGAGGTTAGCTCAGTGGTAGAGCACAGGACCAATATTTTGGAGGACCTGAGTTCAAATCCCGAGCAAGCAATAAAGTTTTTTTGTCTTCCAGTGTCTTCGTTCATGGGTTGAATTCAGCCTCCCTGACCGTCCCTAGGCCAACCCAACCTTTAATTAATTTATTAATGGGTACCTGCAAAGAGGAAAATCAGGCATCCGGAGAATAGTACCTACCACACTATCTCCCTAGTGTGCCATATGGTCATGAATCAGATACCTCTATAGTATCAGCCCCTCAGGGCTTTGAGGCCTATTACGGGAGTGATTTTTTTTATTATTTTTTTTTACAGATAATACAAAACCTTTATTTTATTTATATAAATACCTTATTCTTTCAGAAAATCATATGATAATCTTTATTTTTATTAAAATTAAATTTTATTAATCATTCTGAACAAAAAAAAATACCAAAAGTTCAAAAAATGGTTGTTTTAAAACCAGAACAAGAAAGTCTAAACCAGATTAATTTTGTCTAAATTATTCTATTATAACCCAAATTTATTTATTTTCCTCTTTATTTTATTTCGTTTTAACTTAAAGTGTAGGGTCTTTAGACTTGCTAAGTAGTAAAAACACTTACGTTTTTCCCTCTCTTCATAATCGTTATTGTTTCGTTTGTTATAAATGTTTAGTAATCACTAGAGCCCGGAAGTTAGGCATTTATTTTTGGTTAAAATAGGCAGGCAAAAAGGCACTTAAAATACTGAAAATAGGCAGTACTGTAATTAAAATAGGCATTTATTAGGAGTGAAGGCAAAGAGGAACCTTACTCATTAACAATGAAAATATGTATTTTAAATACTCATTCATTTCTTTATTACCAACTAGCTGTTACCCGGCGTGCCATGCTACGCCTACTTTCTGCTTCTATAAAATCAAAAATAAATTAGGAACCCCGTTCATTGTTTCGTACCCGTGACCTCCGAACTGTGAGTCGTAAACGATTTTAACATAGCCTATGGCTCTCCTCGAATCAAGACCTACATGTGTGCCAATGTGTGAATTTGTATAAGGAACAAACATACAGCTGGTACACGTTTTTGACCTAGCCTATGACATTCACCGTATCAAGACCTACCTGTGTGCCACGTTTGGTCAAAAGCTGTGGCTTTGTATTAGGAACAATCATACATACAGTTAGCTTGTAGACGTTTTTGACTTAGCCTACGACACTTCTCGGATTAAGATCTACTTGTGTCCCAAGTTTGGTCAAAGTCGGTCAAACGGTGTGGATTTGTATAAGGAACAAACATACAGACAGACTGCTGGTAGACATTTTTGACTTAGCCTACGAGACTTCCCGGATCAAGACCTACCAGTATTCCAAGTTTGGTCAAAATATGTGGATTTTTATAAGGAACAAACGGACTAACAGTCAGACACGTGATTTTTATATATATAAAAAGATTATCACAGAATTAGTGTACTTACTCTCAAGGGAATTACTTCCCTTGTTACAAGCAACAACAAGATGCTTTTTCAAAGTATCAACTGTTATAGACCTTCTCAGAAAAAATGTTTTTCAACATGGCAAAACTTCCTCTGCATTATCTTATAATTTCAAAATCCAGAATACCAGGTAATTACGCATTGTCACAGCAAAAGGGCTGTGAGGAAGGAGCTATGACTGATTTCCTTCATCCTCTCTCTTTCCTGCTATTCATTATGCTTGTGCATTCCTTCTACTAAGACAGGTTCTGTTATTTACAGAGGTTAAATCCATGGGTTGGGAAAATAAGCTTTCGATTAGATATTTGTGACGGCAATTTGTAATTTGAGCAACCTTTTTTGTCTTCGATGAACGGAAATTCAATATGTGCTTTTTGAAATGTTTAAATCGCAGAAAAAAATTGCATAACAAGCAAAAATAGGCAACGGAAGCCAAAATAGGCAAAAAAGGCAAAATAAAAATTGTCGCTACACTTCCTAACTGCACGAAAACATATTTATTTCTATCTGATTCTTCAATATATCCATTCAGATAAAAAAGGCATTTTGCCTAACTTCCGGGCTCTAGTAATCACTTTCCAATTAGTTACTTTTTTTAATGTTTTGTACGTGTGTTTAATTTGTTAGACCTTTTCCCCTTTTTTGTTAACATGCTTTCAATTGTCAGTTTTATTTAAATATTTGATTACTTGAATCTGGATGATTTATGTATAATTTTGCCTAAGTTGAGGAGGCCCATAAAGAAATAATATTCATCGTTAAATAAATAAAAAAGCACTGAAATCTACAAAATTTGGCAATTTCGTAATTCTTTATTTGAAGAAAAATACTGTTAATTTTAAGACATCTGCAGTGTATCCGATATAAGGGCATACAAAATATGTTTGAACATAGTTTGGTTTTCTGACAAACCTTCGAAGGATAAATGTAAACATGTTTTATATTTTATTTTTTTGTTTGGCGGGCTTGTAGAAGGTTGCCAGGATTAGGCTGTAATAATATTTAATATACTCCTGATGAAATATCTCTATGATAAGAAACATGCAAAGCAATTAAAAGAATGAGGAAATTAAGATGATTTATTTGCCTTCTGGCTTATAATTTGGTAAATACGTTACCAACACAATGACCTCTAGTTTTAGAAAATAAATCTTTCTTTCTACTCCCCCCCCCCCCGATTTTTTGTATTATTTTTAGAGAACCGTTTTGCTTGAATTTATTGAATAATAAATACACGATTTAAAATTTAGTTAGTAACTAACTGTTTTGATCAGTATTTTTTTTTTCTGTGGTACATTTTTTCCCCAGAAAACTACTGTCAACCTTGACTTAAAAGAAGATTTACTGTTGGGTTGCTTCTGCCTCTAGAGGCACTTATTATGGGACGAAGTCCCATCTTCAATGAGAAGATATTCACATTTCTGAAGACTGGAAGGATGGGGCAGGGCTAGACAGTAGAGGATGGGGATGCCCCATCCTTCCAGTCTTCAGAAATGTTCTCTTCTTGAAACGGAACAGTTCTCAATCTTCTCAATAGGTATGTTACTATGACACTTGTACTGTATTCGCTTGGATACCATATACATGTATATTTATTTATATTGCTATTATTATACTATATATATATATATATATATATATATATATATATATATATATATATATATACACATATATATATATATACACATATATATATATATATATATATATATATATATTTATATTTATATTTTCAAGCATATAGGTACTCATATTTATGTTAATGTTTCTAGCCTTTTTTTTTTTTTTTTTTTTTTTTTTTTTTGTCCTTACCATTGTTATACCGTATATGTTTTTACAGCCCTGAAGACGGCTTGTATAGCAAGCCGAAACGTTGGCGGCAATAAATATACATTTTAGCAAATAAAATGTGTTTTATTGAATAAGAACACTGACCGAAACCCCGACGATCAATGCTTCCTACTTCCGAACGGTCGACCATATCTTCTCAATTTATATATATGAGATTATTTTTTGTATCTAGTAGGTAGGATCAATAAAGATTTGACAACATTTTTTCAAAAAATCTTCTATGAGAGCAATCGCAATGGCTATATTACTTTAGAAAGTGCTAAAAGAAATTACTGCAGTCTCACTAGGAAAACTTCACCTAACCTATACAATTCAAGAACATCAAAGTAAAAAATCTAATCAAGAACTTAGTTTTAAGAAAAGTATTGCACAAAATAAAAATAACTATACGTAGTAATTTATCATTAAATCTCTGTCTTCTAAAAGGGAAGAATGCTTCTTCAAAGTTCAACTCTTGTTGAATTAAAGAATCGATTTGTTAAATCTTTGACCGAACCTTGCAGATATGACTTCAGTCAGATTTAATTTACAAAGATTAATTATCTTTTACAAATTGTGCAACTTCTTCTCCCTTACCTCCATCAGAAAAGTTTTCTTCTGCCCTGTCAAGACACTTGTGAATGATCATATGGAGAAAGCCGAGCACAACAGCAAAAACACCAAGAATAAAAAATGTTCTTTTAAAGCCTACCCACCTAATAAAATAACCTCCAACCACTCCACCAATTGCAATTCCTAAAAAAAAAAATAATGTATTATAAAATTATTTTTTTGAGCTACATTACTGTAGTTATGAGATCTAATAAAAATTATTAAATGGCCACTTAATTTACATAATTTTCATATCTTATGTGTATATTATAATTTTATATTGTATGAAATTCGCATTTAACAGTTGTAAATTGTATATACGAATGTACAATATATGACAAAAGAGCTCTTCCTCCTAATTACTATCAATTAAATGATAATAATAATTTAAGAGCCTTCTCAAAAGTTCTTCATATTCTTTATCGAGGATTACCTATTAATTAAAATATATTTTATGGATTATAGAAAAAAATGTTTCTAAAATATCCATATGATTTAATATTTTTTTTGTGTACGCTGTTACACTAAATTTACCACCAACCAGCACCTCGTGTGCCACCAGTAGGGTGGGTGCCTACCACAGTCGGAAAATTCTAGCAAAAAAAAATAATATGACAAAATTGATTTTTATTTATTAAATTTTAACGTCCATTCTAATTACCTCAGAATTTTTAGGAAAGATTATCTATAGGTAACTATCCTTTTCCAGCCAGGATAGGGCTGTTGCCTTTTCTTTTTTCTAAATAAAAGCCACCACCCCTTGTCGGAATCGAACCCACGGCCCTTGGCACAGAGCTTTAAGTGCTCACACCTCAACACTCACGGCTACCGGGCCTCCATTGATTTTTATTTTTCAATTTATTATTTTTTTCATGAATGATGTAGTCCGAAGTATAATTGTACATTTATTTATCACCCATTAGGAAGAACCATCACAATCTTCAAGAAATAACTACAATTATTATATGTTGAAGAAATAATTCTAGTTCAAGATTTAATATGAATCCTATTTTCTGTACCTGCTCCTTCAAACAAAGCTGAAAAAATATTTTGAACTGTAGCTTCCGCACCAGGGGGTGAAATGGCACTTGCATGGGTAGTCATCGCAGCATACATAATGCCATAACTGAATCCTTGAAGAAACTCTATTGGTAGAACCCACCAAGGGTTGGTGAGGACGGAGTAGAGAAGAAACCTCAGGCCATATCCAAATAAAGCTAACGTCATACAATTTGTTCGCCCAATTTTTTTCATTATCTTTCCTGAAATCAGAAAATATTTATATTCAAGCAAATCAAAAAAAATAGAATGTATACTTCCAATTCATTTATTTAAACTAGCTCTTCATATTTCACACCCTTAAGGAGCTAAAACAATCCACTGACCTACCCTTGCCCCCCCCCCACATCGCTAGTCTAACTAATAATTTTTAATGAGAGCTAAAGTAAAAATATTATGGGTGATGGCCTTGAACCCACCATAATGTATAGCCCACAACATAATGTATGGCATCTATCAGCCCGAGATTAGCCACGTTTTAATTGTTTGAAATATTTAAATAGTATATTTTTAATTTACTAGGGAAGAAAATAAGATTTTATTTCATGGCTAAATTTAACAATTTTATTTTATTTTAAAGGTTAGTACTTTTTCTGCATAATCAATTTTTATTTTTTGGATTCTACTGATTGACACCACACATAGTAATATCCTTTAGACTTCGCAATTTCTGTAGAAGGCTCGGTTTTGCTCAATCAGGCTGTAGTTGTGATATATCAGGTCATCCCATAAGGAATGTTGAAGGTGTCAATCCACGTTTCTCTGCTAGCTCTTCGATTATTACAACAGGATTATCTTCTAACGTAGCCTGCAGGAGTTCGTCCTCAAGCTCTGTTGGTCGACCTGTGGCTCGACTTCAAGCTTTTGGTTTCCCGTTCAAAATAGTCCAGACAACGGCCATAGCCACGTTGAATACACCGGTTCCCGTAGATCACCGAAGTTAAGCAACGTCGGGCGTGGTCAGTACCTGAATGGGTGACCATAAAAAAGTGAATGGGAGTTGGCATTATAAAAGGGTGGCAACCTATAGATAGCCCGGCGCTAATGGCCAAGATGTAGATGCGCCGTAAAAAAAAAAAAAAAAAAAAAAAAAAAAAAAAAATATTCCAAACCACCGCTGCACTCGTCGCTCACTAATGACATGTTTGCCATGTATTTCTGCAAGCTTTTGATAAGTTGAAGCATTTTTTTCTCCTCTATCGAATTCCCAAAGCATAACTTGGCGTAATAGGTGTCTTGGGAGATCCATTTCAAATGAAATTTCAGCACAAAATAAATAAGTTTCACTTACCAAAACATGATAAATAGAAGTGTATTAAATGCTGTAATAAACAAAAAATGTAAATAGAAATAAATTGAAAAGGAGGGAACATAAACAGGCAGAATACTAAAAACCAACATTACTTATGGGATGACCTGATAATAAGTTTTAGGCTCCTCTTCAGGCCTTAAGAAATGAATCGATTGGTATATATATTATTTAGAAATATTTCTGAACAATAAATCAAGGAAATAAATAGAAAATAATTTATTAACCTGCTAATATTGTGATTGGTGCCTCTCCAGAGAAGCATTGAGTGGTTGCAACTAATCCGTCAAGTGTCTTTATCCAGTCCTTACTGTCACTGCTACTTGCTGCAGCCAAATCTTCCACAAACCTGTTAATTGTTATATACATTTTAATTATATGTTTAGATTGAATGAACCATTTATCCTGACTCTGAGAGAAATCAAGGTATCACAGCCACAGAAAGTGTGGATTAGGTCACTAAAAATCTCCTGCATCATAAGAGATTCAGGCAGTGGCATTCAGGAGTGTCGCATATATATAGGCCATAATATCTTGGAAACCATTAGAGAATCAAAAATTACAAAATACCAAAATTGTAGTTCATTGATATCATTCAGATTACATAATTTATAAATTAAAAAATCTAGTTTTAAGGCTTAAGCACAACCTTAAATTTCTCTATCTCTATAATATATTGGCCCCTCGCCTCTCTCTCCCTCTCTCTTACATCCTCCCTCAGATAAATATTTCCTATATGGGTGACTATTCCTTGGAGATTACAGAAACATGAAGGAAGTCCTGCATTGTTGCTTGTTGTAAATTTAAAAATCAGACGTAAAAATACCTTAAACCATATGTGAGCAAAAACCAGCCCACATACCGGATCCAGCCTGCAAGATGTTTTTTTTTTAATTGGAAAACCCAATTAAAAAAACGGTTAAGAAGAATTCGTTTTAGATTATTAAAAAAAAAAAAAAAAAAAAAAAAAAAAAAAAAAAAAAAAAAACCTACTCACTCTCACTCCAAACGAGGAAGATTGAGTAAGATGGGGTTTGACACTTGCTCCTGCAGAATCAAGTGAGCAAGCAAGCCAATTGTCTTATTGATTTCGCATCACTATTTAACTTTTGTAGTTTGTAATAATTCCAAATTTCACTATTTTATTATAGTGTTGTATCTATTTTTTTTTTTCATTTCATTTTTTTATTTTAATAAATTGTATTACAATAACATTCTTATTTCATGTTTAATATATATTGCTAAAAATTATACACCCTACTTTAAAATCCGATGTTATTTTATTGCCATTTGCTTGGCCCGCAAACGTATTTGTACACTAAATTTTGGCCCTCAACATGTCTAAGGTTGCCCATACCTGCCTTAAACATTCAAATATTTGAAGTTTTCAAACAGATTCTAGTTTTCAAATATTGACTTATGATACTGACATATTCTGAAGGATAATAAATTTACCCTAACTTACAGGAGTAAAAATTTAAAAACTTTCTATTATATTGTACCAGACCTTAGTTTATGTTTTAAAAAAGATTTCATTGTTTTACAGGGTCTTTTTTTTTTTTTTTATGTAACAGTATTGATAGTATTATCACAGGAGCAGTGATTTAATCTATCTTAGCTTCTTAGCCAACGGCCATAGCCACATTGAATGCATCGGTTCCCATAGATCACCGAAGTTAAGCAACGTCGGGCGTGGCCAGTACATGAATGGGTGACCGACCACGCGCTGTTGGCATTATAGAAAAGGGTGGCAACCTGTAGAGAGCCCTGCGTTAATAGCCCTAATGTTGATACACCGTTAAACACACACACCACCTTAGCTTCTTAGTTGCGCTCATCCATTTTTGAAAAGAAATTTTTAAACATCTAACTTATATTTTCATTCTGGAAATTCAATTGTACAAGAAAAAACATATTTCTTCACTCCTGCTTATATAAAAAGCTCTAATTTCATTACATACAATAAATTTCTCATTATTATGCTACTAACTTACCAAAGGACAAAATTCCAAATAAAGGAAAATAGAAATCCATTTGCTAAACACCAAAAAGCAAATGTTATCACTTTAGGTTTTTTAAATAATGCTTTGATATCTTGTTGAACATTTATTGCATTTTTGGGAATTGTAATCTAAAATTATAAAATAGATTGGAAATTTTATTTTTATCATGATAAAATATAAGAAGAAACTAATTAGACTGACACTCACCCTTATACGAGATGCGACAAATACGTCAATTGCCATCCCGAAAAGCAAAAAGTAAAACAGAAACGTAAAATCTTTTTCAGCTTTCCCTTGGTTCAGATAATCAAACACAATACCACCAACCATGCTTGTAAATCCCCAACCTATAGGAGCCCAACATCTTTGTAGGCCATAATTTTCAGGTTTATCGCCTGAAATAAAGAAAAAAACTCCTTGAAAGTAAGCAATAAGCAGCACTTATTTGGTCTAATTTTTGAAGTTTTATATAAAATGAAATAATTATTATTTCTGTAGTACTAACCCAAGAGTCCAAAAGCAGTAACATCAGTTAAACTGTTTGTAAGAACAAACGCCAAGCTATATGCCACCATTAGAAGTGTAAGGCACCAAAACTGTGGTGTTGATAGAATTTCGTAATCACTAAGAGCAGTTTTTTTTGTAAGGATTTGGATGAATTCATTGTCGCATTGCATGTCCAAAGACTCTGGTAAACTTTGACATCCAGAAGAATGCCAGAAATCGTCAGAAGTTTGTGTATACAAAGTAGCACAGCCATCCTAAAAATATGGGGAATTCTTATTATTTCAAACAATTTAAGCATAGTTATTTTAGATTAGACCTTAGCTTATGTTGTTCACATTTTATATATCAGTAAGAATAAAAAAAAAAATATAGCTTACATTTATGTTGCCAATACCCTGAATTTCAATATCGAAATCCAGTATGCCTGAAGTAAAACTCGTTCCAATTCCATTGTTCGAAGATACATCAGTGTTGCCAGCTGAATCATTAGAAGCTAGTAGATTCCGGAATAAGTGCTTTTTGGTAGAGGCCTGCAATATTTATTGAACATTTGATTTCAAGAAGAACTGTTTTGTTTTTTTTTAAATCATTTGTGTTGTACAAAATACATTTTTATTTGAATACTCCAGAAGCTGAAATTAAGTGTCTCATATTTGCTGCATGGTGGTGCTACAAAATTTTGAAGGAATCAGTCAAAAATGGATCTTCCACATAATGGTTTATTTGACCTCAAATCCTCACATTTAAGTCATCACCGTTGCACCTATTTAGGTCTTACTAGCAGTGGTAAATTTTGCACTATCAATGGAATTGTAAATACATAAACCATTTGGGTGGAGAATGTCATTCTTTTTCTTTTTGGGGGGAATCCAATTAATTTATATAAATAATGAGCTTCGCAATTTTAGGGATTAGCTCATGATAAAGCAATTTTTCTCAGTCTAGTAAAAAAAAAAAAAAAAAATTAAATAAAATGAAAAAAAAAAAAAAAAAAAACAATTGCAACAAGAGAATAAATAAAATAAAGGTTTTGTTGATATATTGCATAGTATCACTCCGGAATTATTTCTGGGCATATGTTTTGTAAAGTATACATCCGTTACCATTGGTCCGATGTACCTGTTTAGATCTTCATATGAACATAAAATCTATCTATATAAATAAAATAAATGTTTTGTCTATACATTTCATAGAAAAACAAAAAAAAAAAAAACAAAAAAAACAAAAACAAAAAAAAAAACAAAAAAAAACAGTCCTTTACTAGGCCACGGGGGCTCAGAGGGCCAGATACTGTAGAAGTATCAGATTCTTGTCCATACAGCACACTAGGGAGATAGTGTGATCAGTACTATACTCTGGTCCCCTTTGAAGGTACCCATTCATTAAATTAAAGGCTAGTTGAGCCTATGGACTGCCTGGGACTCCAACCCTCAAATGCTGACACTGGAAGATAAAATTTTCAGTGCACACCCGAGTTTTGAACTCAGAATAAGAGTCGAGTACGCTACCGGTGGAGCTCTCGAAGAGGTGTCTAGTGACGCAAAATATAAAGAATTTAATGAAAAGTGATGTCACAATTGTAAAATAATATTAACTATTTTTTAGGTGCTAATGGTCCTAGCAGAGAGGGCACGTTCATAATAATAATAATAAATTAACGGTCTCCTGTGGTCTAGTGGCTAACGCTTTGGATTCTCTTGTGGGAGATGGGGGTTTGAGCCCCACCTGCAGCAGGAATTTTCTCATCTCACGGCTCGTTGAGAAAATTTCCCACTGACCTTGGATGTCGGTGTGCCATAAAAAAAAAATAAATAAATTAACTATTTTTGCACATACCTTACAATGAACTTCAGTCTTTAGAGTATTCTGGAGCTGGTCAACATAAAACTTTTCATTCAAGAGTTCTGAACACACAGTCACAAGGAGACTCTCGTTGCACTTTATCTGAGCAGTATTCGATGTTGGTAAAGGTTTTACCCATTGTAACGAAAACCCAAAGAATGCACTAAGCATTAAAAGAGTCATAAGAATTAACCTTTGGTTTTTGAAACTGTCTATAATCCCTCCTGCCACAGGCTTTACCAGAGTAATGACAATAGGATAAACAGTTTGACTCCATCCGAAACTAACAGACGTAAATCCTAGCTGTTTCGCAAATACTGGTATGAAAGCACTAACTGGAGCAGCAGCTAAAAATATAATTTTAAAATATTATAAAAGGGTAATATATCCCTAATACATTGCTTAATATTATAAAACTATGTAAAACGAGCCAAGCTGGCAATGCTAATATTACATATAATAAAAAAAAACAGTCCTGTATCGGGTCCATAGGGCTGTACTGTAGAAGTATCGGATTCTTGACCATGCCGCACATAAGGGAGATAGTATGGTCAGTACTATTTTCTGGTCGCCTGACATCCAGCTTTCCTTCCTAGTTTGTTTTTATATAAAAACCCCAGGGTTTTCTTGTAAAATTAATGCATAACAAACACTGGAGATGAGTTCTATTTGCTTGCAATCATCAAATACTTTTCTTGTTTTTTTTTTAATAAATATTTCAAGATATTTGATATTGATCTGCATGCAATCCATAAACAAACAAATAATAAGCGTTATACACATATTTAAAAAAAAAGCTTACAGAATCATTTATAATAATTCGTTTAACATTTTATTGAAATACATTATGTATTGCAAAAATGAAAGAGAAGGTGACATTTACTTAGTTTTTTTTAATAAAATGTAATCTCTGTTTATGTTCAAACATATTACAAATAATTATAATCCTTACCCCAACACATAAAAAAAAACTAAGATATTTCATAAGAAATTTCATAGTTGTGAATCATTTTCATAGACCAGTCAATCATATTAATAATTGAGAAGTGTATTTTTTTTTTTTTTTTACATTTCTTATTGAAATATTATCCTAGCAATATTAGATATTCTTGGAATATTTATTAAAAAAAAAAAAAAAAAAAAAAAAAAAAAAAAAAATACACTTCTCAATTATTAAAATGATTGACTGGTCTATGAAAATGATTCACAACTATGAAATTTCTTATGAAATATCTTAGTTTTTTTATGTGTTGGGGTAAGGATTATAATTATTTGTAATATGTTTGAACATAAACAGAGATTATATTTTATTAAAAAAAAAACTAAGTAAATGTCACCATCTCTTTCATTTTTCAAATACATAATGTATTTCAATAAAATGTTAAACGAATTATTATAAATGATTCTGTAATCTTTATTTTAAATATGTGTATAACGCTTATTATTTGTTTGTTTATGGATTGCATGCAGATCGAGTATTATTTGCTGTGTCCAATAATTTTCAGTGGCAAAAGTTTTAAGTCTTTTTGAAATATTTGGAAGAGGAAATGAAATATCGGTACCTGCATTCGAGAGGAAAATATGCAACTTCAAAGGTACAAGCTTCTTATTGATATTCAGCATAATTGTGGCTAAAATTATTGCCACAGGAAACTATTAGAAAACTAAAATTATCACTACTGAAGATTTAATTGAAGCACTTAAACAATAACCTCTCCACTCTTTAATATAATTTCCTGCACATTTTGAAATACTGAGAACAAATATAGCCAGTCTTATATTTTATACAACTGTATAAGCAAAGAGAAAGATATTTCAATATTTGAATCTTATCTGGATGAAGTAAATATTTCATCTTAATTTTAGACAATTTGTGTAAACGTTTAATACAAATAAACATAAATATTATCTATTCTGTAACTCCATGTTATAATTCGTCACAGTCACAATAGATGATGAAAAATCTGTATAAATACACAACAGTAATTATAACTTGTATGTTTAGGGATTATGAATTCGACTATGATTTTGCAAATATTTATTCATTTTTACGTATTGTATGCAAAGAAATAAATGAAAATTATAAATAAATAAACATAAAATATGTTACATAGATGGTAAATGTTTCTTCGAAGAATACTACTGTTCTTAGTGGTTCTGAACAGCAGACTACATGTTTTCGAAGTAAATAAATACATTTTTAGCTTCATTAACCCACAGAAGAGTGGAAATAGGAATGTCCAGATATCAAACCATATGGACATTAAAAGATTTCAACAATAAATCGAATACCTCAAAAATAAAATAGTGTATAGTAGCCTTTGTAATACAATATAAAATATATTCATCAAATCGTCGATTCAAATGCAAAGTATCAAATGTGAAAAAACGCATTTTTCATTTTCAATCTGTACTGGTTGTTGTTGGACTGATGTACGTTGTGGCAAACTCTCGAAAATTAAAGAAAAATAATTATTAATTACAGAAAATCAAACTAACAAATGTACATTAAGGCTAATTAAAATATATAATAAGATAACATGTATATAGAGTCGTCTATAAGGTACAATTTTCACATTCTATACTTTGCATTTATATCGACGACATAATAATTATTACACCAATAACATTATAAAACAAGTAACAAAAATCATGGTGGTAATTAGAGCAGTGATTGCCTCAGGAGTCACATGGTGGAAAAAATCCATTAATTTTATAAAAGGGGTGTCCTGCCAAATAATTCTTACATTTTTTGGAAAACAACTTCTTTTCACACTCCTCCTTAATTTTCTCCCATATACTCAAGACCATTTTTTAAAAATGTAATGTGGTTGCCCAGTGCTATTAAATTACGTTGCCTCATGGCATAGCAATGAATACCCCCATGTTTTTTACACAATGTGAGGTGTTATTTAATAAGATTCAAAGCTCTTAAAATATATAGGGCTTGTATTGTTAAAAATGTCAACTCTTTAAAATGATTTTTACAGTAAGTATTCCTTCTCAAGTTAAATATTGCTTGAATAGCTTCCATTATTTTTAATTATTAGGATTTCATCCGCCTTTATTCATTGCTCTATTTTCTATTTATTTATTTAATTTTTATTTTCATCTATCCGCATAAAGTATAAGATTAAATTCAACTGATTCAGTTTATATACTCACTTCTTCTGATGGTCTCTTGGTGCGGGTCTGCTTAATGCACTGCCTGCGTCAGCTCAAAACAGAGGAATAGGATGCTATTCACCAAAGATGAGAAGCATCATCAATTATTAATAATGTATCACTATATTTTTAATGATAGGTCGCTACATAATTTTGCAAACAGTAGTAATAATTTGATATTTTAAAAAATCAAATTATTACCAGGGTGTCAACGATTTAAATCAATTGATTTAAATCAGTGATTTAAATCATGATTAAAATCATTTGATTTTTTTTTAAAAATCATTGATTTAAATCAATTTATTTCATAAAAAAAATATTGATTTAAACCAATTGATTTTATTTAAAAAAATTTTATTATATTTATTTATATTTAACTTTAGTTTATTTTTTTTAACTTAAATATAACTAGTTCTGCCTTTTTCTCAGCCATTTCAACATTTCGTCTTTATTTTTGTCCCTAGGGCCTACCCTCACTTGACCGTTCTTATCTATTCAAAGTCTGTTTCTTTTATGACCCTTCCTTTGTTTTTAATTCTGTAAATAAATCTCCATTTAAGGTTAAGATAAAAGAGATTGGCAGGTAGTGGGCGAAGTGAATGCTTTAAATTGGTGAAAGTCTTTGTCGGCTTTAACATATTGCATTTCCTCAAAATAAATGTTAATAATAGAGCAGCTTATGACAGAAAAGCTTATCTTTCAACATCTACTAAAGCCTCTGGTGTGTATTTTAAGGCTACAATCAACTGCTCTGAAGAGTCGTATTCAACTAAACTGTTAATCGTTTTGCCACTATGGATATCTCCAATAATGCAGATATTTTCCCATCCACTGGTTTATTCTAGACTGTCTTTTCACTTTATTTTTAATTTATTCACAGTAGCTCCTTCTAAAACCTGGATTTTCTCTATTACTCTCGTATGATTCTAATGCTATTCACTAACAACATGCCTTTTGTACAGGGTATCACCATGGGCGTATATAAGGGGGGGACGAGGGGGCTGCAGCCTCCCCCCCCCCCGAAATTTGGAGTTGATCGGAAAACATTTCATAAAATCCTTACAAATAAATTAAATAAGATCATTTAGTTCATAAAAAATATTACATTTTGGGTGTAATAGCGTTTTAGTTGGCTAAAACTCTTCCAAGATCTAAATTGTTAGTAGCCCCCGAAATTTTCCCAGCCCCCTCTGAAATTATTTTCTATCTACGGCCATGAGCATCACAAAAATAATGGTCATCCGTTGGCCAGATGATTCTCCAATGCGAGATCGGAAAAAATAACCCCCATATTAACCCCCGCAAAATTGACCTTGAAATGTTATTCATTTTTATTGCAAAATGTAAGTATATTGAACAACGGCAATCATTGGAGTACCAGAACGCATATTTTACAATTGACAGAAATGCCTTCATGAGGTTATTCTCGAAGCTTATCAAGAGCTCCTGGCCATAAGCTTTCAACCAATCGCTGAAATTAATCATTAAGGATTTCACAGGTCGTGTATGAATTTCATGAAGCAGCCAGTCCTCGAGTCGCTCTTAGAATAGAGGATAGAATAATTGTCCTTGCCCGAAAAAAAAGTTTCTTCCGAAAAAAAATCAAAAAAATAACTTAATAAGTAAGATTATCACTCCAGCGCCCGTAGCAATTGTGCCCGTTCACCAGCTTAAATATTTCGGACTTCATTTCTGAGGCAAGCTGCCAGACTTTCTCCAAATCCATTTAAATGCCCAAGTTATTCTCGTCCATTTTGCCTGCTGTGGACGGTAACGTTGGAAAACAAACTTTTTTCCGTCCACAATATCCGCTGGAGGAAGTCTGGATGACGTTCCGACATGTCCAGCACCCACCTGCAAAACAATGCTCTCTGCTCATGGTCCCCAGGCCTCAACTCCTGAACTTGCTGTAATCTGAAAAAAGACGTTCTTCCCGAAGGAAGTTTTGGTCCTCCAATGATTGCCACTGTGAGGGCCGTTGTTCAATATACTTACATTATTTTATGCTGGAAGATTTTTTTCTTCTCCCATGAAAAAGTGCATTACTTTTATGACTTAAAGTTAAAGCTCTAATCATTTTTAAGCCTTTAATATATTTCATTTAAATCCATACATCCTGGATTCATAATAATATATAAATTTATAATCAATTCCTGATCTCTTAGAAGACTTAACTCAGTGTGTTTATTGTACAAAATACGAAACACAATAAATAAATAAATTCTTTTTAAAAAAAAATCAATCATTGTAAGGCAATGTTAGTAGAACATACTAAAGAAAAAAAATTATCAAAATCGGCCACCATTTGACAATTGTAAAGTCAAATTGACGGCCCACGCATACGCTGTTAATGGTCACTTTGACCATAAGGAGGCATTTCTGACCTATGGTGCCGTTGACTTTTTTCTTCCTCATGACTCGCAGTTTCGAAATAGTAAAAAAAAAAAAAAAAAAAATAATAAAAAAATAAATAAATAAATCAGTCCCGTAACAGGCCACGAGGGCCCTGAGGGGCAGATACTATAGAGGTATCTGATTCATGACCATACGGCACACTAGGGAGATAGTATGGTCAGTATTATGCTCCGGCCGCCTGATTTTCCCCTTGGCCGCTTCGACTGCTAGAGTCATTAGCACCCAAGGTACTCATTATTAAATTAATTAAAGGCTGGGTCGGCCTAGGGACAGTCAGGGAGGCCGAATTCAACCCATGAACGAAGACACTAGAAGAAAAAATCTTTAGTGCTTGCTCGGGATTTGAACTCAGGCCTCCAGCTTATTAGTCCAGTGCTCTACCACTGAGCTAACCTCGCCCCCGCAGTTTCGAAATATGCAATAAAAAAAATTGACCTTGAATAACATTTCATGGTCAATTTTGCGGGGGTTAATATTGGGGTTATTTTTTCCAATCTCGCATGGGAGAATCATCTGGCCAACAGATGACCATTATTTTTGTGACACCCTGTACCTAGTATTGACATAGTACATATACAGCCACCTTCTTGGAATTAGAAAAATCACAGTTACCTAGACTCAATGGGTAAAGTTTTATTTTCTTTCTCGGTTTTCCTTTATTTCTTCAATTACAAAAAGAATATTAAAATATGTAGCAAACATATGTATTTATGGCAGAATATGTAAAAATATGGAGTTTTGGCTAAATATATAAAATACAAAACTGTTTAAATACTTTTAAAACATGCAAAATTACATCAATACTTACGATTTACGAATGAGAAAAAAATATGTAAATACAATGACATCTGTTCCCTAGTGATTAATATTTCTGTAAAGCTTCATTTCTAAAATTGATGTTTTAAAATTAGAAAATTCGTTATATATACAGGGGTCGAAATTGTCCTACCATATATTTGGAGGCCTGAGTTTCTGTACATTTAAATTTAATGTCTTTAATCACCGAAAATTAATTATTTTTGTTGATTTAAGTCTTTAAATTTACAGAAATTCCGGTCTGAAAATATAAGACAACTTCAACCCCTGTATATATGATCCGTCAATTCTGCTATGCTCCCAAAATTATCCACTTAAGACCCACCACTTTAGAATAGTTATTTTATTATTTGCTTTGTAAATAAATAAATATTTTAGTTACAGGTTTATATAATGAACAACTAGGTAATAACCAGCTCTCTATATAGACTAGATACATTTAAAAAGTCTGATTTCTTTTTTAAAGCCGGTTTTAGTAAAAAAATTCAATTTAAATAAAAAAAATCCGATTTAAATCAAAAAAATCTGATTTAAATCAAATAAATCCGATTTTTTTGATTTTTTTAAAAAAATCATGATTTTTTTACACCCTGATTATTAGTACTGTTTGCAAAATTATATAGTCACCTATAAAAAAAAATATAGTGATATTTTAAAAACCTACATAATTTGATAATTAAAAAAATATTTGTGGCCATGAGTGTTGAGGCGTGAGCACTAAACACTCCGTGCCAAAGGTCATGGGTTTGATTCCCACTATTGGGTTTTAGAAAAAATAAAAGGCATCAGCCCTATCCTGGCTAGAAAAGGATGGTAACCTATAGAGAACCCGTCCCAAAATTCACAATTAATAATAATGGATGTTAAAATTTAAATAAATAATTTATTTTTGTATGCTTGTTTTTTTAACTCCCTTGAAGATCTCAGAGGGTCAAATGAGCACCTCACTGCGTTAGCCGACTCCATATCAGTGGCCTTGCTCGGCATACTATAGAACTGCATTTATGACTACTGAGTGATTAATGTCCACTCGCAATGTTTCTTTCCATTCTTCATGATGGTCATGTGTGAGTGGCTTCTCTTCTATCCTCTTCAGGATGGGCCACCAGGTCTTGGAGAGGATTAGACCTTCTTCTCTATTAAAGTTGGCTGGTTTTTTTTGGATCTTGATCACCTCCTTGATGAGTTTACTTGTCAGTGTGTCTTCAATAGCCAGGGTCCTGGCTTGGCCAAACAGGACTTGTTTGCGGCACTCTTATCCGTGTGTTGCCACTGCAGAGCTTTTAGTCCTAGCCTTTATTCACCCGCGTACAATCTGAGTGGCTTCCTTCTTCCCTGTCTGTGATATACACCTTCCCACAGTCGCACGGCACAAGATATACACCCTGCTTTTGTAATCCCTGTTTGTCCTTGCTTTTGCTAAGCCAATCCCCGATTTTGTTTAGCGGCGTTTTTGCGACCTCCATCTTTCTTCCGAATAGTCTGCTTAGATTTTCACTGACATATGGTAGGGTTATCCTGCGGTGCGCCGTTTCCCTACGGTTGTTTTCATCACATTTTCGATCTTCCACTATCCTTATGGTTCCGGCCAACTTCTTCCTGCTGTAAATATTACTGGCTAGGTCATCCCTCAGTTGTTTGAGTTTGGCTCTTAAGAACGACTGGTTACTGCACAGGGCTATTACTCTGTGGGCCAGTGTCTTTATCGCTCCAATTTATTGCCATAGATGTTTTATTTTCTTGGTCTAATTCAATGAAAATAATCGAGAGCTGTCTTAAAAAATAGTCAGGTACATTTTTTAGCAAAGGGCATTGTCCTTAGACATCTCAAAGGAAGACAATGCGTCACTACCAGGAATGGGGAAAAGCTTGAGTTGGATGCTCGGTTTCTTCATGAGAGGCTCGATGGTATCGTCCTTTCTTTGTGCTTCTGTTTGTCTTCCCGTATTTGGACGATTTTCTTGGGCTTCCACGAATTCCGAGGAACACGAGAACCACGTAAAATAAATCTCTAATGGTTTAGATAAATTCCAATTGTCATTAAACGTCGGGACGTGCATCTACGGTAAGCGGTAGGTGAACTTTCTCGGATATAAGGTTGACGCCAACGGAATTTACCCACTTTCGAACAACGTGCAGGCTATAAAGACTTCCCTCGTCCCAAAACCATGAACCAACGCAGACGTTTTCTGGGCATGCTAAACTTTTACAGAAAGAGTTTACCTCATGCCGCGCATACCCAGGCACCTCTAATCCAATTTCTGCATAACGCCAAGAAGCGGCACGAGACACCAATCAGGAGTTTACTGTACATTTTAGAAGATTAAGATAACATTATTCTTTAATATTTTCATTGGTACTTGCGTATTAGCTACACCACATGTTCGAGAACTTTGTCTCGTTCAGAGATCTGGATCATCAGCGCATGTGCAGAAGTCAATTGATTTTTTGCCAATATGGCCACGGAAATACCATTTACGTATATCATCAACTTTTGACTAGATTTTCGATATAACCTTGAGCGAGCGGAAAAAGAGTAGCACTTATGTCAATATCATAATTGCTATGCGTTTCCGCTCGTTCAAAAGGATATATTGAAACTCTAGTCAATCCAACTCGTTGCTAATATAGATCACTGATTTCTCGGTGGAAAATGGACCGATATACAATTTAACATGGCTTCAAAACAGTCTTTTTCTTCCTTGCTATTATGTTCACGCCATATGAACTCAACTAAAGATGCTAGTCTTATTGAATTATATTATTCTCAAACTGAGTGGCAACACTGTCTATGATATAACCTTCTTGGGTTTATTATGTCGGTTTCGTTTTGTCTATTATGTGTGTCTTTTATAGCATTTTGGTACAAAGAAAAGTATATAGTTACAGTGCTTCGTTCTATGTGTAAACCAATCCTGTATGTGACATTCTGCAGAGACTTAATTTCTAAAAGTCTAGCACCTTTTTCAGTTTCAGACAAATCCCAAAGACGCATTTTCGTAGCAGAAACAAGCACAGCACAAAGAACACGAACAAGGGAAAGAAATTGCGTTAAAAACTCAAATGTACAAATGAATTGCGTTAAAAACAGAGAGTAAACAAGTTGGTTACGACAAACATAGCGGACAACAGAATTTCCCGAAATCCCGAGTTATGCGCCTGCGCTGATGATCCAGATCTCTAACTTGTGGTGTAGCTAATGCCTAAGTACCTTTTCATCTTTAATACTTTATAATGAAGAAATATTTTTTTTTATTTATCATTTCATAGTAAAGCAATGGGAACAAAACAACTTCAACTTAACTAATGACGTAATAGTTATAATGGATTATTAAACTTGCCTCGGGAATGAGAATTCCCATATGTAGCAAGTTTCATACTTCATTGCCATTAAGCCTGGTCGCTCGGTAATGATTAGTTTTTGTGTTTTCACAACTGTAAAGAGGACATTTTCAAAAAGGAAGGTTAAGATAAGAAATTAAGTTGTGAGAAAATTGAAATATATCACATTGGTGTGGATTCTCTACTGTTTTCTCTCTAGAGATGCTTGGGTGCTAATATCTAAATTTGGTGATGGTTGTTTTGCTTTAGTCTATTTATATCATATTATTATTCCTGATGGCTGCCAATATACAGGATTATGATCCTCCCAGTTCTGCTAGTTCTGACAGGTACATTATATTTTAGAATATTTGAAAGAATAGTTAACCTGTTAAAATATTCACCCTAATTGGTACTAAATACATAACAAAATTTCCAGTGATGTATGTGAAAGAGTTTATGAAGACACAGTATTTTACCATGAAGTTGAAGAAGATGGAGATAGTTTTCACGTTGTGTCACCCCCTCAATCTCCAAGACCACCTTCTGCCTGTGGTAAAAAGTTTTCATTACCTCTTGACACGTTTGCAACATAGTGGAATGTTAATATACTATGATTTCAACTTTTTGAGGTTCCCAAAAGTCTCCAAGGGCTCGTAGGCAAAGGACTACTTCTATATCAAAGTCGGTGAAAAATACCAGCTCAGAGTCAGTTCTTCGGAGCCACAGGAGGACTATTTATACAGCTGGAAGGCCACCCTGGTACAATTGTGCTGGGGAACAAGTTAAACCTTTTGTTATTGGTGAGTTTTAGTAAATCATTATAAAATCAAGAAATGCAGTCATAAACAAATGTAATATAATCAAAGGAATACAATTTAGGGTACTGGCCAATTAGTAGAATTTTATTTCCAGTATTCTTGCCTAATACAAACATGTGTTTTTGTTGTCGTTTCAATACGTGAGTCCAAAGTTTATATAATGTACGACTTTAAAACAAAAATATTTAGAACTATAAATAATGAGGAAAGTGCATTGGCGTTTATGCAAGATAATAATTTAATCCCAGAAGAGATAGTCAACCAAACTATACTTTAATAATAAACAGATTTGGGGATGATTAAAGGGATCATTTAGGTCAAAAATTGAGGCAAGACAATATAATGTTGATTGCATATTACCACACCAATAGGTTTTTGGCGGAATTTTCTTTAAAAGCGATGATTGTTTTATTGAAATGTAAAATGACAGAAGTGGATCTAGTTTACTTGAAGTTATAAAACAGAGAATCCGTGCAAGTAGTTACATTGTTTCTGGTTTTTGGGCAGTGTATAATTTTTATGAAATTGACTTTAATCATTTGACCATGGAAGTAAACCAAAACATTTATTGATGTCCCATTTAATATTCATGCAAAAAAAGTTTAGATAAGATTGAAATAGTAATATAGACCTGCTATTTTTTTTTCTATATTGATAATGTCTGTGGCAAAAACGTTGATAGGAGAAAAGAAAATCACAAAATATTTTTAGACAAATTTTTTTTTTATTAAAATACTTTGTTACAATATTCCACTCTGTCAAAACTGTTGGTTAACTACTGAATATTGAAAGACAACCAGAAAACATTTGGACCTTTGCCTTGGCATACTTAAAGAGTCCAAATATATTTATTCATTTTGCCCATGAAAAATTCTTCTTTTGAAAATATCCTTGTCTTACTTTATTTTTTGTTCTTATTGTCTCACAGATTAGAAAATAAATCTTAAATATACTTTAAAAAAATTACTCTTCTTATGTTATAATATAATTTCCTACATTTTCATTTTTTATTAATCCCCTCTAATAACATAATTTTCCTTTAACATTTTTTTGTAAGTAGATAACCAACTTCCTTAATATTTTTAATTTTATTTTTAGCAAAAGAAAAAGTGCACTCAAAAATTCCCTGAGTAATTTACTCTTCATTGAGGTGGGCTCCCTGGACCACGAGCTACTATAATAGCGCAATGAAAGGCAGGCTCAAAAATCCACCTGTGCTGGATCAAAAAGATGGGAAATTATGTGTAATTAAAGAAAAAAACGCAATTGCAGAGTCAAAAAGTAGTCGGTTCACCGGGCACAGTTGGAATCACTACCCCTTGGTCCAGCGAGCCCGCTTTAACTCCGCTGTATTCGGTCGCTAAAGAGTTAATAGAAAATTGATCAGCAAAAAATCTAGATGATAATTTCTATGCCCAGATTTTGTGTAAAAGTAGTGGAGAAACTATAAAATTGAGGTAACTGATCAAGTCAGGACTTATTCATAAATATTTAAACTGTCTCTTCTTAAATTTCAGGCATATGTGGTGGCAGTGCTTCTGGTAAAACAACAGTCGCGACCAAAATTATAGAATCTCTCGACGTTCCTTGGGTTACTCTTTTAAGTATGGATTCATTTTACAAGGTAATTTAGTATTACTCCATTGGAGGAATAATTGATAACCTAATAATCCTTCAGTAAAATTAAGTACTGTTACTGCTGAAATGAATGTGTTAACCCTTTCCGGACTGGACTACATACTATCCTCATACAGGGCTGTATTAGCTCCTGAAATGTATTTTGGCACCATTCAAAATGCAATAGTTTCATGTAGCATAAAATTTCATATCCTGTTTTTGTTTTGCCTTTAGAAAATTTTGAAGAGCTTTCCTGGATATCCTGTAGACACAAAAATTTCAGAGAAAAATTGTGGTTGTTTCCTAACTCCAAAATGTTTTGATTTTTAGATGCAAATAGCCACCACAAGAAATTATTATAATAGACCAATCTGACGTTGGCAATTGGTGTTCAAGTTATAAAAGTGATGACTTCTAAGTGTTCGACTCATAGAGGTGGAGGCTCCATCAAGGCCCTTTATTTTCAGTTAGACTTATTTATATAATTTTTCATGTTTTTGGCCTGTTATCGAGTTATTGAGGTGCAATTTGATTGTGATGACTTAGCCTTTCGACATATTTAAGTATTAGTCTTATCAAAGATCGACACACCGAGAGTTGACTGTTCTTTGAAATGGCATTTATGAATTTTTCCGGTACTTCTTCATTAATGGGGGGGGGGCAGGAGGCCACTTCATTTTGGTTATTTTTTAAACAATAACACAATTACTTATAGCCACACTCAAGTAATTACATACTCTCATTATTAGTTTATTTCTGGAAGACTGAAGTCCTTTATTGCAGATAAATTGGTGGCTAACAAGTTATCCCTGGCCTTTAGATGGCACTGAAACTAGGCCAGATAAGAATCCAAATGGTGTCTAGCAGTTCTGCGATGTTTTTTGTTTTGCCATTTGGCACTGCCCATAATCACTCGATCGTCTGTGTGTGTACTCCAGATTCTGGTTCTACAAAATTGAATTTATGATTCACTTAAAAGTTTTAAAAACCAGCCTCCTCTAAAGGGGTGGTGCAATGCGATTGCCATGAGTCGGAAAAAATTATAGATCCTTCGGCAATGTTGTTTACTATTGCATATGTAATGGTACTTAAGGTTCGATCGGGAATAGACTTGTCTCCCTACATATGCCACCAAACAACCACATTTTCATTGTGGCAACACACGACCAATACTGTTCTTTCGCCTCAAAAACAGAATCAACAACTAACCCGGCGCTAATGGCCGAGATTTATCGAAGCGCCGTAAAAAAAACAAAAAAAAAAAACTAACCTTCACCTCCAATTTTCACACCAGGTTGTCTCAATAGGGGTTCAACGCATACTTCCTGCATGTTGTTATTCCAATCGAAAACAGTTGCTTGTGCCATATTGAGTTGCCGTTGACACTATGCGACCGATGTCATTTCTTCACACCTGCAGTGTATGAAACGAATGACAGTGACAAAATTCAGACAGCTATTTTCAAGCCAGTTTCCTACGCGCATGTTTACTTTTGTACGGCAGGATCTTTTGTTACAATGCCATTTAATGCTTTTACCGAAATACTATAGAGAACAGAATTAACATGTGTATCATGCTTAGATGAGAACATAGTGGCCCCCTTAATGAATAAGTGCCATTTGTCCCGTTTTCCCCCCTTTTTAAGGATATAATACTCTTCTTAGATTGTGCAACTACTAAATAACTGTATCTTTAAAGGTTCTGAATGAAAAGCAACATGAGCTTGCCCTCCAGAACGAGTACAACTTTGACCATCCTGACGCATTCGATTTCGACCATCTCATTCCTACACTCAAGAGGCTTCTCAAGGGAAAGAAAGTTGAAGTTCCAATTTATAATTTTGTGACACACTCTCGCGAGAGTAAAACTGTATGTATTTATGTTATTAAATAATGATGCCTTTCTCTATTTTTCATCAATTAATACATATTTATTGTTAACAGAAAACGATGTATGGAGCTAACGTTATTATCTTCGAAGGAATTCTTGCATTTTACAATCAAGAAGTACTTAAAGTGAGTAATAGCAACCATTTGTCTATTTCAATAGTGTAAAAAAAAATCTACAATTGTAAATACATTTAGGTATATTAATGAGGATCACCCTAACGCCTTAGATTCTCATGTGGAATTCAGAGGTTCGAGTCCCTCCGGCAGCAGGAATTTTTCTAATCTCAGGGCCCGTTGAGAAGGTTGCTTGCTGCACCATGGATGTCGGCGCTAATGGCCCAATTGGCGGTGGGCCGTTAAAAAAAAAAATAATATATATATAAACAAAAATTATGTATACGCCTTTTAGCATGTTTCATCCCTCCCTATAGTTATAGAAAACCTTTTCATTACATTTTCTTCATTTGCCAGTTTATCCGAACTTAAACAATTCAACGCCATACATAAGTCTGGGCTCAGGCTTGCCACAGGAGCATTTAGGACCAGCTCTTCAGAAAGCCTGCGTGCATTAGCTGGGGAATGATCATTGCAGCTCAATCTGACTTATGCAAAACATTACAAGCTAATATACAGCACAAATGGGAAAGTGAGTATTTAAAAGCTGAAAAAAAGTTGAGAGAAATTAAAAATCAACAAAAGCCTGGTCAAATGAACACTTCTCCCATCGAGACGAAGTTATTTTAATCTTGCTTTGTATTACTCATTTGTACATACCCACTTACTCATTCAAAAGTTACTAGATAGAAAGCTCAGACCAACTTTTTGTATGTTTGGCATTTTGTTACGAGACTCTGATCGTTAAACTCATACTTACAAACTGCAACAATGCAGTAACTTACATACTCCTTATGATCCACACACCTTACTGACAGAAGATAGAACACACATCGGTACACTACACAAACATTTAAAATGCACACACTTATAAGCCAAAATATCACATAATCAATTTTGTCCTGAAATTCATACTTTTTATTTTGTTCGTATCATTTTGTTATCTACTCCTCACCTTATTTGTATTTATTTATTTTTTATTTCATTTTTTTATTTGTTGTCATCTTTGTTATTGTTGTCAGTTTTATTTTCTCAACGCTGACTTACTCCATGTAGTAACAAATTAATTTGTATAAAGAGTTGGAACTCTATCAATTAAATAAATATTACATTTCCCCAAGTAGGGTTTGATTTAATTTTTTTGTAAAGGCAATGTTTTTAGGGGGAAAAAATGTTCTTGGGGTTACTGATTTATTTGTTTTCTTTTCAGATGTTAGATATGAAAGTATTTGTTGACACTGATGCGGATGTGAGGCTTTGTCGTAGGCTCCGTAGAGATATTTGTGAAAGAGGTAATTAAACTTTCAGATTGCCTTATGCTACCTTGTGGTATTTAAAATAATAATTTAAAAGTGTATGTGTGTTTGTGTTATCATTGAATAATCGTATGTTTACATTTTATGAAATACATGTGCATGTATAAATGCTTTAACCTCACTAGTAAATAATATATTTAATAACATTAGACAGTCACTAATGCTATTATTAAATGAGTTACACAAAAGCAAAAATAAATTTCATTTGAGAATAATAATTCTTCCGAATATTGACATGTCTGTAACTTACAGGTAGAGATTTGGAAGGCGTGCTGAAGCAATACTGTAATATGGTTAAGCCTGCCTTCTCGCACTACATAGCTCCCGGGATGTCTCATGCAGATATCATTGTACCCCGTGGTGGAGACAACACTGTCGCCATAGAACTTATTGTACAGCATGTCCATACTCAGCTTTCATTGGTAACTCTCATTTATTTAGTTTAGCACTTTCCGTAGCTATTAAGGTTATACTCATAAAAGACTTTTTGAAAAATGTCTTCTAATCTTCATAGATCCTACCTACTAAATACTGAAAATTACTCCTATTAAAATTGATGGACAGTAAAGTCCCGCTAATCTGAAAATCTGCCTAAACGGAACAGAACTAGAGAAAAAATAGTTAAAGTTAATTTTTGAACTGGGAAAAGTGAACAATTTTTTTTCAAGTTTTGTTGTAAGTTGAAGGTGAGGGAGGGAAAGGATCAATGGATTCTTGAATTAACTGGCAGGAGTTGGTCCTTAAAATTGTTTAAAACATTAAATTATATTTGCAACGTTTCAAACCTGTTTAGGTTCATCTTGTGGCATCTTAAAGTAAGATGAACCTGAACAGTTCCGAAACGTCACAAATATAACTTAATGTTTTCAACAATTTTTTATAAAATACAAAAATAGTTACTTCAAGTCTGTCATATGTTTAAGAACCTTGACATTTTTCAATTTCCCTGTTTATTTAAAAATCTAAAATACAGCCTTAATTAAAATTGAAACAAGTTTGAATTTACTCAATTATTTAGAATTCATGTTCTGTACAGCATTTACACTAAACGTACAAAACAAACCATTATCTTAGAGATCTTCTTCTGACACATTGAACGGCTCAAAGAAGCAATGTTTTGTCAACCGTAACATCTGTGGCTCTTTCCTCATAACATCTGTTGGGATTGCTGTAACATCTGCTGTATTTGTCTGTGTTTAACACAAGAGCGGCCTGAATGTTAGTTTTTTTTTTCAACAAAACTTGTTTATAGCATTCCCATAACAAACAGTTGTAAAAGGTCATTAACCACCAAAATCAGTCCATCTGGAGGAGAGTTTGCTCATGGCTGTCAGCTGTTAAAATCTATATTCGAATTGATTCCTTAATAAACGGCTGTGTTCAGCCATTTAGATTATCTCAGTTCGGTTATGGCCCCGATATTATAGCCTGTTCAGATAGACGGGAATGTTCAATTCTGCTTGCGCGAAATTTTGAGGGAAATATTCCTGATGGTTCCATAGTTTGCAAACTCCCATTTCTAGGAACAATACGATACATGAAACATAATAAAAACTGATTATGTCTCGTTTAAGACTAGGGAAGGCTTTGAGAGACAAAGGAAATAGTGTCTAATATTTATCAATACTCAGCCAAAGCTAAGGCTAAAAACGTTTTAAACCTCCTAATGATAAGGTTATAACAGAGAGAATTTTTACCGCCAATTTCTTGTAAGGGGAATATAGGCCACGCCCTTTTCCCTCAAACTAAACCATCTATTTGATTAGGCAACAACTTAAATTGTTTTTACCTTTAGCTTTGCCAAATATTGATAAATATTTACTTGCCTGACCTCTCAAAGCCATCCCTGGTCCTAAACGAGACATAATCAGTTTTTATTGAGTTTAAAGTAGCCTGTTGTTCATTGTAATGGAAATGCTAATGGCGGAACCGTCGGGAATATTTCCCTAAGAATTTTGTGCGTGCGGGATTAGAACTATTCCATCTAACTGAACGGGCTATAATAGAAGGTTTGCCCTGCTATGGTCAGGCTGTGCAATTAAGTTTTAACTAGTCTTAGTGCCTCTGAAGAGACATCAGTGGATGTGAAACCGGTAGAGCAGTATTAATAAATGACTAATAAGTTAGAAAAAAAAATGTATTTTAATTATTGCCCCCAGCCTATTTTATAAAAAAAAAATCATTTAAAAATTATACTCTAGGTAGGTCCCACCATTTCATTTGGGAACCTTATTTCATTTTTATTTTAATTACTATTTTAGGAAGCTTTTATTTTCCTTTATACTTTGCTGTATTTTATATTCTATGAATGGAGTGGGAGAATCAATTTTTATTAGTTATGTAACTATATAGGTCAGAGTTGTGTGAGAAAGTTTGTACTGTGTATTCAGATTTCATTGAGGAATGTTTTAATAGTTTTCTCAAGGGCCTAGTCCTTTAATGGGCTGTTATCATAAATAAAAGATAATTCATCTTTTAAGCAAGATTATCATTTTTTGTGATGATTACTCTTAAATTTATTCCTATTTGATGTTTTAATTTAATATATCAGGATCGTAGGGAATAAGTTGACAAATGTATTTTTGAACTGATTATCATGACATCTGAGAGGAAAGAGCCTCCTGGACATAAGGTATAAATTGTTAATGCTTTAACAATATAGTAATTCTTATGTAATATTATGAATAACAAGGTTTTTTAATATATTTATTCATTTTAAATTTTATCCATAACATTTATACATAACACCGATTTTAGGAAGGTGTTTTTTTCAGGTTACCACCCTTTTTTAAACCAGGTTTGGGCTAATACCTTTTCTTGTTTCAAAAGGAAAGCCACCACCTCCTAGTGCGAATTGAACCCATTACCTTAGGTACCGTAGCAGTCACTGGCATCAGTCCCCAATGTTCGAATAAGCCTGTTTGAAAGAAGAAATTTTTTTTTTTTTTTTTTTTTTTTTTTTTTTTTTTTTTTTTTTTTACGGCGCATCTACATCTTGGCCATTAGCGCCGGGCTATCTACAGGTTGCCACCCTTTTCTAATGCCAACAGCACGTGGTCGGTCACCCATTCAGGTACTGACCACGCCCGACGTTGCTTAACTTCGGTGATCTACGGGAACCGGTGCACTCAACGTGGCTATGGCCGTTGGCAGAAGTAATTATTGTTTCCACTTAAAAAAAAAAAAAAGAAAAAAAAGAAAAAAAAAAAAAAAAAAAAAGATGAACGGTAACACTGTTTCGTACTGTGTGCTAAGGTAACGCTAGATAGCTCTAAAGTCGAGAAATAAGAAGAGAAAAAAGGTGAGAAATATGAGGAGCACTCGACTGCTGGAGGAGTCAATGGTAGAGAAAGATTTAAATTGTCAGAAAGTGGAGTTTTTGCATTTTTAATAATGCACCACCAGTCTGGCATTTTATTTGAACTCCAATCGAAAGAGCATAAAAAATACACCAATTTCATGTAGCATAAAGTTAGCCATTTAATATCCTGGTTATTGTCTCATCCTCTAAAAATGTCGAAGACTTCTTCTTTGTGCCATGCAGATAAAAAAATTCCAGGAAAAATTGTGGTTGTTTTTACCCCAGAAAAAATTACGAAGGTACTAGTCAATTTTCATGTTCAAAATAGCCAGAATGAGATTAAAAAGTCTGAATTGACCTTTTTCAGCCTAGTGTCCTCTATTGTGATTCTATGATGTAGAGTTTTTCTAAGTATTTTTTGAAATAGAATATGTGAAATATGTAAGTCTTTGTGGAGCCGATTCACCATTCTTATCCCAGCTTCATCTCTTGTAGCTAAGGGGCGTTGGAGTAATGAATCTTTATCCTTTGGTATGCCATTGTTAGAAGTCCACTGCAATTATTTGCTTCTTGCCTTTAACGCGTTCGGGCCCAGCCTCGTGGCATATGCGTCCGAGAGATGTGTTCTGCAGGCCCAGCGTCGTGGTGTATTTGACACTTAACTACATTGTAATTAATCCACTAAAAGTACATAAGTTCAAAATTTCATCACTTATTATTTTTTTTAATTGTTTGCCTAAATAACTATAAAAAACTTGGGCCCTGATGGAAAATTTTTTTCTAAGCCATCGGTCCTGAAAGCGTTAATCGAGTTTTTGGGAAAGTTGCAGGACTTCATGGAAAGACCATGATGCCAGTCATTCTACAGTCTGGTCAGATTCTTTTTGCCTCCGATGGCTCCAAAATATTTAACTAAAATTTTAAACCTGTTTGAAAGAAAAACTCTTTTTTAAATGGAAAAAGTAATTACTTCTTGCAAAATGGTTTATACGAAACGATCTATTGGTTATTATTTGCCTGATATTTTAATTACCCATTAAAGTCTACACCTTTGTAATATTTTTTATTCCAGCGAGGATTCAAAGTTCGTGAGAAGCTTGCATCATCAGCATTAGGGCAGCCATTGCCTTCTTCGATCTACCTTCTCCCACCGACACCCCAAGTCCAGGGACTCCATACGTTCATCAGAAACAAAGAAACAAGCAGGGATGAATTCATTTTCTATTCTAAGAGGCTCATCCGACTGGTTATAGAATATGCTCTTTCTCTTTTACCATTTAAGGTAATAACCTAGGTAATATTTAATTAATCATTAAATTATCTATACCTTAAATTCTTTCATCCATTTTATTCTTTTTGTATGGCTTAAAAAAAAAAAAAAATGATCTTCTCCTTTTACTATGTTTTTGATATAGTCATTGTCATCTTAAATTTAAAGTTTCGAAAGTGTTCCTTTTGTATTTTAAGCTTTCCAAATCACATGAGATATAAGTATTATATGTAAACATGCTATGATATTGCAATCTTTTGAGACAGACTTTCTTAAACAAAGGACAATTTATTAATGTTTTGAAAATGCAGTTCTTACATAAAATCATTTATTTTACTTATTGCATCCAGGAGATTATAGTTGAAACTCCTCAAGGCATTGCTTATGAAGGAAAGAGATGTGCTACAGACAAGATCTGTGGGGTGTCCATCCTTCGGGCAGGAGAAACAATGGAACAAGCTGTATGTGACGTCTGCAAGGACATAAGGATTGGGAAAATCCTCATACAAACAAATCAACAAACAGGAGAGCCTGAGGTATTGGAATCACAGTGTCTTTCTTTAGAGGTTTTCCTACAAGAATGATTCAATTTTAATGTAACTTGACAAAATAATACGTTAATGTTTTAAGATGGGAAGCCCATGTTTTGCCAAACATTCTACCGGCTTCGGGTTTCTTCTGAGAATGAAGATGGACCTATAGGGAAGCCAGCAGAATGTCTGGGGAAAATTCAGTTATTACCAAGTCGACAGAGTCTTATCCAGAAAACCTTAAAAGACCAAGTAACATGTCCCATGGAAGACTACGAGAATTATTGACAAAAGTGCTTTGTCTAAAATGAAATTTCAAGTCCCTTAACCTGCAGAATCCACCAACACTGTTTTTTTTTGGCAAAATTTACGCAAGGAAAATCAGTGCATAAAATTTAGGCTTCCTAGTATTCTTTTTATAGGTATTTTGTAGTGGGGAATTGAATAAAACAAATTTCAAGTTTTTTACATTTATTTCCAAGAAAAATTTAAAATTACAGAATTTTATTTTTGGCTTCTCAAAAATGATTGATTGAGTTGAATATTTTTTCACACCTTTGATGTTCATTCAAACTAAGATTTACAAATTTTGATTATAAAAATTTGGAGTACAGAAACTCTTAGGGAAAAAAACAAAATTTTACCAACAGACATGAGTACTCTGGAGTTGTTTTATACTTTCTTAACAAGTTCTTTGCCCACCATGATTTGGTTGAGTTTCTCATAGTGCTAAAATTCAACTGCTGGCATGTTGTAACCTACGTCTGGCGGGCTAATTCTATTGAGATATATTACAAAGTAAACCCCCCTTTCCGATTGACCGATTTAGCTCATTTTTACAACACTTCTTTCCTATAAGTTACCCACGACGTATACCGGGTTTTGTTACAATACAGCAGAAATTACAACTGGTATGGGTATATTAGTAATTTGGGTCCGGAGTAAACCCCCCCTCCTAATGAACCGATTTAGTTTATTTTTACATCTCACTTTTCTCTCTAGATTACCACTAAGAATACAGAGTTTTGTTGAAATATAACAAAAATCATGGTCCGAAGTAACCCCCCCCCCTTCTGGTGGACCGATTTTGGTGGAAACGAACTCGTTCAATCGTTTGCTAATTGCATGCTATATACCAAGTTTTGTGATGAAAAAAACAAAAACTCTGGCCGCTATCGTGTTAACAGACATATATATATTGTTATGTTAATTTTTATATAGAGAATTTAATTTATTAAGCCACACATTGGTTAAGCCATTTAATGTTAAGATAAAATATATAAAATGAGAAATATAATTGAAATAATTTTTTATTAAGAACGCGCCACTTTGGGTCGTCGTTTAATGTTAAGATAATTATATTATAATGAGAACTTAATCTCAGGATGTTGACGGTTCCGAGTGAAAAAAGAAACTAAGTAGGTATTCCCAAACAATACTGAAATACAAATATCAATACGAATGTCTCAACAAACAAACAATAAATAAATCAATATAGATTTTTCAAAAATTCCGTCATGAGTGCAACCTCAATAGCTACTTTCCTTCGGAGAAAAGTGCTAAAAAACATGACATATTTGGTGACAGGGCCCCCAGAGAAGTATACTGGTCACACTTATATGGGTTATGTGGCGACAAATGTCTTAAATTTCTCAAATTTCAACGGTTTACAAATTTTTGTATGTAGAGGGACGGTGACCATTCGAATGCCTGATAAATCTCAATGAAATAACTCAGCTGGAGAAAACAGTGCTTAAAATTTTGAAAGTGTTGGTTTTGTTCCATTGAAGGAGAAATATTAACATTTTCTATTCTATACTTTCTAAATCATTCGTCATTATTCTTAAGTTTATTTACTGATCACATCAAAAAACATTTATTTTGCATTTGACACCTATAAAACAAAGGAATAATAATAATTTTCTGTTTAAATTTTTAGCTGTATTACCTCCGTTTGCCTAAAGAGATGAAGGATTACCTGGTCCTGGTGATGGATGCTACAGTTGCAACCGGAGCTGCAGCTATGATGGCAATTAGAGTACTTCTTGATCATGATGTACCAGAACAGAATATCGTTCTAGTATCCTTGCTGATGGCAGAGTCGGGTAAGCTGAAATTGTTATTCTCAAACCTCCTACCACACTAACATACACTCCAACACAACACAACTCGCATATATAGGTATAGATAATATATATCCACAGAATACAATACCTGTTCCACTCAATGTTGCCATTAACAGAAATTAAGAAAATTTATCTTAACCTGCATGCAGTTTTTATGTGTATAGAGATATTGATAATATATATTCACACAATAAAAAACCTATTTCATTAAACAGTTAAATAATAAATGTGCTCATAGTTAGTACAAAAAAAAGCAAAAATAAATTAGATCCCAATAAGATTATTAAAATCTAATAACACAAATAAAGTTAGAGTCGTTATATGTTGCCCTGTGTATTTTACAATGGTTTAATAAACTCTTTATTTTTATGGCAGAATCTATATATAATAAGCTGTATGTTTATTCTTTCAGGAGTTCACACAATAGCTTACGCTTTCCCACAAGTGAGGATTGTCACATCTGCTGTCGATCCCGAAATTAATGACAAGTTCTATGTCCTCCCCGGCATTGGGAACTTCGGAGACCGATACTTTGGAACAGAACCGGCAGATTAAACTGAAAAATATCTCATAACTTGTCTCTGATGACCAGATTCAAGTATATTATATAAAACTTAAACCAAAACAAAGGAAATTGGCTGTTATAGGTTGGGTAATTTTCTGAAATTAGGTATTAAAAAAATTATATTTTTTAAAATTAAAAGAAAACCCCTTATTTTATTTTGGTCTTGTGATTACTGTTATTAAATAATTGATGTGATATGTTCTTTTCATGGGCTAAGTATTATTGTATAGAGTAATTTTCTTTAGGGAATAGTGCAAAACCTATGTTTTGCCAGTAGGTATTTTTTTCTTTAGTGATTAACCTAACTGTCGCTTCAAATGTTGCCTAGTTTATATTGATATGGAGTTGACTAATTTGTAAAATCAATTTTGATTGGTACTAGCTTTTAAGACAATGAAATTGATTATAAGGGCATTAAACTCTTGAAACAAGTCTAAGCTGGTATCTTCACACATTCAGTAATACTCAATATGTTGTAGAAGATTGGTTTGGAACACTTTTTTAAATAGAAATTATAAGTTGCATATTTTATTTAGGAGTGAAATTTGTTCACTTCTTATTAATGGACACATAAGTCTTTCATTGAATACTTACCTCACATTATCAACCTTAATGTGTTATAACTGGATATTTTCAAAAAATCTTTTTTTTTTTTTTTTTTATTTATTTTTTTTTTTAAAGCTAGATAACTCGTTTATACATTAAGCATGTTGCCATTTTATTCTTAAAATTATTGACCTGAAAATGCCATATGGCCGGGGGTCTCCAAATCATGGTTGATGCAAGTGTAATGGTAGTGATGTCATCAGATGTGATCACATGACCGGAAATTGATTTTGATGGGAAATTTGGAGGGAATCGATTTTTAACCCTTTCCAAACGCAGAGAGCCGAAAGGAGAAGTGTTCTTCTGTACGGGATACTCGCATTTAGCCTCGGGCCCCCTGTTCAGGATGTTAACACTTCAGGAGCAAAAACTAAACTAATTTTGCGAAAACTAATTAAGCTGGTGGGAGTGTACAGAGGTATAAAAACTAACGGTAATTTGAGGTGGGTTGACACGGTAAAGGGGCTGAGAAGGCAACAAGTTGTAATTCGCCTGAATAGCTCACATGACCAAAAACTACATTCAAATTCCCTCTAGTAATATGCAGGAATACTATAAGTATGCTACGGTAACATTAGATAGCTCTAAAGTTGTGAAATGAAAAGAGAAGGATGCAAGATACGAGAGCTCTTGACTGCTGGACAAGTCAACGGTACAGAAAGAGTTAAATATAGCATATACAGGGTGTCTATAAAAGAACTCCGGGGTTTTAAGACAAAATATTTTAATAAAGTAAAAAACGTACATACATGTTTTATACATGATTAGAAAGCTTACATTTTCAAGATTTTTTAACAACTTAGTAAAGTTCAATGTGAGCTCCGTTAGTGGCACGGCACACGTCGAAACGGTATTCTACCTCTTCCCATGTCCTGGCGAGCATGTCTGGGGGAACGGACGCCACGCAATGGGCGAGCAGATGGGGCGCCGCCACACTTCAGTTTGCTTGTGCGTGAGTCACTGGACGCTCGTTTCGGTAACAGGTGGATTGGAAGGGAAGGACCTATTCCATGGCCACCAAGGAGCCCTGATATGACTCCGTTGGACTTTTTCTTCTGGGGGCATATCAAGAATCTTGTGTATGCAGAGAAAATTCGAGATGTTATCCATCTCAGGGAACGAATAGTGAATTGCGTGGCGTCCGTTCCCCCAGACATGCTCGCCAGGACATGGGAAGAGGTAGAATACCGTTTCGACGTGTGCCGTGCCACTAACGGAGCTCACATTGAACTTTACTAAGTTGTTAAAAAATCTTGAAAATGTAAGCTTTCTAATCATGTATAAAACATGTATGTACGTTTTTTACTTTATTAAAATATTTTGTCTTAAAACCCCGGAGTTCTTTTATAGACACCCTGTATTAGAGATGAGCAACAGCAGTTATTGATAATGTACAATTTATTTCAATTAATGAAGAACTGGTTTTTATTTACTTCACTAATGACATTTTCATTATAAAAATAATTTCCTTTTAGAAAAAAAGAATTTTTTTGTACAATTTTTATAATCGGGGTTATCACTTCCCACGAACAAGCTGCCAAGTAAAATTTGTTTATTAGCATCATTTTTGATCTGTTTTGTGTCTCCCACTTCAAATGGGTCATGCCACAGTCAAGATGTTAAGGAAAAATATTTCCGTTTCTGGGATATGCTCATATTGCATTATTTTTTTTTTTTTTATTGGTCATTATTCAAAAAATCCTAACAGTTACAAAAAATACCATCAAATTTGATATACTAGCTTCGGCTCCCTTCGTCGATGGGCGTATAAGTAACAGTTGAGAATATTTTTTTGACATGGATGTGTTACAGGCAAAATCGGTTCTCTCCGACCAACACCAAATATTGTACTGATTTGTAACAATTTTTCTTCTCATATAAACACCGATACTTTACAAATAGGGTGCCCAAATACTCAGAATAGAGGAAAACCAAAATTGACTTCAAAACTCATTAGGGAGAAAAAAATTGAAATTTTAGATGAAGGCTTACAGTAAAAATGTTTAGCAACTATCGGATTAAAAGAATTTTTAGCGTCCCCCCCACCTCCCAAGGTCTTAAGTGTCTTGGTAATTCTAGTTAATATAACAAAATGTCCTCTGAATGAATGGCGTGTAAGTTTGGAATCTGTCTGTAAACAAGGTTATAAATTATGTGTTCAATTCAGAGGTACCACTAATGACTCAAAATAAGTGTAATGAATTGTTCAAAAATAAAAATTGTCATTTTAAAATTGTATTAATTTGATTTACTTAAAAATGAAGTAAAAGTGTCTAAAACATTTTGTTTTTATACTTAAGATAATTTAATAATAAAGATAACTCTTATTCAGCCAAATAAGAAATACTGTTTTATAGTAAAATATTTTGCTTATCAGGCTCAATCATTGCATATATATTTTTAACTACTTAATCTTATGGTGAACTCTCAAGTATATTCTGTTTTCCTTTTATCTTACCTAGTCATTATGTACTTATTTATTGTTTTAATAAATTTTAAAGATGTCTACAGTTCTTTAATATCCTTATTGCATTAATATTTGTTCTTCTTTGTAATACTTTCTGTGTTGAGATGCTGTAACTAATGGTTGGAAGACTTTATTTAATTGGACTAACATTGTTTAAGTAAGTACCACTGTAAATTATGTGAGTACACTTACAAGCGTTGAAGATACTTATCTTCCTGTGAACTTATGAAATCCTCTCCAATCTGGCTTCTGTCCAGGGCATTCTACTCGATCTGCTGTCCATATAATCATCCTTGTCATTTATTTCAAAAGACTTTCCTTACCCTCCTAAATTTCAGTAAAACTTTCAATAACAATCGTTCTTCTACAGTTCTCCCATTTGGTTCCGATCCCTTACCCCATCACTCCCAATGCTCTCCTCTATCTCTAACCTGAGATATGGCCCCAAGTCCTCTGTATCTCCAACCCCTTTTTACATCGAAATTTGTAGCCTTTCCAGCACGGGGTGCACCTCGGCCATTGTCCTATTGTGCGAGTCCTGCGTGCCTACTTAGGCTTCTCTCAAACTCTTGATCAATTTCAGATAATGTCAGACTTCAGCCGACCTCCTGATTTCATCCTCTCCAAGACTGCCAAAATGCATGAATCGCCTCCTTTCCAATGCTACTACACATTCAAATTTAACTTGCTTAGGTGTCTCCTCCTTGTCCTTACATCACCTACATACCGGAGAAGACCTCATCTCCAAAACATACATATGCTTATTCATCGTTCAATGACCTGAGATCGTTGCGACCGCCTCCCTCAGATCTCTTCTGGTCATATCCAGAAAAATGTCCTTTTTCCCAAGTTTGTTAAAATCTATAAAGGACTTCGTATGGGCTATTTTCAGGCCCTCCCAAGATTTTCCAAAATCCTTTCTAGCTTTTGCTTCCTTGGCACAGTCCATTGATAATCCCACAAAAGGCATTGGACCCACAAGCGTCACTTCCGCTCCTGCCCCAGCCAGCCTGTCTGCCCTCTCATTGCCTGGTACCCAATAAATGACAACCTTATTGTTTGTTGCCAGCCGATTGAGTCTTGACTGACTCGTCTACCACCCTGGAGTTAATCTCCTGACTCCTCAGTGCTTTACATGCAGCCTGACTGTCCGTAAGGATATTTATCTCTTCCCACAGGTTCCCTTCTTGTTCATGCTGTGGGCCGCCGCTAGGATGGCATATATCTCCGCCTGGAAAACGGTTGAGGTTTTTTCCCAGGGAAATTTGTAGCCTTAAGCCACCCTCTCCCCCATTCCAGACCCCTGCTCCTGCTCCATGTATAGTTTTAGAGCCGTCCGTATAAACATTTATGCCATTGGGTGGCTTGAAGGTATCCTCTTTACCTGTACAGATGCCATGTATTTCTGCTCTGTACCTCCTTGCAGTGCAGTGCCTATCCTGCTCCTCATGTCTGACGGCATGCTTAACTCTGGAATTTTCCCTACGCTTGAGAAAATCTGGGAATGTCCTGTTTAGGATTGCAGATGACCTCCTGCTTTATCATTCTATAAGCTGATTTCATTGCCCCCACTTCAATGAATACATCCATTGGCAGCAGGCCGAGAATGGCCTCCATAGTTATCACAGGAGTTGATCTCATCGCTCCTGTGACCAATATGCACCCCAGTCTCTGTACCTTCCTCAATTTGGCGCTAAAAGCCTTGGTGGCCAACCTATGCCACCATACCATGCATCCATATGTCACCACCGGTCTTATCATCGCTGTATAGATCCAGTGCGTTATGCGGGGGCTAATGCCCCAGTTCTTTCCACACAGTTTACTGCATACCCACAATAACCTTATGGCTCTATTTGTAACTTTAGTGATATGTCCCTTCCAGTCCAAACGCCGGTCCAGAACCACTCCCAAATATTTTACCTTATTACTGTAGGGTACCACCTCTCCTTTGAAACTCGGATTTCTCAGCCCATCCAGTTTCCTGGATGTGAAGATAAAAAAACATTCATTTTTTTAAATGTTAAGTAATAAAATGTTGAAAATTATTGATAAAATAAATCAAACAAAAGAAGCGAAAAGGGCAGGGCCTATCATTCTGGGTGGAGAAAATATTCTCTCTTTTATATCCTTATCATTAGGAGGTTAAAAATGTTTTTAGCCTTAGCTTTGGCTAGGTATTGATAAACATTTTCTCACTTCCCAAAGACTAGTCTTAAATGAGATATAATCAGTTTTTATAGTTTATATATCATGTTCTTCCTTGAAATGGGAATTGGCAAGTGACGGATCCTTCGAATGGAAATATGTCCCTTACAATTGTATGTGAGAAAAAGCATAGAACAGGAAGGCAGATCAGATAGACCACTACTCCATATCCGTACTTAACACTTCGGCGGACCTGAAATGTTGTAGAAAGGCGTTGGAGAGTTAGTCATAAACTTGCGAGAGGTGCATTCCCAGAACACGGCCCAACCCCCCAGCTCCTTCCCGGGAACTGCTCTGGGGTCTACGATTTAAACTCTTTGAATGCTCCTATTACCTTCTCTTTCTTGTAAACCCCTAGTAGTTTACTCCCCAACATTTTTTAGGGCATTTTTTTTTTCAAAATATTCTCTGTAGAAAGTGTGTGAGCTCATTTCCCTCTCATATAACTTCCAAGTAAACTAGGTAAAGGAAAATAAGGACGTGTTTTAAGAGAGTAAGAATAAAAAAAAAACTTTTATTCTTAAGTCTATAAACAGATTACTTCTTATAACCACAAGACTTCCTCCTTCCTCTAGCTCTCTCAAATTTACGGCCCTTCGATAGAACGTATGGTTTAGTGTGAGACCTTGGAGCACCTGGAGCAGGACCAAAGTGTTTCACAGCTTCACGAGCATTTCTTGGTCCTGAAACAAGCAGTACAGAAAAAAATTAAATAATATACAAACAGCTAGTTTAGTTATTGGTTTTTATTCTAACAATTCACATAAAAATAAACCAAAAACATCGTCAATGTTTTTGTAGTAAATTGGATAACATTAAGTTCAAAAAAGATTAAAAGTCTCACAGTCAGAAACCACAGGTGTGTTTTTAAAAGTTTATTTAATTTAATTTAATCAGTGTTCCGCTTCTTGGCAATAACACAGTGAGCAGCATCTTCTGACTTTAGTCTCACTAGGAAATCAGCTTGTTTGATTGCATATTTTTAAGTGTATGTGTAAAGGTAGTTTAACAGGGTTTTAAATGAAAATATCACTTAAAGTTCATAGGAACTTAATGTTTTCAAGACAGCATGCTTTCGGTCATCAAATAAGGTCGTACAGTCCTGTGTTCCTGAGGTATGTAAGTACAGTGTTTATATACTGGCTATCATTGCATAAGAGTTCTTGCATATCATACGGCAGATTAATATCGTTTCTTCTGTGGCAGTCTGTCAGTAAATGTTTGACTGTAAGTTCACAGTTACATATGTCACATATTGGTCTGTTACGTCTTGTCATTAAGTATTCGAGTGTGTCCAAGTCGTAGTCGAGCCAGAACTATTTCCTCACGTCTGTTTTCTCTGTGACTGGATGGCCACAATCCTCGACAGTATTTTTAATTGATCAAAGTTTATTATCAGTTAGTTGCGTCCACGAGTTGTACCATTGTTGTAATATTGATGATTTTATAGTTTTCGTCAGGTCTTTTTCTGTTATTAGTTCAAGGTCACATGTCATATGCCTTACTGCATTTTGAGCGTAATAATCTGCTATGGAGCTTTTCCCAAGTTCTTCATGGCCTGGTAGCCAGTACATAGTAATGTTTCTGTTCAGAGTCTGTGACTTATTAAGAATTTCTGTAAGTAGTGGATGAGTCGTGTAACTATCTGTAAGTGCTTGAAGTGCGCTTAATGAGTCAGTAAATAGTATAACATCTCTATTGTCAGTCTCGGGTATGTTGTGCAGACCGATGAGGATGCCGTAGAGTTCAGCTGTAAAAATACTACAAATGCTATTTAGTCTCTTGCTTATGATTTGATCTCCTATTACAGCTGCAGCTCCCACACCTTCATCTGGTTTAGAACCATCAGTATAGATAAAGAGATTTCCATGATTTTCGACAGTAAAGGCTTCATAATTCTTTATATATGTTATTTTTGAAATTGGGTCACTTTTATTATACTTTGACAGTGTTGTATTAATAACAAAATTTCTTAAAAGCCAGGGAGGTTTATCTAGTGAAACGCATCTCAGTATTTGAAGGTTTAGGTAATTTGAAATATGCTGCATCTCTCTATATCTGATACTGAATGGTCTTTGGGCCTGAGGGCGTAGTGTGTACATTTCTGCATGTGGGTTGTCAATACTTATTTGATGACACGGAGAGTAGCCTAGTGCTTTGTATTTATGCATCAGGGAAGTTACAAGGATATGTAAAGGAGGTTCACCTGTTTCTGCATACAAACTAACACTAGGACTACTCCTGAAAGCTCCTATTGAGAGACGAAGACCTGCGTTGTGTATGCTGTCTAGGATTTTCAAAGCATTCTTCTTGCTGATCCATAAGCCACACATCCATAATCTAGTACAGATCTTATAAAGGAGCGATAAAACATAAGCATAGTTTTCCTGTCTGCTCCCCATTTTGTGGTACTTATTATTTTTAGGATGTTTAGTGACTTCTTACATTTCTCAGCCGTTGCTTTAAGATGTGGTACCCAAGTGAGTTTTTGATCAAATGTAATGCCAAGGAATTTTAATGTAGTTGTGTAAGATATAATTTCTTGTTTAAGTGTAATCTGTGGGACTGGATGGTTTCTCTTCTTTGTGAAGACTATGCATTTTGTTTTTTTCACTAGAGAAGTTTAAGCCGCTTGTTCTACTCCAGTTTTCTAACGAATCTATTGTACGTTGGATAGAATGTTCTGCGGTATGAAAGGAAGTTGATTTTTCATAAATGAGCAGATCGTCGACAAACAGACAGTAAGACACATTTGGTATGTATTTTTGAATGCTATCAATCCCAAGTTTAAACAATGTAGTGCTTAGTACACAGCCCTGAGGAACTCCGTTCTCTTATACTTCAGGGCCCGATATATAATTCCCTTGCCATACTCGAAAGGTTCTTTCTGAAAGGAATTCAGAAACGATCTTCAAAGTTTTCCCTTGAATTCCCCAATCTGCAAGTTTAGTAAGGATAGACCGACGCCAGACACAGTCGAAAGCTTTTTGAATATCGAATGAAACGGCTAGTAGGCGTTTATTTAACATTTGTTCGAATATCTTCGATATACAACTGGTTAAAGCAAACGGCCTATAACTTTTGGGTGCAGTCTTATCCTTATGAGGTTTTAATATTGGGACAATAATTGATTCCTTCCAGGTCGTCGGGAATTTGCCGCTATCGAATATTTTATTTATTAGTTCTAAAAGTCTTTGTAATCCCGAATTCGGTATATTTTTTAACATCCCATAAACAATGCCGTCAGGTCCTGGTGAGGTGTTTTTTGTCTGGGAAAGTGCATCTGTAAGTTCGTGTAGAGAGAATGGATTGTTTAGTGGGTGATAGTGATTGTATTCTATAGGTATTGGAGTCCGTTCTACGTGATATTTGTAAGTAAGAAAGTTTCTGTCATAGTTGGATGAACCTGAAGTTGAATGAAAATGTTTGGCTAGGACTTGGACTATCTCTTGTGGGTCAGTTGTTAGTACATCATTCGACTTGATTCCTGTTATAGGTGTTCTGTATTTTTTGTTTTGGATCTTTTGAACATTTTTCCAGATAATTTGAGTTGGTGTGTTTTGATTAAGAGATGTTAAAAAATCTACCCAGCATCTCCTTTTAGATTCGGTTATTACTCTCCGGGATCTTGCTTTCGTTCTCTTAAAATAAATAAGATTTTCAGTGGATGGACTTTGGGAGAAAATTTTGAAAGCTCTACGGTACGGCGTTCTTTGACAGCTGACTTGCAATTCTCGTTCCACCAAGGGACAGGGTGTTTCTTAGTTATTCGGGAACTTGTGGGAATGGATAAGGCCGAAGCAGATAGAATTAGACTGGTAAATTCTTCTATAGTAGAAGCAGAGGTGATATTGTCCTCGTATTGTACGTTTGGAATTTAGACCAGTCTGCTTTCTTTAAATTGTGCTTTGGTATACTTTGGAAAATTGGAGGTTGTCTATAAAATTTAACATGGAGGGGAAAATGATCATTGTTGAAACTGTCAATACTCACCTCTAGATTAATATTCATGTAAATATCAGGGCTACAGGTAACAATATCAATATTTGTAAGAGTTCCCGTGCGTGGACAGAGGTGGGTAGGTCGTGAGCAGTAAAGTGGAATGATATCCCACTTTTCAAGGACATCATTAATCTTCTGACCTTTCGCATTATTAGCCGAAGCTCCCCAATTAGTGTGCTCGGCATTTATATCACCCAGGAGGAGAAGAGGCCTGGAGTTGCGATATCAAATCATCTAATAAGTGAGTATTGACAGGTTCCCTAGGTGGCAGATATAGACTGCAGACAGTTATCCTACTAGGGATGTGTACTGAAGCAGCTACTGCTTGGAGTGTTGTACGGAGGGGTTATTGGTTCACTGTGTAGAGTGTTCTTTACTAATATAGCAACTCCTCCGGAAGCTTTACCTCCAAGAGTATATAATGCCTGTAAGCCGAGTAACCTTTTAGTCTGATCTCATTTACTGGTGTTGTGTGTGTTTCTTGGAGTGCTAGTATGTGTGGGTCCTTCTCTCTCAATAAGAGCTTTAAGTCAGCATGATGTCAGTAAAATCCATTAATATTCCATGATACTAAGGACATTGATTAGGGTTATAGAGTTGACAAGTGTCTCTCCATTTATAAATAAAAGCATCCTTTTTTGGTAGGCTGAATATATTATTGTCATCTCTTTTAATATGCACTAACATAATACTTTGGAAAAAAAATAAATAAAAAAATAAAAAAAGGTGTTGAAATACATATAAGCAGGTACAAGATTTTAACTAGGGTAAGTTTTAAATTAAAAAGTTTAGAATAAAAACTAGTAATAATTTCACTTAACAAGAAAAAGCCCTAATTATTAGCTTAAAATTATTTGTAAATTATTAGTAATTTTACATATATTTGTATTCAAATATAAAGTCATCACTCAAAACAATGAATAAAACTGTATAAAATGTACATCGTATCTTAAAGAGGATAGTTAAATTAATTTTAAACGTGGAGAAACGATGATACTGATAGAATGACTATGGAATTAGCAGCCTCAAAAATATTGAACAATGATAGCAGAATTCAAAATTTCTAAAAATATTTATTGTCAATGTACATAATTTAGTAAATTAAAGTGTACATAATTTAGTAAATTAAAGTGTACACAATCTCAATATTTAAGTCTGCGTGAAAAATCTGAATATGAATAAAGACAAATAAAAATATATGTAAATAATGGATAATTGATGTGTAAATGCTGCAACAAAGGAATCTAACAGAGGAGAGGATGGGGAATGCAGGTAGAATTGTGCCACCCTATGAACAGCAACAATTACGAATGTGCAGAAGTCCTGGGGTAATGTTAGACTCTGGTAAAGCTGAAATTTTGTGATATTATATCATAATTCATGACTTTTTCGTGCCCTATTTTCAATTTCGATAATAAATAAATGTGAGAGAACTTCTTTAGTTCAAAGCTATGATTTCAAAACAAAATGCAGATCTATAAGTACAGGCAAGCTGTTTTAAATGTGTTGATTTAGATCTCGTAAAATACAGACCTTGAATTAGGACAGTGCCTTTGCCCTTTGGAGCAGTCCTTGCAAGTTGATCGAATGTCATGATAGTTCCACCGGCTTTCAGAATTCTTGCTCGTGCCCTCTCAGTCACTCGCAAGGCACAAACCTGCAAAAATATAAGTATATATTAAAGAAAAATTAACTTCAATAAAGGTAAGTCAATATTTCTTCAAAATTGATTTGTAAGTCTTAAAAATAAAGCAGTAAAAATACTAGTTATCAAGTAATACTAAATTAATTACTCTCTCCGGCCCACAAATTATTGATAAATCTTGAGTGTAAGAGTCAAATAAAGTTAAACCATACACGAGTGATCAATTGCACACGAATACACATATATGTGCAAACTTATATAGCTAATTATTTCAACGCATATGTTTATTGTTTGGCGGCTGCAGTCATTTACTGATTTAATATGTAGTGGATTGCTTTTATAACGATAGCCAAGTGACTCTTACATTGATATCATTATAAGCAGACATCATTGTACCCAAAACAGATAACGAGTCAATGGAAAAAAAGAATGAATAAGGTCTATGGAAAGTTGTGAAATTTGTAGACGATTATTTACTCTATTGTATGGTCTCGTAATTTTATTGCTGGTCTTTTATGACGAACACCTTTTGGGATGAAACGTAAATTTATGATAATTTGTGATGAACATCTTTCAAGAATAAAGATAATTTGCTCTATATTCTAACTTGTTTTAGTAAACAGTAAATAAATAATAATTTAAAAAGTTTCAACATCAACAGTAAAAATGTTTGGAATAATTATAAATTGACCATAAAACATAGGAATATAATTTAATACAAACACAATTTAGAAATGTCAAGGAACTCATAATTGTCCTAAAAAAATTCAGAGGCCCTCACCTCTCTCTACTAGCCGCACATGACATTTGTCACTATAAGCGATCAGCAATTAAAGCACACATTTATTTTGTACTCCTTAAATAAGGAATATCACAATAAGCGCTGTCGTTATTTACAGACTTGTTAACACAGCACACCATTAGAAATTAAGCATTCCTTTCTGCTTTCATCATTCAATCCGGAACATTGCTATATCCATCAACATTATTAATGGAATTCACTGTATCTCGATATATTTACAGATATGATTGATCATCATTACTAATAAAATAACACTTACTAAGAAACATAAAGAAGTAGGATAAATTTTAAAAAATAAGGTGAATCAAAAGCATACGAGCTGTAAGAAAACTTTTAAATCAAAAATTCATTTTGTCAAAGATATTTATATTAATATATATAATGTTATTAAATTTTTGTCAAGTTGATAAACGAACACAAAACTTGCCTGCAATTTTGGAACTTCAAGCAACCTATTATCATCAGTAACTGTTCCAACAACAACAGAGATTTTATCATTTCTGCCAGGTTTCTTCATGAAACGCACAAGCCTACGAAGAGAAATTGGAGGCCTGTGAATGCGTGACATAAAAAGACGTTTCAGAATGATTCTGTTGAACTTAGCATGGGTTCTTCGAGCAAGAAATCTGTAGAGCTGGAAAAGAAGAATAAATATTACCAAGAATTGATACTTGTCTAAATAAGAATTACTCAGATTGAGCTCTAAAATACTATGATGAAAGAAAAACTTATTTTCCTATAAAAATAAACTAACTATTATGATACAAAGAGCAGAATTTCACTGAGGCAATAACCACATGTTTATAACTACCCTCTTTAGAAAAAAACAGAACCGGGTTACTTGCCAGAGGTACTCGGACTCATCGCCTAGCAATAAATCATACATTTCCAAAAACTTATTTCAAAAAGTAGATGGATTTCAGCTGAACTAAAGGTTTCTCTAAGCTGTCATCATGAGTTAGACCAGTAATACAAGCCTATTGCTCCAGGCCTTTAAATAAGCAAAATGTGGTGATAATCTCACAAAAACAGCTTTGTTATGTACTAAAGGCATAAGAGGCAACTTAGAAAGTATGCAAATACTAAGGGAGATAGCTCTTAATGCACAAATAGTTAAGGAATAACACATTTATATAGAATATTTGTGGAATTGGTTATGCTTCTACGCTAAAGAAAAAATGATAGCAATAAGAAAGTGAAACAGAACAAATTTACAGAAAAACTATTGCTTCCATAATGGGTCAGGAGCACAACTACTTAATCTAGTGCCGGTATGATAGAAAATAAAAAATGTAATTCCTCAGGATAATCAGTTAATTAAATTTTTACAAAAATACTACTAACCTTCACAAGCAGTGCTAGATATACATCTTCCGATTTTGGTTTAGTCCGTCGGACCTTGCGGTCATTCTTATGATTAATATCAATACCCTGAAATAAAAACAGATTGTAAGACGTTTAGTTTCATTTCGATGGATTAGATATTCACGGATAAAATCACAAGACATCCAACCCTTACCATGTTTCGTTCCGGAAGATACTATAACAAAATGGCTGAACACATTTGGAAAACTTAGCTTCATTCCAACGAGAACGAGACGAAAATATATTTTAGAGGTAGTTTAAATTGTGACATCACGTAAAAACCTATTTTAGGGAAATTAAAAAAACCTTTCATTTGACTTCTAATATGCGGTAACATCAGGACTATAATGATATAATAATATTAATTTGATTTTCATCCAAAATAATTTACGTGTTTTAATGAAAGCTGTGCACTTTCTATTGTTAATTTCAAAGAACAGAAATAAAATAAAGTTCAAATTGCTTTTATCCCAGTGGGATTTATTTTCTGTTTTTCGTTTTTTTAATATATTTGTATGACGCCATGGGAAGGTTAAATCTTTCAACAAGGGGTATCTCTAGTGTGGCCTTTCATTCAAGAAAGGATTCGCACTGCTTTACCTTTCTCAGTTTTCATACAATGTACACCATGTCTTAGCTCAAGATTTACGTTTTATAGTTGAGGAATACAAAAACATTTTCGTATTGGTGGGCTACCAATATTTCTCCTATGCATAGCTTCGAGGTATCTGTTTACTATTATTACCTGTACATGGTCATGCGTTTCAATAACTCAGTTTAATAAAATGGAAAAAGGAAATCTTCGCATATTCAAACTTCAATTTCACAAATTAAACTTTTTTTTAATGCGCTTCGACATCTACGCCCTTAGCGCGGGTTTATCTATTTGTTAACACCCTTCCTAAACATCCATAGTGCAGCAGGGCATCAAAAGGTTCTCAAATTAAAAAACTCAACCTGCTGCAGGTGGGACTCGAGCCCCGATCTCCCGCATGAGAATCCAAGGCGTTGGCCACATGACCATGGGGCGATCTACAAATTAAACTTAAAATAGCATTACACATATTTTAAAAATACTACCTAACTTAAAATAAATATTTTACATTAGAACAATTCATAATAAGCGATTAAAACATTAATATCTGAAAATATAGAATAAATACATACACAAACCATGAATAATCAATACTTCTAAAATACCAGTCATATATCGATAGTAAAAAAAAACAGAGAGAGAGAGAGAGAGTCTATGTAGTATATATACGTCTTTATTCGGCCTACTTTTCCTCCTAGACTTTTCTTGTTCGCGCCGCAATTCTACATTTAATGATTCTTCGCGCATCAGGGGCACAATATTAATTTGGATCCAGAGTAAATCTCACTCGTAATTGACTGATTTTTTTTATTTTCACAATACTCCTTTATCGGGTAAGATATGTACCGAGTGTTTTCTAAGGAAAATAACATTAAGGCCGGTAGTTTAAGTAAATAATTAGGTACCAGAGTTGGCAACGTGGCTCTCGTTCGATCGCTAAAGAGGACCAAAGTCGGCACAATTAGAACTTAGATAGGTGACGGCCTGAAAAACAACGTTCCGCCGCGACGACGCGTCGGCATCATATAAGGGTGGCAACCTGTAGATCACCCAGCTACAAAAGTCTATAAGTTTATAAATCGTAAATTAAACGATTTGATATCAAATTACCAACTGGTTACCAACAACCAATGAAAGAAGTCCTGGAACACTCAAATTTATTAAATAGTAATATTCTCTCTATTCGGATACCTCTTTGGAACACGTTTATTTACTCTATGCAATTACACTTTGATATCTTTATTTACTTAAAATATGTGTTTCATTACAATTAATTAATGGTTCTGAAAATCCTTAAGGTGAGTTGGTTTAGGTTTTATTTCACGAGAATGTTAAATTCTTGCTCTAATCTTTGAAATTGTGTCATTGTATCGTCAGTAGTTACCATGTCGTTCGACTAAAATTGTGCAGCTAACATAATAATTTACTGTTTGGATATTCTCTTTTAAGATTGTTTATTTACTTACAGTTTTTGAATAGCATTATGTGGAATTTTATTAGGTATGTACCTAAGAAATGATGGAAATCTTATTAGCCATCTTCTCTGTAGTATCAGCACTGGTCTTGATAGTTGGATTAGTGGCTATAGGTAAGCACTATTGAGAGTTGTATTAATTAAAATAAGGTCTGCAGGTTATGATTTGAACCTAAAATTGTGAATTTATTTATAATTTTCCATAAGATAACAATGATTTATTGACAGTTAGTATACTTATACCTGTATTATTCCCATTCTATATAAATGTTTATTCATTCTTTCGAGATATCAACGTTATGACAAAACTGAAGGGAGATGTAATGAATGGCGAACATTTTTGGAGTGTTTCGTTTCAGAATAATTTGTTTCATTACTATTACTATAGTTGATATAGCAGCATGGTTACATTATACTAGGATTTAATTTTTATATTCTATAAAATTAAACTTGTATTTGGATATCCAAAAAACTTCATAGCTTATGGAAACCAATTTAACGATGGCATTAGTTTAAGATAACATATTTTTTATCTTTTCTAAATGTTCTGGGGGAAAAATTATCTTGGATTTTTAGGGGGTTCTTTACAAATCATCCAAAATATCTGTGTTTTATTAACATCGCTAATGAAATAATATAAATAAGGTGAACCAATTGGAATCCCATGAAACTTTAGGAATCAATTCTCAAAAACTCTTGGAAAAACACATATAATATTTTGAAAGTTTTCAAAAATACGCTTTTTGAGATATATACAAATCAATTTTTGTTTTTAATTTGATAAAAATGTTTTCCTCAACCTATATTATATTGCAGGAGACCCGATGGCCGTGAGGGTTAAGGCGTGAGCACTTAACACTCAGTGCCAAAGGTCGTGGGTTCGATTCCCACTAGGGGTGGTGGCTTTTCTTTCAAAAAAAAAGAAAAGGCGTCACCCCTATCCTGGCTAGAAAAGGGTGGTAACCTATAGATAACCCGTCCTAAAATTCGTAGTTAATAATAAATGGATGTTAAAATTTAAATAAATATTATATTGCATATTGTAAAAACGTTCTTTCAAAGAGCTTTAAAATAACAGCCCTCCTACATCTCTAGCTTAAATATAAGAGCCACAATCTCCATTCAAAAATTGCAGGTACCAGAATGTTTTGACAATTTTTGAAAATTTACATAGCTGTAATTTCAAACCAGTTGATATTTTTTAAAAATGTATTTTTCTACGTCTATACAAAGGCTACATCCTCACAAAATTTCATCAATTTCTGAGATAGTATGGTTGAATTTTTGTTTTGTGTGTTTGTGCATTTGACCCAGAATGACTGCTTAAAAATAAAACTTTATTTTATTATTTCAAATGTGTTTAGTTTTAGGGTTTTAAGGAATATTTGAGAATATGTACATTTTTGATGTTTTTAATTCATTAATTAACTATTTTTTTAAGAAACCAAAATTACCTGGAAATGAAAAAAATATAATGGAAGAGTGTTTATGTTTTCAGTGAGCATTAAGAAGTTGAGAAAAGCATTGTAACACAATAAATTGTTGTAGTTCAATGTAGCACGAAAAGAATGTTTACTGCTCTTAATTTATTAACTGCCAAGTATTCATTTATTAAGTTAATTATTAACTGTTCCTTTACTAAAATTTAGTGAATTGTCTAAATAGTTGGAATGTCAATAATACATCACTATACTTTTCCACAGTATTTATTTCTTTTCTCTACATTTTTTGAACCCTTATATATGTTTTAAATACAACAGATTCAGCATCAACTCGAGAAGAAGAACCTTCCGCTAGTTGGACCATGTTGAGACACCAAAATCTCTGTCGAAAATCTGTTCTCCTCAAGTTGAGGTTGAAGGTGTTGTATATAAAAATTATTCCCTGAAAATGCATCAAAAGGATGCGAAACGCATAGGGACAAGAAATAAATAATGTAAACTCGTATAATGAAATATTATTGTTCTTCCGCATATTTCAAGAATTCACTAATTTATTTATGAGGTCCGATGACTGAGATTTAAGGCATTAACTCTCCACGCCTAGGGTTTTGGGTTTGATTTCCAATAGGGTTCCAATTTTGTTTAATATAAAATAAAGTATTCGCTCCTACTCTGGCTAGAAAAGTGAGTTTCCTTCCTATGGAGGTTTGGAGGAAACACATTCCTAATGTTTGATTATATCTAAAATTGTTCTGAATTCTACTAACCTCAATAAAGGTTATCAATTTGAGATTAATATTCGTAGTTAATTTTATGAGAGATAAATCATATTATTAGCTAAAAATATAAATTCAATGTGATGTTCAGAATATATTTTTTTTTGTAGGCTGGTACTTAGTTTGGAAACTGTTCCTATCACGATTCCGGTTCGTTCGTGAACTGCTTGGCGGCATTCAGGAATCTGTGGCTCAACAATCAAAAAATCAGGAACAAGCTAAAACATCGAGAATTCGTCGTAGCCGAAGGGACTAAATTGCATTTAAAAATGAACATCCGTTGTGCGAGACCAGATGACCTTATGAACATGCAGCATTGTAACCTTCTTTGCCTTCCTGAAAATTATCAAATGAAATATTATTTTTACCACGGTCTCTCCTGGCCCCAGCTTAGCTATGTTGCCGAGGATGAGAAAGGACAAATTGTTGGGTAATTTTTGTTTTCATTTTTGTACTTTTATAACTTCCTGGGAATTTTAAATTTTATCTCTTTTTGAATGAATCAGCTATTTTGTTAATTCATTTTATATTTAAAACAAATACAACCACATTCATAAATGTCATAAAAAAAGTATCCAATGTAAAATATTCTCACGGCTTAATTCAATAATTTATTTATCAAATATATTTCTTTTATGAGCACAGTCTCTTATCATTGATCTACATAGCCAAACAAATAAAAAAATCATTTTCCTCCTAGTCCCAAGTAATCATGGCTTGCCAAATGAATGTAACTATTGAGACACATGAAAGAATATTTGAACAATGTGCTGTAAAAATAAACTATATTGGTGTCTTTGGAATAAGGGTTTAATTAAAAAAAAACACAATATTATTACCTGCTGTTATTTTAACTTCCTTGCTTAGAAACTCCTTTGAGGTGTCTCATTACAAATATTAAATATCAAAAGTATTTATGGTTATTTTAATTTATGTATGTTATATTATGATCACATTCTTCAGGTTTACAAGTGACATAAATGGTAGTTCTCAATTATTAGTGCCCAACCTCGGATTTTCCTGAAACTTCACATACTCCTTCATTTCAACCTAAATAAGAAAAAAAATGTGGGTAAAATTTTTTCGCAAAGTTGTATGTTTTTAAGGAACAATAGAATTTACGTACCTTTAGAATTGCCTTAATTCACCAAAAATCATATTAAAATGTCTTTTATTGCATTATTTGTCATATTGAAATATTTCCTCCAAAATCTTAGGTAGGATTAACACACAATGATTACTAAATATTCAAGGGATTATATTTCCCGGACAAGTGATCTTAATGAGATACACATTTTTTCGTAGCATTACAGTACACTTTTTCATTGACAATTTTTCATATCTATTAGAACACGTTTTCGAGTATTTTTTAAAAATATAATTGTACTTTATACAAGTTGTATCATAACCAAGAAAAGTGTAAAATAAATTCTGTTACAGTGCTTTGTGGCGATTTAGTTTAATATTTTAATGATTACTTACGTTTGTGAAATTTCACAAAAATATGAGTTTTGGCACAAATAACTCAAAATTACTGCATAAACTAACCACCTTATTGAGAAATGTGCTTGGTTATGCAGCTCTTGCCTGATGAAATTTTTATTCCGTTATTATGACCAAACCTGGAATGCCACTTTGCTATCTCCTCAGTAAACAAATCTGAAATATTGGATCACTTCTGAAATATTGATTTGATTTTAATTTTTCCAGGTATGTTCTAGCAAAAATGGAAGAAGATTCTGAAGACAATCCTCATGGTCATATAACATCATTGGCAGTGAAGAGATCTCATCGTCGTTTAGGGCTCGCTCAGAAGCTGATGGACCAAGCAGCAAAAGCAATGGTCGAATGTTTTAAAGCAAAATATGTTTCTCTTCATGTCAGGAAAAGCAATCGGGCTGCTTTGAACCTTTATACAAATACTTTAAATTTCACAATTTCTGAAGTTGAGCCTAAATATTATGCAGACGGAGAAGACGCCTACGCAATGAAGCGGGATTTAGATGTTAAACCCTCTCAGGCAGCCTTGGAAGCAAGTTAATATTAAAACATTGGATTATTTCTTCCTACAAAAATGATTGCCTTTACTATATATGTAAAATAAAAACTAGTTGTAAGAATTCGTGAAAATTTGTTTTCCCTCTTTTTTGTGTGTTTTATATATTTTGTAAAAAATGGCACTGGATCGGCAACAACTATAAATGAAATTGTTTACAAGCAAAAACTTCTTGCACTTTATAATAAATAGGAGGTGATATTTCTTGTCCTGACAACATACAATTCTAGCTGCATACAATAAGGAGAAAATCAATTCCGCAATACCTACAAAATTCACAGGCAATCGGATAGGACCCTCATACACCACTCCATCACAGATTTTAGAAATGACACAGGGAAAATAGAGTACAACACTGATGGCAGAGGACAAAAGACCATGTTCTAAAAAATATAGTCAATAAAATATCTAGGCAAATTAGCGTTTGAAAATAATAGGAAATTCGCAGAATGTCTTACCCATGGCAAATCGGTAGAAAGACTGACAGGACAGAAAACTGACATGTACTCACTCACTGGCCAGACAGAGACATCTGAGGTGAAGAGAAGTGCCATTTTTCACAAACAATTAATGGACAATACTACAACTAACAGAGACGTCGACATTACCATAATTGGGGTCTCTAGTGGCTAGTGCCTTAGATTCATAAGCGGGAGAGGGGGGGTTTTCCCACCGGCGGCAGGAATTTTCTCATCTCAGGGCTCATCGAGAAAATTCCTCACTGCACCCTGGATGTCGGCGCTAATGGCCCAGATTTGTCGATGCACCGTTTGAAAAAAAAAATACTGTAATTACCTACTTACTAACAGCAATTACAACAGTTGAAATAAACATGGACTTTATTACTCCATATGAAGTAAATACGATCATCGGGAAACTGCCAAACAGAAACGTTCCAGGAGACGATTTGATATCCAATGTTGTCCTCAAAATTGACCACAGAACAGTGTCACACTCTTTACATTAGCATATTTAATGCATGTTTGTGATGGGGTTACTTCCAAAAGATGTGGAAATGTGCTATTGTGGTAGTCGTTCATGAGCCTGGAAAACCAAAGGAAGATCCAGATAGCTATCAACCAATAAGCCTTCAAAAAATGTATTGAGAAGAGACTCCGTCAGCACTTAGAGGAAAACAATATAATTCCCCAAAACCAATTCGGATTCAAACCACGCCACTCAGCTGTCCGTCATATACAGAGATAAGCTGAAATTATTCTGAAGGGATTTGAAGAAAAAAGTATCCAATGGCTGTTTTCTCAGATGTGGCACAAGGGTCTTCTGTATAAACTCAAAATAAAATTTGGCTACTGCGGTATCTTGCGAATATTATTTCTTCATTCCTATATGAAATAACATTGTAAGTAAGAGTGAAAAATAAGCGTTTCTGCAGGTGTACCACAAGGAAATGTACTGAGTCCTTTATTGTCATGACATCCACGAGTCACGAACTGCCTCTGTTGCTCCTATTGCAGGTGACAAGTTAGTCATGAATCAAGGATGATATTCTATCAGGTGATATTCTACGAACCATCGCAGGGCTACAATCATCATTATTTTCTAATTCCAAAATGTTCTGTTTGTTTTCTATTTATTTTGTTAATGTATATAACAATTTGTAAAAAATATGTTTATTTATTGTTCAAATAAATATGGTTTGATTAATTTTACGAACTCGCACATACAGAGAAATCATAAATTTTATCTTTAATCAAATACAAAATACACAGTGGCCTGCGACACCAGTACTAACAAGGAATAATAACAAAATGCTGAACTTCAAATCTTCATTTTTTTTAAAAAAATTAACACACCAGGCTGGAATTTGAGCACAGACTCTTTTGTTATGTCAATTAAGCCACGAGGTTTTTTTTCATAGCATGGCATTTTAATTCATCCAAGGATCCAAATCTTGATAATGATGAAAGCAGGCAAAGTTGTTACATGCAAATGTTGCTGCAAACCTGCCCAACGATTTCAGCCTCCACTCTATAATCTCACTTTTATAATCTGGGCATTAGACCAGCTCTTTTTTAAACCTTTTTTTTTAAAACAATTTTTTTCTGTTTGCAATATATCTTTCCTTTTTTTTTAATAATACTTGATTTTTTTTTTTGGTTTAATAGAATAAAGAGGTACATAGTAGCGAGGATAGCTCAAATGTAGAGCACTTAGCTAATGCACTGGAAGACCTGAGTTCAAGACACAGGCATGCACTAAAGATTTTATCTTCCAGTGTCATTGTTCCTTGGGGGGGGGGGATTTGGAGTCCGAACCATCCCTATGCCTACCCAGCCTTTAATTAAATTATTAAGGCGTATTGCCAACGGCCATAGCCATGTTGAATGTACCAGTTCCCGTCAATCACCTCAGTTAAGCAACGTCAAGCGTGGTCAGAACCTGAATGGGTGACCACGTGCTGTTGGCATTATGAAAGGGTAGCAACCTGTAGATAGCCCGGCGTTAATAGCCTAATTGTTGATACACCGTTAAACACGGGGGAAAAATAAATAAGGGGGGAAATCAGGCAGCCAGAGTCTATTACTGACCATATTATTTCCCCAGGGTGCCGCATGGTCAAGAATCATATACCTCTATAGCATCTGCCCCTCTGGGCCCTTGTGGCAGCTTACGGTACCCAGGCTGCTCCAGGACTGTTGTGGGCAGGCAAAGATGCTCTCCCCACTTTACTCTCGCGATGGTGTGGGCTGACAAAGACACTGTTTTCTCATGAAACTGAATTCTTGCACTACTTGCGGGCTTTTTCTTGTTAGTCTAGTTCCCCTAGTCCACCACTTGATTGTAAGTAATGTAAAACTAGCCCGTGTCTCCTCTATTACGACTACACTTTTGAGTAAAGGACCGAAGAGAAATATAAAATCAGCGTGGCATAAATGTGCAACAATGGCCGAATGAATTCCGTGTGACCCGCCCATGTATAAAGCGTAGTGGTCAAAAGGGTAATCCTTGGCATATTTATCAATAATTGAAACGACAATTTTCCAAATATATTTTATTAACATAAATCTACACAAAATGATAAAAATCACATCATAAATAATATATTAATTTAACCAGCTTTCCTTCTCTTAATATATACAATAGGTGGTTCAATTTCATCACCAATACTTTATAACTACTTATACATAAAATTAAAAAAAAAAAAAAAAAAAAAAAAAAAAGTGTAAAAGAATTTCAAAAACAAATGTGTGTTGAGTAACGGTTCATTCATCAAAAATTATTTGGTGATATCCTTAAGTATACTTATTTAGTGAAATATTAAAAGCCTTAAATTTATAAATTATAGCCTCACATTCAAAAAATGAATGCATATTTTTGTTTATAAATACATAAATTTATACTTGGCATATAAAAAAAAGCATTATACATCAGAAAAACAATTATGAAAATATTTCAAAAATATATTATTTTACATATTGCACACAATTCACACCATAATTTTAATTCGAATATTCATAAATTCTTAATTGAATAAAAGATTATCTTCATTTCATGATCTGTTTAATGAATTCTCTGAAGCAGAACCAGCTGCAAATTGAGCACCATTTTTCAAATAATTAAATAAAAAGAAGCTTTCCCCATTCTAAGTTTTTATCCAGGTGAATTTTGGCAGCGCCCACACTAGTGGAAGGGAACCTGGACATTTGCCGAGGCAAAACAATTTGTCATTTTGGCCTAAGTATGAGAAAAATAATGATTGACAAAAGAAATCAACAATCGATTTTTTTCTTTTTTGCTTAACGTATTTTTATTGTTTATAACTAAAAGCTAAAAATATTCACACTATTATTGAGAAATAATACCGGTGGCGCTAATGACCACAGCAGTGATGCACAAAAAAAAAATAAAAAAAAATACCGGTTTACCAATGCTATGTCATGACACTTGTTTTGTTCTAAATTTTAAATTATTTAATTTATATATATACAGTAGGACCTCGATTATCCGGGATTCCAATTAACCGGGGTCTCGATGGGGGAATTTTTATTCCTTCTTTACATATATGTATGTACATACAAACATATTTATTGCATTATTTTTATTTTTATCAACTTAGGCATTTGATTTCATAATTATGTATTAAATATTTGTATGTATGTAATGACGATTATGTACAAAAATATGAATTTAAATTAATTAAGTACATTGTAAACTAAGGAATGGATAAACAGCTTTTCGGAAGAATATGATGATACCATATTCCTGGAAGCATCTCAATTTATTTCATATTCTTGGGACTGAAACATTTTCACATCTTTCTATGAATCTCCTACGGGCTGTTAGCCTACCAAGGAAATATTTCCTCAGTTGAGCTTTAACTCTTCACTCGAGTACATACATATGTTACATAAAAATTAAAATGGCTCAAAAAAAAGAAAACGCGTCGTGTTAACTTTAGAACAAAAATTAACCATTATAAACCGGAAAGAAAATGTGAAAGTGTTAAAAAATTGTCCGCCGAATTCGGAATTGGCGAACAAACAGTTCGTAATATTGTGAATAAGAAAAAAACCATTTTCAACTTCGTCTCGTCATCGGCCCAAACATTGTATTCTAGGAATGCGATGAAGACCTCTTCATTAAAAGACCTAGTGCATGCTGTCTATCAATGGTTTATGCAAAAACGCGCTGAGTTGAACTTGAGTTTATTTTTGCACTTATACAAATTCCACAGGACACATATACAGTAGGACAGGAGGTCCTACTGTATATATATATATATATATATATATATAATTTTACTGATGAAAGATTTAAACAAAAAATGACGTAATAATTAAAGACGCTTAATAAACAGCTGAGGATAAGCCAAAAGGAGGCTAGAAACAACAAGGTAAAATAAAAATGCTTCAAACAAATAATTTTACCTGGAAGGCTAAAATAATAAACATTTGTAATGAGGTCATCACTTTTGATATATATATATATATATATATATATATATATATATATATATATATATATATATATATATATATATATATATATGCACAAATACATATACAAAAAAAAAAAAAAAGGGAAATTAAGAGAGAGTCAATTTGTCTTTGCCAATGACAATGTTACCACTAGAGCAAGGCAGCTTTATCTCCCCAAATAAGCACTATACTGATTTAATTTTTTGTTGAATGAAATAAGTTTTGGATCAAACCCCGCCTGGCATTGTTCAGGGTATGTATGTTATTCGTTACTGAGAAAAATACTTTGAAATAATAGAATGCTTCTATGTAAATTTAAGTTTTTTTTTGTTTTTTTTTTTTAAGATATAAAACTGATTGGGGTCAATCTCATGAGAAAATAATCAGACAAATTCACAGGCCAAAAAATAAGAAAATCTTTAAGCCCCTAACATCCATACGGAATTATAACCACTATAATACTACTGGAGACATTTTCTTCCAACCAAACAATTCTCCAAGACTATCATTATCAGACTTTAACACTTCACCTCAAAACATTTCGGAATGTTGGTCAAACTACAAGAGTTAATAATTATTTTAATCAAATAATTCCCATTATCATTGGTAACATAAATATACCTTTGAAATATAACTATCATTATATTCTATCCATACTAATTATGTAAGTTTGCATAATATATTTAAAAATATATTATTTTTTAAAAATATATAACACTTTTAAAATAACAGCTCACACATTTTAACTGAATTATTGTCAAAATAATTTTAAAAGTTTTAATTATAAAAATAACCACTTTTAAAAGTAATAAAATTTGACGAGTAACAGTTTAATTAAATAAGTGATAAAATTAAAACAAATTTAATGGAACAAAAAGTGTATAAATAATATACTGTGCAATTAATTCTAAGACTTTAAATGTGAAGCTTAAGGACTGAATTTACCATTCTCAGCTAATATTAAAAGTAATTATTTTATTTTTAAAACATATAATACATAGCCAAAAAAAAAAATGTATTCCTTAAGTTCACATCCATATTCATTCAGTCCTCTGTCTTCATAAAAATATTTATATTTACAGAGATTTACTAGAATCAGAGATCATGATCATCTTTACTTATTTACATAAATTATTTATATAAATATGTATATATATATATATATATATATATATATATATATATATATATATATATATTCATATTTCAATTTAAACCATAATATTCACCAACATTATAAATTAAGTAATATTTATGTTATCTTTAATATAATCGTTTTGTAATTTTTTGAATTTTTAAAATAAATTCATTTCTTCTTCAGGATGCACCAAAAAAATGGCGTAATAAAAATACATGTCCTTGTTTTGTATAAAATTCATTAGATAATATACATTTCCAAATTGTAATCATTTTTATTAATTAGTCAAAATTATTTGACATAGTTCAATATAGAGCTTTGTAATGGCATCAATGGAAATATGATTAACAGCTACGAAATAAAATGTTTCATTCAACCTTTTAAAATGTGATTATTTAATAAAAGGAATTTCTCAACATTTTATATGCAGTTACAAAATATCCTCGTGTGAGATTTTCTTGCACACGAGAGATTCCTTAACGAGGGGTTTAAACAGTTATTCACATTGATCAAAAATGATTCTCTAAGAGTTAACAATTTTATTTATTAAGTTATCAAACGCAGATGAAAGTTATTAAGTAACCTACAAATTAATGGTGTTTTGTTTTAAAGTACTAGCTTACGTAGTACTCAAACATATTTGTAAACACAATAAACGATATAAGTAAATTGTATCGTTGTATACTTTTCTTCATAAACCTCACAACATGTGTTTAATTATTAATGGTTTTAATTTGTAAATTGAACAATGTTATGAATATATTTAAATAAATTATTACCACATTTTTAGTTGAGTAATTGTTCTTGTGGAAACATTGAGCTATTCAATTTTTAAGTTACGGTTATAAAAAAAAAACACATTTATTTATAGGCATGAGAAATAAGTGTTAAAAACTTTTATTTTATGAAAATAAAAGTATAATAAAAGGTAAAAAATACTTTTTTGAAATAAAACAACAAAAATATCCAATCCCTAGTTTTTACACAATTGGCACTTGTTTTAAATTGTGCTTCATTAACACAAGAAATTCAGAGAAAGGATTCATTTTAAAAATAATAAAATAACATCTTGACATTAAAACGTGGATTTCAATACACTTAGGATGTTTGTAAATGAGAAAACAGTAACTTTTATGAATATACTGATAACTTTATTGGGATTAGAATGCACTAAAATTCAGTCAAAATATAAATGCAATGAGGAGAACAAAACTTTCATATTCCTCTTCACTGAATTTCATCATTAAAATTTTCTTTAAGAAATAAGTACTTTAAAATAAAAAACCTCTTTCACTTATCGCAAGTTTGTGATGAAGCACAACTTAATTTTCGGACAGTCGATATCTAATTGGAGGAGAATATTTCTTATCTGGATGCCATAATTAGTCTTTTACATTATAAAGTAGATTAGTTTTTTATTACACACTTTTTGGTGCAAGGATTGTAATACAAAATAATTAATTCAAACAGGTTAATAATATTCTTAAGAAATTGAAAAGCAAATTGTATAAATAGGCTGACTAGACAAAAAAAAAAGCCAAACCCTACAGCTTAGGATGAAAAAATTTAAGCATGTTCTTTGGATCCGATTAATATCTTAACATATATAAAAATGTATTTTTTAATAAAACAGAAAAATTATTATTTAAGACGTTCAGTCAAATAAATAATCCAATTAAGAACATCTCTTTTCAGCAAAGAATATTTTTCAATGCAAACATTTAACAATGTGTTCAAGTTAAATTTTTATAATATAGCAAATCAGCAAGAACACTAATTTTTGAGTAAGTTCCAGGAAACTCAATTTTAAGATTATGAATTATTTTAAATGAGATTAATACCTTCCTGAGTTTTGAGTAATATTCATTGCTTGTAAAGACTGTGACGAGTTCTCCTAGTTCATGAAGAATTCCGTTAAAATACCTTTCTTGTATTTTAAGTATTTTTGTGATTTATTGAAAAATTTAGTCTTTTATTTATAAAAAAATTAAATCCTTATCCATTGAAAAGTTGGAGGCCTGATGGTCATGACTTTTTTGCTGTTAACAGCAGGGCCTCTGCTGGGGGGGGGGGCATAGTGGACAATTGGTCAGTGACCGTGGTCTCAGTGGGGCCCGGCATCATTTTTTTACTCGCATTATTATTTGAAATAACAAAATTATAAACCTAAGTATAGTTCACACAATTATTATTGAGAACAACTAATGGATAATTTTTCTAAATTCTCTATTTTTAATATTTGAACTAGTTTTTAAATATTGTCAGTTCAAAAAAGCCCCAGTGCCAATGTACTTAGGCTATATGTAAATACTCCGTTCAATTACAAATGTATTTAATTTTGTTTTCAGAGAAATGTCAGTTTTAAAAAGTTTACATTAAGGTTATTGAGGAGGGGGAGGGTTTAAGGGGCCCGTGAAGTTATTTGGACAGGGGCCTGTAATTCCCCTGAGAGGCCCTGGTTAACAGTCAGTGCCAAGGTTCAGGGGTTCAGTATAAAATTAAATAAAAATATTGAAAAATTACTTTTTGAGCTAGAACCGTCAAAGTAAATCCGGCCAGATTATAAAAACCTACATTGAAAGGAGTTTATAACTTTGATAGGCTGGAGGGTTTTACTCAAAATTGATAAGAAAGTATTCTTGCTGACATGTTATATCTGTTTTGTATAAGAAATAAAAGTAACAAACAAATTATTATGAAGAAAAATAAGGTTTCTCTAACATTGCTCTTGAGAACCAATTAAACAATTTTAGGGAAAATAACAATTTACTGTATTACTGAATTTCTCTGAGATCTCTGTGGTTATTGCTGCCCAGTATTGCTCTCAATTAAGTAAATATTAATTTGCGTTGTATTAAAATTTCAACAATTATATGATATCTTCAAACAATCAATGCAAGAGCATGTTATATATAACAAACAACAATAACAAAAACCTCTGCAAATCTTAATACATTTTTAAGGCACAATTTTCTTAATTAAGGAAACTATATTTTAACAATAAATAATGGACAATTTCTATGAATAAAAAACATAATCCACATATTACAGATGTATTTTAATCTTCCTTATATTTTGGTATTACAGAATTAACAATAAATGAATAGCCAATCATTAAAAGAATATCAATGACAGTTTGCACGCACATATTCCCTTTTAAATAATATTATAAAGAATTTATGTCACAGCAACTTTTTTTAAAATTTTAAAATAGGGAGAAGGTCAATCAATAAAATAAAAAGTCATTTCACTTTTACCTACAAGTCATTTCATTAAAACTGCCCTATCAGTTGCACATCTATTGATGCTTCTTCAGGGACTCTAAGACGAGTTAAAACTTAATTAAAAAGCCTAACCAGAGGAAGGCGAAACTTGTGCTACAAGAGCTATGTAAGTGCAGTTTGGACATGGACCTTGTAGCAAAGGGGTCACCTACTTAAGGTTAAAGTTTCAAATGAAACAGGTAGGGCATTTTCAATAAAATGCCTAGTAATCAAAAATGTTTTTATTTTAATGATTGACCTGCTGCCTATTTTATAGAAAAAAATAATTGAAAAACATGTTGAGTCACTTTTGAGAATCAATAGAATACGTATTGTAAATTTCAACAAAATCATTGGTGTAAATCTTGTACACCACTTTGATAAAAGTTAGTTTTGAGAACGTAATATTAAATATATTTTTAAAAATATAAATAAAAAAAAATCGCTTTTTCGAAAATATCAAGATGGTGTAAATCCCTAACTGCAAAACTGTTTCTGAGAATGTGTTCATAAATATAATCTGAGACTACAATAAATAAAATTTAGCTTTTGGCTGCTGACAGAAGTAGGAAAAGAAACCTTTGAAGCAAATTAAGAAGTAAAAAGCTTATCTTACTCTGAAGACATTTTTGAAATGATAAAAAAAAAATATAAGAACAAATAATTATTTCTGAATATGTAAGGTGAGGGTGGGGAAGGATCAATGAATTCTTCAAGTAACTGGCAGGAGTTGCTCCCCAAAATTGTTTAAAACATTAACATATATTTGCAACGTTTCGAACCTGTTTAGGCTCGGTGTAGACGAGTCATATTCACACCGTAGTGAAAATATGACCCGTCCACTCAACAAATTATGATTCTTACCCAGATTTAACGTTTACTTTCAAAAGTCAAAAGTTATGGACCTTAATATGATATTTAAAAATTATAATAGATCTAAACACGACTTAATTTAAGATGCCTGATGAACCTTAACAGGTGCAAAACGTCGCAAATATAAGTTAACGTTTTAAACAATTTTGGGGAGCAATTCCTGCAAGTTACTTCAAGAATTATTTCTGATTTAAGTTTAGAGATATTTAGTGTTTTTTTTTTTTTTTGTTTTTTTTAATTGTCACATAAGAGTAAAAAAGATAGTGACATTTGATTGGCCAGCTCTCCAACCAAAATATTTATTCCAATGCAAAAATTAGAGTATTTGTTGTTATGCATGACAATTACTCTGACAAGAATGAATATTTATTAGGTGCTTGCATGTATTTTAATCATTTTTAACTGTAAAAAGGTACTTATTCAGAAAAGATGATACAGTATGTAGGAATCAACAAATTTTCTACATAATATTATACTACGTATTAGAATTCTTTGGGTCCTCCATGCGGTTCTTTATCATTGATATTGAATCAATAATCAATTGTTTAAACCAAAACCGAAATGGATTATGAGTTTCTAAAGGTGTCTGATGGGCTTCGGCTGCAGATTTCTTCAAATCAAACAAAAAAAAGCAATGCACGTTAAACTTTCAGCTTGGACCGTTCCATGATTGTGGCCCTAATTCACTGAATAATTCAATAATACTACTTTCAAATTGTAAACAATAAAATAATAAACCTACAACAATTGTCATTTATACTGATACTCCCATGTTTACAAATAGATGTCACAGATTAAAATACATGCAAGTATCTAATAGTTATGAAACAAAACTATATTCAGACTCCCAATACTAGGAAGGTACCTGCTTCATAAATAAGGATCTCTCCCGTATTCAACAGATTAAATAATAAACTAAAAACACATAACACTTTTATAAAATGAAAACAAACATTGAATAATATCTTGAATAAATAATGAAACCAAAAACATTTTAAAATAAATTATTTACAATGAAAACTATATATAACATAACAATATACCTGAAACTAATGGTTATTAGATACTGAAAGCGTAAATCAAAAGAACTAGTTTTTTTTCCAGAGCGTAAATCAAAAGAACTAGTTTTTTCCAGAGCGTAAATCAAAAGAACTAGTTTTTTTCCAGAGCGTAAATCAAAAGAACTAGTTTTTTCCAGAGCGTAAATCAAAAGAACTAGTATTTTCCAGAAGTTCAAATCTGGAAAAGTTTGGTCAATTCTTAATCCTTTTTGAAATTGGATTTCTAGTTCATTGTAATATTCCCAAAAAGGATACCATAAAATGGGGCCACAGTTGGTACTAACCCATACTGATATGATATTTTAATTTAACTGATACCAAAGGGTCAAACTTTGCCAAAGAGAGCAAATAGACAGATATATTCACCTGTTTGCTCTCAGACAAATGTATAAAGTAGGTGGGGAATGATTAATGGATTCTTGAAGAAACTGGCCGGTGTTTCTCCCCAAAATCGTTTAAAACATTAACTTATATTTGTGGCGTTTCGAACCTGTTTAGGTTCATCATCAGGCATTTTATACATCCTTTTTGTATAAGATGCCTCATGATGAACCTAAACAGGTTTGTAACATCGCAAATATAAGTTAATGTTTTAAACAATTTTGGAGAGCAACTCCAGCCAGTTTCTTCAACAAATATATAAGCAGTATAGGTTTGTACCAATTTCACCACTGTCTTATTGTGACCCCATTTTATGGTAGTCAATTTTAATAGTAATTTTGACTTTTAATTAAAGTTCAGAAGATTAGACAGAAATCAATAATTACATAGCTCAATTAACAGTTTTTGGGCCCAAAAACAGAAAAAAAGTTAACTAAGTTTCCAGGCACCTTTAATTAAAAAAATATTCATATAAATTTGCCTTAGTTTAATAAAAACAATATATGATTAGGATTTTTATTTTTTCAGAAATCTGCTTTTAATTATTGAGTAATGAAAGAAGTATTGAACTCGAAAGTAGGGATTTTATAAATTTTATGACGAATAACAAACTAAAAATAGGAAAAAATAATTTTCTTCTTAGTTATTTTGGAATAAGTAGAAAGATTGTTTTTCATAAATTTGAAAAGTTACAATAAATGGCCAATTAGAAAAGATGAGTTTGGTCAAATTTCAGCCATGAAAATGAAGATTGACGAGAATGAGAAATATAAAGAAAATGGAGGGATATAGTTAGAAGTATGGCGGACTGTCCCTTAGAGCAGCTATCCTCCTTTGGCAATCCTCCGAAGTCCAATGTTGTTGGAGTAACTTCACTTCCGTCTCGAGCACTGAAGGGAGTTTTGTTCGAAGGCCGTGCATGACTACTGCTTTAGTACTTGCCAGCACCTAGAACAAGGAATCAATCTTAATAAGAAATACAAAAAAAAAAAAAAAAAAAAAATAGATTGTAACGCAGGAGCTGTATAACTATGCACATTCCACAACAAGGTGGGTGGTGTAAGGCCCAGCGCACAAGGTGTGAATGTTATGCAACTACCGTTGCAAACTAGTTGTGTCTGAAACCAGTTTGTAACTGAAATAAAACTTATTTCCGCACAAGGGTCTACTGGCAAAAGGCTTGTTGTGTATTAGTTCTGCCTATGGTGCAGTAAAAGTGGGCTGTGTATTTAGTGTGGTACATGTTTGTTTTTAAGGCCTTGTCTTGGCCGTGTGAGCTTACTATGTCAGACTCAAACGAAGAACTTGTTGTTAACTATTATCAATACCAAAGACGGCAAAGAGCACAGAGAGAGCATTGGGTTCACCCTTATTTCAGCAAGAATGTGAACTCTAGACTTTTTGCAGCAGCTAGAGAGCTGTCTCAGTCGGATAGATCAGGAAAACACCACAACTTCTGGTGGTCTTGTACAACTTAAGTCTGCTACGAAACTGCAACCGTGAGCCCATGGTTGTATGTGACTGGTTTGAGATCATCAAATACTAGTCGCATTGTGAGAGCCTCATCATTCCAAAACAGTTGTGTGCGCAACTGGTTTCCAACGGTAGTTGCAGAACTGTCACACAGTTATATATATATAAATATATAAATATATATATATATATATATATATATATATATATATATATACATATACATACAACATATAGCGTACTCAATTATTAATATTTTGTTTAATTTTGTATTGGATGAAGCTTCAACTTCTAATGGACCAATTTTGTTGTGTTTTTTATAACACATATTCCTCATTAGTTGAGCATGATATCTACTAAGATTTATTGCGAGAAAGTAAAAATAACGGCAGGTTAATAATTTGGTTCGAGAGTAAACACCCATTACTACTAGATTTAGATTATATTTACAACAAATCTTTCTCATATGCCGATTAACAAAATAATCCAATTTTTTATTAAGGGAATGCTATATACCAAGTTTTGTGGTGTAAAAACAAAATGTCGGCCACTTTCGTGCTAACAGGCACACAAAAGTACATACATATATAATGAAGATTTGAAAACATTTTTCTAAAATTCATCCATCAGTGCAACTTCAATAGCTACATCAAAGGAAAGTTCTAAAGAAAAATAATAACTACGAAACTAGTTAAATGATTTCTCAAATTTCCTTGCTCGTGGTTCTTCAAAATCTCAGCATCAAATCTTCAGCAATACCAAGTATTCTATAATATATATCCAAATATATTGAACTAAAATCCTGAAAATCTTATTTGAATATTAGCTTTAAATCAGCAGATAAACAAATAGTTTCATCGGAGAGTATTATCTCGCTTTATCAGTACTAAATGGGCTGTCCAAGATAACTGACTATCAGTTGAGATTAGTCGATCCGGAGCAATGGATCTTCTGCTTCTCCTCTTTCTGGCTTCTGTATGCACAGCTCAGGAACTCAATTCCGTGCAGAGCAAGCTAGAACACGTAGTGTACCTGTATCCAAAACAGGTAACTCACCAATAAATCTTCTTAAATTAAATGTAAAGAATGATGAGTTAGATTAAGGGAAAGGTATGTATCATGTGTATGTGAATGTATACGTATACATACACACAAACACTATTTCTAATATATGTGCAGTGTCTGTGATGTATGCAGCGTTATTTGTGGAGTTCTTGATTTCGTAGAAGGTAGAAAAATAATGTCTCTCCACTGTTTTTCAATGGTTCAATATGGTTCCCTTGAAGATCGTTCCACTCATAATCTAGAGGATCTGGGTTTGAAACTCGGCTATGCACTGAATGATTTTGTCTGGGTCCCAGATCACCCTTATGCCCACTCAGCCTTAAATGTGTAACTGAAAAGTGAAACAGGTGGACAGAGCTTAGTACAGACCACAGTATCTCTTTAGTGTGGAGTATGGTCTAGAGTCAGATACCTCTATAGTAACGCTCCTTCATGGCCTATTTTGTGACTGATATATACAGGGCGGGCCAAAAATTCGTTAATATTTTAAAAAATTGCATAAAAAAAACACTTGACATTTTATAAAAATTGTTTTTTACAAGAAAGCTAATTAGTTGAAATTTATTTTTTTTAAATTACATGATCTAAATGACCACAGTTTCGACTTCTGCACTCTTCTAAGCTACGACTACTGTAATTTTCGCATATTCATCAGCAAAGAAACAGTGGGTTTGCTGACATCTCTTTCTTATTTCTTTAGTTGATTATTTTTTATTTTAGTTGAGGAATCTTTGAATAGTAAGGTCCAACTAAATAAACTATGTCAACTAAAAGAAAAAAACATCAACTAAAGAAAAAAAAAAATATGTTGGTGATCTCGCAGTCTCTTTGCCGATGAATATTTGAAAATTACAGTAGTTGCTTAGAAGAGTGCAAAAGTCGAAACAATGGTCATTTAGATTGTGTAATTAAAAAAACAAAAACAAAAAGTCCAACTGATTAGCTTTCTTGTAAATAAACAATTTTTATAATATTTCGAATGGTTTTTTTTTTTTATATGATGTTTCTAAATGTTAACGTATTCTTAGCCCACCCTGTATACATACAGGAATTTACACGTTACATCTACATATATTTACACGTATAACAAATAGTATGACCTTCAAATAATTCACTTCACTTTTTAAATGGTGGAAGTTCAGTAATTAAAAAAAACAAACTCCAGCAGCTCCATAATTTGTATTAAAGCTCTAGATATTACACGCCCTATCTCTTGCCTCATCAGGGATTTCTAACTAAAAGTATATAATTGATTACAGTTTTCATAGTTTATAGGAAGCCATGGGGTTGGTGGGTTCCACCAACCCAGCCGTGTCAAGACAGTCTTGACATACCCGGGGTAAGTGGGATGTATATCATGTCTCATGGAATAAAGTATGATGGACATGCTTATTTTTATAAGATTATTATTAGTTATTTCTATTTTTTTGTCCAAAATCAAAATGATTATCAAGAGTACGATTGGAATGCCATAGACCCATACAAAGTTATTTTCTAACTTCGAAACACTGTCCAGTTATGTCAAATGACGGGATTGGTATGAATCTATCATTTTGTCGTACAATGTTTAATTACATGGATGTATTCTATATCTATCTAATTGAACAACACCAATTAATACTATCCATAACTATCATATTGTGCTTAGACAGGTAATTTTTAATTTTCTTAAATTAGATTTAAACCCTTCTTTTTTTTTTTTTTTCTTTATTTTTGCCGGTGCATTGAATGCTCAGGTCATTAGCACCATTAAATCCTTCTTATCACCAGCTGTCATGGGTCCAGTGATAACAACACATAATTAATAACATGCCCCTCATTTGATAGAAGTACAAAAGTATAACTGCTATAGTTTTCAGCTTGAACATAATGTAGACCACATGAAGCACGAGCACATATTTTGAGATTTTTTTTTTTTTTCTAAATATGCATAGACAGAAAAGTGAATTTCTTTTTAGATAAGGAGAGAAAGTGAACTGCCAGAATGTGTGGCAGAAGAAGTGTGCAGCACAGAACACAAGAGGTACTGGTTTCCTACATGGGTGCACAGGTTCTGCCGCTGCTCGACTACTGACTGCTCTGAATCAATCTCCATGTTAGACAACAGGTCAAATATTAAGGTATAACTTCCTCCATTTTATTTTATGCGAAGCTGCATTCAGCTTTGATTTTTTACAAGCCATCAGCTAAATTGAGCAATGATAACTAAGCAGTTGTTTGCCCTAAACAACTATAACTATAAAATGAATTTGAGTTAAGAGGCTCCATTGGTGAATAGGGAAATAAACTCTGTTGAATTTAAATGCTCTTAGGCATACATTGTCAAACAAAGGCCATTCAAAGCAAATTGTCATTCAGATTAATATAAAAACTTGCATGGAGTTGATATAATTACCTCAGATTGCTTTGCTTTGTAAACTATTCATGTATAGGCTTGATAGGATAGAATCAATTTTTTTTATGGCGCACCAACTTCTATGTCTTTAGCATCGACATCTATAATGCAGTAGGGAATTTGTTCAAACGGCCCTGAAATGAGAAAAATCCCTGCTACAGGTGGGCCTCTAACCCCCATCTCCCGCTCGAGCATCTAAGGCGTTAGCCACTAGACCACAGGGAGAACCAGAACCAAATTGTATGCTCAATAGATTGTATCAAAATTTTACACATGGAAGAAAATGTGTTAAGGAGCGGACAATTACAAAATTGTCTTCTTACTCATTTTTGCAGCCTAGTCATATTTTCAAACTCATTTTTCTTCCAAAAATATTTTAAAGAAATGGATAACACGATCAATTGAACTTTGAAACTGAACAGTTTTCTCTAGTTGAGATTATCTCATTACAATTGGTGGGTCAATCTCTTTTGTAGGAAATTTAATAAGGTTTCTTATGGTCAATTTCAAATTACTGTTTCCGAGAAATTAAATAATTCAAAAAGCCCATACTGCCCAGAGTCTGCTGTTTATTACAAATAAAAAAAGAGCAAAGGCGTGATGGCTTTTCTTTCAACAAAAAGGAAAGGTATCAGTCCTATCCCGGCTAGAAAAAGGTAATAACCTTTAGATATTCCGTTCAAAAGATTATTGTCATGTATAAGTGGACGTTAAAATTTTAATAAATAAAAAAGAGCAAAACTATTTTTGTTTATTTTCTATTTACATAGGTTATTTTAAGCACATTCTTGAGGAATATAGTGTGAACTAATCACCATGAGCTTAGTAATGCAGCACTTTTTTTTGTGGTGGTGTCATAAAAAGGTAACAATCCTCAGTGAAACTATAATACGATGGAGTCACAAATGTTATTCTTCAGTTATTTAAGCAAATAAAAATGCTTTAACCAATCTTGCAGGTCTGCAAAAGTGAGGTTGAAAAACTGATGACTTGCTTGGAAAGAGAAGTAGGCCTGGAGATGATCAAAACACAAGGTTCGAGGGAGATTGTTAAAATCTCCTGCTCCTGCACATGGCCCAATTATTGGAATCTCGCTAGCCGAGTTGAAAACGCAACTTTAACCCATGACAGATATGCTTGCCAGTCAGTAAGTATACAAATATTATTCTTTATGAAGGATTTTTAAATTAAACTGCAATCTTATTTTGTTTCTAAGTTAACTGATAAACTTGGACATACCATGGGACTGACACTTACCTACTGACAGCAGTCACCATATTGACACTATAATTAAAAATTTAAAAAATATAAACATCCATGAAAAAATATAAGAACATCTGCAACTTCTCTTATTTAAACGTTAAATTATTTTATAGTTATTTTATTTAGTATTCAATTTTACTTTATTGGATGTGTTTTATTTGGGTTGTATTTATATTATTATTTTTTAGCCTATAATTATTATATATATATATATATATATATATATATATATATATATATATATATATTCATTTTATTTTATTATTATTTTTAAATTTATATATTTGTTTTTTTGCTTCTTGATAAATATTTTTAATATACTATGTATTCGATATCACTGCTGTGGTACAACAAATTTCACAGTGTATGTATGAGGAGCACTATACGGTCAGTTTCGAACACTAAAATCGTTGGGCTGGCTTGCAACTTTTTCCACTTATTATGGAAAGTAATGTGTGAGTTTTTCCAAATTTTTTGGATATATGAGATGTAGACCATATATGCAGAGTTGTAATGGCCCCTGACAGGGGTGGCATGGAGGAAAACAGAAAAGAAAGTACTATTTTTAAAGACCTGCACCACAAAAATCAAAAAAATTGAACATACTTAACCCTTTAATGCACAAATCTTTTTTTATAAAACAATTTTTTTTATTTTTGGGCATTGAAAAACACCTGCCAATCTGACTTATTGTATTGAAACAAATATGGTTCCAAGTAATAGAGTGGGAGATAGTTCCTACTAATTTCTGAGCCCCTTCACAACTTTGCATAGGCAGAGGATTTAAGTTGGTCAGAAATATGGGGATTAGAAAATTATTATCATAGAAAATAAACTTTTTATTCTATAAAGCCATTGAAAATCAAATCCACTAACCCTTTTTGTACTGAATAAGGTAAAACTGCAATGTACTGCAGGAGGGGGGATTCTTTGGCTGGCTCAATCCTCCATGGACTGAATATGCCTGACCTGACCAGACAGTGTTAAAAAGCTTTTTATCAGAATTTGATGATTTAATTATTATAGTTGTATATTATTAAGGTTAATGATGATAGGAAATTTTTACATAATATATGAAGGAATCTCAAAAAAACGTATACTAATATTTGTTGAACTCATTATTATTCATTTAGCCTTTTGGCAAGAACAATAATGAGAATCTTTCTGGTTGTTTTGGAAATGTAAGTCCAAAACACCCATCACCAAAATCAATCCTTCACTGTTTCATTGGGTGTTCATGTACTGGATGATGCAGATTGCTCATAACCTTCAATGTCTCCACAGACCTCTTGGAAACACTTATACTAAAGCCCGTTCAGATAGACGGAAAAGTTCAATTTCGCATGCTCGGAATTTTGAGGGTAATATTTCTGATGGTTCCACCATTTGCAAACTCCCCATTTCAAGGAACAACACGATACGTGAAACATTAAAACTGAAGGGAAGGCTTTGAGAGATCGGACAAAGGAAATAGTGTCTAATATTTATCAATACTTAGCCAAAGCTAGGACTAAAAATGTTTAAACCTCCTAATGATAAGAGAATTTTTACCGCCAATTTATTGCACAGGGAATATAGGCCACACTTTCTTTCCCTCCGACTAAACCATCTATTTGAACAGGCTATATTTTAAATTGTTATTAGCCATAGTTTTGGCTAGGTATTGATAAATATTAAACACTATCTCCCTTGCCTGACCTCTCAAAGCCTTCCCTGGTCCTAAATGAGACATAATACGTTTTTATTGAGTTTAAAGTAGCGTGTTGTTCATTGTAATGGAAATGCAAATGGGGGAACCATCGGGAATATTTCCCTCAGAATTTCGTACATGGAGGATTAGAACTATTCCATTTAACTAAATGGGCTATATTTGTAAACTCTTGTTTTATTCATACTGGATTCTCCAATAAGAATATTTATTTGCATTTTTATACCAAAATATAATGCAATTCTCTGATCCATTTATAAAACAAATAAATAATCGCTGCGCGTAAGTAAACTCATTTTTATTTGGCGTCTAAAAATCCTATATGGTTACCATTGTACAGATACATATATCATTTGCACTTGTAGCTGAGAAGGTGCGAGAGTGGGGAGTTCTGTGGACACATAAGAGCGGACACATACTCGATGTATCTACAGTGTGCATGCCCTCGTGAACACATCTGCCTGAACAGGGACAGGACAGAGCGGACGGTGAGTGAAGCCCTCTTCAATGGACCAGCCATGAGGGCCTATTGCCTACCCCATAAAAACGACAATCCCCAAGGAAATGAATATAACACTATGCATAAGTAAAAGTGTATATATATATATATATATATATATATATATATATATATATATATATATATTACTTCAATATTTTATAATTTTATACAAGTTGCTATTTTTTAAATAAATTGAATTAAAAACAAAAATGTAAAAATAAGCAGACTAGTTCATTTAAGAGAACTAGAATTAATCTCTAATTTGTAAAAAAAGTTAAAACCCTTCTTGAGATTTAATATCAATGAATCACTCTTTGAAGAAGACAGCATGAGGAAAATACCTGGTGGGATTGTGAGAGGATGTCCATTGCGACAGAATAGAGTTCGTGCTTCAATTCACCCTTCGGAACGAGTCTAGTAACGAGGCCGCTGGCTTCTGCTTCTAAGCAAGATATCTTTGCACAGCCAAGAAGAAGCTTTTTAGCCTGCAAAATACACATTAAAAAATTAATTATCATTTTCAGGACAAAGACAATGTAAAATACATCGTAAAAGCAGTGTAAAATTCATAAAACTCTTTCTTTAAAAAAATTTTAACCATTTTGAGACTATTTAACTATTTGATTTTTAGAGCCCGCTGTAAGAAAAGGAATTAAAATCTCAATGTAAAATTAAAACATAAGTAATAAATATACTCTATACAATTTTGAAAATGGAAAAACAAAAAAAAAAACATGAGTTGATAAGGGCTGCCACTTCTTTGAGACCTCACTAAGTTATCTAGGTTTCACAACAAATGAAAAAGGCCAAAGTGAGTTACAGTCTGGGGACAGTCATATGTAGCATCTATATCTATGGTTTGTAATAATAAATGACGAGCAAAATTGTGAGATTTTTGTGATATATATTTTTTAAGCTGTGATATTAGTGATTTCCTGATGATGGCATGAGCCGAAATATTGTTTGAATAAAGGATTGTGAAACTGGGAAACCTGATTGGCCATTTTCATTTTTTGTGAAACCTAGATAAAAAAAAACATATTATAAGACCCTATAAGATCAAATTTCAAACAAAACACTTACTTTCTATACTACCCCTTTATCGGGACCACTATTAAAAAAGATAGTTAAACAACATATCTTGTTGAGTTGGACAAAACCTTAATGAGACTGAGAACTAAAGTGCATTGGTAGATCATGCTATACAACATAGCCACAATTTTAATTTTGATGCAGTAAAGATATATATATATATATATATATATATATATATATATATATATATATATATATATATATATATAATCATAACTAAAAACAAGGAAAAAGGCAGTTAATAAAAAAACTGAAATTAAATACCTAGATAAAATTTTTTTTAATTTAATAAACAAGACAACATGGCATAGACTTCTTTTGGAAAATCGACAGGGGTGTAATAGCATTTTAGTTGGCTAGATTTTTAGTATTCCATACCCCCCCCCCCAAATGTTACCAGCCCCCCCCCCCCCCCCGAAATTCCGTCCTAATATGCCCCTGAGTTAAGCAGAGACTTAACCCTTTTCAAAAGAACAAAATTAAGAGTTTTAAGCACTTATTTCTCAGATAGACATTGCCCCAGCGAAAATTGCTTGAGAACCTTTTTAGTAGATAAAGGTAAAATTCCAAATGGCCACGTTCCACAATTTTCCAACCATTTTCGAGATATTTACAAAAAAATAAGAAGATCCCAAAACTTCTCGTGTCTATTAATAAACTTTTTTTTTTTTCGAATATTTCATCGCCTCCAAATGTAACTAAAATTTTAACATCTCAGTTTAGATTAATTTCAAACATGTAGAAAATATTTCAATTTAATCCAACAATTCTAAGTACCAAAATCGAAAAATTATTTTTATCAACTTTTCTTGAATAGGGTTATAGATATCATCTTGAAAATGGTTTCATTAATTTTCCTACATTAGGAAACCTACAAGAAGAGTACCTACAAGCATATTAACTAAGAAACAATAGTGTTACAATTTTTTTCACGCAAATTTTGCCTCAAAAACCGTGTTCCAGTAGACGAATACTGCTTTTCTACCACCGGTTTTTTTCGTGATCGATGGGTTCTGAAATGTGAAATTTTCTAGTCTGCACTTCCAGATTCCGTCATAAGGTAAACCTCATAGGCGGTTTCCTCCCTATGGAGGGGAGGGAGAAACACGTTAAAAGGAGGCCACAGGTGGCCGTGTGTGTTAAGGCGTGATCACTCGGTGCCACTAGAGGTGGTGGATTTTCTTTTGAAAAAAGTAATGGCATTAGCCCTATCCTGGCTAGAAAAGTGTGGAACCCTCAAGAAACCTCTAGATAAACCATCTCAAAACTCTGTGTTCTGTAAAAGTGGATATTAAAATTTAAATAAATAAATATATAAAAAGCATTTGTTAAGGAGGGGGAGTTCTTTAACTATCAAGATTAAAATTAATTATTGTTATAAATTACTGGGTTCAAGAGATCATAGCTTAACAACATTAATTAACAGCAAATAAATAGTTTTAAAAGAGTTTTTTTCTCTTTATTTTATTTTTTCATTAAAATAGAATAGAAATCACCAATGAATGAAGGCTACCTGTGCAAGACCAACAACATGAGGTAGGAGTGTAGTAGCCGCAGCCTCAGGGAAGCAGCCAAGACGAGGGTAAGGAGTAGTGAAGGATGCTCCAGGTTCTGCAAGAATTATATCGCAATAGGCAAGGAGCACTGCACCCAGGCCTACTGCACGTCCGCTTACTCCTGCCACCAGCGGCTTACCAAGCATGCACATCTTACAAGCAAACTCCCTGCAAGGTTGAAGGGAATATAATTAACAAATGAATTCAAAAATATTGTAACATAGTAAAAAATTAAGAAATTTGATAATAATAAGATACATAAGGGAGGGGGTCTCCCGTGGTCTAGTGGCTAGCACGCTAGATTCATAAGCGGGAGATGGTGGGTTCGATCCCCGCCGGCGCCAGAAATTTTCTCTTCTCAGGGCTCGCTGAGAAAATTCCAGGATGCACCCTGGACGTCGGCGCTAATGGCCAAGATTTATGTCGATGCGCCGTAAAAAAAAAATAAATAAATAAATAAAAATGAGATACATAAGACTATAATCTTATAAGAGGAATGAAAACTAAAAGTATTTCCCCAACAAAAAATTTTGACTTTGGAGTACGTCTATACGGTGCTATGGCCAAGTCTAAATTCCAAGAGAAAAATTATACAAATTTCTGGGGTAACTATTAAGATTATTTTTTCTTACTTTTGTATTAACTTCAGATTGAAAATTACGACGGATTACGAAAAATGATTAAATTCTCTTTCAAATTGTACGCATAACATGATTGTTTGTGTAAAGATAAACTAAGCTCTAATGTAAAGAAAACTGTCTTGACTGCCAGTTAGAAATTTAAAACATCCTTCAATAAGCAGTCTTTGGCAAGCATAACAAATATCTCAGGTCGGAAATAATCTACCTCAAGCTACGGTTACTGTGCATGTGAATTCGGACGAAATTTTGTTCGAATGAGAACGTTGAAAATCCTCATCAGAATAAGGTGGTTACACTAAGTGCGTTTTCTGATATTCTGATAGTCGGTAGGTTTCAGCAGCCCTGCTCAAAGATGGACAAATTTGAAGAGTTTTACTTTCTTGAAAGTCCGATAATGAAGTGTTTGTTGAACGGTGGAAAAACAGAGCATGGAAACCTTTTATTTTATAGTAGGGACGACATAGGAGAGTTTTAAATGTTGTTTCCAGAATTGTGGGATCAACCGGAATAGTTTTTTGAGGATTTCAAGATGAGACCTGCAACACTCTAATTTTTTTTAATGTATTTTGGCAAAACAAAGGCAATATGTGAAATGCAAGAAAAAGTTTGACAATGCATTCAGTTCTTTAATTCGAAATATTCAAACTCTTTATTCAAAAATAAAAATAGAAGCAAGTGATATTGCATTTTTAATTCAGATTGTTAGGCTTTACTCTTGAAGTTCTGAAGCATCTTTTTCCCAAATTTATGATAGTTTTTGGTTTTTAATGATCTCAAACCATTTTGAAACCAGGCAAACTGACTTGAGTTGTACGAGACCACGTGGTGCTTTGCTGGTCTATCTGACTGATAGACCTACCATCTAGCTTCTACAAATGCATTACTAAGTTTCCAGGTACATGTTTTATAAGGAATTAGACATAGGGAGGCTAATAAAACCATTTCAAAGGTCACAAGGAAAATGGATAAACTAGATTTTTATTGGGATTTTCAGACTAGTTGGGAAATCATAGTACAGTAAAACCTCGTTAACCCGGACGTCCAGATAACCCGGACCAGTTTTGGAAACAAAATTATGTTTTCAGTGTAGTAACTGATGTTTTACAGATGATAAAATGCTATTCTCAGTACGTATATTGCACGAGTTTTCCTAGGTTAATGTTCATTTATTTAAACACTAACCTAGGAAAACTCGTGTAATTTATCTACCTAAGTAAATGTACGCGAGGTTTCCTGGCGTTACGTCACGGTCAAGGTACAGTATCGATTTCCCATTTTCTGTGATTTTGATGAAACGTAAAAACATTGTTGTGACCAAGGAAAAAAGGATGGACGCATTGACAAGAATTAATAAGGGAGAATTGTCAAAGAACATTGCTGCTGAGTTTGGAGTAGGAACATCGACCGTATCTGATTGGAAAAAGGATCAGAAAACGCATTGAGGGTTTTTGTTTCAAGATGATTCCTAAGGACAGGTTATGGTGGTTATGACCCAGAAACATATATTTATGTATGGTTATGCAGAAGCAGTAGAAAACATAGAGAAATTGATAGTGTATTTCGAGAGTCAAGCCAAAACATTGCCAAATGAACTTCTAATGTTAAAGCACATGCAAAATCCCGCTGCTCATAAGCGATACACTAAACTGAGACAGCAGAAGCTCACTGCCTTATTTACTACAGACTAGTTTCGAGGTATATTGAGTACAGTGCAAATACATAGACTATTACAGTTCACACAGTGTATGTGAAACACATACAGTGTTTGTAGGTGAAAGTATATTGATAATAATTTCTAAGCTCCATTGAAAATATTTTGGTTATTTATGTGTTTTTTTTTTTTTTTTTTGTTTTTTTTTGTTTGTCCGTCATTCTCTGGGTAACCCGGATTTTTGTTAACTCGGATCAGTGCGGGTCCAATTGATCTGGATAAACAAGGTTTTATTGTAAATGTAAAGAATCTCCTCCAAAGCTTATTAAATTTCCTACTAATACGGTTCTTCTGAAGTTTTTGATAGAGTGAATTCTGTGCTTAAATGGAGTAACTTCCGTTTAGGATACTGTCAGTTTCCTGTTGTGATGTCTAAGGTCTTGCTTCGCTTTGAGAAAAAAAATTATTGTTTTCTATGCTTTCGGGGATGAGAATGGCAGTTCCTGCGATTTGGACTTTTTCTATTATAAATTGGAGAAAATGACCCTTGATTTTGTGTAAACAAGATAGTATTACTCATTTGTAACAGCTGGAGCCAACTATTAAATTGGTATTTACCGGTTGTTACATCAAGAATGGTTATGGAGAATAAGTATATACTTGATAGCAAGAGCAGCCTGTGCAGCTAAAGCTCTTCTCTCTGTCGGTTCCTGCGAAAGGAGGCCTGGGAGGTCGAACCCAAGACAGAAATCTTCACCTTCACTGGTAAGGGTAATGCACTTTACATCTGCAATTTGGCTCACATACTCCAATGCTAGGCTCAACTCACGCAGCACCTGGAATAGAAATTAAGAATGAATAAAGTAATTAGCTTTATAAGATACATTACCTTGATTAAGGTGGATAGATAATTCAGAAGAGATCATCGACGAGATGGAGATACTTGGGGTTAAGTTAGTTGAATAAAATGTGATGAAGGCTTTAAAATCAAGGCAAAAACGCTGGTGTTACTCATATGTGGGCAACGACCGGCCCGCTGTAAGATTTGATCCGGCCTGGGAGACATTTTGAAAAAATAATATTCCTCACAATATAATAATAATAACTACTTATTCACACTTACTCCAAATTAGGAAGATCGGAGTGAGATGGGATTTGTCGCTTGCTCCTGTGGAATCAAGTGAGGAAGCAAGCCAAGTGGCGGCGATGAAAATACCACACTCTGCGTATGAAAATATTGCTTACACTCAATATTCTGAAGAACTCAAGTTACTGTCAGCACAATTTTCTGACAGATTTAGTGATTTTGAAAACATGAAAAATGTTTTAATTTATTTGCTACTCCAACAAAAAGTAATTCAGAAAATGCTCCAATACACTTCAAATGGAGTTGATCGAGATTTAAGAAAACTCACTTCTAAAATCTAAATTTGAAGACGTGAAGTTGTGCGATTTCTACAAAGAATACCTTAAAGAAGTCGATTTTCCGCAGCTTAGAAAATTGGTTAGTGCATTTGGCAGTACTTATAGATGCAAACAATCCTTATCAATGATGAAAGTTCCAAACATTGTACAAGGCCAACTGAGGATAATTTGGAAAAATCTTAACGTCTTTTTATCAGGTGAATTAATCCAAACATCGATGGATTAGTGTCCCAAATTTAAGCTCAAGTGTCTCATTGATTTTGTTTCATGATTTACTTATAATGCTGTACCTATTTTTTCCATTTAAGTTTGTTATTTTAATAAATTGTATTATAATAACATTGTTGTATTATTTCATGTCCGATATCGCTAAACATTATAAACACTACTTTGAAATCGGATGTTATTTTATTTTGAACCATCTATGAAACCTGTGAAAGTATTTGCACACTAAAGTTTGGCCCACAACATGTCAAAGATATGGTCAATACCTGGTGAAAATAAAAACTCATTTTTTAATAAAAAATATAGTTTTATTCAACTATTATGACTGAACACCAACTATCTCTGTCTTGGTAACCTCCTTTGTCAACGATCTTTTTTGATGAATTATCATCAAAAAAGAGCACTGACAACAAAATGGAGACTCCACACATGTGACGGGTAACAGGGCTCCAACACGGCTGGCCATGCAGAGCTCGTTCTAAGCCAGTCGCCTCAGAACCTCTATCTATTCTCAGGTAAGCCATCCAACAAGACTACTTTAGAAAAATTAAAAACACCTGCCTCAAAATCAAACAAATATGGTGGCAATACAAACTAATTTTTTTTATATAAAAATGTAATTTTATTCAACTATCATGACTCCCTACTATCTCCATCTTTTGAATAGGTTATTGATTAAGCTAAAAGAATTCAGTGAAAGTTTGTTTGTTATGTGAAAATTTGGGAACTTAACTTAAGACTCCACAAAAAATGTTATCACCTCACATCATGACTCAGATTCGAAGTATGAAAGTGAAACTGATTCTGATTTTGAATCAAATGAAGATGAAGAATATAAAATCTAATAACTAGTAAAAGATATGAAAATGCTTGTCTAATATATTTGTTTTGTTTTTTTATTTTAACATCCCTTATAAAGTATGATTGTTGTGGCAGGTTATTTTGTAGACCTTTTGTCTCTGGGGACCATTTTTAGCCAGGATAAGGCAGATGTATTTATTTTTTTCATAGAAAAGCTGTCAAACCTAGTGGGCATCAAACTCACAACCTTAGGCAGGGAGAGTTCAAGCTTTAATACTCATGGCTACCTTGGAGATTTTTGTTTGAACATTTTTCAATGCTGCAAATCTAAAAATTTTGAATATGTTAGAGGTGGATTAATAGCTTATGGAGTAATAATGAAAAAAAAGTATGTTAATTTAAGTATAACATTGATCATAGAACCACTAAACTATTTGGAAGTACCCCACCCCAAGGCAGGATGGCAACCATGCTGGACTCACTCGGAGGAGATAAGGGGTTTGAATACGAAATGCATAAGGTGATGGGCTCGCAGAAAAATGAACCAGGCACTAATGGGCCATGAAAAAAAAACTAAAACTTTTATACAATCAGATAGTATTAAATGAAAGAAAGAAGGCATACCTTTGTGCTGAGTGCATGAGGCAGAACAGTGGAGTTTGTTGCGAAACTGAGGGAGGCCAGACCATCGCTCACTACCAGCTCAATTTCACGGCAGTCAGACACTTCCCGAAGGATCTTTTCTTCTCTCTTATCTGGAGACACTGAAAATATATTTAAAAGCATCGTTTTTAGACTTATTACTCGGGTTTCACATTTACTTTTCATTTTAGGAGCCAGTTATAGTTCATTAAAACGTTTCTGTAATTAGTTAAGTCTAACGAGATTTTTTCTCATTTCATCACATTAAAGAAATATTTCTTAATAATAAAAACTGTCAATTATTTCCTTCGTTAATTTTCAATTATTTTGTTGATAGTGAATGGTGTGGGTTGTATTTGAGGAGCTCTTTAGAAAAAGGGCCAGATGACTATTTGGACCTTTTTCAGGAGATCGCATTTTCAAATGTGCCATATTGTTCTAAGTAGGCCTACAAGATTTCATGTTAATAGGTAGAGCCATTGCTGAGATATTTGGATTAATAACCAAAAGAATGTATTAAGGTTCTAAAAGAATACTTGAAATTGTTTTGTAAGTGAAGTTAAAATCCCTCTAGGTTTAAACTTGTAAACGCAACCAATGGAATACTAAAAAAATGGCCTATAGCTCTTCGAAAAATTGTATAAGAAGACTCTAAAGTGCAGGAATATACACTTCAAAATACAGCAATATGTTCAACTCAAATAAGATCGTTTTGGCAATGCTCTTGACTCAAAATCTTACTTTCCCATTTTTCAGCCCTTCAAAGTTCTAAAGCCGAATTCGGAGACAGCTTTCTTTCAATTTGCCTCAGTTGGAGAGAACAGCAATATTAAAGGAAAAAAAAAGAGACGTACAAACTAAATGAAAGAATTTGGTCGGAACAAAATGTTTTTAAAGTGAAAAAGTTGAGCAAAGAATCATTGTCTTGTGATTCAGATCTTGACTATTGAGTATTGATGTTCTGTATGTAATCCCTATGGTACAAAATATATCGAAGCGTTTCTTTTTTGTTAATAATTTATGAAAATAAAGAAATACCTTGAAACATCAAAATAGATATTGTCATTCACAACCGCGTAAGTCTATTTTTAGCGAAATTGAGTTATTGGTATCTTTAGAATCCTTATTATCTTCCGGACATGATGATAATAGTATTTTAATAAAATTATGTCTGAAAATGAGAAACGCATTGGCAATAGTGTTTCCCATGGCAAACACTGAGAAGCTGGGGGAATCATTTCCGCTTAGAATACCATCAGTTTCCTGTGGTGGTGCCTTAAATCTTCCTTCTCTTTGGGATGCCATTTTATATTTTTCACAAAAGATAAGAACGATACGCAGTTCCTGCGAGTCGAACTTTTTTTCTTTCTATATTAAAAATAAATTCTACAACAGCAAGAACAATAAATATCCCTATCCAATTCCTTTAAATACAAATAATTTTCATCAGCTACTGAATATGTTTTCTAAATGTTGAGATCCAAGTTTTGCTTCTCAGACAAATACAATGTGTTTTAAGTGACGCAATAATGTAATTAAATGAGTTTTGTTTTAGCTTGACAAACTAAATGGTTCCTCAGTTCATTAAGAAGATGAAATATTACGGGGAGAGCTTATATTTGAAGATCAAATGGAATGAATACATCTAACAAACTTCTCACTCATTTATAAAAGTAGAATAAAATTTACTAAAGATATATGTTTTTGCCAATAAAAGAAAAATCACTACAATGATGCTCTAAGTGCTAGATGATGGGTGTGTATAGTGAGTTCATGCAGGCGTGTTTAGTAGATGTATGTAACAACCTCACCTGAACTAATGGACGGTGAAGTCATAGAAGAATAATCAGCATCAACTGACGATGGGGCTGTACAAAGAAAAATATATATCAAGTGCCATGAGTCGAGCGGAACTGTCTACAAAAACGGTCCAATTTTGATGAAATTTGGCACAAATATACTTTGTATAAAACAAAGTTTGTTAACCAGCAAAATTTAACAATAAATCTTAGATGTTACAGTAAATTTTATATCACGTTTAGAGAAAGGAAGTATTACAAAAAAAAAATATTATTAATAGACATAAGTAGTTTTGGTCTTTACATCGATAAATATCTTGAAATCAGTTCAAAAATAGTTATAAGTGGAGGAGGTCAACCATTGCCAAGTTTAATTAATATCCTATTAAAAAAAAAAAAAAAAAAAAAAAAAAAAAAAAAAAAAAAAATTGCAGAAAAACTTGAAGTTTCGGGAGTGCTGGTTTTGTTCTATTGAATGTCTTTTTCACTTTTCCTCCCTGACGGTATGATCACTAGTATTATTCTTTAAATAATAGACTGCGAGTAGTTTTTATTTCTAGGTTAACTGGCTAAATATTAAATTAGACTTGTGGCATCATGAGTTTTCTGGTTTATACCACTTTCTCTATCATTGATAAGTAAAATTCAGATAGAACAATCAGGAAACTATCTTATATGTTCAGATTCAATAATTCGCCAAGATCGAAGTTCCAAAAACTGTAATTGTTTATTCAAAAAGAAATTAAGATATAATCGTGAAACCTTCAAAGGTTGTAAAAATGTAAGACAGACCATATACAAAAAATCACCAAAATCAAATCTTTCCAGATTCATTTGTTAACAATACCCCCCTCGACAATATATTCAACTAAAAATGTGTTAAAGCCGTTGTTGAAGTAAAAAAAAATATCCTAACAAACCTGTGATACAAGAAACAGCACAACCGAAGGAATAGAATATAGTAGTATTTAGATAATACCTACAGCAATAGAAAATAAAAAAAATGCTAATTAGTGGGTCGATTGTAGTTTCTCACCCTGAAGAATAAAAGAAATACTTTTATACAACACTGTGTAGTACAATTACTGATTAAAGAATTTATTTGAGTAATGTTAGATAAGATAGTAAAATATGCAAATACGAATATGTTTATATCTTATTTTTTGTGTTTTATTCCATTTGAAATACAATTAAAAAACTGTATACAAATTAAAGAGGCATACCTGGAGAAATTGGAGTGACAGTATGCTTTACGGAAGGAACAACAGCAGCAGTTTTAGTAGGAGGAACAGCTAACGTTGAAGCTGGAACAGTGGAAACTGTAGCAGTCAACGATGTATTAACGGAAGATGATGTTGTAGCTGTCGTCGTCGACACAAATGCCTTGCTCATTTCACTCAAAGCTTCACTGGTTTTTACCTGTTCACTATCAGTGTCACTTCCACTTCCCCAATCTTCTCGGACCATCTTTAAAATGGCAGACTTGTGCTGCTCGCTCGCATTGTCAGGCGAAGATGACATTTGAGATTCACTCTTGCTAATAGCTGCTCTAAATTTTGCAAATTCAGTTTGGAGTCTCTCTTTAAAACCATTCTGCTTATCGTGGATCAACTTTTTAATAAACTGTGAATGCTGAGGCTGAAGATTCAACTCTTTGCATTTAGCTTCAATAAGCTGTTCTGCACGTTCTGATATTCTGACATTTTCTTCAGGTCGAGGAGGAGGCGGAGAAGAAAGCCTTGGACTAGACGCTCGACTTGAGTAAGAACTAGAAGAAGAATGTCGCCTAATTATTTTAGAATCAACTGGAGGTGTAAATTGAAAATCAGAATGTTCTGATTCTACTGAATCTGTTGAGGGTTTCCTTTTCTCAGCTAGTGATCTGTGCCGTAACGATAACCCTGATGAGTTGTTACTATTACCTAAAAGCGCTTCTGTCACCTCCTGCGCTTTTCTGATGAATGCTTTCTTCATTCTCCTCTTGGAAGGAAGGAGCTTTTCTTTGTTTTCATCTTCACCTTTTTCTATAGAATATAACATATTTATTGCTCCTTCATCTTGCAAGAGCTTTTGAAGTTCCCTATTTGGAGCTTTTTTTATTTCTTTGAGTCCACTACTGTTTTTTCTTGACTTCTTTCCTTCTGAACTATTTTTTGCATCATTATTATTATTTGTATTGTTATTATTATTGTTTTCAGATTCTGATTTCTTGGGCCTCCCTCTTTTTCTTGAAAACTCCATCAGCTGTTGCAATGCTAGACGTTTTTCCAGCTCTGGATCTATTTTGAGGTCCTTGTAAGGGCCTCGAGATAACCGAGGTACCTTAGGTTTAGGTTTCTCTACATAATGCATTTCTGCTCCATCTTGCAAGATTGATAAAAGTTCACATGCATCAAGTTTACCTTCTTCTTTTCGAGGAGTTTTTACTGGACTGGAAGGCTGTTTCATTGCAAGAAGAACGTCAACTCCGTCCGGATAAGACTTCTGCCTCTTCTCAGCTCTTTCAAGGAGTTCTTTGGCTATGTCCTTTGATGTAACTATAGGACTTGTAAGTGGTTTATGGCGAGGTTTAACTAAAGGAAGGTTAGATATAAGTGAATTATGGCTTGCTTCAGTATTACTTAGAATACTATTATCTACTATCATTTTAGATGTGCAAGGCTCAGCCATAATGTAAATTTAAAATTTACCATCCAATTGGTGTTATCAACTTAATATCCCAAGGAAAATTGCACTTCACATCTAATATCACATTTTTGTGATAAACTGATAAAGAAATCATGCCTGACAAAGTATAAACACGAATGTAACCTGACAGCAGTCTAATTGTTTATACATTGATAGCTAAATACAGACGAGTTCTTCACATCTTCTTTTAACTTTATTAACATTCACAATAAAAAAACATTGAACGAACAAAATTGCAATACTAATATTTATCACAGCACAAATAAATAAACTTCATAGACTCTCTATAATCATAGCAACAAACAATGTACTTAAGTCACAATAACTTTCGCTGATAACAGTTCCAGCATTACAAACTGATAAATGAGCGTGCCAAATGCTTTAAAAATTATCACATAAAATATTGTTTTCTTTAAGAATTTATAAACTATCCACAAATCTTAGACGGGATAACTAAATAAATAAGTGTCAACAATTTAGAACTAACAGTAAAATTTTGAAAAATATTCCTTCAAACCCTTTAAAAAATAAAATTGATGAAAGAGATGAAAAATTAATTCTTAAGTTAGTAAAATTTATTTATTCGTTTAATGAAAACTTAAAAGAGGGGGGGTGAATTTATATATTTAGTGTTAAGAAAATTACTGATATTCCTGGTAAAACAGATGGATATTTTAATTTCTGAAAAAAAATCATAGATATAAACAAGATTCTAACAAAGGGGGGCTAACTGTAGTTATTTGGGGAATACTAAGCGAGCCGTGTGTCAATAAGAACATTTTGTTAGTATCGTACGATGCTTAACTAAAAAGTATAACAAATTGTTACAGCTAAGTGCTGAGAGATTTATTTGTATTTATTCGTTATTTCAGTCCATTGAAGTTCTTTGAGCCCTAGAAGAAGAAAAGAGGTTTCAATTCTTCCAAAACAATTTGAATTTTCCACAAATGGAATGAAAAAAAACAAAACTATTTACAATGTAAAAAAAGAAAATGTCTTGATACAGCTTCGGTTTTAAACCTCTGTCTGCAGATTCTCCAAGATAGAAATTTGTGTACCAAAAGGGAGAGCCACTTTTCCCGAGATACTTTTGTATGAGTTCTTCAATGAGAGAGGCGACTGGATCAACTCCGAATTCAGGATGGAGCAAGGTGCTTCGACGAACCGGGGGCGCCGGCTGGAATCGAAAGGTTTTTTTTCTTTTGTTAAAAGTTGTTTTATGTTTGTCGGGCTGGTTTCTTACCAACAGGGCGGATAAAGTCAGTAATGGGAGGATTACTTGTAATGTACTGTTACAATTGAGGGTCGGAGTGATGTTTTCCAGTCCATTAAAGGACGGAAGGTTTGACGGTTTACTGTGTGACTGCCTTAATATTAAGTTAATATGCAGTTTCTAAGTAAGTTGTGTATCAAAGTGAAGTGCTACGTAACCCCTCACCCGGGTCCTGCGGACACAAAAGAACTGGAAGTTCATCCAATTCTGATTTCAGTGAAATCTTTGTACGAGAACCCAAAAGTGGAGGGAATAAAATGTAGCTGAATGCATAGAAATAGAAAGGCCTTTGCTTTCTAAATCTATGACTGAATGATGTTGAAGATGATAACAGCACAATATCCGTCGATGTCACAACAAAGTGATAGATAATGTGAAATGCAGCAAGATGATGAAGTAGGTTTTGGTTCGAAATGGACCGTAACGACAGTCATTTATTAAATGAATGTCGATACACTCCATAACCGTTTAACTTATTAAGTAACATTAAATTGACATAAATATGACGGCCTAAGTCACAAATAATTGCATGAAATTGGTTTAGTTACCACTGTAATTTAAAACTATTTATTATCAAAGTTTATATGTTTATTATCGACCATGTACGCCTAATGATTTTTCATGCGTAGCGAGTAGTCACAGTGAATGTTTAGAGATAGTCATAGCGGCTAGTAGAAAATGAAAACAAGCGTGAACTATTTAGATAAAAGCTTTTCGCGAATGTTTTTAATAGGAAAGATGCTTGGCTATTGCCCTCTAAAATTAACAGAAAGAGGATTTTCTTTGTGTCCAGTAAAAATTGTAACTGCTATTTGTATAATTGTTTATAATAGTTTTTGTTCGTATTATCTGAATGTAGAACGAATCCGAAATCCAAATTTCAATTTCATTACTAGATTTCTGTTCATTTTGCAGGGGCTATCATACTGTTTATTTTTGAGTCTGGTTGTCTCCAAATTTGTGTTTCATTATGGGCGTTTGAATAGCATCAGGGAGAAATTAATAATAATAGATTTTAAACTTAAGTACTTGAGAGCGATTCCTCGAGAAGTTCCGTCGATTCTCGTCACATCGAGTTGTTTGTTTTGTTGTTTTTTTACATTTTCTATTTACACTTTGGGTAATACACCTCTTGTTTACGAATTCTTTTACTGGTTCAACATGGGACTGATCTCGGGAACAGTTCAAACCATGTACTCCATGCTCTTCCTCTTGCACGCCCGTTTCAACATCATCAACAACCGCCTGAAGGCATACACATACGACTGGAGGGCCGAGATTCGTCTCGAAACCCTTATTGACATATACAACGATTTGTGTACGGTATCCGAAGTTGTAAATGAATTCATCGAATCTAAATTTCTTAGTTTGTCGTTTATATCTTTTCATCTTATGATAACTTCGGGTTATTTTTTGTTCACTCAAGTAGTATTCACAACTTGGGATATCATAAGGGTCATTTGTCAGATCATTCGTTCGTGTTTACAATTGTTTTTCATTTATTACGTTGTTTCGTGGAGCTCAGCCACTATAGAAAAGGTTAGTAATCAATTCCTTCTTTAAACTGCAATTTTTAGCGTGTTTTCTCCCTCCCTCCATAGGGGTTTTAAGTGAAACCTTAATAGAAATAGTCATGATGGGTGAAGATAGTCCCGAGTGCAATGTCAACAAATATGGTACGGTTTCTATCACGGCCATCACAGTTGTATCGGCAGATGCTGCAGTTGGCTGATACCACCATGAAAAAGGAAAAAGTCAGGCATTTATGGCTCAGGAACCTACTATCGCGCGTTCAGGAGATATTACAAGCTACGAGACAAGAGGACGTCGAGGCTTTGACCTCCGTTGCCGATAAAATTATGGAAGTTGAAAGACCTTCCGAAGTATATGCAGCAGCGCCACCTTCCTCTCGAGAAGATGCTCCAGGGCCTAGTAATTCAGCCATATACGAAGAGTTGAAGCGGCTGCGAGATGAAGTTGCGGAGCTTCGCTTGAGTAGGTCGCGTAACCAGGGATTCGACAGCGGGGAATTTCTTCTAGCCGTGATAGTCGTATCTCTTCTACCCCTGGAAGAAACCGTTCCAACTCATCCAATGGTGGACTCTGCTACTACCACCGGAAATTTCGAGCCCGAGCAAGAAAATGCACCCGACCCTGCAGCTGGACACCCCAACCACCGAAGATTTAAACTAAAAGGGCCGATGAATCAAGCGGCACCCATCGAAGCCCAGCCACAGCGCCGACTTTTCATTACTGATAAACGGTCCGGACTTACTTTTCTAGTAGACACCGGTGCTGCTATGTCAACTTTACCTAGAAATCCGCGCATTCACCGCAAAGCCTCAGATTTCTCTCTCGTAGCAGCCAACAACTCCATTATTCCGACCTATGGTGAGAAGTTTTTACATCTAGATATTGGTCTTCGACGTATGTTTCCTTGGACGTTTGTGATAGCGGATGTCGGAAAGCCAATCCTGGGAGCTGATTTCTTGTTTCACAAGGGACTCACTGTGGTCATATCCCGATCGCCGAAAGAGATGTGGAGAAAACGACAATCATTACTCCCTTTGGTTTGTTCGAGTACCTCCGGATGAGCTTCGGCCACAAGAATGCGGCACAGACTTTCCAGAGGTTCGTGGACAACATGCTGCGGGACTTGCCTTTCGTTTTCGCCTATTTTGACGATTTCCTCATCGCATCCAAGACTCTTGAGAAACACGAACAGCGCTTGCGAGAAGTCTTTAAGCGACTCGACGAATTTAGTCTGACCCTCAACGTCACCAAATGCGTCTTCGGTCAGCAGGAAGTTGATTTCTTGGGATTCAGAGTAGACGCCAGTGGCATTTGTCCTCTACCTGCTAAAATACAGGCGATTCAAGAATTCCCTCGGCCTGAGAAAATCTGCCAACTACGGCGTTTTCTGGGAATGATAAATTTCTACAGGAAGTGTTTACCTCACGCAGCGCATACCCAGGCCCCTCTCAACCAACTTCTACATAACTCGAAGAAGCGAGTCGTATGGACTGACGAGACGGCGGAAGCTTTCGAGAAGTGTAAGTCTAGCCTAACGGAAGCGGTGAAACTTGCGCATCCTGCAGCTTCCGGTGAATTACCTCTCGTTTGTGATGCGTCCGACCGAGGTATTGGTGCAGCTCTCTAGCAGCGCAAAGATGGTGCATGGCAACCTTTGGGATTTTTCTCCAAAGCTCTATCCCAAACCCAGAGAAATTACGCTTCTTACGACCGCGAGCTTCTGGCAATCTACGAAGCAGTGAAGCATTTCCGACCTCTTATTCGTGACTATGATGAAGGACTCAATTTCATCATAGTCACAAACCACAAGCCTCTCACGCATGCTTTGGTCGGTCAGAGACAGCTTCACCACGTCGCATACGCCATCTAGGATTTATCAGCCGACGGACATTCGGTACCAGCCAGGAAGTGAAAACGTCGTCGCTGATACCCTCTCGCGCGTCGAAGAAGTCGATTTACCCAACGACTTGGAAGCTCTCGGAGAAGCGCAGAAAAGAAATCCAAGTGTTCAGGATCTTAAGAGGAACACATCTCTCCAGCTTAAAATACTATCAATACCAGGGACGGACACAAAACTACTTTGCGAGACTTCCAAACCTACAGACCGACCATATGTACCCCCAGAGTTCAGGCGCTCAACGTTCGGCAGGTTACGCAACTTAAGATACCCCGGCATTAAAGCCTCAAGAAAACTTATCGCCCAGCGGTATTTTTGGCCGGATATGAACACCGACGTCAGCAACTTGGCTAAGGCATGCATTCCTTGTCAAAGAACCAAGGTTCATCGTTATAGAACGACACCCCTTGGTACTTTCAAACCTGCGGAACGTTTCCACCACGTCCACATAGACATAGTGGGACCATTGTTACCGTCAGGCGGGATGAGATACCTTCTCACCATGGTTGACCGCACTACTCGCTGGCCAGAAGCCGTGCCCATCCCCGACATAATGCGTCGACCATTGCCCAGCACTTTTACTCAGTGTGGATTTCAATATTCGGAACTCCACAACGGTTAACCACTGACCAGGGCTGGTAGTTTGAGGCAGATTTGTTTCAACGTTTAACCGCGCTCATGGGAATCACCAAGCAGCGGACCACAGAATACATCCACAAAGCAACGGATGCGTCGAGAGATGGCATAGATTTCTCAAGGCTCCACCTATGGCTCATCTATCTACCACGAGATGGACCCAAGTACTTCCTACAGTGTTATTAGGCCTCAAATCTTCATTTCGAGAAGACATGGGAGCTAGCGTAGCAGAAGCTGTCTATGGACAGCCTTTGCGACTTTCTGGAGATTTTCTCGGAGCACAGGAAACCCCTGAGCCCTGCGTAGCACTACAAGCTCTGAAGGAGGATCTGGCACGCATAAAGCCTGCAGAATCACATGTGCCCATCAGGAAGACATTCCGCCACAAGGATCTGGACACCTGCACTCACATATTTCTACGTGAGGATGCTGTTCGCAAACCCCTAGTACCACATTACTCAGGACCTCACAAGGTGATCAAAAGAGATGACAAAATCTTTACCAACATCTTGGATAAGAGGGAGGTGAACGTATCCATCGACCGAGTCAAACCAACCTACCTCATTGACGAAGAACCCAATATGACTAGTTCGCCACACCAGATACCTCGAGAAACTCCGCAGTCGCCGGACCAGAAGAAGGAAGACCCACCTAGCACACCCAAACCTACATCAGAACAGATTACTAAACCGGACCAGCAAACAACAAAAGCTGCATATACAACGAGATCTGGTCGAGTGATCCACCCTCCTCGGAAAGTACATTTCAGTGACTCCGTCACTAACGGGGGAGTGATGTAGCGGCACAAGACACTGTAATGGGTTGGTTGCTAAGGAGCTTCGCTTAATAGCCCTACCTTGCAACCAGCTGTTTTAATTAACTTGTAGCGGCACAAGGTACTGTAATAGCTTGGTTGCTAAGTAGCTTCACTTAATAGCCCTACCTAGCAACCAGCTGTTTTAATTAACTTATTACAGTAGAGTGAAAAAACAATGAGTGTGATGTAGGCTTCTTGAGTGTGTTTCTCTACAAATATTAACAAACAATTAAGAGTGTTGTGACTAGCTGCGAAGTGCAGCGAACGCAATAATTCTCAAACAATTCGCGAGTGAACGTTTTAGACAATTAACTCAGCAGCGAGTGATTAACTCAGGCGATGCTTAAGTAAACCGTAACGCGATTATCTCCGCGACTCTCGCTGCTTAACGCAAGGACTTATATTTATGTATTCGTATATATTCTTCCACGAACTTGTAAATATGTCTGTACATATTTGTTTTGTTTCGTTTAATATAATTTCTTTGTGTTTTCTATTTCATTTTTATTTATGTTAAGAGCACGCATAAAAATTTCTTGTTGTTGGGACCTTCTGACAAATAGAACAATAATAATATTTCTCTAAAGAAAAAACCCAACAACTTGTTATTGAATTACAGGTGACAAATTCAGATCTCTACCACAATAATTTCAATCTCTGAAAACGAACCCTCCAGTGACACATGAGACGCACAGATATTAAAACTGCGCTTCTGAAAGCTTTGCATACATTAATGAAATCATTATAGTGAATATCCGATGTTTTTCACCTCGAACACATATATTTATAAGGCAATTTGTATTTTTGTCTGGAGCGACGTAAACACTTGGGCGGGTACTGGTTAGCGTGCCTTATCTGATCTATGATAAGCATTATAGTGTGATGTAGAGTGGTTGAAGAAGAAATCATCAATCTAAGTAGTCGGTCGTAATGGAAGTACAAACCCTATAGTTAGAAGATCAATAGTTATTGACAAAAAGCTTTTACTGAAATAGCATAAAACAAACTTAGCCTTGTTCTTTCTTCCGTCCTAGAGAAATGACAACCAAGGGTACTTCGAAGGATGGGATCTTCGACTCTATCCTCCTCACTTCGAAACTCCTCGGGGTGTTCCCCGTCGATCACGAACGACCGAAGCTTTCGCCCGCTTGGGGTACTTATTCTCTTGCACTGGTGTTCATAACGATGGTGGAAGTAGCATTCATAGTCTTCGACCCACCGGGCATGGGGAAGCAGTCTATAATACACAACCTCCTCTACAGATGCCAGATGTTGGCGTTTTGCGCTTGCGTTATTATATTCAATTTCTTCTTGTACCTTAAGAGAAGAAGGCTTGAAGAACTTCTTACAGCAGTCAAGAGCCTCCGAGGAATAGGAAGTCCTAACTTCAAAGTTATCTTGTCATGCTGCTTTATTCAGATCCTAGTAGTTTTCCTGACTGCGGTATTCGACTTCAAAGGAAACGAGTCTTTGAATAATATGCTCATCTTCTGCTTGTGCTATTATTACACTATGATCATAGTCATTACTGCGGGTTGTTTACCTTTTATTAGCATTCTGGAAGTCCTATATTGTGGTATGAAGTCAATAGCAACCCAAGTTCAGATTCTTCAGACTGTAAACAACTCGAAAAACTACATCAACGATCTGCTGAAAAGTATCATATTATACAACAAGATGAACAACACATTGGTCGCCCTAAACGATGTGTTCAACTTTCAACTTTTGTTCATTTCATTTGTCTCATTCATAAATGTTACAACGAACATGTTCTTCATAGTTGATTTCCTCGTTGCGGCAATTACTCGCAACCAAACTTCAGATCGGACGAAAATGATGCCAGTTTTTACAGGATGGATAGTAATATTCGCTTCCCTGATTTGCTTCCCAGTACACTCCTGTCAACGGGTAGTTCAGAAGGTTGGTCGAACACATTTTCCTTACAATTACACGTTTTTGTGTGATCTTCTTAGACGTTTTCGAAAAAAAAAATCCATCACGACCTTAGGCTCGGTTCCTTCTCGTCTTATTACTCACGGCCAAATGAGCAAAACCATTTATGCTTATTTATGTATTTATATAGGCTAGTTTAAACACATCCTTCAGGAATTCGCAGTAAGCCAATCACCTTGCTGAGAACGATATTGGACCATTTCTTGAATAACGTTCAATGCAGCTGGTGTAATTTAAACAAGAATCCTCTGCCATAATAATTTTACAGGCACAACCGTCTGTTTTTCAAGCAAAAAATGTATTTATTCATTATTTATTAAGTCGTTGTGGCTTGGCGATCCAACTTTAAATAATAAGATAATAATGATATTAAGATCGATTATTCTCAAGTAAAATATAAAAATAATCTCTTTTTTATTTCTACTTTTTTTGTATTTCCTAATAGTGTTTGCATTTAATCTTTTGACCTACAAATGAAATGCGTCATATTTCAGTCATGTCTAAAAAATACTATTAAAATGGCTCGACGCCTCGGAGACGTCAAGGCAACAATAATGAACAGTATGACGCAGGGCCGCCACATCTCAGAGCCGGGCCTGGGACCAGATCACGGGCCCCCCACTTCTCAGAGCCAGAATGAAAATTCTAGTACTTTGGGCATTTTAAAATTATTTTCATCTTGATTTTTGAGCAAAATGAGAATAAAAGCCGACAATCGGTGCTGCAAAGGTCACTTTCGGTACTTTTTTTCCAATTAGCGAGGATCGGTCCGGGCCCCCACGGTGCCCGAGACAACTGTACCCGGTTGTCCCCCCCCATGAGGTGGCCCTGTCATGTACATTAAAAAAATATAGATCCAATTCAAATAGATATAGGCTACGCCTGTCTATATTTCTAAACCCCATTCTTTTTACAAGTTAAGGCTGATTCACGCTAGACCGGGGCGAGACCGTGTTTTTTGCGTGTGATTGCTTCACCGTGTCCCGGCCCGGACGCGACACGGTCTAGCGTGAATCGGCCTTAATACATTTTTTTCCAATTAGCGAGGCCCGGCCCGGGCCCCCATGGCACCGGGTCCGGGCATGTGGCGGCCCTGCTCCAGATAAAAAATAATCCTTATCTTTCGTATTTTCATTGATATGCAAAGGTTTCAGGCCACGACGGATATTATCCAAAGGAAATTGTCCTTGAGCGGTAGATCAATAGCTTTCAGCGTACGAGATATATCAGATCTTAATCTAATGTTAGTAGACCTTTCACTAAGAGTACTTCTGCATCTTTAATCAAAACTAATTCGTCTGGCTTTGTTAGCCTTTTCAGTCCTGTAAATCAATCGTCTTGGCTCGGTTTTGTTAGAGAATGACCATGAAGACAAATGAAGTTAACAACGCGGTCAATACCATATTTCGGTCTTCCAAAGCTCTCTTTCTCTTTCCATTTGATGAATATTTCGGGGCATATGTTATTAACTATGTTAATCTGTTTTTCTCCGTTATGAATTGTTTAATTGTGACCATAGTAGCAATATACCTATTTTTTGAAAAACCATTTAAACCTGAGGAAGCTGCTTTAGCAATTAATGTAGACTATGTTGACGTAGCATTGAAGGACTTCATTCCTATATTATGTATTTATAATTCTATAACTTACTTGGAAGAGTTTAATGATAATATAGAAATATTTCAAGACGTAGAAAATATCCTTCAAAGCATCGGGCAAAAAACTGCCTTCCAAAACTTCAACAATTCTCTCTGGCTTGATGGTGTCTTTATATCTTTGGCAATTGGATTTAGAATATTAAAGAACACAGTATGTGGGAACACGACTTGGAAACTTCTGATTTTATTGGCATTTTATTGGGTAACTCTTACACAAATTGCAACTTTAGCTCATGCGTATTCTGGAATAATTGAAATAGCGAAGTGTCTCTTTACTTCTCATTGTCAAAAAATAAATTTCCCCCAAAGAAAGGAAAGAATTTCGATAGATACCATAGAAGTAATCGTCCAATCTTACAATAGGCTCTGTTCATCCTCTAATGCTCTAAGCAATGTCATGATGCCTCATATATTTCTCATCGTGGGGAATTGCTTCTTGCTATTCGTCTCGGAGGGCTACAAGGCATGCAAGATTGCCGTCGAAGATAGATTTGCTTGGATATGCTTTGTATTAATCAAGATCAACTGGGCTGCAGAATCGTTCAACATCATTATGAAAATCGTTAGAGCTTGCAGCAAGTGTTCTGATAAGGTGAGCTAAAAGATGTAATGATATGAACATAGTTCTCACCAGCTCTCAAAAATGGTCCAATTTTTATGAAATTTGGTACAAAACCCTACCATCTAATTTGAAAGGTCAAGTTCGTTAACCAGCAGAATCCGAACGCCGGAACACGGCTTTCCGAGCGAAATTCACACGAAGAAAATCGTAAGGCTTACATTTTCGAGCTCATATGCTTGCAGGTAGCCGTATAATAGGTTCCTTAACGAAGGAAAACGAATGAACCCATTTTTAAAGCAATATATGTAACCCTTTACGAGGAAATTGATACTACTACTTTTCCGAACTAATTTTCAGTTTGGGTAGTCAGAAATGATTGATTCATTTGAAACTTTTTCCAGACGTTTGACATTCATCAAATCCAAGATAGTAAATTTTTGTTTGCGTTTAGAATTAAGGAAATAATAAAATATTACGTGGTACTTACGTATTAGCGTCAAAGCAGGTTAAAGAGGCGGGTCTCGTTCAGAGATCTGGATCATGGATAACGCATTTCTATTGGTCAATCACTATCAGAGATATCATCTATTGTGTTTATAGTAGCCATCTTGTTCCCTTTGTCTTTTTAACGCAATTCATTTGTGTTTTATTTACCCACGCAATTGTTGTTGTTTTTTTTTGTTACGCGATTTCAGTGTCTGTGCGAGATAGCGACATCAGAATAGCTAGGATGAAAGTTACTTTTTCGAAGCGATGCCAAATTGTTTATCAGTCCATTATCCAGCGAAAAACCATCCTTGATCTATATTATCAACGAGTTGGATTGACTAGAGTTTAGATATAATCTTGAGCGAGCGTAGCGAGCGGAAACGCATAGCAATTATGCTATTAATATAAGTGCTACGCGTTTTCGCTAGCTAAAGATTATATCTTAACCTAAATCGTTGATAATCCCGTCGCCATATTGGCGAAATCTGATTTGACTCCTGGATCCAGATCTCTGACAGGGTGTAGATCCAGTTCTCTGAGACCCGGCTCTTTAACCTGCTTTGACGCTAATACGTAAGTACCTATTACGTTAACAGGCATGAAACGTTTTGGGGATTTTAGTAAATTTTCTACAATATCTCGAAAACGGGTTGAAAAGCGTGGTAAGTGGAAGGTTACCATTGGATAGCTTACTAAATTATCTACAAAAAATGTTCTAATGTAATTTTCGATGGGGCGATGTCAATCGGAGAAATAAGTACTTGAAACTTTTTTTAAATTGTTAGTTTTGTACTTTTGAACAGGTTTTTGTATCTTTTTACCTAACGTTTTGATTGATTGTTGTTGGTTTTTTTTTTTTTTCAATTGCATTTAACAGTAAAATGAGTATTTTACTAAAAAGGGTAAGAAAATGTGAAACAGTGTTATAGTGTTTCCAAGATCGAATGTTAAGAAGATGGGGGATGTCGCTTATGATACACTGTCAGTTTCTTGTTGTGGTCCCTTAAATCTACCTTCTCTTCGAGATTTTATTTTATACTAGCTGTTACCTGGCGTGCCATGCTACACCTACTTTCTGCATCTAGAAAATCAAAAAAATAAAAACTAGAAACCAAATAAGTAATATAAAAATCTAATAACGAAAATCTGTAACTTTTCGGATTCACAGTTTCGAGCCCGTGACCTCTGAAGAAATAGTCCTAGACCTTTTTGACCTAGGGTATGATACTCCCCACATCAAGACCAAGCAGCACGCCCATTTTGGTCAAAATCAGTCAAATGGTTTGGATTTGTATAATTTTTTCCCCCCGTTTTTAACGGCGCATCAACTATTTTGACTATTAGCGCCGGGATTTGTATAATGAACAGACATACAGAGAGACAGCTGGCAGACGTTTGTGACTTAGCCTATGACATTTCCCGTAACAAGACCAACCTGTAAGCCCGCTTTGGTCAAATGGTGTGGATTTGTATAAGGAACAAATGTACAGACAGACAGCTGGTAGACGTTTTCGACGTAGACTACGACACTTCCCAGTTCAAGATCTACCCATGTGCCAAGTTTGGTCAAAATCGGTCAAACGGTGTGGATTTGTATAAGAGACAAACGGACACGTGATTTTTATATATATAGATTTTTCACAAACGATCAAAACCCACCAATAAGTAACACAATACGAATGCCAATCCAAAACTGATTAACACATTTAAAACTCAATAAATTTTACTGTAATTTCAGGCAAAGGAGTTTAACATCCTTCTCTACCAACTCATGATTGATGATAAAACAAACGAGCTAGCAAACAATGTAAGTATTCATTTTATAAGTAGGTAACTAATTCATTTTTAAGGAAGAATACAAAGTTTAATAAACAGCACTTGCTTAGAATATTAAGAAATAGTATTATTTGTTTTGAGTAAAAAAAAAAAAAAAAAGAGATAAGATTAACTAAATTCTTTTTTACAGAGGTTGAGGGAGGGTTTATATATATATATATATATATATATATATATATATATATATATAAATAAATTTTTTTAATTTATTATTAATTTAATTTGTAGGGAAGTATAAAGAAATTAAAATTTTATTTTATTATTAAAAACGGGTTGTGTTGGGTTCTTATACAAAATTAGAGTTATATGTTTTAAAAAACAATACGTGGTTAGTGATATACATCTTACTACTACAGAATAATATAAAATTTTTACTATGAACATTAATTACCTTATATCCACAGGCGTAGCTCAAGGTCCAATTAATATTCTCTTGATATATCTTGAATTCAATAACTTCTTTTGCCACAAAACTTTAGGATACTCTCCTAGCAAAAATAGTAAGGATCTCTTTTTCTTCTCCTTAGAAAAACAACTGACGATCTGCCCTGCCTTCTTGATTTTAGATTGAGGACATTTTTGTTCAGTTAACATTTTATATTACTAAGAAGTAGTAAGATATTTCTTGGTTCATTACTTAAATTTAATCTATTTATATTGAATACTAGCTGTTACCCGCGGCGCGCCATGCTACACCTACTTTCTGCATATAGAAAAGCCTAAATAAATTAGAAACCAAATAAGTATTATTAAAATCAAATAACACGAATCTGTAACTGTTTCGAACCCGTGACCTCCCAACTGGGAGTCCTAGACGACTTTGACCTAACCTATAACACCCCCCCCCCATATCAAGACATACATGTATGCCAAGTTTGGTAAAAATCCGTCTAACAGTGTGGATTTTTATTTAAAAAAAAAAAAAGCACATACAGACAGCAGCTGGTAGACGTTTTTGACCTGGCCTATGACACTCCCCTGAACAAGACCAACCTGTGAGCCCAGTTTGATCAAAATCTGTCAAACGGTGTGGGTTTGTATAAAGAACAAACATACAGACAGACAGATGGTAGCCGTTTTGACCTAGCCTATGGCAATTGCTGTATCAAGACCTACCATTATTCCACGTTTGGTCAAAATCGGACGAACGGTGTGGATTTGTATAAGGGACAAACATACAGACAGACAGCTGGTAGACGTTTTTGACTTGGCCTACGACACTCCTCAGATTAAGATCCACATGTGTACCGAGTTTAGTCAAAATCGGACTAACGGTGTGGATTTGTATAAGGGACAAACATACATACAGACAGCTGGTAGATTTTTTTGACCTAGCCTAGGAGATTTCTCGTATCAAGACCTACTATTATTCCAAGTTTGGTCAAAATCGGTCAAACGGTGTGGATTTGTGTAAGGAATAAACAAACAGACAGACACGTGATTTATATATATATATATATATATATATATATATATATATATATATATATATATATATATATATATATATATACATATATATAGTTATAAAAATAAAAAATTTTAATTTATCAAATTATCAAACTATAATTAAAAAAAAAAAAAAAAAATCAGTCCCGTAACAGGCCACGAGAGCCCAGAGGGGCAGATACTGTAGAGGTATCACTCATGAGCAAACTCTCAGCCTACACATGAGCAAACTCTTCTCTCTCTGAAAAAACAACTGACTGTCTCCGGCATGGAGATGCCTTCTTGATTTTAGGAGGAAGGAAATTTTTGTTATGTTATCATTTCATATTACTACGGAGTAGTAAGATATTTTTTTATCATAGTTGGAATATCACTACAATATATATATATATATATATATATATATATATATATATATATATATATATGAGAAAAACTTGATTTATATAGATATTTAGAATTTAGAAAAAATTTAGATATTTTTAGGTCGGGTTATCTACACGTTACCACCCTTTTCTAGCCAGGATAAGTTGATGCCTTTTCTTTTTCCCCATAAAATGCCACTACCCCTAGTAGTAATCAGACCCAAACTGTTAGTATCGAGTGCTCATGCCTTTGCATTTGTAACCATCAGGTTGCCCCCCCCCAAAATAACTTTTATCTATAAAATTAATTGTAAAGGTTTTAATAAGATTTATGGCAAAAGTATGCTTTAAACTGTTGAATAAATGTTGAAGGTTAAAAATATTTAAAAAAAAACAAAAAACAAAATCAGCCCTTTAACGGACAGTATTATGCTCTGTCTTCCTTATGTTTCTCTTTGCAGGCTGCTTAAACCTAGAAACAGCCTGGGACACCGATGAAACTAATACAAAAAATCTTTAGTGCACACCAGAGTTTTAAACTCTGGTCAAGTGCTCTGCAACTTGAGCCACCTCTCCCCCTTAGTTTTTTAATAAATATATAAATGTCATAAAAAAGCATTTGTAAAACTTTTACTTATTGGTCCAGCACCTTTACTTAGCACAGCAATGCTTAGATGAAATAGAAGTTATAAGTATAAAAAATTAAAAATTATAACAGACATTCATAATATTACCACCTTGAAATGACTTAAAAATTTGCCTGTTACATTTATTTCCACAATAACGCCAAAAACACTTAATTTTAGACCAAAATGATTGATTTTTGACACCCTCCCTTTCAAAAAACCTCATCAGTTTTTTTAAGCACCTACAGTTTGCTACACATCTCAGTCCAGTGAAGATTGGGGGAAGAAGAGTGGTTGGTATTAGAAACCAGCTGCGGTGCAAGGATGTAACACCCATGTCTTAATACATGTGATCGAAAGATTCATACAGAGATGATTTTCTGACAATAAAAATTCTTTCACTAAAAGCTACTCAATTAAATGTTTTATAAAAAGAGATATATAAAAACGTATTTGTGAAGTTTGAAAATAATAGTTAGGATAATAACTTTTTTCAAATGGGTGGAATTAATAAAAATAAAAGTTTTAAACAAAGCTTACACACACAACCTCGTCTATATACGTGTACATGTAAGTTTTAACTTGGGAGGGCATTTTCGTTTGCTAGTAGGCAGGCGTGTGCCTAAAAGGTCTTCAAATGTGAAGACATTTTCTAACAAAGCCAATGGCCATAGCCACGTAGAATGCACCGGTTCCCGTTGGTCACCGAAGTTAACCAACATCAGACGTGGCCATTACCTCAGTTGGTGGTGTTGGCATTATAAAAGGGTGGCAACCTTGAGATAGCCCGGCATTAATAGCCCAATCATTGACACACCGTTAAAAAAATAAAAAAGTCTAACAAATTCTTTCATAAGTACAACCTCAAAAACTACATTTCTTTGGAATGTACAAAAAAATTGAAACCCATGCCACCAGTAGGAAAACAATTATAAGCCTACGGTAACAGAAGCTGAGTCAAAAATATACACAGAAATATATAGTTCTTCTCTTTTTTAAATAAGGTTTTACATTTTTGAAATAGGAATTGTTAAAATAAGATTTTGATTGGCTTATTTCTGGTGGTATGATTTTTAATTTTCTCTTGCATTACCTTTGGAACTGAGAATGGGAAGTTACCTTAAAAATGTTCTACATTAAATAATGGTAACCACATAAAATAGCTTATTATTAAAATAGGATATAGTTTGAAATTCATTGAATCTGCTAAATTCTCAGAGTTTGTATTCGTTCCAAAGAAGAAACTGCGATTGCACATCTCTATGAAGCGAGAAGTGGTTTTCAGCGCATGTGGCTTCTTCACACTCGACTACACTCTCATACATTCTGTGAGTACTCTGTCTGCATCAACCTCGAAAATTTGTTCCGAGCAAGTATTGATGTCAAATTTATATTTCAGATGATAGCTGCAGCAACAACGTATTTGGTGATTTTAATCCAATTTCAAGATCCTCCTCCTCCTCCTCCATCACAGTAGAAGTACTGAAAGTCACAATATTATTGACTCATATTGTAAAATCGAATAGGCCACTCAGAATATATTCCCTGAGATCCCACTGTTATTATGTATAATACTGAATTTGTCTAATTCTATTAAAAATACTGTTATGTTTAATGTATAAATATTTGTCTTGGTTTCTTACTGCACCTACTTAATCTATTCAAGAGGAAAATACCTTTTCCTTGGCAAATTCTTGTTTTGGTATACATTCGATCACATCAAACAAGTGGTTTGATAATTAAAGAGCACTTGCAGTACGAGTTAGGCTCTAACAAGCTTAAGATAGTGAAAAATGATTTTCAGCCTTGAAAGGCGTCCTCTAGCACAGATAGTGTGGGTAGTACTATGATTCGATCAGCTCATTTCCCCCTTTGCAGGTCCCCATTAATAAATTAATTAAAGGCTGGTTTGCCTATGGGCGGTAAGGGACCCTAAATCTGCCGACACTAGAAGATGAAATGATGAGCCAGAGTTTTGTGCTCAGGTCCTCCAGCATACTATTTGAGTGCTCTACCATTGAGCTATCCTCACCTTCTTACTATGAAGGAGATCGAAATTTGGTGTAGAAATACAACAGTTATATAACAAAATTCCTGTGGTTTTTTTTTGGGGGGGCGGGGTCCCCCTACACCAAGTTTTGTGGAGAAAGAACAAAAAGTATGGCCGGTATCATGTTAACAGACAAACACATATATTCAATTTTAAAAGGGATGCTTTTGATATCTAGAAGGTATGATCGATGAAGATTTGAAAACATTTTTAAAAAATTCTTTCATCAGTGCAACTTCAATAGCTACATTACTCCGGAAAGTACGAACATCATGATAATATAAGGACCATTTTTCATGGAAATACTTCTGGTATAAATATTTTTACAGGAACATATTAATAAAAGAAACAAATAAACTTTAGTAGGTCTATTTTTATTGTAAACAGTAATTAGTTATGATAAAACCAATTTTTATATACTCATATTAAAATTAACAATAAATAAATAATTAAAAGTATACAGTTACTACCTTCATGAAAACAAATTATGAAATTAATGGGGTTAGTCAACGGTGCACCAGTTCAAGTAGTCAATTTTGTTTCTTCTTTAATTATATTTTCAAATTATCAAAACTTTTTTTTTTTTAGTTTCAATATAGAGTTTTCATTAAAACAGTAGGTGTATACTGATATTCGATCACATATGCTAAAAACATGCATAAAATCTTTGGTTAAATATTTAGTACTTTAGTTTAAAAAAAATTAAATTAGTATTATAATAAAATAAAGTAATTGTGAGTTATTAACAAATAAGTAGAAAAAATTGACAAATCACAATGTCTGGTTGTTCTAATTTAATCTTAATGCACTTAGGGGTTGATATGAGCCACACATAAATGAAACTAATAGTTATAAGAACAAGATTTACAGACAAAAATTGGTTTACCGAATCTCTAGGGTTTTTGAAAAAAATGGTTATATTTGGGCCAGCGCACACAGTGTGACTGTTTTGCAACTCCTGTTTCAGTAGAGTGTTTATTTAGTGTTGTATATGTTTGTTTTTAAGGCCATGGCTTGGCCATGTGCACTTACTATGTCAGACGAAAAAGACGTTGGGGTCATTTTGTCTCAAATCAACACACTTTTAAGACATTTTTTTCCTAAACATCTTTGATTATGATGAAATTTGGTACATGGGTTACCTTCTTAAGACTAAGAAAAACACAAAATTTCAGCTTAATGTCTCAAACGGTGTCCAAAAAGTAGTTTTCAAGAAGTGGTCAAAATCTTGTTGCGACAAAATATATAAATGGTCATAGCTCCACTCCTGTTAAGGTAGAAACACGATGAAGGAATTTTTAGCTCTTTACATGCCCTTTAAAATTACATGTAACACATAGGCTGTACTTATGAAATACTTATGTACCATTCACTTATATATTACATACTGTGAATGTAACAACTCCAACAGGGAGAATTTACGTCCTGGAGATGAAATGTTATCCCATTACCTCCAATATATTTGTTTAAAATTGTCAACCACTTTCATAGTTTAACATTTATAAATATGAAAATTGTTGATAATATTCATGTTTTATTTAAGCTCTGCCAGTCACCTAAAATATTTTGAGTACAATATTATTTATTTTTAGACAAATATTCTAAATTGAACTAATTACAACAAATTATGAAAGGATGCTATTTTTAAAAATAATCTTTGTAATTAAGATAATAAAATTAAAATGTGTTTAAAATATAAGCAATGGTACACATTGAATGTAATTACAATTACGTATTAAAAAGATTTTATACATAAAAATACGTAAAATTAGTCTAAAGCCGCCTTTGGTTTTAAATTATTTTTAAGATTAACACTATACGGCTGTTAAAACACTGGCTAAACACATCTTGGTCTCATACAACCCAGCTGCAACCGTGAGCCAACGGTGACAGATTTGACAATAACAAAAAATAAATAAAGGCGCTAATGGCCAAGTTGTAGATGCGCCGTAAAAAATAAATAAATAAAAAATAAAGGAGTTTATTTAAAATTAACTTCTTTATTTGAAGATAAGAAAAAAAAAAGTAATTTTTTTAAATTTTGTAAGAATTTAACTCAATCATATTCATGAACTCAGACCACACAAATCGCTTTAAAGCCTCCCTGGACTTCTATTAAAGCCAATTTTAATCTTCAATAAAAAATATAATATTCCCATTTTTACAAAACTAAGATAAAAAAAAAAAAAAAAAAAAAAAAAAAAAAAAAAAAAAAAAAAAAAAAAAAAGAGGGGAATTATTACACATTTTGAATGGTCATTCCATCAGTTTTGTTTGTTGAAAAGCCCAAACCATTAAAATAGAACCTTTGATGATAAGAGGGTGCTTAATTGATTAGAAATATTATTTTTTTTGAATAACTACATTATTTTTTAACAGTTATACAAAATAAAAGTAAAAAAATATATTGATTAATTTCATACTGAACTATGAATGTATCCATCTTAAAAAGATACTTAGCTAGCTAAAAGGCTATAAAGGAACATTATTATTTAAAGAACTTCTGGAAACTCTAAATTTGTTTCCTTAACAAATATAAGATTTGATTTCTTGAGACTAATTAATAAGCTCAGTCTAAGTACGAATTTAATTATATATTTTATAGAACCCCAGTAAGGCAATTGTATTGTTTATAGTAAAAAATATGTTTTGCACTATGATTTATTTTAAGCTGCTTCACTGGGCTTCATGATTTTTTTAGTTTGGGTACGGTTTTTCTACCCATCGATTTATGGTTGGTTTGTGAGTCATATTTTGCTGGACACCCATCCAGCTTCTTCTGGATTTTAAACACTCGCTAGGTATTAATGACTCATGAGATAATGACATTTCCCTACTGGCGAACAAGCAGATGTTTTGTTTTTCATTTTTTTCATCCCTACAAAACTCCCATAGTAAGGTCGTTAATTGTTATTGCATCTTCTATACTCTCATAGTATACTCCGTTTATTACGAATGTCATTTTATTTTATACAACTAGACTTTCTAGATCAATATTTGTTTTTGTTAAAAATAAAACAATCCAAAAAATTAGTTTTTTATTTAGAATTTAGAAAATAAAAATACACTTCCAGTAAATTGTTCACGTTCTGTTTTGCCTTTAAGCTCATGAGGAGGGAATCTGCACAGTTGCAGAACTCACACGACAGTTTAACTAAAAGCTTACTTTTATGGTCTCTAAGCTACTTACACTGCAGTCAGCGAACTTTTTTTTTTGTTTTGTTTTTTGACGTGATTCAAGGATAGGAAGTTTATTAAAGAATTAGGGGGCATTTAGTTTTGAATGGAATTTTTGATAAAGCATTTTGGCAAAGGATTGGTTAAGTGGGATGTTCAAAACATTATGGAGAGTTAAATTGGAAATGTAAAATGGAGTATTGGCTATTTTTTGAAGAGGTTTTGAATGTAAGGATTGCATAATACTTCTTTTTTTTTGCGGTAAAAAAGAGCTTTAATATGAAGCTTTTTGGATTGCAAAAACTGACAGTCAGAAAATGTTTGAGAAGCTTCCAGCAAAACATAACACTCAAATCAACTAGGACACCACTGAGGAGTGAAGGCAACCCCCCTCCAAAAATATAGGAATTAAATTGATTATTTAAACTTCTTCTTAAAATTAGGGCATCCAAAACTCCAGGATCCCTGAAGTGTTGACAACAAATATACAGGGCACTTTTATCAAGAGAAAAAAAAAACCCTGCAACTAATGAATAAAAACTGGAGTGATTCCAAATAGGCTTCTTCATTTTTACTGAGACTAAAACTAAATTAATTAACTAAATGAATTCAATACCCGGACGGATTGCTTATTCATGTTGGACATCTTAAAATAATATTGCACGACGCTTTAATAACATATCACATTATAAAGGCAACAATGGATGAAGAGAAAAACTGAGAAGAAGAAATAGTAAATTTACAAAATATTGACTTCTAGCAATGTGTCTAAAGGATAATTTAGTAATTATTTTTTTAAATAGCATTAGGCAAGTAGCATTACAATCCTATGGCCTGTTCAGATGAAAGGAAAAGTTCAATTTCGCTTGTGCGAATATTTGGAGAAATATTCCCAACGGTTCCACCATTTGCAAACTACCATTTCAAGGAACAACATGATACGTTAAACATCATAAAAACTGATAATGTCTCGCCTAAGACTAGGTAAGACTAGGTCTAACTGAAGTGGCTATACCAGCAACTTTAAAACAGCTAGTCTTTTGACACCATATCTTACAACAGTTTAAACTCTTCATTAAAATAAAATCCCGAGATTTTATTAAATTATAACAATTAAATGCCCATTTGGTAAACAAAAACAATTATAAAAATTAAACTATTAACCCCTGTCATCAAATATTAATAGTCAGACTTAGACTTAGCATAAAGAGGCATATTTTTGCCACTCTAGAATCTGGATTCTGCAACTTTATCCAGCCTGGGTAAGAGTCTTAATGATTTCTCTGTATCTTGTCACCATCGGACTATAAATCTGAAATTAAAAATTACATATTTATAGGCAAGACAATAAATATATTTATTTATATTTCTGCACAGTGTTTGCATATTATGTACCTATCGCAATGTACCTAAAATAACATAAGTCAACATTGATCTAAAAAAAAACTCTTGCAGTTGTATGATCCTTATGGGGTCGCTGATCACGATGAGCGGGTTGGTTAACCTTCATCACATCAGATTCAAGGTCATTTGAAGGTCAAATAGAGAAAAAAACTAGGAAAAATCTGAAAAAATTCATGCATATGTTTTTGAGGTCCATGAGTACAAATCCGCAGTTTGTTTAAACATACACCTTTTCCTAGAGGTCATGTGAAGGTTATTTGAAGATCAAATAGAGTAAAAACATAAAAAAATCTGAACAAAATTGATGCATTTGTTTTTGAGATCCCTGAGTTTGAACCCGCAGTTTGTTTGACTCGCATTTCCTCCCAGAAAATGAATTTTTGAATGCATTTTTTTCTACGTTTTTTCTCTATTTGACCCTCAAATGACCTCTAGGAGAAGGCATAAGGTTAAACAAACAATGGATTCGGACTAATGGACCTCAAAAACATATAGCCATGAAGTTTTTCAGGTTTTTCCTATGTTTTTTTTCTCTATTTGACCTTCAAATGATCTTGAATCTGATGTTATGAAGGTTAACCAACCCGCTCATTGTATTCAGCGACCCCATAAACCCCATAAGGACCACCCACTCCAAGTGTGCGTTTGTAGAAGACACTTGTGGATTTTTCCTTCTAATGCACTCATCGCTACAGGATTCCTCTGTAACTATCAAAGTTTAAAACTTTTAACAAGAATAACCAAAATTATACCTTTTCAGCGTCAGGATAAGGTGATGCCACCAGTTTGATTGGCCTTTTTTGCCTTTTATCAGAATTTCCCATTGCTTCTTGTGCTCTAAATGCTGCCCCAAAAACACCAGAATTGCAATCATCCTGGAAATGAAGAATCCTATATTATAATGCAGTCAGAAATTTTAAAATTTAAAAGGTTCAGGTTTTCAATCTTATTAGTTTCACCATTTTGGAATGCTGGAAGCAAAGTACATATCCACAAGGGTCAAATATAAAGTCATTATAGCTAATTTTTTTTTCTTAATTCTTAACAAATGATCCCCAACGGTGAAAATGACACAAAAATAATTATAGAAAATTATTGGACTTAAGGAAGCCTAAATATTTTAGGAAAGGGGCAGAGGACTCCATAACCTGATTTAATAATCTTAAGCAACGATGACTTAAAATATTATTTATACACTAATATTAAGTATTATTTTTTGTACCCTTAATCCAACTTAAGCACTTCTATTGAAGCATATAAACAGCATATTTAAGGAATGTGATTTCACAAAAAAAAATATCTTAGTATAACTCCAAACAAACAGGACACAATAAATGAAATAAAATGTTTATAGTATGCTCCTAAAAATATATGTGTATATATATATATATATATATATATATATATATATATTATATATATATATATATATATATTATATATATATATATATATATATTATATATATATATATATATATATATATATATATATATATATATATGGGGGCGAGGTTAGCTCAGTGGTAGAGAACTGGACTTATATGCTGGAGGACCTGAGTTCAAATCCCTAGCAAGCAATAAAGATTATCTTCTGGTGACTTCGTTCATGGGTTCAATTCGGCCTCCTTGACCATCCCTAGGCCAACCCAGCCTTTAATTAATATATTAATGGGTACCTTGGTGCTAATGACCCTAGCAGTCGAAGCAGCATAGGGGAAAATCAGGCGGCCGGAGACTAGTACTAACGACACTATCCCCTAGTGTGCCTTATGGTCATGAATCAGATACCTCTATAGTATCTCCCCTCAGGGCCCTCATGGCTTGTTACAGGACAGATATATAAAGACAGATGGATAGATATAGGTTTGAGACATCTACCGATTAACATCCATAAAAAATAAATAAATAAATGAAAACCAATGAGAATATTTACCATAGTGTAAACTGGAGCATTGAAGACATCTGACAAAACTTGTAAAATAGCTACATTAGTGGAAGCTCCACCTGTTGCAATAATTTTTGTACATTCACCTATAAACAAAAATTAAATTATTTCTTTATGTGCTGATTCAATTATAACCTTTTAGGAGTAATATGAACTATAAATATTTTAATTCCTTAACTCAATAAGTTAATGAAAGCTACTTATCACTTGTGTGCACTTAGCCATCAATATATTATATAGATCAAGGCAAATAATTAAAAATAAACGCTTTATACTTACTAGGAGCCAAACTCAAGTCTTCAAGAAGTGCTCTCTTTGCGAGGAACTGACCCTCAAGCAGGGCTCTAACTTCCACTTCAGGTGAAGCAAATTTTTCGAGTGAGTTGTCAGCCTTGTCATACCTGAACTCTCCAACCAGAGGAACGGTTATTTCTTCATGGTCATAGTAAAGGCCTGAAAGAATGTCTTTATAATTTCGAAAGAGGGTAAACAAATATAGAAGAAGACAAACTAATTTTCAACAGAGCTACATAATTATTTCAGACACATTTATTTATTAAATGTTAACGTCCATTTATTATTAACTACGAATTCAGATATATTGTTGCATAGATATATATACTGCTACTATTTAGAAACATAGGCAAATATCCAAAATGGCAGAAGAAAAATAATTAGAGTGTGTTATAATTATAAGCAAATTGGCCATTGGGTCTAAAAAACAATTTCATTAATATCCAATGTCTAGGGACAACCCCTAAAATAAAAATAATTTTTTTTTTTCAATTGTAATCTATATATTTTTGGACGGATTAGCTCACCAGGCTTAGAATTGGACCCAAATTATACCGATTTAGACTCGGGTGTGTTGAAAATTATTATCCTGGGCTTAATAATGATTTGAAAATTAATTGATGGTGTATATTATCCTTTTTATTATACTGCGGTTTAATACATTTAAGAAAATATTGCAGATAGCTGCACACATAAAAGTCATTACCAAGATAGCCAAAGTTGCCCCTGGGTGTTGACTTGAGCAATCTATTCAGCTCATCCCAAGATCCAGAAGCATAACTATCTCGGATCCTTTCTCGTGTGAGGGATCCATTTTTGAAACTGTAAATGTTAAAATAATTATTTAGTAAAAGAATGAACTGGGAAATTAACACCCAACAACTTCACAAATGATTCATACATAAAAATATTCACTCGCTGCACAATATTAAATAATTCTAGGATATATGGAACAGATTTGTTTTAATACCCCCCTTTACTGTCTCCAATGATAGAAATAAGGTCTTCTATAGAGAAACAACTTACATTCAGCGAAAATCACTATTGAGGATGAGGGATACCTTTCGGTTGTACATTTTAACACATTTGAGACTGATAGTCAATTTTGTTACAAGGCCACTTCTTCACTCCGCGACTGAAAGCCACCACAGTGACAGCTATTTGGGATATCTAACAGTATGTTTTATTAGCTCTAGTCACCCTTATATCGCAAGAGTTCATAAAAATTCAATTTGTGCCTACTGAAAGAAGGTTTACATAGTTCGGGTCACTCTGAAGGGCTTAATTTGTGTTTTACCAGTGGATGTGTTCATAGAGATCATGTTCTGTAGATATTATACCTACTCCGAGTTATTTGACTTGATATTATTTTTTTTTTTTAAGTTTTTAAGTCTGTCATTGTCTGGTTCAAAGCCCAACATGAGAAAATGGCGATGGAAAACTTTTTACAGAAAGGAATAATGAAAGCATAATAGGATAAATGAGAAGAGATGGCCGATGGAGGCTCAGCTATTTTAATGATGGCTTGTGGAACCAGTAGGGTGAAACAAGCTCCGTCCACGAGCATCTAAAGTCGTGCCGGTTGCTGTCTTGTAATGGTTAAAAGAGGCACTCATAAAAATGAAATAAAAAATAGAAACTGTGATCTCCATTTCTTCAAAACCTATATATCCTAAATATTTTAATGTAAAGAAACTTACCAAATAAGAGCCATATATTCATGTTTTGGCGTAGGACTGACTAAGAGATGACCGCCACTAAGAGGCACTGAGCTTTGCGTCCACCTCATCAGTGTATCGCTCGTCCCAAGGGATACAGCTAAGTCTTCCTCATCGAGTTCAAGCCCTGTAATCAAATACATATGAGTTTTATACATAAACAATACAAAACATTTATATTTTAGTGTAGGAAAAGATATTTTCACTTTCATGCAGAATGCATGTAGCACATAAAATAATAATTGTAGACATATTTTGGGAGCTTTAAAGGACTGTGTTGTTACATTAATTTCAATATATTTATAATTCCATTTAAATTGAAAGATTATAATGACATTTGAACAGGCTATAAAAAACAGTATGAAAAGCAGCTGCCAGTAATAGCAACGGAACCAGTAATTAACAGTATCCAGAAAGACAAACGGTATTAAAAGTAAAACAGATTTTTATGTTCCAATAAATTTTGTCATAATTATAAATCGCTAATTTTTATTTATTTGTCACAGTGTAAAACCTGCTTGGTTATTAGTGCTGGCTATCCACAATTAAAAATGATATTATTTTTTTCCCAAGTCGACAAAACGAATTACAAATTATTAACCCGATTGATTAAACCCTGGTATGACAGAAACGAGAGAAATTTCAGTGAAGAATTTTGGCAGCAGTGAGCATCTAGAATCTAGATGCGCACTGCTGCAAACATACTATACAGAAATTTCCCTCATGTGTGTCAGACACTTTATACACATCAGGAGTTAATCTTGAACTTGATGTTTAAGACAATGATGGATAACCCTTCCTCAAAATGGCGTATCCAAATTTCATTCTACCCATTGAAGAAATTATTCAAACAAATTTTAGAGAAACTGAAGTATTTATATGTATAACAAAGAACAGAGAAAATACTATCTTAGAGCCAATAGAAACACAAGGACATTCTTATATTAGAGTAAGAGAATTGATACGACTTATTTCTAGGCTCACCTACGATTGAGGAGGGGTTATCTCCTGTAAAAGCTACAATAGAACAGTCTTCATTAAAACCAAACCTTTCAACGTAATAATTCGATATTTTGCCAAGAATAGTGTTCGACGGAACAGGTTCACCAAGCTTTTCACTCAAATCTGGAGCACATGCCTACAAAAAAAAGAAGTCAGATAAAAAATTAGCAATCTAAAGGCTTTTTATAAATTTACTATTAGTAAAAGGGGCAGATTAACAATTTTGGTCCGCAGTAAACCAAAAGATTCGTCAATTAATCTGGCTATCGAACTCAATCAATAATTAGGTACGGGAATAATAAAGTCAAGTTTGTGGCAAAAAACAATGTGTTTACAGGCACATACATAAATATTCCCTTAAGTACTGATACCGTCTAATACACATTTTTCCAAAACGATTATTACTCTTTCCGCTTCAAACTTTCATGCTGGAGTGAATTAAATGATCAGTATAAATTACAGTAGTTTCAGCGTTGGAGCCACCAAAACACTGATAGTGCCTGTATTGGGTAATAACAGTGGCTTGAAAGTGGTTCAATTTTATTCCCAGGGGATAGTTTAAAATATAATTACAATAAATAGATTTTCATAACACTAAAGAACAATGTACTGAAAGTTGTTTTCTAGTTGCTGAGAATATTTTCTGATCAAACACAAATGAAATAAATAGTACAAACTGCATGTGACAAAATCTCCAAAAAATAAAGCAAGAAAATTATAAATAAAATAATTACTAAGTGAATATTTACCTCAAGGCACTTATTCGACCATGTTTTCTCAGAGATAACCAAAAGATTCATTCCTGATGCATCAGACAAATCAATGGGAGCATAACGCCCCAGGAACAGAGAACATGCAAAGCTGCTAACGAGCGAGATTCTCTGTAATATATTTTAATGATTAATTATTATAAAATGATTGCACCTCGTTGGGTCGCCAATAACTGTTAAGATTAATTATTTTAATAAAAAGAATGAAAAAATTGAAATTACATTTATTATATGAATTTAACTTAATCTCAGGGACAAAGTTCCGAGTGAATGAACGATATAATATTGATTCTTAGACAATTCCGAAATACAAAACAATATTAAAATACATACAAATAATAATAAAAGAATCAATAACTACAAAAAAAACAATTTTTACCTCTAAATCAATCCGCTTCCAACAAAACCTCAATACACTCCGTATTCGACCACTGCTGAGAATCAACTGACCTCTTCTCCCTATGGCTGCTGAGAATCAACTGACCTCTTCTCCCTATGGCTGCTGAGAATCAACTGACCTCTTCTCCCTATGGCTGCTGAGAATCAACTGACTTCTTCTCTCTATCGCTGCTAAGAATCAACTGACTTCTTCTCTCTATCGCTGCTAAGAATCAACTGACGATCCTCAATCCAAGGCTGCTGGGGATCAACTGACGCCATTCGAGCGGGAAACTTTGGCTTCTTTTTTTTCTAACTTCCGCAGTTTGTTGGATCATATATGAAGATAATAATTATGTTTTTTGTAATACCAAATAATTAATTTATTGTTATCTGAATGTAAATTTAATATGGATATATTGTATACCAGTATTGTCCAAAAATATTATTAATTTTGATCGTATATAATACGATGTTATTTGTATATAGGGTTTGTGATTTGCGCGGGCTTTTCAAAATATCGATGTTTATTTGAATTTAAAAATATTTTCGTGAATGTAATATATCATTACAATATATTTTACATTTTTGTTAGCATTGATAAGTTATAAGAAGTAAAGAGAACAAATGATAGTCGGAGAGCTGGTAACACACTTTTTATGAAGTGTTTATGCACCTTGAAATTTGGAACACCAGGTACTGTACATAGGGGAAAGGTGCAAAAACATATTGCCCAAAAATAGTGTTTTATTCAGAAGCCAACTATCATTAATGAAAAAAAAAATGCAAATTAAGGCAATTTTACAATGAATAATAAATAAGGCAGACACTATTAAGGAGGTTAAAATGTAAATTAAAAAAAAAAAATACCTAGTTTCAGCGCGGTTCCTCCCTCCCCCATAGGGAGGAACCCCGCTTATAAGGTTGATCTCATGACGCAATCCAGAAGTGCCGACTAGAAAATTTTGCGTTTCAGAACCCCTTGAAACCGAAAATGATGGTGGTTCAAATTTGTGTATGTATATATATATATATATATATATATATATATATATATATATATATTATAATGATTAATTATTATAAAAATGATTGTGCCACGTTGGGTCGCCAATAACTGATAAGATTAATTATTTTAATAAAAAGAATGAAACAATTGTAATTACTTTTATTATATGAATTTAAATTAATCTCAGGGATAAAAGTTCCGAGTGAATAAAGAATATAATATTGATTCTTAGACAATTCCGAAATACAAAACAATATTAAAATACACACAAACAATAATAAAATAATCGACAACTACAAAAAAAACAATTTTTACCTCTAAATCAATCCGCTTCCAACAAAACCTCAATACACTCCGTATTCCTTGGAGGAGAGCTCTGCATTCGACCAACGCTGAGAAGCAACAGACTACTATAATTTACTGAGGACAGACCCCAGCTCCACATTCCATGAATGTTGGGAATCGACTCCTTCTTCTCCCTATGACTGCTGAGACTAGAGTGACGCTTCGTTCGAGCGCAGGAAAGTTTGGCGTCCTTTATTTTTTCTAACTTCCGCAGTTTGTTGGATTATATATAAAGATAATAATTATGTTTTTTGCAATACCAAATAATTAATTTATTGTTATCTGAATGTAAATTTAATATGGATATATTGTATACCAGTATTGTCCAAAAATATTATTAATTTTGATCGTATATAATACGATGTTATTTGTATATATGGTTTGTGATATGCGCGGGCTTTTCAAAATATCGATGGTTATTTGAATTTAAAAATATTTTCTTGAATGTAATATATCATTACATTTGCACTCCTGTCTAAAAAAAAAAAATGTTTTTAATCCGGTATAAAAGATAAATTTAAAATTGAATTTTTTAATTTGGAGTTTCGGGATACAGAACTATTAATTAGATTGGTAAGCCTGTTTTTTATTAAAATTTTCAATAACTTATTTCGTTACATAATTTTTATTCATTATCATTTCTCAATTTAAATTATCATTTTTCATTGTTCATTTTTAAACATTATCATTATCAAAACTATCTTATCCTAAACTAATATGATTATTAAATTTATGATAAATTTTTAAATATTATTATTATCAATTAAATCTTATATTAATATAAATCTTATTTTCTTAAAAAAAAAATGCTAAACTAATAAATTTTATAAAAACACACTAAACTAATAGATATTAATTTTAAATTTTTTCATGAATTTATTCCTGGTCGTTAATATTTTCTTTGCAGCAGTCCAATTTCTTTCTATAAAAGTGTTTTATTCTTTTCCTTGGAGGCCGATTTAGCTTTGAAATTTTTTCTATTTCAAGTTGTCTTTTATATTTATAAAGAATTTTTATTTTATTTCCAAATTTGACATTCAAAATCTTTAAATTATTAATAGCTCTATTCAGTTTCTTCATTGGTATATTTCCACTTCTTTTATTATAACTCTTTTCATTTATTTTGAATTTATAGTTATCAGATAATTTTTCAATTTTATTTTGTTTCATTGTTTTGTTTATAAATTTTGTTCTTATTGTATTTTTGAAATTATCATTTATTAGATTATTATTTACTTTATTATTCTTAACCTCATTTTCATTATTTAATTCACTTAATAATTCTTGAATTGTACCATCTTCATTTATTAAACAATTATAGTCATTTTTATTTTTAATCAACATTTTATCATCTTCAAATATCTGGTCATTACTACCATCACTACTATCTAAATTGTCCTTTATTGTTTCATCCAAATCGTCATTATGTATTAATGTATCGTCATTTTCGGCATTTTTAACTAAATTTTCATTATTATTTTCATTAATCTCAATAATTTCTTCACTACTTATATTATTTTTAATAAAAAGGTTATTATTCGATTTTTCCAACTCTATCGTCTCTTCATTCTGATTTTTACCCATATTATTTAAAGCATTACATAAATCGTCCACTTTTTTATTATTTTTACTTAATTCGAACTTTAGTTCAATCCTATTTGCGTCAATTTTACTTAATTGTTCGATCCTATTTGCGTCAATTTTATTTTCCAATTTTTTATTTTGTTCCAATAATAGCCTCATCAAATGTTCTAGGCCTTGAGGATGCATCTCATTATCCCTCTCGGAAGTACGGTTCCCGCCATTGGATATAATTTCCGTTGCTATGGAACCCGCCGACGATTCTCTGAATGCTATTCACGATTATTATATTTATTTCTCCTGGCGTAAAAAAAAACGTATTCCGGTGATTCTACACTATTTTCTTCACCGTTATTTTGAAATTGTTCAATATTTACGTCACACATTTTTATTATATAAAAAAAAATTATTTTTAAAATTTTATTTTTAATATTTATTTACCGTTTTTAATTTCAATTCACTTGGCCGTCTACGTTGGGCGCCATTAAATGTAATGATTAATTATTTTAAAAAATGATTGCGCCACGTTGGGTCGCCAATAACTGATAAGATTAATTATTTTAATAAAAAGAATGAAACAATTGTAATTACTTTTATTATATGAATTTAAATTAATCTCAGGGATAAAAGTTCCGAGTGAATAAAGAATATAATATTGATTCTTAGACAATTCCGAAATACAAAACAATATTAAAATACACACAAACAATAATAAAATAATCGACAACTACAAAAAAAAACAATTTTTACCTCTAAATCAATCCGCTTCCAACAAAACCTCAATACACTCCGTATTCCTTGGAGGAGAGCTCTGCATTCGACCAACGCTGAGAAGCAACAGACTACTGTAATTTACTGAGGACAGACCCCAGCTCCTCATTCCATGAATGTTGGGAATCGACTCCTTCTTCTCCCTATGTCTGCTGAGACTAGAGTGACGCTTCGTTCGCGCGGGAAAGTTTGGCGTCCTTTATTTTTTCTAACTTCCGCAGTTTGTTGGATTATATATAAAGATAATAATTATGTTTTTTGCAATACCAAATAATTAATTTATTGTTATCTGAATGTAAATTTAATATGGATATATTGTATACCAGTATTGTCCAAAAATATTATTAATTTTGATCGTATATAATACGATGTTATTTGTATATATGGTTTGTCATTTGCGCGGGCTTTTCAAAATATCGATGGTTATTTGAATTTAAAAATATTTTCGTGAATGTAATATATCATTACAATATATATATATATATATATATATATATATATATATATATATATATATATATATTGTCATGATATATTACATTCTTGAAAATATTTTTAAATTCAAATAACCATCGATATTTTGAAAAGCCCGCGCAAATCACAAACCATATGTACAAATAACATCGTATTATATACGATCAAAATTAATAATGTTTTTGGACAATACTGGTATACAATATATCCATATTAAATGTACATTCAGATAAAAATAAATTAATTATTATGTATGGCAAAAAACAATTGTTATCTTTATATATAATCCGGCAAACTGCGGAAGTTGAGAAGCAGGGACGCTAAACTTTCCCGCTTTCTCGAATGGCGTCAGCCCATTCTAGTTCCAGCAGCGTAGAGAGAGGTTCAGTCTACTCTAGTCTCAGCCTTGTCTTGAAGAAGAAGTCACTCTATTCTCAGCGTTGGACGAAGGCAGAGCTCTCCTCCAAGGAGTACGGAGCGTATTGAAGTTTGTTGGAGGCGGATTGATTTAGAGGTAGGAATTGTTTTTTTTTGTGATTGCTGAGTATTTTATTGTTGTTTGCGTGTAGTTTTAATATTGTGTGTATATTCGGAATTGTCTGGAGATAAATGTAATACCGTTCATTCACTCGGAACCTTCATCCTTGAGATTAATTTAAATTAATATAATCAAACTAATTAAAATTTCTATATTTCTTATCGTAAAAATTAATCATTACATTTAATGACGCCCAACGTGGTGAATCTTTTTATAAAAAATAAATCTTTACATTTAATGGCGCCCAACGTAGACGGCCGAGTGAATTGAAATTAAAAGCGGTAAATAAATATTGAAAATAAAACTTAAAAATAATTTTTTTTTTTTAAATAAAAATGTCTGACGTGAATATTGAACAAATTCAAAATAACGGTGAGGAAAATAGTGTAGAATCACCGGAATACGTATTTTTTACAACACCGGGAGAAATAAATATTATAGTCGAGACACGTGAGAGCGAATTGCAGGAGGATGATGCAATAGCATTCAGAGAATCGGCGATTATATCCAATGGCGGGAACCATACTTCCGAGAGGGATAATGAGATGCATCCTCAAGGCCTAGAAAATTTGATGAGGCTATTATTGGAACAAAATAAAAAATTGGAAAATAAAATAGATGCAAATAAAATAGAACAAAATAAAAAATTGGACGGTTTATGTGCGTATTTAAATAATATGGGTGAAAGTCAAAATAAAGAGACGATAGAATTGGAAAAATCGAATAATAACCTTTTTAATAAAAATAATAGAAGTTGTAAAGAAATTATTGAGATTAATGAAAATAATAATGAAAATTTAATTAAAAATACCGGAAATGACGATACATTAATACATAATGACAATTTAAATGAAACTATAAAATACAGTTTAAATATTAATGATAGTAGTAATGACCAAATATTAGAAGATAAAATATTGATTGAAGATAAAAATGACTATAATTGTTTAATAAATGAAGATAATACAATTCAAGAAAAAATATTAACTGAATTAAATAATGATAATGAGGGTACAAATGAAATAATTAATAATAAGCTAATAAATGATAATTTCAAAAATAAAATAAGAACAAAATTTATAAACAAAATGATGAAACAAAAGAAAATTGAAAAATTATCTGATAACTATAAATTCAAAATAAATGAAAAGAGTTATAATAAAAGAAGTGGAAATATACCAATGAAGAAACTGAATAGAACTATTAATAATAATAATAATTTAAAGATTTTGAATGTCAAATTTGGAAATAAAATAAAAATTCTTTATAAATATAAAAGACAACTTGGAATAGAAAAAAATTCAAAGCTAAATCGGCCTCCAAGGAAAAGAATAAAACATTTTTATAGAAAGAAATTGGACAACTGCAGAATAAAGTATTAAGGACCACTCATAAATTCAAGGCAATTGTTAAACTTAGTTTTAGATTAGTGAGTTTTTATAAAAATTATTAGTTTAGCATTTTTTTTTAAGAAAATAAGATTAATATTAATATAAGATTTAATTGATAATAATAATATTTAAAAATTTATCATACATTTAATAATCATATTAGTTTAGGATAAGATAGTTTTGATAATGATAATGTTTAAAAATGAAGAATGAAAAATGATAATTTTAATTAAGAAATGATAATAAATAAAAATTATGTAACGAAATAAGTTATTGAAAATTTTAATAAAAAACAGGCTTACCAATCTAATTAATAGTTCTGTATCCCGAAACTCCAAATTAAAAAATTCAATTTTAAATTTATTTTTTATACCGGACTAAAAACATTTTTTTTTTAAATTTTTTTTTTTTAGACAGGAGTGCAAATGTAATGATATATTACATTCTTGAAAATATTTTTAAATTCAAATAACCATCGATATTTTGAAAAGCCCGCGCAAATCACAAACCATATGTACAAATAACATCGTATTATATACGATCAAAATTAATAATGTTTTTGGACAATACTGGTATACAATATATCCATATTAAATGTACATTCAGATAAAAATAAATTAATTATTATGTATGGCAAAAAACAATTGTTATCTTTATATATAATCCGGCAAACTGCGGAAGTTGAGAAGCAGGGACGCTAAACTTTCCCGCTTTCTCGAATGGCGTCAGCCCATTCTAGTTCCAGCAGCGTAGAGAGAGGTTCAGTCTACTCTAGTCTCAGCCTTGTCTTGAAGAAGAAGTCACTCTATTCTCAGCGTTGGACGAAGGCAGAGCTCTCCTCCAAGGAGTACGGAGCGTATTGAAGTTTGTTGGAGGCGGATTGATTTAGAGGTAGGAATTGTTTTTTTTTGTGATTGCTGAGTATTTTATTGTTGTTTGCGTGTAGTTTTAATATTGTGTGTATATTCGGAATTGTCTGGAGATAAATGTAATACCGTTCATTCACTCGGAACCTTCATCCTTGAGATTAATTTAAATTAATATAATCAAACTAATTAAAATTTCTATATTTCTTATCGTAAAAATTAATCATTACATTTAATGACGCCCAACGTGGTGAATCTTTTTATAAAAAATAAATCTTTACAATATATATATATATATATATATATATATATATATATATATATATATATATATATATATATATATATATATATATATAATTATCTGTTCGCTCTCTAGGTTAAAGACGAATGGTCCGATTTTGATGAAATTTGGTACAAAAATCCGTCACCCAATTTGAAAGGTCAAGTTCGTTAACCAGCAGAATCCGCCTACTGGAAGATGGTGTTTGGGGCGAAATTCGCGCAAAAAAAATCGTATCGCTTAAGTTTTTAAGTTCATAAGATTGTAAGTACTCGTTTTATAGGCTTCTTGGGCTAGGAAAACGAATTAACCCATTTTCAAGGCAATAGCTTTAACCGTTTTCAAGAAAATTGGAAAAATAGTTTTTGAATACCGTTTTTGGTTTGGGTACTTAGAATCATGGGATTCAGTTGAAACATTTTCTGAATGTTCTACTTTCATTAAAACTAATATGTTGAAATTTTTGTTACGTTTGGAGTTAAGGAAGAGTTAGAATAAAATATTTTATTAACAGACATAAAAAGTTTTGGCAACTTTGTATACTTTCCTTAATATCTCGAAAAAGGTTGAAAATCTTGGTAAACGTAAGATTACCATTAGAAAGCTTACTAAATGCTCTACAAAAATGGTTCTGATGAAAGTTTTGATTAGGCGATGTCAATCAGAGAAATAAGTACTTAAAACTTTAAAGTAATTGATTTCGCTTATTCGAACTGGTTTTTTTGTCTTTGATTTTGGTACTTAGAATTATGGGATTCAGTTGAAACATTTTCTGCATATTCAAATTTCATCAACACTAATATGTTGAAATTTTGGTTACGTTTGGAGTAAAGGAAGAGTTAGAATAAAATATTTTATTAACAGACAAGAAAAGTTTTAGTAACTTTGTATACTTTCGTTAGTATCTCGAAAACCGTTGACAATCTTGGGAAGCGGAAGGTTACTAAAGCTTACTAAATGCTCTAAAAAAAAGGTTCTGAAGATAGTTTTAATTAGGCGATGTCAATCGGAGAAATAAGTGCTTAAAACTTTAAAGTTTATTCACTTTAAAGTTTCATTTCATTTAAAGAACGGTTCTTTTTGTTATATTCCTTGTTATTTTTTAATTGCTTATAGTCGGATAATGTATTTTACAATAAAACAGATTAAGTAAAATAAGAAGAGGAATTTATTTTTAAAAATGTAGCGTTCAAAGAGAGAGATCCCAAGGCTTTCCAAATGCCTCTGAGCGGAGGCCTTTCTGGCCGACTTATGGGTTAGCCGACCCATACAAGTAAGATCACAAATTAAGACCTTTCAAGACGGGTGGAACCAAAATAATAACCGATTCAGTTTTAATCTTTCCAAATTAGACTAGGGATAAGAACGGAACCGCGCTAAGATGATGCAGTTCCTGCGAGTCGGACTTTTTCATTTTTAATATTCAATGAAGTGCTTTATTCACTCTGCGATTTAAACAGCGTCTTCAATAAACATAATTGAAAATAATTACAAAAGGGAGAAACTTTTGTGGGGTATAATTATCAGGAAACATGAAAATAAATGTTGCCTATGATAGACTGCAATACACTGTGTAAGAGTGTATGAAAGCACCGCACAGTTGTGGTTCTTACTCACATGATCTTGTACAGCTGTCCCGGTTTAAATGGCAGCGTGAATAAAACTCTCATTTAATATTAGAATAAAAACAATTACTTTTTTTTTTTTTTTTTTTTTTTTTTTTTACATGTTATCCCCATAAAAGTGTCCGCTTTATTTATTATTCATTGTAAAATGTTCTTAATTTTACATTAAAGATAGTTGGCTTCTGAATAAAACTTTATTTTTGGGCAATATTTTAATGCACCTTTCCCTTATGCGCAGTACCTGGTGTTTATAACCAACACATATTTACCTTCTTATCAACCCAATAGGTAAATTATAGCAAAATTTTAAGATGTATAAAACACTTCATGAAACGTGCGGTTACCAGCTCTTGGACTAGAATATCAATTGATTACAATTGAATAATATGTAAAACATGTCTAAAAAAAAATCCTTCTTTCCTTGAAACTATCAAAGAATTGTGAAATAAATAGCTTCTTCGCAACAGTCAAATTACCCCGTTGAAAATTAATCTTGAGCTGTAAAAGAACAATGGGTCGAGTCTCCGGAACATATTAGCCCATAAAGGCAAAAGAGGAGACCCCTAGTGAAAGAGGATTTTGGCTTTTTACAAGCATAAAACTTGACGAATGTAGTGGGGATCAATCATGTTGGGCTTCTCTCCCATCACAGGCGGGACAAAAGTCGGGTGACTATGTGCAATCTACTTTCGCCTTTCGGCTCTCCTTCTAGTCCGACTACTCACTATTTTTTTCTAGTTTTTGACACTAAGTCAACTGCATTAGTTGCTCAACCATAAAACAATGTAAAAAACAGGACGACTGTAGTTGTACACAAAAAGCATGTACTCTTTGTTCAAATATGGCCCAAATTTGCCACTACATCACCGGATTTTCTAGTCTCCTTGTTTGCATAAGTGACAATATCCAAAATGAATTCTGTTTTGCAGATTTTATCACAAAACGGCTGTGGTTTAAAGGGATGAATTGAATAAAAAAAAAAGCCGACTCTTCATCTGTATAAAGATTTTTTAAAGGGTACATTACCTTGCAAAATTAATTTTTAAGTGGTTCCCTGGCATCCTTCAGGAGAAGGCAGAAGCAAAATGCTCCACAATTTAACTTTCACCATTTGAGAGCAGATGCGTAAGCTCTCCTAAAATTTCTTCTTCGCCCCAATTTTGCTTCTGTCTGCCATTATTTAAAATAAAAAATATAGACTAGAAGTCAAACAAGTCAGTAGGCAATGAATAACTAAGGGGACAGATGACGAAAAGTATAATAAGTATTGGTTCGATCCAGTGAAAGACAAAATCCCTTAGTAATTGGGAATTGTGGAAGAAGTAAATGCCTATGAGATCTATTGGTAAGAAAGATAACTTAGAAACACGACTGTCCACTCATAGAGCATATAATACTCTAAAAGCCATATGAAAGGAATAGATACCAGATAAAGAGGCACCCAAATAAACTCGGACGTAGATTGGGAGGAAGTGTTTCACTTCATGAATGTACTTTTCCTCATGCCAGTGGAGGGCGTCTAGCCTCCCTGAATATATAGGGAGTAGCCTTTATGCGGTTAAGCCCAAGGCCATAGATCTGGGCATAAGTTTGACAAACAAATACTAACATGAGAGCATTTAAACAAATTTAACTAATATTTAAAAAATTTTTGACTAATAATGCTACATTCTATTCTATAAAAAAATTCCTCAATGTTTTAAAATTACAATTATTAACATTAATTAATTAAGAAGTCAAGAAATGGTTGGCATTCGGCTAGGAGAAAATGTCAAATTTTCAGATGAATCTATATTTCAAATGTGTCAGCATGCTCTTTGGGAGCCTTTTTCTGATTTTAGAAGAAAAATCCTTCTTTCTTCTTAAGTTAAATTTAATTAGGCTGGAAAAGCACCTCCCAATTCACCAGGCGTCATTTTGGTATCAGAGATATTCCTCTAATTTATTTCTCAATAATTCTGACAATCATGAGTATTACTTCCTAAGAATCTTTACTACCATTTAATAATATTTTTTCTTCATTTAGTTAATCTTTATTAACCATGGCGTCATCCTGTTATGTAACCGTACATTTATATCAAGATTATGAATTTGAATTGCGTCAATCAAAACATCAGATACAAATAATAGCTATTTATAGAAAAAGTCTATTTCTTATCATGAATGAGATATTAGTTTTTCTCCCCAAACGAAAATATTTTAAAATGTCAGGTGATGATTAGCCTGATCTAATATTGGCTGATATAATTTATCAAATTGGCAATTAACGTAATCTTCACTGAGTATGGCCTTCTATTTTTTTAGTGTAGAATATTTTTAAAAAAATCATAGATCCAAAATACTTTTGGAGCAGGTTCATAAACAAGAATGCATGAAGTTGAAGAAATAGAGTGATTTATGATAAAATAAAAATAAATGTCCTTATATTTCATGACTAGGGATCATGAAGCAGTATACATCATGATTTTTTAAATACTATATTCCGTCGTACATGTTTTGTGATCTTTGTTTACCAGCTGATCAGGGGTCAATCCCATCTACACATTTTTTTTTAATTAATAAATAATTGTATGAAAAATGTACGCCAGCATTTACCCAATAAAAAAACTTTATAACAACAAATAAGGAGAAGGAATATTTCACATCTAATTACAATTGTCCATTGGATAAAACGTTGAGATTGGTTTGTAGAGGGGGTATGATATTGCAAGGAAATTTAATAAAATATATTAAATTAAATATTAAAATAGATAACATGTTTAGCCACAACAAAGACAAAAAAGGAAAAAGCAAGTTCAAAATATAATATGCATAAAATTAATTGTAAAGATTGCAAACGTTGTTACATAGAAGAATCCCCACAAATCCTAAAGAATATAATTAAACTTTATTGTAATGTGTTTGTTTTGTTTAATGTTTATAAATAATAACCATTGCAGGGTACTACACTTTATATTTTTACTTTGAATTACAAATTAAACATATAATTTTATTTATGTTTATTCTATGTAACAAACAAATTAAAGATTATGGCCTAGGCTCGTCTTCTATAAGGCAAAAAATATACATGATGAGTTTGAGTCATCAAATGTACCCAAAGGGTTAAAGAAGTACATAATTATTACCTCAGTATTTTTGTAAGCAGTTGGTTTTGTCTCGAAGCACTTTAAAATCTGGGCTGCGGAATACCTTTCAAAGGCCCTCGAACCAGTAATTCGAGCAAGTTCCTAGAATGAGGGTGCATGATTAATCATCAGTACATATCGCACTATTATTTTTAAAGTGACACAACTCAAAAATCGGTTTTATTCACTCTGTCATTGTTATGACTGTGAAAGACATGGTAAATATATCTTTATCAACCATCAAAACTGTTTGTACCTAGCTTCAGAGCTTGTAAACCAGAGGGCACTCGTGTCATCCTTTTTGTCTTAATCCTAAGGCCCCTTCATAGGCAAGAGTGACACATTTTCAGTTAGTTTTATTTTAAGTTGTGTTACTTTAGAAATACTAGTGCGATATCATGAAAGGAAAAGAAATATTAATACATACAAATCATGGTTATGGCAGATTCCAAACTAACATTTTTTTGCTAAAATTAGTAAGATGGTAATAAAGAAGCTGAGGAATAATTTCTTTTTTTTAAAGAGCAGCTAAAATTCCAACAAGTATAAACAAAATAAATAAAGTAAGATTGATTGCTTCAATTAAGCAACAAGAATATTCAAGTAGTAGGCATTTTATTGGGTTGTAAAATAAATGTCTAGCGTTTTTCAATATTTCAATTTAATTCTCCCTGTGTTTATAAAATCATGTTTACTTAGTCAATAATGTTTACATATTCTAAATGAAAATTAGTTAAGGTGCTTTTATGCCTCAGTTTTAACCGAGATTTCTTATCCTTAAGTGGTATTCTGCTTCCTCAAAATGAAAGTGAAAAACATTCATTTAATGATTTTTTATTTCCGAAAAGGAAAATCCCCTGCACAGACAGTTAACAAAATTTGCACTGTGCATATCAATGATGCCTTAGGAGAGAGCACTGTCCGTAAGTGGTTTGCTCGGATCAGAACCGGAAATTCTGACTTGGAAGACGCAAAGTGCTCGAGTCGTCCTTCGACTGTTGTTGATGACCAAATTCAAGCATTGGTCACAGGCAAAGAGCTCTGAAATGAACCAAGCTTCAAAATATTCCTCTCATAAAAAAGTATTATCATAATTTCTTTTGTTTAAATTTTTGTAATATTTATTTTCTAGAATTAACATACTTTTATTTTTTTTTCTGCATTTGTATAACAAATTTTATCATTATGATTATAATTTTATTTCTTCTTCTTTTTTTCTGCAATATCTCAATGGTAGATCAGTAGTTGTGTGGCAGACATCACATTTTAGTTAGGCGACTATCATTTTATTATCTTGTGAATCAATTTTTTTCTAAATCTTCTAAGGTCAAAATCTTATTAAAAACAACTTTTACATCATCTTAATATTTTGCTATCCAATTTACTATTAACGAGTATAAACATTATCTTTATTGATCTGGCATCTACTTTGCGAGAAGAGGGAGAAAATAAAGTTATTGAGGTGGCTGATTGAATAAATGTTGTCTTCATTTTTTTTTTTTTTTTTTTTTTTTTTTTTTTTGGCTTTTCTCTCTCAACAGTGACATTATTGGGTTGCGCGTACAGTTTGTAGATATTTTGAAATAAAATTATGTCTCAATTCTTTCCGCTTAAAATGAATACAAAGGCTAATTTATTTATATACCTTGAATCAAGTTGAGGATTAAAGATGTATAAACAAAAATAGTCTTTGTCTTCATTATAAGTTGAAAGAATTAAGATGAAATCTCAACAAAATTCTGGACAACCCAATATATATTTTATAAAATATTATAAACATACATCGGCCCCTCCAACAGCCTCCTCGAGGGCTCTGCATTGAGAAGTTGTACTTGAATCTTGCCAAACTGGCACTGATGTGAGCGTGAAGCTGGATGCCAGCTGGGAATGGAGGAACTGCATATCGTCAAGATTTTTAAGAATTTCTTCAGAACCAGAGGCCCAATACACAGTCCCATGTTGCTAGAGAATAAGTCAATTAATAGATTAAAATTTAATCATTATAATTTTCAATTACAAAAAAATATTCTTCATTTATATATACATATCACTTTAAGTTCTTCAAAAAAAGATTTTTTGGGGCTAGATATGTTGTTTACTCCTTCACAAATATTTTAACTATTTCATTCCCAAAACTACTTGTTTCAAATGGTTTACAGGATATCTTAATTTATTTAAATTTTAACATCCATTTATTATTAACTATGAATCAGGATATCTTAAGAACAACTCAACTTGTTTTGTTAAAATTTATGTTATGTAGGATTTTTTTTTATTGGGAGCCATATTTCATGTTCATGTTTTATGTATTTTAAAACTAAAAAAGGTAATAAGAATTGAAGGTTTTTTTTAAACAGCTGTAACTTCTACAAAAATAATTTACCCGATTCTTAAATACAGACACAAAAATAAAAAAGTCTGTCACACAGGAGCTGTATAACGAAGCACTTTCCTCAGAATTGGGTAGGATCGAGTGCATTCCTGAATAATTTGCTTAAAATAACCTATATAGATAAATAAAATAAAAACATTAATTGTTCTGCTCTTTTGCATTTATTATGAGCAGCTGTTTCAATTATTAATTTTGTAATTAATTTCCTTCCACGGTTTTGTGTATGCGGGGCACTACACTACGTAATAAATACACAAAGCTTCACATTTTGATCTATTGATCTTGATGAGTTTCGAGAACCTACGTTTGCCGGAAGAATTCAATTAAAACATAGTACAAAGTAACCCCCCCCCCTTCCGATGCACCGATTTAGTTCATTGTCAGAACTCTTCTTTCTTATTAGATAGCCAGGACTTATAAAGAGTTTCGTAACAATATAACAGAAATTACGACCGGTATAAGGAAATTAGTAATTTCTGTCCGGAGGAAACCCTCCCTTCTAGTCAACCGATTTAGTTTATTTTTACTACAATGTTTTCTCTTCAGTTGACCACAACGAATACCGAGTTTCGTTGAAATATAACAAACATTACGGCTGGTATTGAAAAATAACTACTTTGGCTCCGGAGTAACCCCCCCCCCCCTTTTCAAATGGACCGATTTTGTTGGTTAACAAACTCATTCAATCGTTTGATGGGGGAATACTACATACCAAGTTTCGTGGCGAAAAAACAAAAACTCTGGCCGGTATCGTGTTAACGGACACATAATTACTATATATATATATATATATATATATATATATATATATATATATATATATTTGCATATATATAAATTTTAACTGGGGTCATTTTCGGTGTCTACTAGGTAGGATCGATACAGATTCGAAGACATTTTTCAAAAATTCCTTCATGAGTGCAACCTCAATAGCTACTTTCCTTCGGATGAAAGTGCTAAAAAAAAGTCTAGTTCATTACAAGTATAATTAGAATACCTGTCAGCCTGATTTTTGGGCGAATTTTGTGTGAAAAAATTGCAGCAGACAGTTTTGCACTAACAGGCTTCCAGGAACATTTTCTGCGTATTTATGGGGAATTCAAATAAAACCACTTTCAAGGTGATATATGTATATATGTATATATATATATATATATATATATATATATATATATATATATATATATATACATATATACAATTTTTCGGAAGTTTTCTATAACTTCAAAAAAAAAAAAAAAAAAAAAAAAAAAAATAGAATATTGGGTTAGGAAAAATGCCAGAGGGACTTGAAAATTTTAGAAAAATTTTTGATTTGGCATTAGATAAGAGTAGTATAAAAGTCCTTTCACTTAAATCTATGTTTTTTGCTTTTTATCTGCAGGAGAGAATTTTTTGTATACAATGTCCAATGATTGTAATGAATAACCCAGTTAACATATAAGCAGAAATTGTAGGGTCTAATTTTAGAAAAATTTTTGATTTGGCATTAGATAAGAGTAGTATAAAAGTCCTTTCACTTAAATCTATGTTTTTCGCTTTTTATCTGCAGGAGAGAATTTTTTGTATACAATGTCCAATGATTGTAATGAATAACCCAGTTAACTTATAAGCAGAAATTGTAGGGTCTAATTATATGAAATATAATAGAATTAAAATTAGAACTTTAATAAAAAAAGACCCTCAATGCAATTCATGCCCATCTATCGGGTTTGACCTAGAAATCAGACAAAATTAGATTCAAATAGATGTTTTTTCTAAAACGAGGTACCACTTTAAAGCTTAATAAATAAAGCAACTTTTGAGGCGGAGGCAAACCTCTAAGTCAACAAATAGCTAATCAAGAAATGAGTGAATAATTTAATATCAACACTGCTATCAAATGTTCACATCAGTAAGGCTTTTAGCATAGCTCTTACTTGTCAATATAACGGGTGTTTCTTATTGGAAATTTAATGTAGATGCTATGAATATGGTCGTTATTTACTATACATTAATCAGTAATCTCAAAAACACAGTTCATAAAAAAAAAAAAAGACCAATAGTTTTGAATAAAGACAAAAGTTTGAGTAGCTCTGCTACATGCTCATTGGTAATTTCTGTATTACTTTCCTACAAATGAGGTAGAGAATAAACCCCTAAATCTATGACATCTTAATGCTGTGCTCTGTATATACATATATATATATATATATATATATATATATATATATATATATATATATATATATATATGTACGTATGTATATGTATATATATATATATATATATATATATATATATATATATATATATATATATAAATCATAATAAATAGCTAAGAACTAACATTATTACATGAATATTTAGGTACGCATTTTACCTGAGCAGATCCTGAAACAGCAATAACCTTTGAGAAATCTGCACCACAAACACGTAGTTTTTCTAGTAGCATGTCCAATGCCTTCACCCACATGAGTACTGGGGCAGTGACAACTTTCTTATCGCCCCGAACCACTCCTTTTTGGGTCCTAGGGAATAAAAAATATTAATAGAATTAGATGCTTTCGATTTTGTTTATGTTCTCCTTCCTCAGGATAAAACTGATTAATATGTTAGGGACAGGTAAGTTTGTTCCTAGAGAGATAAATGTTATTTTTTTTTATTATGTATTTGTAATGCTGGACTGCAAAGAAAGCGATTTGTTTTTTTGAAGGTCTAATTGAAAGCTTTTAAACATTTAAATTTTTAGATAAAATAATGAATAGACATAAATACATAATAATAACATAAAGAACATAAATATAATTTTGGAAGATATAATTAATCAAAAAATAAATTTAAATAAAAACAAGAGAAAAAGAAAATTGACAACGAAAATTAGTAATAAAAAAAAAGTATATTTTTGTTAAATGTTGTATGTTAACAACACAGGATTACAATCTAATAATATAAGAAAGTACAATATATATATATATATATATATACACATATATATAATAATAAATATATATAAGATTTACTAGCAACAAAAAATAAATATTACCTGAATTCTGGTAAATCATGATCAAATTGTACAAATGCTTCGTGTATTATTTCTCCACTTTCATCTACCACAGCACTCTTGAGCTGAAAATGGTAGTACAATCTTTTAAATGAAAAGTAAAGGTGCATACAAAAATATCTGTTTTCGCCTAGAGTTATTAAACAACAAAAAGACATTTCACAATCAAGCCAATAGAGACTTAAAGAATTATGTCTGAAGCTATAAAAGTTACCTGCTGTGTACTAAAGTCTAGGCCTAAATACATATTCTGATCTTTCAGAAGGAGATATACTCGAATAAACAGAGCACAAGAACACTGACAACCTCACACATGAGTGATGTTTTGATTTCTTCGGTTGACCAGTAGAGCAGCGTTGAAGTACAAAATATCAGCATAGAGATCCTAGCGGATTGGGTCTATCGTTAGGAGTTACACTAGCGCTACTGTAGAACATTATTGGAACTACAGCATTTATAATGAGGCGTAGATAGCCGTCGAGTTCATAAGCAGTCAGGAAAATTTTCCTAGCCGAATCTCAACTATTCCCTGCTGCTTACATCATTTATGTTTATTAAAAAGCCCATTCGTTATCCATAAATTTTGTTAACTGAGAATTTCGGGGTTTTTTTTCATTAGACATCATTTTCGTCGGTTTTACACAATATTTACCAGAATACAAAAAAAAAAAAAAAAAAAAAAGAGGAAAATAAATCTGTTAAAGGGCTGTTTGAGTTCCAAAAAATAGTTCGCATATACCTTAACTCCAAATTCATCTTCCCTCACGCTATCATGTTTAAGTTTTATCTTCTTTCATCGATCCATTGCTTATAAATTAGCGATTCCCAGGCGTTAGTTCTTTCCCAGATTGTTACGGTGTACACTACATTTCTGTTCACACTCACCTCCTGAGGAAAGTTCTTATTTTCAGCTGCTGCTTAGCGGACGTTTTTTAAATTTTTTGTACCACATTATTTCACATTTTTCCTTACATGTTTCGTGGCCTCCTTGCCGCCTCTTCAGAAGCCATCAGAACCTAAACAATTTTTAACATCATTTAGTTAATTACATATATTTTTTGATATATTTAACATATTATTAATGGTAAAATTATTAAAAATCGATGTAGACAGTATATCAGAAAAATAATGAGGAACAATTATTCTCAAAAGTTGCAAAATCTGATAAATTGGAAATATTTACGCACATTCTCACCCTCCTACTCTCCCACACATAAACACAAGATGAAAATGGCTATAAACAAAATGACAAAAGCGTCGCCGAAACCCTCAGGGCCTCCGAGAGCAATTAGGGGCTCCTGTCCAAATACCTTTACGGGCCCTTAAACCCCCCCCCCAAATAACATTACCCAAATTTATTAATGGAATTATTGAAAAATGGTATTTCTTCGAAAATTAAATTAAATAAAAAAATATTTGAACGGAGTGGAAAATAGTTGGTATTAACTTTGTTGGCTTATATAATTATTATAAGGCAAGTAAAAAAATGACGCCGGGCCCCCTGAGACCATTGGCTCGTGAACAATTGTCCTCTGTGCCCCCCCCCCCCCCCCCCCGCTAGCTGAGGCCCTGCTAACCATACACTGCTCAATCCTGGATCCTGGGTATAAAACTAACAGACTCGCCTAATAATATAAACAATAGCGAATTGATGTTTAAAATAGTGGATGCAATTGATTAGGTGAAAATGTTACCGTCTAACTTAGTATCAAAGTCCGACTAGTAGGAACTGCGTCACCTTCGCGCGTTTCCGTTCTTATCCCTAGTGTCATTTGGAAAGCTCAGAATAGAAACAGTTAATTATTATTATTATTATTTTTTATTTTAATTTTTTTACCTTCTTTCGTGACAATGTATAAATATGTAAAATAAAATCTCACAGCGAAGCAAGATCTTATGCACCACTACACGAAGCTGACAATATCCTAAACGGAAATCAAGTCAGACATTTTAGCACTTTCCGAAGGAATGTAGCTTTGAGGTTTTTTTGAAAAATGTCCTCTAACCTTCATCGATCACGATAGAGGCCATAGTTTTCGGGTTTTCGCCACAAATCTTTCCACATCACTTCCATGGTAAACGGTTGTACAAGTTCGTTATCCAAAGAAACTGAGGGGAGGGGGTTTATTCCGGACCCAAATTATTAAATTGCCCATACTAGCCGTTATGTATGAGTCCTAGCAATTATCCTCGGGATATATCGTGCTCAACAAATGAGAAAAATGTGTTGGAAAAATAACCTAAAACGGTTCATTAGGAATAGGGGTTTCTGGCGTGGTTAATAGCCCTAATGTTGGTACGCCGTTAAACACACCCACAAAAAAAAAAAAGAAAAAAAAAGGGTTTTCATCGATAATCCAATGGTCTATTAGAAATTGAGTTTTACATTAATTTAATAAAAATTAATATTCGGGAGGTCCGGTGGCCCTGAGTGTTAAGGCGTGAGCACTTAACACTCCGTCCCAAGGGTCGTTGGTTCGATTCCCACTATGGGGCGGTGGCTTTTCTTTAGAAAAAAGAAAAGGCGTCAGCCCTGTCCTGGTTAGAAAAGGGTGGTAACCTATAAATAACGCGTCCTAAAATTCTTACTTAAGAATAATGGACGTTCAAATTTAAATAAATAAATTAATTAATTACTAATTGAGTGGGCCGTTGATTACAAATATCCATAAGACAATCTATTCAAGTTTATTTTTTATTTATATTGGTTATTGCAGCCACACACAAACATATATATATATATATATATATATATATATATATATATATATATATATATATATATATATATATATAACAGTTATTATATATATACATAATAACTTTTTTTTTTATTGTTTTCGAGGACTCAGTTCAAAACTCGAGCACACACTACAGATTTAATCTTCTAGTATCATCGTTCCGGGGTTGGATTCGGAGTCCCAGGCCGTCCCTATACCCACCCAGCCTTTAATTAAATTAATGGGAATCTGCAAAGAGGAAATTCAGGCATCCGGCGCACATTACTGACCACAGTATCTCCCAAGTTTTACCCTATGCTTTTCTGAGGAATGTGATTAGTAATGCAACTCCTGAGTGACGGACGTTTTATATTTTAAACTAAATGCGTAGGGAATGAGAAATTCAGATCCCTGTACCTGTTAGAATTACATTAGTCAGATCAAATTAAAATGTCTTGCCTTTTTACTTTACCAATGTTACCATTACTTGTTTTTTATACTTTTTAACTTCTATCTTTATTTATCAATGTTACAAAACACAAGGTATTTTTTAGCGCGTTTGCTCATTAGAATTTCTGGGATTTTCGTATATTTTTTTAAATACTTCGAAAACGATTGAGAAATTGTGGTTAGTGGACAGTAACCATTCGAAAAGTGTCTACAATAACGGTTCTAAAGACATTTTCGATAGGACGATCTCAGGCGGAGAAATAACTGTTTAAAACCTCGAAAGTGTTGGTTTCTTTGCTTTGAACGGTTATTAACCCTATGTTTTACTCCCTGCTTTATTGCTTGTCGTTTTCATAATTAATTTTAGCAGTAATATGAATTTGCTAGTAAAACACTATACTACTTAAAATGAGAACAAATTGTTGGTTGTTTGTAATACAGCTTACCGAGCAGAAGTCGAAAAGGACGAGTGAGTTATTTCCGCCACTGTAAGTTTTCAGTACATAATGGCACCTAAATCTCACTTATCTTCAAGCTTTCGGGAGAGTAACTGTTAAACGTTTTTACAAAATATTAAGTAAACTTTCTCCAAGCTTTCTAGATGACATTCAAGTTAAGAAACTATGGAAACTCGCTAAGAAGACGCAGTTCCTGCGTATTGGAACTCTTTTATAATTCTGATATTCATGGCCAAAATCTAATTACTTGAAATTATATCTAGATGTTTACATTTTGTTATGTCGCAGTTATGTACAATGTTTAGAAGATTGATTACAGTAGGTATCTGGGTCATGTGGGATTAAGTCGGTGGCGAGGGTTACCAATGTTAGATTAATAATATTTGTTACGGATATGCTGATGGTTAGCGATTCAAGTTTGTTTGTTTTTTTCCCTTCTACCAGGATAATATATGGTCTGTTATTGTTATAGTTCCGCCGCCACTGGAAAAGCCCCAGCCTCTGGACTCACTTTTTGCGCCTGTGCGCAAAATCCGGCGCAGATTCTGGCAATAGTAAGGATGATTAGGAACGTGGAGTAGGGAGCCCGACCGGCTGGCGCGCCCTGTCGGCAGCGGAGCAAAACAAACCTCGTCGACGCCAGCGGCGCCCCCTTCAGGCGCCCCCGATAAGTTAAATTGCCAAAAAGGAAGTCTCAAAAACAAATTGTTTTGCTTCTCCGATGACTGGCGACCTCCTTACGGGAGAGACGTCCAGTCTCCTTGGATCCGTGTTTTCCACAACTTTGGAATGCCGCTGTATGCAGTTCTACGTGCTGGCGGGTAATGATCGTATTTCAGCTGGCTATTTCCTGAAGAAAGGCACATAAGTGAAAAATTAGTTTTCTGTAAAATCTGTTTAATTTTTTTTGTTTTCTTCTGTATTGTCAGTCCTTTTTTTAAATTTTCAAAATATGTAACACTATCATGAGAATATAGTACCCCGGAGATAAAGGACACCATGTCATATATTAGTAATTGTTCAGGAGAGCCAAATTTCCATAACTTTGAATTATTACAATTTTTTTTTCGTTACTTTTAGAAACAGTTTAAAGAAAAGTTCACATTTTTATTGGCATTGATAGGTAATCGGAAATATTGATCATAGTCAAACAAAACCAATTTCTTCACGTGGTGTCTTTTATCTCAAATCAAAACGGACATGATTTTATTTTTCACTGTCTTATCTTCGTTATTTATGGGAACAGGACTTTGTGCCCTATACCATTATATGGATCGAAAAATCCACATTAAGAACGTGTTCTTAAGTAAATGTAATAAAAATATGGACATGGTGTCCTTTACCTCCGGGGTACAGATATGTGTATGTTATGTGCCCTTTTCCGTTTGACTAAACTTGGCACACAGGTAGGTCTTGATCCATGGAGTCTCGTAGGCTAGATCAAAAAAGTGTACCAGCTGTCTGTCTGTATGCTTGTTCCTTATACAAATCGCCACCGTTTGGCCGATTTTGACCATATTTGGCACAAAGGTAGATCTTTATCCGTGGTGTCTCGTAGGCTAGGTCAAAAACGTCTAACAGCTGTCTGTCTGTATGTTTGTTCCTTATAGAACCTTATTATGCTCCTGTTTGTTTAGGCTAGGCCAAAATAGTCAAGGGCTCACATTTCGGAGGTTAGAACGCGTTCGAACAGGTATTAGGTAGATTTGCGTCATTATGTATGTATGAATAAGGTTTAAGGACGAAGAACGTCAAAGGTTACCATCGTCCTGTTTGCCAGGATAGGGCTGTTTGCGTCATTAGATTACTGGCGGATAACTATGGGGTGGTGGGTTTTCTTTAGAAAAAAGAAACGGCATCAGCCCTATCCTGGCTAGAAAAGGGTCAATAGATTTTATTATTACTTATTTCGCTTCTAATTTATTTTTGCGGAGGCCCGGTGGTCGTGAGTGTTAAGGCGTGAGCACGTAACCGTCCAGGTCGTGGGTTCGATTCCCACTATGGGGTGGTGGTTTTTCTTTAGAAAAAAGAAACGGCATCAGCTCTATCCTGGCTAGAAAAGGCTGGTAACCTATAGATAACCCGTCCAAAAATTAGTAGTTAATAATAATGGACGTTAAAATTAAAGCTTGGCACGCAGGGTAAAAGCTACTCTATAATAAAATAATGATTACAGAAAAATACCTGACATTTTGTAAACCTTTTAAACAAACACCTTTTGTTTATGGCCTTTATAGTCGGAGAGCTGGCAACGCACTTTTCATGAAGTATTTTATGCACTTCGAAATTTTGATATAATGTACCTCTTGGGTAGATAAGAAGGTAAGTGTGTCGCCTAGTCGTACCTTGGAACACCAGGTACTGCGCATAGGGGAAAGGTATAAAAAAATACTGCCCAAATAAGTGTTTTATGCAGAAGCCAACAATCTTTAATGTAAAATTAAGGCAATTTTACAATGAGCAATAAGTATGGCAGACACTTTTGGGGGGTTAACATTACATTTTGTAAAGGCCATAAACAAAATTAAAAAAAAAAAAAAAATGGAGACATTCTTAAGACATTTACGTGATAAGTGGGAAACAGCAAATCGAACAAAAAGTGTTATTGAGAAACGTTTCGGTGAATGGCTTGATACAAGTTTGTGCAGATGTAGAAGATTAAGTATATCTGCCATTAGTTGGGGGGCGGCTATCGAATATTGAAGAAGTATTTCAGTGTTTACTATACTCGAGCGATCCGTATATTTCTAGTAGGAGTGCGGAAATTGGACGACATAAGAAAGAGTTTCATTCCTTCCAAGGTAAAATAATTAATTTGTTGAATGAACCGTTACTGGACCAAGAATGATTTATTAGTTTTGATAACTTAATTTTGATTATATTTTTTGTTGTTTTGTTCGATGTATTTTTTTTTTCAATTATTATTATTATTTGTAATACCTTGTTTTGAAGCTTTTTGTTGTTGTTGCCTTTAAAAATGTTAAATAATTTATAAAAAAAGTATAATAATAAAAAAAATTAAAACATTTTCATTTAAATTTTATTTAACACTTAAAACGTAATAAAAAACATCTTTTTCTGCGGAAAAAGTTAGAAAACAACGAAGAAGACTACATTTCCGACCCCTATGATTGGGTATATTCGTGATCAGCAGTCATTTCCTATATGAATCCGTGATAAAATAATTTTGTCCAGCTAGATCAGTTAAAAATACCACTGTGCTCCGCACAGTGGTCAAAAAACGCTCAAAACTCAATAACATTTGATATTGTTGATTTAGAAACCTGAAAGTGTGCAAACTTACCAGTCTTATAACTACACTGAAGGTATTGATAAGTCAATCACATGGCAATTTGTTTTGTGGTCACCCCCTTCTCTGAACGGCACTCGGCTGGGCTCAGGGGGTCAAAACCAATTAAAAAATAATACATCTGCTCCCCAACCACGGTACCGTACCTTGGTGATGACCCTAACTAGGTGAGCAGGTGTTGGGGCTTGCGTGCTTTGAGGAACCTTGGTGCTATGTCAGCTCAGGTTCAACCATGCTGAACAGGACCTAGGGGAGAAGCCAGACTAAAGTGGTACCAGGGGTGGTGGTGGTTTTTTTTTTTTTTTTTTTTTTTTTTTTTTTTTTTTTCCAGGAACACCCAATCCTAAGGTTGCGGCAGCCTACGCTGAGAGGATGGATGGCACAGGGTGGATAAATATGATGTGCAGATAGTAGGTAACCCCTTGGGGCACCGGGCGACCCCCCATTGTAAGTAGCCTTCCTGTAGCATGCGGGGCTCTGCTGCGGGCGACTGTCTTATCCCTAGCTTCTCGTGGGAACTTAATGTCCAAACCTAATTTAAATTCTAATACTTTACCTTCCTCGGTAGCTTCGGCGACCTTGGAGCCTTTAAATGCACCTGTCGAGGATCCTTCGGGAGTCCTCGAGAACCCTTTGACCCCGGCCACCGATACCGAGTCCCTTTCGGAACTGGTTAGGGAGGTTGGTGATTTGGTTATGGGATCCCCCTTGCCAGGCTCTTCTCAGGACGATCTACCCTTTAAGACCGTCAAGAAGAAACTCACTGGTGCCCAAAGGAAAAAGCTGAAGAAGAGCTTCATTGCAGCGACTGAAGCAGAATCCGAGGGCAGTGGTGGTAAACGGAGGAATGAGGATGGATCCAACACCCCTTCTCCGGTGATCAAGAAGAAGCAGAAGGTGATGCCAAAGACGACAAGTTACGCCAGCGTTGCATCTAACTTCAAGCTGGCGCTTGTTCCTTCCGGCTATCCTGAGTGTGGCTTTACAACAGAGCACAACAGGTGTGTTGACGACGTCGTCATGAAGTTAGTGGACGAGCACTATAAAGTCCATGGGAGGGACTTTATAATTACATGTGATGGGAACTACATGGATGGTGGCGCCATCATTGTGAATTGCCTTGACGAAAACACCAAAAAATGGCTAGCAAAAGACATTGCTGGTGTGAAACTCGGGGAGCACACGATTAAGGCAGTGGAGCTGGCGGACCTTATCCCTATAGCTAGGGCCGGAATTTTCGTGCCTGGCGTGAAGACGGAGGCACGGGATATTCTCAGGCGTATTGGGGATCAGAATTTCCTTCCAACTAACGGCTGGATTGTCCTGGAGCAGCAGGAGAGGGACACCGGGCACTTCGTCACCCTGAAGATGCCAGAGACGGATCTTAAAGAGATTCTGGAGAGGAAGGACGAGCGTCTGAACTATGGCATTCGGAGGCTCAAGGTGTTTCCTCTGCAGAAGAAGAAGAAGGAGATCGATGAGGCTACTTCTCGAACTGAGGGTGAGGTGGCGGCCATGGAGACGGAAGTGGCTGTCGTTTCTGAGCCCGAAGGAAAGCCGAAATCGTCTGTGGAAGGAGATCGGGACCGTGTGGCGGAACACATAGAAGGACGGTCAGTTTCCGGGCTAGGGGAGGTGGGTCTTGACCCTCCCTCTTCGCAGACTGGAAGCGAGCTGACCCAAGCTCTTCGTGGGAAGCCCACGGAGCCGGATAACCTTGCATAGACGATGATAAGGCTGCTGCAGGTCAATCTGCATCACTGTAGGGCGGCTACGGCTCTGCTGGAACAGTATGCTAGAGGTAAGGGTATAGATGTAATTTTAATACAAGAACCTTATCTGTTTAAAGGTCAGGCACGGGGTCTGGGATGGAAAGGTTATAAATGCGTAACATGCCATGAGCAGAATCCCAGGTCCTGTATCCTGTTTAAATCTGGTCTTAGTGTTTTTCCTTTATGGCAATTTTGTTGCAGAGACCTGTGTGTAGCGAAGATTACCGCTCGTGTGGGAGATGGCCTGAGAGAGGTGGTGGTGGCCTCGGCCTATCTCCCATACGAGCGGTGCAACCCCCCAGGAGCTGAGTTGCGCCTAGTTGTGGACTACTGCAGGGAGAGGGACTTGCAGTGCCTGATTGGCTGTGATGCCAATGCTCATCACACGGTCTGGGGTAGCACTAACTGCAACCAAAGAGGTGAGTCATTACTTGATTATGTCTTAAATAATGATCTGGATGTCGTTAATAGGGGCAGCGAGCCTACCTTTGTTATTAGGACAAGAAGAGAGGTCATTGATATTACCCTTGTTTCGAGGCGATTACTACCTGTGGTCAAGAACTGGAGGGTGGAGGATGAAGTTTCGGGTTCTGACCATAGGTATATTACGTACTGTATAGAGGCAGCTGGCCCCGCAACACGCGTTATCAGAAACCCGAGACTCACAGAGTGGTCCCGGTTCAACGAAATCCTTTCGGGTAGGATGGACGATTGTCCACAGAGAGCACATACTGGCATCGATTTAGAAGCCATGAATGATCACATTACCGAGGCCATTAAGGTGGCTTTTGAAGGTAGCTGTGCTGGGAAAACTGTGGTGACCAACAGCAGTTCCTCCTGGTGGAATAGGAACCTGTCCAGACTCAGGAGTGAAGCAAGGAAGCTCTTTAACAGAGCTAAACGCAGAGGCACCTGGGAGGAATACAGGAAGAAATTGTCACAGTACAACATAGCTGTGAGGAAAGCTAAGAGAGAGTCATGGAGGAAATTCTGCACAGAAGTGAATAGTGCAACGGAATACTCAAGACTCCATAAGGTTCTAGCCAACAGCTCCACAAAACTTATTGGGACTGTTAAGAAGGCTGAAGGCTATACGGAATCGGTGGAAGAAACCATGAACTATATCCTCGCTACTCATTTTCCAACTAGCGAGGAGCCTAACTCATATGAAGGAGATGACTATCCCATCAGACGAGGTAATCCGGAGGCATGGAGGCATGCGAGGGAAATTGTCAAGGCAGCGCACGTCAGATGGGCCATTGGAACGTTTAAACCATATAAATCACCGGGCCTAGACGGCATATATCCAGCATTTTTGCAACATGGGGTAGATATACTCATGCCAACGCTCCTACAACTCTTTAGGAGTAGTTTGGTCATGGGACACATTCCACGGACCTGGAGAGTGGCCAAACTCTGTTTTATTCCCAAACAAGGTAGAGCTTCACACCTGTATGCCAAGGACTACAGGCCGATTTGTCTATCGTCCTTCCTACTAAAGACACTGGAGAAGATCATAGACAGGCATATAAGAGATAGTGCGTTAAGAACCCCCTTAACGAACAACAATATGCGTACCAGTCTGGCAAGTCATGTGAATTGGCTCTCCACCATCTAGTGTGCAGACTGGAGCGAGCACTGCAGTACAAGGAAATTGCTCTGTGCGCGTTTCTTGATGTGGAGGGGGCTTTCGACTGCACCCCTATTAGGGCAGTTGAAGAAGCCATGATCGAGAAAGATGTCGAAGAATTCGTCACATACTGGACTGTCAATCTTCTGAAGAACCGCATTATTAGGCTGACGGAGGGGACCTACTGTAAGAGTATTGTACCTAGGACAGGATGTCCCCAGGGGGGCGTCCTGTCACCCCTCCTGTGGTGTCTAGTGGTGGATACACTGCTGACGAGGCTGAAGAATCAGGGCTTCTCAGCACAGGCATACGCAGATGATCTGGTAATTACGGTGGTTGGCAAGGTGCAATCAACTGTGAGTGAACTGCTGGACACGGCACTGTCTTCGGTGGACAAGTGGTGCCAGGAGAAGAACCTTAGGATTAATCCACAGAAAATTGCAGTGGAGCCTGTTACTTTGAAGAGGAAACTGGATGGACTGGGCACACCTAGCCTGTCAGGTCACAACTTAAGTTTTTCCAAGACAGTGAAGTACTTGCGTGTTACCTTAGACTCAAAGCTTAACTGGCAGGAGCATATCCGTAAGACAGCAGCAAGAGCCACAAAAACCTTGTGGGCCTGCCGGAGAGTGGTGGGGAACAATTGGGGAATTACCCCTAAAGGTATGCACTGGATTTACACAATGACTGTGAGGCCCATCATCACATACAGTGTGGTGGCATCGATGCGGCACTGACAGTGTTAGGAAGACTCTGTGCTCCCCACAAAGGCTGGCTTGCCTGATGATTACGGGAGCAATGTGTTCCACACCGACAGGAGCTATGGAGATTCTACTTGACCTTAAACCAGTAGAGATATATATCGAAGAGATAGCTAGATGCTCAGCGTACAGATTCGCCATTTTAGGGCACGAACCTTGCCCAACCCTAGGGGCTCACTGTGCAATTATCCGAAGGAACTGGCAGGACCCAATTCTCTGCATGCCATCGGACTTTCAGGACCAGCACTCCTTCACCTCAAACTTTACAACTGTGATCAAGACGAGGGAAGCAGCGCTGGAGCACAAATTAACACCAAGCCGGGTGGATCGGTTCTGTTACACAGACGGCTCAAAAACCGAATCTGGCACAGGCGCTGGCGTGTGGATTCAGGGGTCCACACATAGTGTTGCCTTGCCTCTGGGGAGGTATGCTACGGTGTTCCAAGCTGAAGTCACTGCCATCGGCGCTTGCGCAGACCTTATGAATAGCGGCTCTCCATTAGACAGGCGCTTCACTATTTTCTCCGATAGCCAAGCGGCCATAAGAGCTCTATCCACGAATAGGATCAGGTCAAAGGTAGTACAGCAATGCAAAGACAGCTTAAACTTACTTGGACGACGTAACAAGGTCAGACTGGAGTGGGTCCCAGGCCACTCTGGTATCCAGGGTAATGAAAGAGCTGACGAGTTGGCCAATATTGGTGCAGCGACAATCCCCCTATCACCAGAACCTCAATGTGGGATTGCACCTGCTGTGGCCAGATTAAGCATTAGAAGGTGGGCGGAAGCTGAGCATAGGAGGAAGTGGTGCAGCAGCTCCACCCAGAGACAGGCGAAGCTGTTCCTTTCCTTTGTGGACAAGAAGAGGACGGAGACTCTCCTTAATCTGTGCAGGTCCAAGGTAAGACTAGTAACAGCTCTTCTTACAGGTCACTGTAGAATGCACCGGCACCTCTATTCCATGGGGCTGGCCAGGACTTCATGGTGCAGACTATGCTTTGAGGACGACGAGACGCCGTATCACATCGTATGCAGATGTCCAGCTCTTGTAGCAAAGAGATACCTGTATTTTGGTGCAGACTTCATAGATGACCCTAGAAGGCTACCTGAACTGAACCTTCGAACTCTATTAAGGTTCATCTCGGATATGGCGCTGTTGGTGTAACAGGCTGGCTTGTCGGGTGGCACAATAGGCCTTGTTGGCCTCGGTGCAGCTCCCTCTACGTGGGCACCCGTTTTAATAATAATAATAATAATAATAATACATCTGCTCCTATCTCAGCCAAATTTTTTTTAAAATTTCAGCACAACAGTTTGAGATAATTTCCGAAGGAGTAACGAAATATGCTCATCGGCTATTGGAAATTGATCTGTCATACTCGCATACCGAAAGTACACTTTTGTCGTTTGAATTCAACAATATTTCAACTAGGACACGATTTTTCACTCGGATCACTTCAGACATTTTTTGCAGTCAACACTGACTTGAGTACTGCAAAAAAAAAAAAAAAAAAAAAAAAATCCGTCTTCAATTTGATTCCATTATTTACATAGAGATAACGCGCGTCATTTACCGAGTTCGTTCACCTCTAGCACCGAAGTAGGCAGACTTATGCAGCTAATTTCAGTCTGGGGTCTTTCTATACATGTACAAGGAATATTTAAGTCCGAAATTAGAGAGACGCAGAGAGACGGATAAAATACTTCAAAAAATCAAGTTTTGTGCGCTTTTTGGCTATTTTTGACCACTGTGCGCCGTGGGGGCCTCGCTAATTGGGAAACAATGTGTAGGTTATGAGCTTGTAAAAAGAATGGGGCTTAGAAATATAGAAAGGCTTAGCCTTTATTTATTAGAATTGGATCTATATTGGAAGTGGGGGCCCGTGATCTGGTCCTGGGCCCTGCTCTGAGATGTGGCGGCCCTGGGCATAGATATTAGTTTTCAGCACAATATGCATTCTTGGGGTCTCCCGTGGTCTAGTGGCTAGTGCGCTAGATTCATAAGCGGGAGATGGCGGGTTCGATCCCCACCGGCGCCAGAAATTTTCTCATCCCATGGCTCGCTGAGAAAATTTCTGGCTGCACCCTGGATGTCGGCGCTAATAGCCAAGATTTGTTGATGCGCTTAAAAAAAAAGAAAAAAAAAAAAAAAAAAAAAAAAAAAAAAAAAAAAAAAAAGAGCATTCTTTTATTCAAGGGAAGTATAGGCCAGTTCTAAAATGTTATCGGGAAAACACATAATTCTAGTAAATTGCGAGTTTAATGGTTCTTTTAAAAGAAACGAGTTCGTGTCTAAACTTAACTAAAGTGACTTTGGTTGTTGAAGCACGGCACTGCATGTCCACAGTGTACTTTTCATAACGTAATTACCGAGTGATCATCGTAAGCATGATTATATTTATTCGATTGCGATATTTTGACTTAATTATCTTCATTTCAGACAGTTCAGCCGAAGGGCGATTGTCTTTAGATCCGGATATTTATCTTCAGATATAATTATCTTCATTTCAGACAGTTCAGCCGAAGGGCGATTGTCTTTAGATTCGGATATTTATCTTCAGATATAATTATCTTCATTTCAGACAGTTCAGCCAAAGGGCGATTGTCTTTAGATCCGGATATTTATCTTCAGATATAATTATCTTCATTTCAGACAGTTCAGCCAAAGGGCGATTGTCTTTAGATCCGGATATTTATCTTCAGATATAATTATCTTCATTTCAGACAGTTCAGCCGAAGGGCGATTGTCTTTAGATCCGGATATTTATCTTCAGATATAATTATCTTCATTTCAGACAGTTCAGCCGAAGGGCGATTGTCTTTAGATCCGGATATTTATCTTCAGATATAATTATCTTCATTTCAGACAGTTCAGCCGAAGGGCGATTGTCTTTAGATCCGGATATTTATCTTCAGATATAATTATCTTCATTTCAGACAGTTCAGCCGAAGGGCGATTGTCTTTAGATCCGGATATTTATCTTCAGATATAAAACACCAGAATTGTGTTTAAGATGCATGTGGCTTTGAGATGTATATCTGATATAATCTCCACTAACTCATTTTCAGCAAAACATGAGTCCTTGTTAAACTGAATTGCTATTTCAAAAATTAAAAGCTCACGAATGATGATAACATGCCAATTTACTGAAATCTTAAAAACATATTTCGAATAGGACCAAAATATTTGATAATTCTTCCTCATAAATAACATAATTCATTCATGATAATGTCGTTTTTCGTGAAATAATCCCATCGCTTATTGACACCCTCATTTTATTTACATGTTACCAACTCCAATACATGCACTTTTAGGTACAACTAAGCAGATACCAGACCTTGTTTTTTACTCCGAATAAACTAAGGATAATTGAGTTTCATTACAAGTATCTTCACAACCTGAATACACCAAGCTCATGGTATATTTTGGCAAAACAAAAAAAAACAATTTCTTTCAAAATCCACTCATATACACGAGACTTCCTGGGTGAACCAAATTTTTCAGCAATAAAATAAGTGGTATAAAATATTGGTTTACTTTTCACTAAAAGCTGTAAGATTTCTACACGGTGAGAGAACGGTAAACAAAAAGGTGTTTTGGGATCAGAACTAGTAATAAAATGGGGAAACAATATTAGAGCAGTATTCCACAAGTAATTAGGTATACAAAAATGTTATTTCAACGCGATTTGTTAGTTGATGGCTCACAAATAAATAAAAATCAACGCGATTAAACACCTTCGGTTTGGGGGTTTTATCTCTCCTGCAACCACTGTGCATCGCACTTTGAGGCAATCGAGCAAAAAACATAAAAATGAAATGTCCATTACTTGAGTTAATTTTTACTGTGTTTTATCCTTGAATAGTGAAAGAATGAAAACCTAATCGCTTGTTCCGTAAAAATTTGTTTTTGCTGTTGTAAGATTATTCCGCTCTTTTGTAACATCAATGTGAACTTGTTACAGCACATTTGATTGATAGCTACCCATTAAAATCAATTAAATAAGCGAAAACCTGTCATACAGATTAACAAATTTGAAAAATAGTTAAAGGGTTTATACCATCTTAAGTTGGAAGCAATTGAGCTAGGACCCGAATGTATCAGAGAGCATCTAACTACAATTTCCTTTGACCTTTCTTGCTCTTCGTGTAGTTATTGTAATTTAAGTAAATAAGTTCAAATAATATTTTTAACCTTTAGGTACTGACGTATGGTCCCTGGGACCTTATGGTAGCCATTTCTAGAAATCCCCCCTAGTAGTTCCCTTTTTAATTCAAGGAATATATAATTTATTTCAAATTTCAGTAAACAAAAGGTCCCAGGTACCCTACGTCAGTAAGTTAAACAAAATCTTTTTGTTAGTTCGGTTTTATTCTTTGTATTTTTATTATAAAATGTCTTGGTGTGATGGCTCACTACACGTTTTCATTAAGAATCGAATAAGATCAATTGCAAGTCGGAAAATTCAGTTCTTGTTTATAGGAAGATTTCCCAAAACGTTCAAAAATATTTAAAATAATAATAGGTATTTTTATTCTTCAGTCTTAACGTCCAACTAACACATGTGTTGTCGTGGATGGGATGGGAGAGGCACTCGAAGAAGTCATTCCAGCGGGATTTGAACCAAGTATTTTCGGGTCCATATTCCAAAATATTAGTACTCAGCTAAACTGCTTCACGTATTTTTTCCAATGTATTTTTTTTTTTTTTTTTTTTTTTTTTTTTTTTTTTTTTTTTTTTTTTTTTTTTTTTTACTCTAAATCAAATGAGACCAATGTCAACTCGATAGGATCCGTCGTTCAAAAAATATTTAAAATAATAACAGGTATTTTTTTTTCTTCATTCTTAACGTCCAACTAACACATACTAAGGCACTCGAAGAAGTCATTCCAGCGGGATTTGAACCAAGTATTTTCGGGTCCATATTCCAAAATATTAGTATGTACTCAGCTAAACTGCTTCGCGTATTTTTTCCAATGTACAATAAATTATATTAAATATCTCTAGATCTGTTTAATGTGGTTCACCAATATTTTCCTTCGTTATCTCGACAAAAATGGCCGAAATAACTGCTTAGAATTATGAGGTGCGATTATCGATAAGAGTCCTATAGCTGATGAATCAGAGATTGGCGGCAGGCGGGCTGCTCCGCTGACTCATGCTCCAGCCCCTCTCAGCTGGAGAAGTCCTGCGGAGGATGGTTTCGTTGATATTTTTTTAATAATTTTATTTTAATCACACTAATATAGTGATGGACTCTCAAAACAGTTAATAATAGTTTTCTGAGGTCTCCCCGTGGTCTAGTGGCTAACGCTTTAGATTCATATGCGGGAGATGTCCGAACGACTTTTCGTGTATCAAAAATGGCTACAACCTCCAAATCTTAACCGATTTCAATGCATTTTTTTTAAATGAAAGCTAATAAAATTTAGAACAACTTTGTCTGACCAGTTGTTTGTTGTTTGTTCCCCCTGTTTATTAAATAACGTGTAAATAATTCACAAACGTTTACAATTTAACATAAAATCCTATTATATTTTTCATCGTACTTAACATTAGCACTGCTATAGTTGAAATTAAGCATTCAAACCCTGATTAGACTTGGAAAAAATGAAAATCTATTTTCAAATCATTCAAACAACATACTATTTCAATTTATCTCATTGCTGAATTAAGATAAATTTACGTTTTATGAAGATGTGTCAGTCTGATTTCTTCCAAGTCTAATCAGGGTTTGAATGTTTAATTTCAACGATATTAGTGTTGATATTAAGTTAGATGAAAAAAAAAATATTATTTTATGTTCAATGGTTAAAGTTTGTGAATTATTTACACATAATTTAATAAACAGAGGAAACAAAAAACAATCATCTAAATTTAAAAAAAAAGGTTTCTTTTTTTTTGTAAGTATATGTTTTATTAACGTTGCATAGGGCACCAAAAAAAGGACGTTCAAAATTATTTATGTTAATTGGACTGTCCAGAAGGGCCCAACAATATAAGAAAACAATATTTAAATAATCGAACTCTTATATATTTTTTATAAAATCTGCTGAACCTGGTGCACCACTCGGTGCTCCTGATACACCTTGATTATTCCCTGTACATTTTTTCTTGCGGTTTTTTCGTAGTTCTCATAAAAATGAACTAAAATGTAAATTACCGTTCCCTAAATAAACACATGTTTAATATTTTCACTTACATAATATGTAACTTACATATTATGTAAGTGAAATAACCTGAACATAATATGTAACTTACATATTATGTTACATAATATGCTAGTGACATAATGTAACATGTCACAATTGTTACATAATGTAAGATATTATGTTCAGGTATTTTAATATAAAATCTTCTTGAGCAACAAAACGAAAGTACTGTCCTAAAACGAAAGTTCATGTTCAATCAGCAGAACCTACACAGCGGAAGACGGTTTTTTGTTTAGAAAATAGCCCGAAAAAAATTGTAAAACTTACTTACGGTTTTGCGTTAATACGTTTCAAGACACACAATTTCAATTCAGAATCAGATTTTAAGATCAACTCTTAAATTCTCAGTTCAGTTAAAAAAAAACAAACTTACTGTTCCTGAGAAACTACAAAGATGTTTTAGAAGACTAAAATTATATTTAATTAAGAAATTCTTTACAAAAAGGACGTTGGTTTTATGCGCAATATTTAAAACATTTCCCTTATTCATATAAAAACATTTGATATTAAAGAAAATATTTCTGACCCTTTTTAGGTGGTTTACAGGTGGTCTTGGACATCCGGCAAATATCCAAATATATATATTTATAAATAAATTTGTATATGTAACTGCTAAAGCCTTATTATTTCTTCAACGACCACAATTTAGTTCTTTGAGTACAAAATTTGAAATGATATTTGTTTATGAAAAGAAAATATGAGTTGGGTAATCAGAAAGAATTTTTCGTTTGGGATGGAGTTTCGCATTAAACTCATTATTTAACACTAGCCCAGCGTCCACAATTAATTATCCGCAACGAAGCTCGCTAACTACTAACAAATACATATGCATTCTTTGTAAGACAATGAAATCTGACCGTCAATATTTTCTTGAAATCTTTAGAAACTGAAATACAACTTTTAGTGATCGAGGTAAATTTTTTAATCTCCTCGTGTTTCTCATTTATTTTAATACTTTAGTTTCTAGTGCACTCTTATATTCCTTTACCCTTTATGTGCAAATAATATTAGGTGTGGTGGCTTACTAAATTCACCAGTCCAAACCTAATTATTAAAGCGTCCCTAGTAAGCGTAATATTTTGTGCGCAAGGGGTATTTTAGTGCGGTTCTTCCCTCCCACCATAGTATTAATTTTGTCATTTGATCAAGTTTTTATTTGTTTATTGCCCACACCGTTTGACCTATTTTGACCAAACCTACCACACAGGTAGGTCTTGATCCGGGGAGTGTGATTGGATAGGTCAAAATCGTCTACCAGCTGTCTGTCTGTATGTTTGTTTCTTATAAAAATCCACACCTTTTGACCGATTTTGACCAAACTAGGCACAAAGGTATACGTTGATACGGGGAGTATGAGAGGCCAGGTCAAAATCGTTTAGGGCTCACAGTTCGGAGGTCACGGGCTCAAAACTGTGAACCAAAACATTTACAGATTTGCGTTATTAGATTTTAATACTACTTATTTGGTTTCTATTTTATTTTTGATTTTCTATATGCAAAAATTAGGTACAGCATAGGACGCTAGCTGTGGGTAACAGCTAGTTTGTTATAAAAGAATAATAAAAAAAATCCAATTAGTTAATTTTATCCAGGCAGCTATCAAGTGAGTACATTCTATACCAGCGTTAAAGTCTCCGGTCATAGAGAGTTGCCTTGATTGCAGAGAGGTAGATAAGCATCACAATGTTACCTCTTCGTCCATAGAAAAGCGGCAGGCTACAACTAAATCTATAAGGAACATTTTTTTAGCGATTAAGATGACATAGGCAAACCTGCAGTACTCTGCTGTTGTGCTGAACTTCCGATGTTATTTAAAAAAAAAAACAATTACCTACTATTACATTTTTATAACTGGCTTCATAAACAAAAAAAAAAAAAAAAAAAAACTGTCGATATGCAGTTTAACTAAGGACTTTCTTGAGAAACTTGGTTATTCCACACAACATTGCTCAGTAATATCATTGTACTAACTCATATAAATATAAAAATTTATCTCATTTAAATTTTATTTTCTTTATTTGTTTATTATTATTTGTCAGTTATTTATATTTATATTAGTTATTCATCATTTTTATTTATTTATTATTTTACTCCAGCATCCAGCGAGGTTCGATAGCTAGGATTATACCTTGACAGCCGACTGAAATGAAACCCTCACACGAGACTGAAACGACAAGAACTGAACAAAAGATACGGACTACTTAGACGACTCCTTGTACATTCATCTCAATTATCGATACACAACAAACTAATGATACATAAAACAATTATTCGACCAATATGGACATACGGACATGAACTCTGGGGATCTTCAAAAACATCCAACATCAAGTAAAATTGTAAATGCACCTTTCTACGTCTCCAACAAAACCCACCACAATGACCTTAACATTCCATTTGTCCATAACCTTACTTAAACCCGTTTCCAAATGTTCCAATCCAAATTGTCTTACCATCCTAATCCCGAAGGTCTATCCTTATCTTCACAATCCCATCCAGACAATCCTCCCTGCCGGTTCAAGAGACAGTGGCACAGAGACAATTTAGTATAACCTGTCCTTATCATGATCATTAAAATATTTATTGAGACATCTCCATAATTGTTGAAAGTGCCAACAATGGTTGGCTTCTTCCATTTTTTTATTTTTTATTTTTTTTTTTACTTTTACCTTTTTGTTTGGTTAACTTGTACGTAATATCTCCATCAACAAACTTGATCATTGTACTGTTAATATTTTGTAAAGTTTCAAATATGTAACTACATAAAAAAAAAAAAAAAAAAAAAATTATTTTAAATTTTATATAGCCACATGTCTCAATCTAAAAAGAAATAAATACCAACTTTTACTTCCTACTTTCGAATGTTATGTAGCTTGTGTCGTTGAACGAGAGCAAAAATATATTTCTTAAACAGCTGACTAGATTATTAAAAACAAAAAAAAAATTATCCCGAGATATTCACACCTAAATATTTTTATTGGTATGAATTAGTACCGTTATATGAACGTTAAAAGAAACTTTAGCAGATTACTCATCATTCAATTTATACTACTGGTGAATATGGTGTCGTTTACGGTTTTTGCAATGATAATGCTAATGCTGCTCGTCGTCAACATGCCAGGCGATTTCCGAATAGACGATTACCAAACGAGTATGTCTTTAGCTCCACGTATCTACTTTTTGCTATGATACGCGAACGCTAAATTTCAATCCGATGGGTTATTCAAACAGTAGTAGACACCGAAAATGACCCCCGTTAAAATTTATATATATATATATATATATATATATATATATATATATATATATATATATATCGTGTTAACAGACGCTATCGTGTCTGTTAACACGATAGCGGCCAGAGTTTTTGTTTTTTCGTCACGAAACTTGGTATATAGCATTCAATTAGCAAACTATTGAACGAGTTCGTTAACCACCAAAATCGGTCCACCGGAAGGGGGGGTTTACCCCGAACCCAAAACACTAATTTGACCATTTCAGCCGTAATATTTGTTATATTTCAACGAAACTTGGTATTCGTACTGGTAATATAGAGAGAAAAGTGAGATATAAAAATAAACTAAATCGGTTCATAAGGAGGGGGGGGGGTTTACTCCGGACCGACAATACCAATTCGCCACTACCAGCCGTGATTTTAGGTATATTTCGACGAAACTCGGTATTCATAGTGGTAATCTACAGGTAAATATGTGTTGTAAAAATAAACTAAATCGGTTCATTAGGAGGGGGGGTTTACTCCAGACCCACAATACCAATTCGCCACTACCAACCGTGATTTTTGGTATATTTCGACGAAACTCGGTATTCGTAGTGGTAATCTACAGGTAAATATGTGTTGTGAAAATAAACTAAATCGGTTCATTAGGAGGGGTGGTTTACTCCGGACCCAAATTACTAATATACTCATACTGGTCGTAATTTCTGCTGTATTGTAACGAAACGCGGTATACGTCGTGGGTAACTCATGAGAAAGAAGTGTTGTAAAAATGAGCTGAATCGTTCAATCGGAAAGGGGGGTTTACTTTGTAATATATTTCAATAGAAAAGCCAGCCAGACATAGGTTCACAAAGGCGCCGCAAGGAGCGCTAGAGGGACTGTATCCGGTTCCTTTGTTAGATCAAAATACGATAATATGAGGAGTTTGTATTTATTACGTAGTGTAGTAGGTACCATGTGTAAACATAACTCTGGAAGCAAATTAATAATTTATCAGTTACTCATTACAAAATTAAAAGAGAACTATTCATGTTTTTATTTTATTTATGTAGGATATTTTAAGCAAATTGTTCTGGAAAGCAGTCTACACTACCCAAATTCTGAGGAAAGTGCTTAGTTATGCAGCTCCTGCGTGACGGACTTTTTCGATTCCCCATCTATATACGAAGTCTGTCGGTTTAAGACTGGGACATATATGTATATAAACTCCGAATAATATAATAAATTAATAATATCCATAGAAAAAAGTCCGTCACACAGGAGCTGCATAACTAAGCACTTTCCTCAGAATTGGCATTCCTGAATAATTTGCTTAAAATAACCTAAAATAAAAATAAATAAAATAAAAACATAAATTGTTCTACTCTTTTGCATTTTTTATGAGCAGCTGTTTCAATTATTAATTTGGTAATTAATTTCCTTCCAGAGTTTTATGTATGCGTGGTACTACACTACGTACTGAATACACAAAGCTTCACATTTTGACCTTTTGATCTTGATGAGTTTCGCGAACCTACGTTTGGCGGCTGAAATCAATTCAAACATTGTACAAAGTAACCGATTTAGTTCTTTTTTACAACACTTCTTTCTTATTAGATAGCCAGGACGTATAAAGAGTTGCATGACAATAAAACAGAAATTACGACAGGTATAAGGAAATTAGTAATTTCTGTCCGGAGTAAACCCTCCCTTCTAGTCTACCGATTTAGTTTATTTTTACAACAATTTTTTCTCTCCAGTTGACCACAACAAATACTGAGTTTCGTTGAAATATAACACCAATTATGGCTGGTATTGACAAATAACTACTTTGGCTCCGGGGTAAACCCCCCCCCCCCCTCAGGATGGACAGATTTTGTTGGTTAACGAACTCGTTCAATCGTTTGATGGGGGAATACTACATACCAAGTTTCGTGGCGAATAAACGACAGGCTGATTGATCATATGTATTTCAATGAAAACTAGATTCCGAAGGTAATATATTATGAATATATTATATATTATTTTGAGTATTAGAGACAAAATCCTAAACTGTGGCATACTGACCTGGAGTTATCTTTTATCGATCTGAATCCGGTGCCAATGCCCCATTCCATCTTCCTTTATGACCGTAGGGAATCGGAGAATTAATAGACCTCTTTGTCAAGTCCTAATCAAAAACGTACGTTTTGTTACTTTAAAACGATAAATTGTTGTATTATTAAATGTTAAAAATATATATGCTATTTGAAAAAACTTCACTACGAAAAAATCCAACTAGCAGCTTCAGCAGTATTACTAAGCACATTTAGATATCTGGTAGTGTACAGAGCATTTTATTTTCTATTTCGAAGCCACTGCTAAGCACTACCACATAGCACGCTCACACACACACACACACACACACTCTTTCGCTTAGTTGATGCATACATACAGTAAATTGAGTCATATTTTATCATAGAAAGAAAAGAGAAGAAGTGAAAAATATGTCTTGGGTCATCTTGCAGAAGAAAGAGACGGGTAGAGAAAACCCGTTATCTATAGGTTACCAGTAAATGAAGTCTAACAAGTATAGGTTAAAATTCGTCGTCAAAAAATAAATTGTCGTTAAAATTTAAAAAATTGTGTTTCCAAGATGTCATTTGGAATCATCCTTTATATTTGCGAGTATTACCAAGAAGTGTTGCGACTTTGGATGCTGATGGGTGAGGAGGCTGTGCTAGGGTTCGGGACATTATATTACCTCTGATGGACCATCACCAGGTATAGCTATATGAGGGACAAAATCACAGTTTATTTCTAATAATTCAAGGTCTGCCATGATAACCGCAATTAAAAATAATACTGTGAAATAGATACAGTACGGTAACAGCTGACATGTTATGGTCCTAGCAACGCATGCTGCCTAGGCATGCCTGCTCTAACCAACAAAAACGTTATACCCCTCTAAAAATACTTAATAATTTGAATACCAAAAAAACCTTTCTTAGCGAGTGTCTACGTTCTATAGGGAGTGTCCATGCAAAATTTCAAATTTTTCTGTCTAGAGGTTTGGGCTGGGTGATGACAGGTCAGTGAGTGAGTGGTATTTGACAAATATATAGAAGGTAAAAGAAATACAAATATTTTATAATAAAATTACCATAAAAATGTAAAATACTCTTAATATTCTAGGGCAGTTCCATGTTCCTTGCGTATTAATTAGCAAACATTATCCCCATAATAGTCAATAAGTATGGTAAAATAAAAACTATTTGATTGACACACACAAAATAAAACATTGTATAAAAATATCGATACAAATATAAAATATATTAAAGATATAATATATTAAATATAACAACAATTAATACTATAATAACATTTCATCATTCTAAAAAGCATTAGTAGATATTTCAAATATTTGTAGATTTCCACTAGGGGCGCGTGGCTGAAGATGTTTGAAGAACTCCCGTGAGTCAGCAACTACCTACCACGTGGCTTCGGCGTCCGTCCGTCTGTCACTCTTGGCGGGGGATTTAGGCGGGTCATTTACCCCCTCCACCATCCTGGAGCCTCCAGCCCTTTATCGATATCTCCTTAACAAACTAATTCAGGCCTATGTCTACTGGCGTTTTATGGCGTTACAGGTCTCCTGATTTTGGAAAATATAATTTTTGTTGGGCTAGATGAATTGCTTATAGTTTTAAGAATTTTTAAACTACTTTTGTTAAAAAAAAAAAAAATGTATATGATATTCCGAAAAAATCCAGCCAATTTAGTCGAAATGTACAATTCGTATTCTTGATAATATTTTCTAAGATGCAAAGGATTTTTATTTATCTTTTTATTATTGAGCCAAATTCATAAGTTTGTACTAAAAATTAGATTTTTTTTTTTTTTCTTTTAAAAACCTACCATTGATACTCCCAGTTTGTAGTTAGAAAAAAGTAGTTTCGAAAAAGAAATCGGTAAACTTTTAAAATATATTATGAAGAATAAACAATTTATACATGTAACAAAACAAACAAAACATTTATTGTCGAAAATCTCAAGGTGGTGCTACCCCTTATATAATATCAAAATCTTAATCAAAACGAGGGCCCTGAGGGGACTTGGCCATAGAGTTGAAAGATTTGTATAAGTTAGATTCCGCAAGGATAACAGCTATTATTATATCGGCTCATGAACTCATCCCAAAGACCACAGTTACAGCTACAAAGTACTTGAAACCCTCGGAGGAATTGATTAAAGAGGCCCAAGAAGCAGTACTGCTCCATACTGCGGGAATAGTTAGAAAATTATTGAACGAACGCCCGTGACAAGATACATGAAAAAAAAATTAATAAAAAGTCCGTCACGCCGGAGCTGCATAACTAAGCACTTTCCTCAGAATTTTTGTAATGTAGACTACATTACTGAATAATTTGCTGTAAATAACCTATATAAATAAAATAAAAACGTGAATAGTTCTGCTCATTTACATTTCTTATAAGAACTGTTCAATTAATATTTTTTTAAATAATTTGCTTTCAGAGTTATGTTAATATATGATACTGTAGTAGTTAATAAATACACAAAAACTTCATTTACCGTCTTTTGATCTGACGCAGGAACAGGATACAGTCCCCCTAGTGAGAGATAGAGCTCCTCGCGGCGGCTTTGGTAACCTGCCTCTGGCGGGTTATTCTAATGAAACAGCGTTTAAAGTAAACCCTCCTTTCTAATGGACCGATTTAATTCATTTTTACAACACTTCTTTCTCATGAGATACCCACGACGTATACCGCGTTTAGATACGTTCAGCAGAAATTACGACCGATATGAGTATATTTGTAATTCGGGTCCGGAGTAACCCCCCCCCCCCTCCTCATGAACCGATTTTGTTTATTTTTACAACACATATTTATCTGTAGATTACCACTACGAATACCGAGTTTCGTCGAAATATAACAAAAATCACGGCTGGTAGTGGCGAATTGGTATTGTGGGTCCGGAGTAACCCCCCCCCCTCCTAATGAACCGATTTAGTTTATTTTTACATCTCACTTTTCTCTCTAGATTACCACTACGGATACCAAGTTTCCGGGGACCCCCTGCCAGAAAAACAAACAAGAAAAAGTGGAAAATATATATCGGGTCATCTTTCACAAGAATTAATATATATATATATATATATATATATATATATATATATATATATATATATATATATAAATTTTAACGGGGGTCATTTTCGGTGTCTACTAGGTAGGATCGATAAAGATTTTAAGAAATTTTTCAAAAATTCCGTCATGAGTGCAACCTCAATAGCTACTTTCCTTCGGAGGAAAGTGCTAAAAGAATTCTTTTGGTTGGCAATAGCCCCCGAAAGAATTTACCCCAGGAAACTGAGAAGAACACACCCTATATAATGTATAATGTAAACAAAAAAAAAATTAATGTATAGATATAATGAAGTTTTATATATATATATATATATATATATATATATATATATATATATATATATATATATATATTGCGGGGGTTATTTTTTCCGATTCTCCAATGTGAGATCGGAAAAAATAACCCCCATATTGACCCCCGCAAAATTGACCTTGAAATGTTATTCAAGGTCAAATTTTTATATTGCATTTTTCGAATCTACGAGTCATGAGGATGAAAAAAGTCAACGGCACCATAGGTCAGAAATGACTCCTTAGGGTCAAAATGACCATTAACAGCGTATACGTGGGCCATTCCATTCCAATCGACAAATGGTGGCCGATTTTGCTCATTTCTTTTTTTAAAGTTTCTAGTAACATCGCCTTATGCAAAAATACCTCCTTTGAATTTTTTAAAAAACATCTTCCAGTATAAAAAATTATGAGTGTATTGTAAAACGGCCCTCTCAGCGCCATTCATTGAAGAACCATAACTCACATTTTACAATGGACAGGAATGCCTACTTGAGGTTATACTCGAACCTTATCAAGAGCTGTTTGCTTTAAGCTTTCATTGAATCGCCGAAATTACTCATTAGGGATTTCACAGGTCAAGTAGGAATTCCATGAACCATCCAGTCCCTTCCAGAATAGAGGATAGAATGATTGCCCTCGCGTGATCCAGGCCTACTATGGAGCTGAGAAGATTGCCCCAAGCTACGGGAGTCTCGAGGATGACGGTCCGCCGGATCCTTCGGGAAGAACGTCTCACTTCAGATTACAGCAAGTTCAGGAGTTGAGGCCCGGGGATCAGGAGCAGAGATCATTGTTGCAGGGGGGGGGGGGGGGGTCTGGACAAGTTGGAACGTCCTCCACACTTCCTCCAGCGGGTATTGTGGGCTGACGAAAGTTCGTTATCCAGTGTCATCGTCCACAGCAGGCAAAATGGACGAGAATAACATGGGGATTTGAAAGAATTATGAGAAATTCTCTGCAGGTCCTAAGTGGAGTGAGGAGGAATTTGAAAGCAAGGTTAGTAGCTTGCCTCAAGAATTAAGTCCGAAATATTTAAGCTGCAGAACAGGCCCAATTGCTACGGGCGCTTTTTTTTTTAAGTTTTTTTTTTTTTTTTTTTTTTTTTTAGGTAGAAACTTTTAGCGCGGTTCCTCCCTCCCCCATAGGGAGGAACCCCGCTTATAAGGTTGATACAATGAAACGATCCGGAAGTGCCGACTAGAAAATTTTGCGTTTCAGAACCCCTAGAAACCGAAAATAACGGTGGTTCAAATTTGTATATATATATATATGTATATATTTATATATATATATATATATGTATATATTTATATATATATATATATATATATATATATATATATATATATATATATATATATATATTTGTCTGTTCGCTCTCTAAATAGAAGACGAATGGTCCGATTTTGATGAAATTTGGTACAAAAATCTGTCGTCCAATTTGAAAGGTCAAGTTCGTTAACCAGCAAAATCTGCCCACTGGAAGATGGCGTTTGGGGCGAAATTCGCGCAGAAAAAATCGTAACGCTTACGTTTTTGAGTTCATAAGCTTGTACGTACTCGTTTTATAGGCTTCTTGGGCTAGGAAAACGAATGAAACCATTTTCAAGGCGATAGCTTTAACCGTTGTTGAGAAAATTGGAAAAATAGTTTTTGAATACCGTTTTTGGTTTGGGTACTTAGAATAACGGGATTCAGTTGAAACATTATCTGCATGTTCTACTTTCATTAAAACTAGTATGTTGAAAGTTATGTTACGTTTGGAGTTAAGGAAGGGTTAGAATAAAATATTTTATGAACAGACATGAAAAGTTTTGGAAACTTCGTATACTTTCATTAATATCTCGAACACGGTTGGGAAATCGTGGTAAGTGGATTGAAACTATTTGAAAGCTTACTAAATTCTCTACAAAAATGATTCTAAAACTATTTTTGATTAGGTTATGACAATCGGAGAAATAAGTGCTTAAAACTTCAAATATGTCTGTTTTGTTCTTATGAACGGGTTTTTGTCGTTCTTTTTGTCTCTTTCCCTTGGTTTTTTATTGCTTTTTATTGTTGTAATTTCTTATGTTGTATTTGTAAGGAAAATGTATGTGTGTGTAAAACAGGATAGGTAAAATGAGACCAATTTTCTGTTGTCAGAAATAATAAAAAGTTTTGGGAACTTCGTATAATTTCTTAATATCTCGAAAACGGTTGAAAATCTTGGGAAGCGAAAGGTTACCATTCGAAAGCTTACTAAATGGTCTACAAGAATGGTTTTAAAGAAAGTTTTGAATAAGCGATGTCAATCGGAGAAATAAGTGCTTAAAACTTTTAAGTAATTGATTTCGCTTATTCGAACTTTTCTTTTTGTCTGTTTTATTCCTTGTTATTTTTAAATTGCTTATAGTCAGATAATGTATTTGACAATAAAACAGATTAAGTAAAATAAGAAGATCAATTTATTGTTAGAAATGTAGCGTTTAAAGAGAGAGATCCCAAGGCTTTCCAAATGCCTCTGAGCGGAGGCCTTTCTGCCCGACTTATGGGAGAGCTGACCCATACAGGTATGATTGTAAATCAACAAAGACCTTTCAAGACTGGTTTGTTTGAGATTTCATTTGGATAGCTGTTTCGCTATTGATCTAAACAAAGTAATAACTTTTTCTATTCTATGCCTTCATAAACACTAGAGATAAGAACGGAACCGCGCTAAGATGACGCAGTTCCTGCGAATCGGACTTTTTTATCTGCCGACGGGCGAGGGCAAGTATTCTATGCTCTAGTCTGGGAGGGATTAGCTGGTTCATGAAATTCATACATGACCTGTGAAATCCTTAATGAGTAATTTCAGCGATTGATTGACAGATTATGTCAAAGAGCTCTTGATAAGCTTTAAGGATAACCTCATGGAAGCATTTCTGTCAATTGTAAAATATGGCTTATAGTCCTCTTATTAATGCCGATGAGAGGCTCGTCTTTCAATATACTTGTAATTTTTTATACTAGAAGATGCTTTTAAATAAATTCAAACGAGGTTTTTTGTGTAAGGCAATGCTTATAGAACATGTAAAAAAATAATAATAATAAAAAAAAAAAAAATCTAAATCAGCCACCATTTGTCTATTGGAATAGAATGGCCCATGTATACGCTGTTAATGGTCATTTTGACCATAAGGAGTCATTTCTGACCTATTGTGCCGTTGACTTTTTTCATCCTCATGACTCGTAGATTCGAAATATGCAATAAAAAAATTTGACCTTGAATAACATTTCAAGGTCAATTTTGCGGGGGTTAATATGGGGGTTATTTTTTCCGATATCACATTGGAGAATCATCTAGCAAACGGATGACCATTATTTTTGGGACATCCTGTACATTTGTCATGTACGGCACATGTAGAAAATAAAAATAAACTCCCTTCCTTAAGAGTTACTTAGGGAAGAAAATAAATAATATATATATATATATATATATATATATATATATATATATATATATATATATATATATATAGACATAATGTAATCTAACAATATATACATGATGTTCTTAATAAATACCAAATGTAACATCGCCATGAAGCGGAACACCAAAAAATAAATATTAATAAAATAATATTGACGTCCCATCGTCCTGGCATCAACTATCGAATTTGAGGTTTAACGCTGAATAGCAATACAAGTGATATATTCAAAAAATCTGTTCTACTAAATAACTAGACGCCATGGAATTTTTAGCGTATTTTTTTTTTTTCGGTTTCATTACGCAGAAATCCTTTAGAACCAGTGAAAGAATCACATGAAGTTTATTCTCATAACTGTGTTGTAACATTAATTACTAATGCGAATTGTGGATCTAAGAATAGAGAAGCAGTAAATATGTTTGCTTCGCGTTAGATTCAGGTCAGACATATTAAGGGGGGATCTTATTGATTTAGCTTTGTCATAAATGAGGATTTTTATATCCCCTATTCTCATACAAAGGGTTCATAAAGGGGAATGTAGTCCAATAATTTCTGGAGAAGTTGTTTTCTCAAACAGAGTTCTCAGTTATATAGAGGCGCCAAGAGTAGCGGGGCTATCGATATCTGTACAATACACAGAACTGCTTCGTATGTGCTCAAAAATACAAAACTTTTATACTAAAATAACAGATCGGATAACACCAAAGGACAAGAAACATATTATTTAAAAATAAATTATACAAAGTTCATTACGGTATATATTTAATGGTAGAGTCGTCGTAGTTATTTAAAAGTTCGACACGCAGGAACTGCGTCATCTTAGCGCGGTCCCGTTTGCATCTCTAGTGACTTGTATTAGTTAGTTAGTTTGTAAGTAAAAAAAATGCATACTATATAAAAAATTACATATAAAAAAAGAGTAAAAATAGATATATACACATAAAAAATATATATAAAAAAGAAATATATGTGTATAAAAAAATAGAAAAACAAAATTATACATAAAAAAAAGAGACACAAAAAATAAATAAGTAATTTTTTTTTTTTTTTTTTTTTTTACGGAGTTTCTACAACTTGGACATTTGCACCGGGCTATCTATAGGTTGCCACCCTTTTATAATGCCAACAGCACGTGGTCGGTCACCCATCGGTACTGGCCACGCCCGACATTGCTTAACTTCGGTTATCTACGGGAACCGGTGTATCTAACGTGGCTATGCCCGTTGGCTATGTAGTCTATTATTAGTATTAATATTACTATACAGTATATTAGTATTAGTTCTAGTACAAATAGTTGTATTAGTAAGTAATATTGGTGTTAGTAGTAAGCAATCACATTAGTAGCAACAAAAATAATAGAATACCAATTACCACAATAACAGTTCATTGTAATAAATGGTGAATTGGAAGCGCAGCACTGTCCTAAACACGAAATTACAAACCCTTTCACGACATATACACGACTCTCTAACATTACACTTCAGGGCGGTGAAGACCTAGACGTTTTCTACCCTTAAACACCCAATCCATCCATCTAATGCTACTTGTAAAGGAATAGTAGAAGTTATGGGTGGAGTTTGATCTTTCGTGAAAAAAAGTCCGACTCGCAGGAACTGCCTCATCTTAGCGCGGTTCCGTTCTTATCCCTAGTCTAATTTCGAAAGATTAAAATAGAAGCAGTTATTATTTTGTTGAAAGGAGATCGTTGACCGTTGATGATGCAAGGTAGGGATTGTCCGGGTTCGGTCACTGATACTTAATAATACATACCCCATATGTGTATGTATGAGGGCATATATATGTACATATGTGTGCGTGTATATGTGTATGTGTATATACATATATATTTATAAATATATATATATATATATATATATATATGTATATATATTATATATGTATATATATATATATATATATATATATATATATATATATATATATGTTAGGTATATTTACATAGATATGTGCATATATTAGTGTTAAATATGTCCTACTTGTATTTACAGCCCTGATGAAGGCTTGAAGTTCAAGCCGAAACGCCGGCACAATAAAACCATTTTTACGATAAAATGTAGTTTTATTAAGTAGCAGTGACCGAACCCCGACAGTTATTATTTTGGTTCCACCAGTCTTGAAAGGTAGGATTTACAATCTTACCTGGAAGGGTCGGCAACACTAGAAACCGTCCCGCTAGTTACAAGGTCTTGGAATCTTGGAACTCTATATTTCTAACAATAAATTGTTTTTGTTATTAGACTTAACCTGTTTTATTTTCGAATACATTATACAACTATAAGCAATTAAAAAATAACAAGGAATAAAAAACAGACAAAATGAACAGTTCGAATAAGCGAAATCAATTACTTTAAAGCTTTAAGCTCTTATTTCTCCGATTGTCATCGCCTAATCAAAACTTTCGTTAGAACCTTTTATGTAGAGCATTTAATAAGCTTTCTAATATTATTTTTCCGTTTATCAAGATTTTCAACCGTTTTCGAGATATTAATGAAAGTGCCCAAAATTTACATTATTTCTAGCAACAGAAAATTGGTCTAATTTTTCATATCCTGTTTTACACACAAAATTTTCCCAACATAAGAAATTACAAAAATAAAAAGCAATAAAAAACGAAGGGAAAGAGACAAAAATTACAAAAAGAACGACAAAAACCCGTTCAAAAGAACAAAACAGACGTATTTGAAGTTTTAAGCACTTATTTCTCCGATTGACATAACCTAATCAAAAATAGTTTTAGAATCTTTTTTGTTGAGAATTTAGTAAGCTTTTAAATAGCCACTTACCACGATTTCCCAACCGTGTTCGAGATATTAATGAAAGTATACGAAGTTCCCAAAACTTTTCATGTCTGTTCATAAAATATTTTATTCTAACCCTTCCTTAACTCCAAACGTAACAAAACTTTCAACATATTAGTTTTAATGAAAGTAGAACATGCAGATAATTTTTCAACTGAATCCCGTAATTCTAAGTACCCAAACCAAAAACGGTATTCAAAAACTATTTTTCCAATTTGCTCGAAAACGGTTAAAGCTATCGCCTTGGTTCCAAAAAAAAATGGTTCCATTCGTTTTCCCAGCCCATGAAGCCTATAAAAAGAGTACTTACAAGCTTATGAACTCAAAAACGTAAGCGTTACGATTTTTTTTGCGCGAATTTCGCCCCAAATGCCATCTTCCAGTGGGCGGATTTTGCTGGTTAACGAACTTGACCTTTCAAATTGGACGACGGATTTTTGTTCCAAATTTCATCAAAATCGGACCATCAGGGAAGCCAGAAATGCGCGAACAGACAAATATATATATATATATATATATATATATATATATATATATATACATACATATATATATATATATATATATATATATACAAATTTGAACTACCATTATTTTTGGTTTCCAGGGGTTCTGAAACGCAAAATTTTCTAGTCGGCACTTCCGGATTGTTTCTTTGTATCAACCCTATAAGCGGGGTTCCTCCCTATGAGGGAGGGAGGAACCGCGCTAATATAAAATAAAATCTCGAGGAGAAAATAGATTGAATGCGCCACAACAGGAAACTGACAGTATCATAAGCGAACCCCCTCAACTTCCCAACGTTCGCTCTTGGAAACACTATAACCTTCTCTTTAGTAAAATACTCATTTTACTGTTAAATGTAATTAAAATAAGCTACAACCAAAAGAGCAAAATTAACAACGTTTCAAGTCCTTATTTCTCTTATTGTCATCGCCCAATCGAAAATTACATCAGATCACTTTTTTTTTCTAAAGAATTTAGTAAGCTTTCGAATGGTCACCTTCCTCTTACGACGATTTTTCAACCGTTTTCGAGATATTTTAGAAAATATGATGCTAATGACCGCAGCAGTTGCACCGATAAAGGGGGGGAAAATACAAAATATACGGAAATCCCAAAACTTTCATTGACGATTGAATTATTTGGTTCCAGACGTTTCACGTTGATTCAATGTAAGATAACTTATTTATTTAAATTTTAACGTCCATTATTAAAAAAAAAAAAAAAAAAAAAAAAAAAAATCCCGTAACAGGCCACGAGGGCCCTGAGGGGCAAATACTATAGAGGTGTCTAATTCATGATCATACGGCACACTAGGGAGATAGTGTGGTCAGTACTATGCTCCGGCCGCCTGATTTTTGCCTTGGCTACTTCAACTGCCTAGAGTCATTAGCACCCAAGGTACCCATTATTAAATTAATTAAAGGCTGGGTTGGCCTAGGGACGGTCAGGAAGGCCGAATTCAACCCATGAACGAAGAAACTAGAAGAAAAAATCTTTAGTGCTTGCTCGGGATTTGAACTCAGGTCCTCGAACTTATTAGTCCAGTGCTCTACCACAGAGCTAACCTCGCCCCCAACGTCCATTATTATTAACTATGAATTTTGGGACGGGTTATCTATAGGTTTTTCTCAAGAAAAGCCACCACCCCATAGTGGGAATTGAACCCACGACCTTTGGCACGGAGTGTTTAGTGCTCACGCCCTAACACTCACGGCTACCGGGCCTCCTCTAAGATAATTAAATTTTGGTTTAGGAAGTATTAGAAAAAAAAAACAGTAATAGACTTGAAAAGTTTTTGGATCATAGTATATTTTCTAAAATATCTCGAAAACGGTTGGGAAATCGTCGTAACTATTCAAAAGCTTACTAAATTCTCTACAGGAAAGGTTCTGATGTAATTTCCGATGGGACGATGTAAATCGAAATTAAAATATATAAATATATATATATATATATATGTGTGTGTGTGTGTGTGTGTGTGTGTGTGTGTGTGTGTCTGTTAACACGATAGCGGCCAGAGTTTTTGTTTTTTCTTCACGAAACGTGGTATATAGCGTTCAATTAGCAAACGATTGAACGAGTTCGTTAACCACCAAAATCGGTCCACCGGGAGGGGGGTTTACCCCGGACTCAAAACACTAATTTGACCATGCCAGCCGTCGTTTTTGTTATATTTCAACGAAACTCGGTATTCGTTATGTTGATCTAAAGAGAGAAATACGCTGTAAAAATAAACTAAATCGGTTCATTAGGAGGGGGTTACTCCGGACCCACATTACCAATTTGCCACTACCAGAGGTAATTTTTGTTACATTTCAACGAAACTCGGTATTCGTGGTGGTAAACAACAGAAAAAAATGGGCTGTAAAAATAAACTAAATCGGGTTATTTGGAGGGAGGGGGGTTTACTCCGGACCTAAAGTACTAATATACTCATACCGGCCGTGATTTCTGCTGTATTGTAACGAAACGCGGTATACGTCGTGGGTATCTCATGAGAAAGATGTGTTGTAAAAATGAAGTAAATCGGTCTATTGGAAAGGAGGGTTTACTTTAAACTCTGTTTCATTAGAATTAGCCCGCCAGACGTAGGTTCCCAAAGCCGCCGCGTGGAGCGCTATCACCCACTAGGGGGACTGTATCCTGTTTCTGCGTCAGATCAAAAGACGGAAAATGAAGTTTTTGTGTATTTATTAAGTAGTACAGTATCATGTATTAACACAACTCTGGAAGCAAATTATTTAAAAAATTAATAATTGAACAGTTCTCATAAGAAATGTAAATGAGCAGAACTATTCACGTTTTTATTTTATTTATATAGATTATTTACAGCAAATTACTCAGTAATGCAGTCTACACTACAAAAATTCTGAGGAAAGCCCTTAGTTATGCAGCTCCTGCGTGACGGACTTTTATTTATTGATTTTCTGTTTATAAATTGTTTTCTACTGCTGCCTCTTGAAGCTTAATATCTAACACTGAAAAAAAAGAAAAAAGTCTTGTAACACGCCTCCTGTCTTTATTTAGTTAATTTATTTAGTTACGGGGTTGATACATGAACCTAAACACGCCCTAAAATACTCTTTTTGGAAAAGAACGAAAGAGTTTCCAATCAAAGCAAACAAGCTCCGGCTATTGGGCGGGAACACTGAGGTTGAATAGGAGAGACCACCTGTTGCTGGATATAGAACCTGTTGCTCCAGGAGTGGTTTTCCTTCGATACATTGTACAGTAAAGGATAGGACATTTTATATATTTTCAGAAAATATTCATATTATTCTCGATATATTATTTTAAAATAATATAAAGACTCTCCAACTTCTAGTAACATCCTCCATATAGCCTGTTGAGATAGACGGAATAGTTATATTCCGCGTGCGCGAAGGTTTGAGGGAAATATTCCCGACGATTCGGCCATTTTCAAATTCCCATTTCAAGGAACAACACGGTACGTAAAACAATACAAAAACTCATTATGTCTCGTTTAAGAGTAGGGAGGCTTTGAGAGGTCAGACAAGGGAGATAGTGTTTAATATTTATGAAAACTTAGCCAAAGCAAAGGCTAAAGATGTTTTAAACCTCCAAGTGATACGGTTATAACAGAGAGAATTTTCACCAAATATTTTCTGCAGCGGAAATATAGGCCCGCCCATTTCCCTGTAACTAAACCATCCATTTGAACAGAAAAAGCTATAGTTTAAATTGTTTTTAGCCTCGGCTTTGATAAGTATTAAGAAACATTAAACGCTTTATATTTTGCCTGACCCTGTCAAAGCCTTCCCTGGTCCTAACGGGACACAATCAGTTTTTATTCAGCTTCACGTAGCCTGTTGTTCAAATGGGAATTTGCAAATAGTGGAGCCGTCGGGAAGCCACACCCAGACTCTAGCCGTCTGGGAGTATTGACGTGTCCCTACCTGTGGAAGGTATTCCTTGCTTAAGGCTAAAATTGTATGTTTATACCCAAGTTGCTTCTGTAGATGCCTCAATAGACTCCAGAAATATAGAGCACAATATAAAGTATAGTATGATAAATAAAGGGGGGCGAGGTTAGCTCAGTGGTAGAGCACTGGACTCATGCTGGAGGACCTGAGTTCAAATCCCGAGCGAGCACTTGAGATTTTTTCTGAAGGTGTCTTCGTTCATGGGTTGAATTCGGCCTCCCTGGCCGTCCCTAGGCCAACCCAGCCTTTAATTAATTTATTAATGGGTACCTTGGTGCTAATGACTCTAGCAGTCGAAGCAGCAAGGGGAAAATCAGGCGGCCGGAGCATAGTACTGACCACACTATCTCCATAGTGTGCCTTATGGTCATGAATCAGATACCTCTACAGTATCTGGCCCACAGGGCACTCGTGGCCTGTTAGGGGACTGATTTTTTTTAGTATAAATAAAGGCACGCCGCATATTAATTTCAGCACTTGTAACCCAGATTTTTCGACATCGGCATTAGAACCCCTCCTGAATTTAGAATCCTAGTCAGGAAGTGAACAAGTTTTTATATTCATGTCCTTCAGCCAATTTTAAAATAATATATGTGGTGTTCGCCGAAAAAAGGTACATATTGTGTCAAAAAATGAGTTCTCACTTAACGATGTTTTCGGACACTTGCAAGCATTCTCTTGCGAAATAAAAAGTCCGTCACGCAGGAGCTGCATAACTAAGCACTTTCCTCAGAATTTGGGTAGCGTAGACTGCTTTCCAGAACAATTTGCTTAAAATATCCTACATAAATAAAATAAAAACATGAATAGTTCTCTTTTAATTTTGTAATGAGTAACTGATAAATTATTAATTTCCTTCCAGAGTTATGTTTACACATGGTACCTACTACACTACGTAATAAATACAAAAAACCTCATATTATCGTATTTTGATCTAACGCAGGAACCGGATACAGTCCCTCTAGCGCTCCTTGCGGCGCCTTTGTGAACCTATGTCTGGCTGGCTTATCTATTGAAATATACTAGAAAGTAAACCCCCCTTTCCGATTGACCGATTCAGCTCATTTTTACAACACTTCTTTCTAATGAGTTACCCACGAAGTATACCGCGTTTCGTTATAATACAGCAGAAATTACGACCAGTATGAGTATATTAGTAATTTGGGTCCGGAGTAAACCCCCCCCCCTCCTAATGAACCGATTTAGTTTATTTTTACAAGACATATTTACCTGTAGATTACCACTACGAATACCGAGTTTCGTCGAAATATACCAAAAATCACGGTTGGTAGTGGCGAATTGGTATTGTGGGTCTGGAGTAAACCCCCCCTCCTAATGAACCGATTTAGTTTATTTTTACAACACATATTTACCTGTAGATTACCACTACGAATACCGAGTTTCGTCGAAATATACCAAAAATCACGGTTGGTAGTGGCGAATTGGTATTGTGGGTCTGGAGTAAACCCCCCCTCCTAATGAACCGATTTAGTTTATTTTTACAACACATATTTACGTGTAGATTACCACTATGAATACCGAGTTTCGTCGAAATACACCAAAAATCACGGCTGGTAGTGGCGAATTGGTATTGTCGGTCCGGAGTAAACCCCCCCTCCTTATGAACCGATTTAGTTCATTTTTATATCTCACTTTTCTCTCTATATTACCACTACGAATACCAAGTTTCGTTGAAATATAACAAATATTACGGCTGAAATGGTCAAATTAGTGTTTTGGGTTCGGGGTAAACCCCCCCTTCCGGTGGACCGATTTTGTTGGTTAACGAACTCGTTCAATCGTTTGCTAATTGAATGCTATATACCAAGTTTCGTGACGAAGAAACAAAAACTCTGGCCGCTATCGTGTTAACAGACACATATATATATATATATATATATGCATATATATATATATATATAGATATATATAAATTTTAACGGGGGTCATTTTCGCTGTCTACTAGGTAGGATCGATAAAGATTTGAAGAAATTTTTCAAAAATTCCGTCATGAGTCCAACCTCAATAGCTACTTTCCTTCGGAGGAAAGTGCTAAAAGTTGTTATGCCTTTATTTGGCAATCGTAACTATTCGCTGAAGAAAATGTACATAGTGAGTCATTTAAAAAATACACTACAATTTACAGCAGGAAACATTTTTTTGTGTCTGAATTCAAAATCAGAATATTTTTTTTTTTTGTAGGGTGCATTTTATCACAATTTTGTAAGAAAAAATCAACAAAGATGTTATAAAAAGTAATGTATTTTTCAAAAAAAGTCCGACTCGCAGGAACTGCTTCATCTTAGCGCGGTTCCGTTCATATCTCTAGTGCTATTAGTAAAGAAATAGTAGTAGTTATTGGTGGGGTTTGGTCTTTCGTGAAAAATATAAAATAAAATCTCGAATACAAAATATATTTAAGGCGCCTCAACAGGAAACTGAAAGTATCATGGCGACTTCCCCACCTACTCAACGTTCGCTTTTGGAGACACTATAACAACGTTTTAATCGAATACTCGTTTTACTGTTAAATCCAATTAAAATAAGAAACAATCAGTTAAAACGTTAGGTAAACAGCAACAAAAACCCTTTCAAAAGAGCAAAACTAACAATTGCGAACTTTCTAGTCCTTATTTCTCCGATTGACAAAACCCCATCAAAAATTACATCAGAACCTTTTTTGTAGAAAGTTTAGTGAGCTTGGAATGGTTACCTGTACTTACTACGATTTCCCAACCGTGTTCGAGATATTTTAGAAAATATACGAAAATCCCACAACTTTTCATGTCTGTTAATACATCCCCCCCCCCCCCATACTTCCTTAACTCCAAATATAACCAACATTTAAACATCTTAGTTGAGATGAATTTCCAAGATGTAGAAAATATTTCAATTGAATTCCGAGATACTAAGTACCTACACAAAAAAATAATGAGTTACAAAAACATTTTTTCTACTGTACTCAAAAACGGTTACAGATATAGCCTTCCTTAAGTCCATACGGAACCAAAATTTACTTAATATAGATTAGATGAATATTAAACGTCTAAATGAATATAGTAGGTACTTCCTCTACTCCAAACGGAACCAAAATTTACTTATCATAGATTAGATGAATATTAAACGTCTAAATGAATATAGTAGGTAGTTCCTCTACTCCAAACGGAACCAAAATTTACTTATCATAGATTAGATGAATATTAAACGTCTAAATGAATATAGTAGGTACTTCCTCTACTCCAAACGGAACCAAAATTTACTTATCATAGATTAGATGAATATTAAACGTCTAAATGAATATAGTAGGTAGTTCCTCTACTCCAAACGGAACCAAAATTTACTTATCATAGATTAGATGAATATTAAACGTCTAAATGAATATAGTAGGTAGTTCCTCTACTCCAAACGGAACCAAAATTTACTTATCATAGATTAGATGAATATTAAACGTCTAAATGAATATAGTAGGTACTTCCTCTACTCCAAACGGAACCAAAATTTACTTATCATAGATTAGATGAATATTAAACGTCTAAATGAATATAGTAGGTACTTCCTCTACTCCAAACGGAACCAAAATTTACTTATCATAGATTAGATGAATATTAAACGTCTAAATGAATATAGTAGGTACTTCCTCTACTCCAAACGGAACCAAAATTTACTTATCATAGATTAGATGAATATTAAACGTCTAAATGAATATAGTAGGTACTTCCTCTACTCCGAACGGAACCAAAATTTACTTATCATAGATTAGATGAATATTAAACGTCTAAATGAATATAGTAGGTACTTCCTCTACTCCGAACGGAACCAAAATTTACTTATCATAGATTAGATGAATATTAAACGTCTAAATGAATATAGTAGGTACTTCCTCTACTCCGAACGGGACCAAAATTTACTTATCATAGATTAGATGAATATTAAACGTCTAAATGAATATAGTAGGTACTTCCTCTACTCCGAACGGAACCAAAATTTACTTATCATAGATTAGATGAATATTAAACGTCTAAATGAATATAGTAGGTACTTCCTCTACTCCGATCGGAACCAAAATTTACCTATCATAGATTAGAAAAATATCGAAAAAATTTCAACTGAATTAATCGTTTCTGAATACCCAAACTAAAAATTAGTTTGGAAAAGGAGGTGTTTCAATGTTCCTCTTGCTTTTAAAAAAATTTGTTTGATCGAGGAAATGAGTTTATTGAATTGTTTTTTTCCATTAAAGATTAGGTATGTCTTGGTCATTTCGTCGTTATTTAGGTGATATCATCCTGAATAGGTTTTCTTAGGTCCTTCCAAATTTGCATGAATAATCCTACAAGACGCGAATCATATAACTAACCAATCGTTATCACGAGGGAACGGATGTTCATGTAAAATAAAATTCAAAATATGTACATATGTATGTAACTATTTATAATGAAATGTGTAATAAAAAATTCAAAATATCTAGTAAAAAATACTATAAAATATTGAAAAGAAAAGCATAGATAACTAGTACGGACCCTGCCATTATAAATGGAAAGAACAAAAGTTGAAAATATATAGGACAAAATGACTAAATCTCTATAAAATATTGAAAAAAAGCATAATTAAAAATTAAGAGTTCATTTTAAAAGGGGGTAAAATAAGTTGAAAATTTCTGAAGATTAATATTATTTTGGAAAATTGTATGCAACAAAGTGCATTTTTAAATTGTCCAACGTCACCTATCAGGGGTCACCTATCAGGCTCATTTTTGTCTGGTGATTATTTTGCATCGAAAAATAGTCGATACATGTCCGAGCGTTTCGTCCAATGCGCATTGGGAGCTAATAAATAAAATAAAATAAGTTGAAAATTTATTATTTTATATCTCGAGTTTTGAAAAATCTATCGGCATGATTCTTTCACTTGTTCGCTTGTTTTTGAGAGTAGATTAAAGGAATGGTACAATTGTTAAACGATAATTTGTTATATATTTTTTTTAAACTCATCTGCTCCTAGACCATTAGCACCGGGGAAGCATGGCTGCCAGCCACCTTTGCCTCTTGCTAATAGAAAAGACACAGTGATCTAGATTCAATGGTTAAAGCATTCTTTCTCGGTTTCACCTCTATTTTTTCAATTAAAAAATAAAAGATGATCAAAACATGTAGCAAAAATATGTATTTAAGGCAAAATATGTAAAAGTATGGATTTTTGACAAGATATGTAAAAATATGTAAAATAAAAACCTGTTTAAATGTTTTTTAATCACTTAAAACGTGTAGAATTCCATCAAACACTTCGATTTGGGAATCAGAAAAAAATATGTAAATACATGAACATCCGTTCCCTAGTTGACACGTTTAGGAGAAGAAAACAATTCGTTTAGAGCCTTCTGCTCATATTCAAGAACATAGATATGGTTTAGGTCCACCCGACAAACCTATGTAATGTACTGTATAACATACTGTCTTCTTTTCCGTACATGGCCACCGAGCATGCGCGGACACTTCTTTGTAACTTTTTTTTTTTTTTAGTTTAGTCATCGCTAAAGTATATTTATGCCAAAAGGGGAAAACAAGGTGAAAATCTAAGAATTTGTTCCCTAATGATCATGAAAAGGCCCAATTGTAAGTTCCTAAAAGATTGTCATTTCCCCATCTTTATCGGGAAAACAAGACCCCACAGTACTAGCCTAAGCTGACGCCTATCGGCGACGAATAGAGGCTAACGAAGGGCTGAATGGGGTGGTTGGGAGGCGGGCAGGCAGGCACCAGAGATATCTCTTGTTGGTGGTGTTTACCTCCCACCTCCAGGAAGAGGCGTCGAAAGGCCGCCTCCAGTCAAAACAGCCCCGAGATCTCCTGGACTCCTTCCAGCGCTTCTTGCGGCATTTCCTCCCCAGGACCGACCCCTGCTGTGCAGTCCATTACATGGATATCTTCGTCAAAGCTGCCAAGCCCATCAATCATTCTAACACATTCTCTACATTATAAACTAGCTCATAAAACCGCATAAAAGTTTTTTTTTTTTTTTATTTACTTAGTTACATTAAAAGCTACAGTACGATGGTAATCTACCCCTCCCCAAAAGAATATTCAAAATAATCTAGCGATAATAGAAACAATTTAGTAACAGAAAATGTCTACATTCTTTTGCCTAAATGGTTGGTTATTCGTCTCATCGGTCAAAGCATGCAAATAAAGGTCCTTTATATATTTAAACACTTTATCTTTTCATAAAATACTTAATTTATTTAAAACTTAACTTTAATTTATTACACAGGCACACAAAATAAATAAGTGTTCTTTTCCAAAGACACCATACACATATTCTTACGTATTTCGACATGTTGAATCCGAATCCGACGTCCGTTTCCCTCCAGCACGTCAGTTTTAAAGGCATGTGAAGGTCAAATTTCTTATGATGTTTGAGAAGAAATAACAAGAGCTTCCATGGTTTGGACGGTCGCTGAATTCGAATTCTAAGTCTGTTACACCCCATCGGCGCAAAATCAAGGTCATTTCAAGGACAAATATGTTTAATTTACAAGAAATGATTCCTCAGTTAAAAATTCATTTTTTGAAAAATAGACATATTTGTCCTTAAAATGACCTTGATTTTGGGCCGATGGGGTCAAACAGACCCGATTCGAATTCAGCGACCCTCCAAACCATGGATGCTCTAGTTATTTCTTCTCAAAAGACATCATAAGAAATTTGACCTTCACATGCCCTTAAACCTGACGTGCTGGAGTGAAACGAACGCCGGATTCGGATTCAGCTTGTCGAAATACATAAGCGTGCGTGTGTTATTGATAACGAATTTTAGGACGGATTATCTATAGGTTACCAACCTGAGAGAGGGGGGGGGGGAGAGAGAGAGAGAGAGAGAGAGAGAGAGAGAGAGAGAGAGAGAGAGAGAGAGAGAGAGAGAGAGAGAGAGAGAGAGAGAGAGAGAATGAGACTATCGTTGCTTAGATATGGAAAGAATGTACAATACATTATTTCTGTAAACAAGGCCTTGACTTCGTGTCAGACGTTATGAGCTAAGTGTATAATAGTGTTATTGCAAGGGGGAAAACCAGAAGCAGCAGACAGCGACAGGAGGTTGGAGTGTGAGTGATAGACCTGTTTACTACGTATAAATATATATATATACATCATATATAAAGGCTCGTGAAGGAGGGGAGTGGCGTCTGGGGTCCTCTGAGGTCTGGAGCCAGAGTCCCCATTGTCGTCTCGTCTTGATGGTTATGCAGCCATTGCACTGATTCCTCGACACTATCAGCTGGCAAGAATCAGCTGTTATGATAGATATCATTCTGATAATATTTCTAATGATCTTATCATAAATCAATCATTTGTAATAGTTTGTAATTATTTGTAATAGTTGTATTTTAAGCGACGTTCGTCAATTTTCTCTCAAACGCTGTAAGGATGATTACAGATGATAGAGATTTTTTGACTGTATCCCATGGATATTTACATGCGGAAACCGAAATAGGGATGAAACCCTCTTGTGAGTGTGTGTGTGTGTGCATTTGTCTGTTCGCTCTCTAACCGGCTCAAAAATGGTCCGAATTTTATGTTTGGTACACAAAGCGTCCGTCTAATTTGAAAAATCAAGGTCGTTAATCAGCAAAATCCGACAATTTTTTTTTCGTACAAAGGGTCTCACCGTGTTTCCATATGAAATCTGCACTGGCGTCTTTCTTGAATTTGATGTCATTATTTTATTTCTAGTTCCTAGAAATAATTTTTCGTCAATTATCAAACCTCTAACTGTACTCGTTTTGAGGGAATAAGGCTTGATACCCCGAACTTCAAAATCGTTTTTCTATAAAACTATACTAGATATTTAAATGAAACTTATGTGAATTGAAGCTATTGATTAGGTGTACCTTGCGTATGTTTTTCATAATTTTCGGACCACTTAAAAGATAAGAAAAAAATTGTGAAGATTTCAAGGGCGGTTTTCCCTAACTACCCCTCGAGATACACCTACCAAAAAAATCACGTAAAATCAGTGATTTCTCAACTATTATCCGTAAAAGTTTCATAGATGTGTGAAAGGTGCATCATATATAAAAATTACAAAAACCCGATAGCTAAACATATCGATAGCTAAACATATCGATATAGCTAAACACTAAAAACCAGATGTAATGAAAATATCTCAAGTTACTCTTAGGGCGTTTTTGTTATTTAAATATGAACCCTCACATTGCTCAGTGCATAATCTGTATTATACAGATCGAAAAACTATTGTCATATCGTCGATACAAATGCAAACTAACGAATGTGAAAATCACATGTTACAAATCTTACCAAAACTATTAGGAAAAATAGTGATTAAGATTAATTATCTTTTGTAGGAAATTAAGATTTTTAGTATTTATTATTTTAGTGGCATGCTATATCGTCGATACAAATGCAAAGTATCGAATGTGAAAAAACGCATTTTTCATTTTAAATCTTTACTGATTGCTGTTGGACTGATGGATGGCAAACTATCGAATCTAAGTTCACACAGAAAGGAGGATGTTACCAATGTCAAAAGGTCGAATCTGCGGACTATTTGACTGCCCAAAAGCAAAGTAATAAATAAAAGTATTTTCACTCTTGAAAGTGGTGATTTTCACATTCGTTAGTTTGCATTTGTAGCGACGATATGACAATAGTTTTTCGATCTGTATAGTACAGATTATGCACTGAGCAATCTGAGGGTTCATATTTAAATAACAAAAACGTCCTAAGAGTAACTTGAGATATTTTCATTACATCTGGTTTTTAGTGTTTAGCTATCGATGTAGGGTTTTTGTAATTTTTATATATGATGCACCTTTCACACATCTATGAAACTTTAACGGATAATAGTTGAGAAATCACTGATTTTACGTGATTTTTTTGGTAGGTGTATCTCGAGGGGTAGTTAGGGAAAACCGCCCTTGAAATCTTCACAATTTTTTTTCTTATCTTTTAAGTGGTCCGAAAATTATGAAAAAAATACGCAAGGTACACCTAATCAATAGCTTCAATTCACATAAGTTTCATTTAAATATCTAGTATAGTTTTATGGAAAAACGATTTTGAAGTTTGGGGTTTCAAGCCTTATTCCCTCAAAACGAGTACAGTTAGAGGTTTGATAATTGACGAAAAATTATTTCTAGGAACTAGAAATAAAATAATGACATCAAAGTCAAGAAAGACGCCAGTGCAGATTTCATATGGAAACACGGTGAGACCCTTTCGCTATCATGTTCTGATGGATGGATGTTGAAATTTGAACCAGCGTTATGGTTGGCGTTCGTGGTCTATTGGATCTGAAACGTGAATTTTATTTTCGGCACGTCCGGATAGCGTCATGATGTCAACCTCATTAGCGGGTTTTCTCCCTATGAAGGGAGGAACCGCGCTATTAGTTTCTGAAGCAATTTTCCATGGGGCGTTGGCAATCGGAGAATTTAGAGCTTAAAACTTCAAAGTGTTAGGTTGTTTTTTTTTTTGTTTTTTTTTTTTTTTTTTTTTTTACATATTATTTTTTTACATTTAACAGTAAATAGTGTTTCCAGTATTTCCAGAGTCGGACTTTTTTTTTAAATATTTCTTCTTAATTTTAGCATTGATTTGTGGGGGGGGGGAATCTTTAGATTTGGTAAGGGATGCCTGTTGTAAATAACTTCCAGGAGAAATATAAAATTTGAAGATTCGGTACATTGTTTATTTTTTATTTTATTTTAATTTTAACGTCCATTATTATTAACTAATAATTTGAGGGCGAGCTATCTATAGGTTACCACCCTTTCTAGCCAGGATAGGGCTGATGCCTTTTCTATTTTCTACCACCCCTAGTGGGAATCGAACCCAGACCCTTGGCTCAGAGTGTCAAGTGCTCACGGCCACCAGGCCTCCACGATACATTGTTATTTTGTCCTAAAGTTCTGTAAGTCAAAGCTATGGAGTTTGGAATTGTATAAAGTAACAATAAATAAAAAAAAAAAAAAAAAAAAAAAATCCTTTTCAAACAATGTTTTCTGCTCCATATTTAAAGGAAAAAAACAAGAGTACCGTGGACATGAGGAGGGCAGTTAGAAATCGATAAATATGGAGACTAGTTGGATAACAAGTACTGGGGCTCCTATAGGACGAGTCGGGGGTAAACAGGCGGCGCCGTCCAGGAAGCCGGGGATATAGGCGATTCCAAGATCAGCCACCTCTTTACTTTACTTAGGGATCTTATAGGGTTACAGCAAACAATACAGGATGGTTCTCGACACATAAATAAAAGTCCAACTCGCATAAAATGCATCATCTTAGCGCGGTTTATTCGCGGTACCATTAGTAAAGGACTAAAAGTCCGACTCGAGGAACTGCGTCATCTTAGCGCGGTTCCGTTCATATCTGTAGTGTCATTAGCAAAGGAGTAGAAGCAGTTATTGGTAGGTTTTGATAAAATGACATCTCAAAGAGTAGAAAGATTTAAGGCGTTTAAGGCCCACCTTCTCAACGTTCGCCATGGGAAACACTATTACTAATACGCTTCTCATTTTGTTACCTTACTTTATTAAAATACTAATTTTACTATTAAATGCAATTAAAAAAACAATAACTAATTAAAACGTTAGGTACACAAAACCCCGTTGAAAAGAACAAAACTTACAATTTTGAAGTTTTAAGCACATGTGAACCTTTATTTGTGGGGAATATAGTAAGCTTTCGAATGGTCACCTTCCACTTACCAAGATTTCCTATCCGTTTTTAAAATATTTTTGAAAATACACGAAAATCCCAAAACTTTTGATGCCTGTTAATGAAATATTTTATTTCTAGTACTTACTTAACTCCAAACGGAACCAAAATTTATCTATCTTACATTAGATGAATATTAAACGTCTGGAACAAGTTTCAACTGAATTAATCGTTTGTGAAAACCCAAACTAAAAATTAGTTTGGAAAAGTAGTTGTATAAATTTTTCTCGTAAACGGTTAAAAATATCGCTTTAAAATAGTTTCATTCGTTTTGGTACCTTAAGCATATCAACTCGAAAACATGAGCATTACGATTTTTCTCACGCTAATTTCGCTCCAAAAATCAAGTTCCATTTGACAGATTCTGCTGGTTTGTTTTTCCTAACGCTTTGTTTTTGCATTCATAGTCTTTTAGGCATACTTTTTTTTTTTTCATTTCAGGACCCGTTGAAAAAATTCCTTTTTCCACCAAGGATGTTTATGAAGAGAAACCTACTGACAGCCCGGCACTAATGGTTTAAATATCAATGCGCCTTAAAAAATAAAAATAAAAAATAAATAAATAAATAATGTGAAATGCAAGAGAAACATTTGAAAGCTCACTCTTATTCCCCCAGTTTGACTATGGCTGTTTGGTGTACTTTCTGACGATCTCGAGGCAAAACTCAAACGCCTCATGAACTGTTTCATTCGTTTTATCCTCGGGATCCCCAGAGACTCCCACATATCACATTTCTACCAGAAGCTAGGTTGGCTATTCCCTCTTTATCGTCGAAAGTACTTCCTCGGCTCAGCCTTTTAACAAGTAATCCAATCCCGAAGACCAGCTTATATTTTTCAACTTAAATTTAAAACCTCTAGTGACTCCCGTAACACCCGACCTCATCCTTCCGATCTTTATATTCCTTCCCACCTTACTGCATTATTCGCAAAATCATTTGCTATCAGTGAAAATTTCACTAGCGGATTGCATCATGAGGTCAACCAAATAAGCGGGTTTCCTCCTTACGAGTGAGGGAGGAACCGCGCTAAAATGGCAAAGAAACACATAAGCACAAAAGTAACAGTATTTTTTAAAACTAATTTTTATTAATTGATATACATATTTTCGTGCAAGGCGGAAGGTCAAACAATAAAAACTTCACCACACAGTTTCACCAACTTTATTACATCCCTACTTGTTTCACACCTTTTTGGTGCCTCTTCAGGGGGAAAAAGTTACAAATATAAAACTTACAGCCTCAACCTGAGGAGGATAACCTTCCACCAGTACGGCCATGTCTATCCTCCTCAGGTTGAGGCTGTAAGTTTTATATTTGTAACTTTTTCCCCTGAAGAGGCACCAAAAAGGTGTGAAACAAGTAGGGATGTAATAAAGTAGGTGAAACTGTATGGTGAAGTTTTTATTATTTGACCTTCCGCCTAGCACGAAAATAGGAAGATTAAGAAAACGGTCAGTTGAATAATAATTAATTTATTTATTTATTAATGTTTACGCAACATAGAATAATTAATTGATATAGTAATACATGTCATTGTCTTCTTATCACCTTAAGGGCTAACTATCTTCATCTTTTTTTATTTTTATTAGAAAGAATTTTAATTCTATGCCCATTTCATTCCTTCAATATGTTAGCATACCTCTATTGCCAAATGAATCAGCAGCTTGATGAAAAACTAAAGATTCCTCTTGGAGTGTAACGAATTGAGTCTTTTCAGTTTTATAAATAATGCCTGTGCTATAGATAAAATGTGGGGTTGAGAATTCAAGTGTTCATGATTTTTGATTTGTATTGAAATAACTTATTGCCTGTAATTGTTGTTCCAACTCAGGGATAAAGTGATGGGATGGAAGACGGCAGCATTGCTATACAGTCTAACAATAATGAAGAATCATTACAAATAAATTTGTTAAGACAATTTAGTTCAAACTGACTTTTCCAACCTTTCAATGTAAGACAGCATCTTCTACCACATTAGTACGGCCAGAGCCCACAACGTGTCAGGTGTGTCGGTCCTACCCAAGTTTCCCTCGAAACGCCTATCATGTTCACCTGAAAAAACGCCATGGAAATGCGTTGTTAATTTTTACACCTGGTAAAAAAATTGGATGTAAGGGGTAGAGGGCATAGAGGTCAAATTTTGTAAAGTATGGGGGCAGTGAATGTGTTAAGGAAATTACAAATGTGATATGGATTTCTTTATTATTGGGATTTGTCGTACAATTACTATGAAAAAGATTTTAAGTATTATTAATACACTTAGGCCGTGATGCATTCTAAAAATAAATTTTTTTTCCATCATCGTCAATGTGAAATGAGAACACAAAACTGTTTTAAAGATACTAGGTATTCTTAGTAGTCAAACAAGGCTCGACAACAAAAAGGAGGAATACACCATATTATATTATAAGAAAATATGCACATTTAAATAAAAAATACATTTTACTAAATTTAGGTTTCTGAACAGATTTGGTTACATTTAATGTTACCTTAAATCGATAAAATAAAGGCAAATATTAAAGTAAACATTTCATACTATGTAATACATTTGTTATTTATATAGTACGGAATAAATAAATATTTATATAGTACGGAATAAATAAAAGAATCAAACAAAATATAAATAACATTTAACTGCATTGAACATATTCAATTAGTTTTAATGCTTATGACAAAAGTAAAGACTTCTACTTAGAGTGACAATAATAGTATTTACTTATACTTATACAACATTTAGTGATATATAATCAAAATCATTCAAAATAGTGATAGACAAAAGACTCAAACTCAATTGAATATATTACATAGAGGTCAAATGATGACATCCTGAAAGTTAAGAATTGTCATTTCAGAGGAACAAAAAAATAAACCAATTTTTCTGAATCAATTCATGTTGTCTAGCACTTTGTTTGACTGCTTATTTATCTATATTTCAAATATCTTAATATATATATATATATATATATATATATATATATATATATATATATATATATATAATATTCCATCTGTTTCTGACCAATCAAGTATATTCATGTTATTGGATATATATGGCGTAGGTCAAAAATAGTACTTCATTTTTCTTTTGTACCACTTTATTGTATCTTTGTTCTACATGTTCCGTGGCCTTAATGCCACCTCCTCAGGGGCCATTACATCACCGCATATGGTCAGCTTGCCACCCATATTCCCAGAGTCAGTCTTAGTATGGGCTGACCACCAAACAGTGTGGCCTTAACTCTTGGAGCTTTAAATTGGAGTTGGCATCCAGGTTTTGGAGCAACAAATTTTTCTAGAAAATTTTGTTCTCATGATTATGCAGTGGAAGTAAAATGCAACAAACCCTCACTTCTTGTTCCAAAGTTTGTTACTGCAAGTGTGATATTACACTAATTTCTCACACTTACTCCAAATGAGGAAGATCGAGTGAGATGGGGTTTGTCGCTTGCTACTATGGAATAAAGTGAGCCAGCAAGCTGAGTGGCGGCGATCATGAAAGAGTGAGGTGGCAGACATCAAAGCTCATGTGTCTCATTGATTTTGTTTTAATATTTAACTTTCGTAGTTTGTATTAATTCCAAATTTCATGATTTAATTATAATGATGTACCTATTTTTTTCATTTAATTGTGTTATTTTAATAAATTGTATTAGAATAACATTGTCGTATTATTTCTTGTCTTCAGCTAAAAATGATGAACACTACTTTTCTCTAAATTCAAATTAACTTTAAGCAAACGTGTTTGTATAATATTTGTAATGTTTTATGAGACGATTTCATATCCCGGAATATTGGATAGAAATTTACTCTAACCATTAATTTAAACTTAAAAATCACAAATAATGGATAAACCATGGTTGAATTGTACTTCATATTATTTCTGCAACTATTCACAACTATTATTTCCCTATAATGGTGACTATATTTCTCCTTCAACTGGTCCAAATACAGTATTATCATTGAATTAATACAAACTATTATTTTCAAGTTTCAGCTATAGTGTAAGAATTTTAGAATGAAAATAAGTTTTATTTCAGAGTAAGGAATTAGTTTGTTTCCTAATTATTAAAAAGAATTAAATTAGTAAGAAATTAAAAGTTCATATAACGAATATTTTTGCCAACATTTCAGACAAATTAGCACTTAGCAGGCACAACAATAGGAACAATTAGAAATTGTAGGCTATTTTCCAAATATTACCCCAGTACAATTATAGCAAATACAAAATGTTTTGTAATACAATCCACACAATTTTCCTCTAAATTATGTACGAGGGGACCAGTAGTATAAATTAATTCACAAGAGTTTCAATAAAACTTCATATGCTGGCCCATTTAACCGAAATTTGTATTTAATAATTCAATTTGCATATCGATGGCCTAGAATATTAACCTCCTATCTCAAAAAATGAAAAATAAAAAAATAATAATAATTAATTTAATTTGTTATTAAATGGTTAAGCTCTTACTCATGCTGGGCTCTATCGGCAAAGAATCAAACCTTGTATCTTTCTCAGTAGCCATAATATCCATCTAATAACGTATAAAAATTATTATTATTTTTTTTTTTTTTTTTTAGATACGAGGTTTTCATTCTAGGTCACCGATATGTTTTGGGGGATTATTATACAAGGCTATAATTTAATTTTGATTCAGAATAAAAATAATCAGTACTGTAACAGGCTATGAGTGCCACAACATACAAGGGATATAGAGCTCTGGCCGGTTGATTTTTCCCCTTTTCAGGTATCTATTAAAGGCCTGAAAAGGGGAATTAGGAAATGCCTAGGGAGAGTCTGGGACCACGAATACGACTCTCAAACGATGACACTAGAAGATAAAAACTTTAGTGTGCGCCCGAGTTTCAAACTCAGGTCCTTCAGAATATGAGTCTAAGCCAAACTCCCGCCCTTAATTAGTTAAGATTATCCATTAATTGTGATATTCAATTAATAAAATGATTGAACCATTCGATTTCTGAATAAAATAGCTTCAAACATTCATAAAACACAATATTTATTTATTAAGATTTTACCAACTTTTTTTGATTAACTCTTTAGTCCGAATACAAGTGTACAATATAAGTTGATAAAAAAATAATAATATAAAATAAATTTTGTTTGGAGCCTTCTGCTCAAATTCAGGAACATAAATATGCTTTAGCTCCACCCGACAAACCTATGTAATGTACTGTATAACATACAGTCTTCTTTTTCGTACATGGCCACCCAGCAAGCGCTAATGCCAGCAAACACTTTTTTGTAACATTTTAGTCATCGCTAAAGCATATTTATGCTAAAAGTAGTCAAAATTATAAATATATTTAAATAATAAAAAGCAGGCCCAATGGCCATGAGTACTAAGGTATGAGCACATCGTGGGTTTAATTCCCACTAGGGCTGGAGGCATTTATTTGGAAAAAATAAAAGTTATCAGCCCTATACTGGCTAGAAAAGGGTGGTCACCGATAGATGACCCGTCCTAAAACTCTGTGTCAATTTGCAATCATTTTGATTTCCCCCCTCTCCTTTATTTAACTGGTTATTCTAAACTTATTATACTTTTGAATAAATGGTTATTGATTTCAAGTATTGTAATATTTTTCTGATGTGTGGGGTATTTCCGACAAATCAGAACAATATTACAAACAGTTAGTTAGTTTTGTGACACTAGTAGGTTGTCTTGTAGTTTGTACACAGTAAGTAAGTGAGAATCTCCTTCCATTGTTTGCAAACAGGTCTATTTTTCCTTCCATGATTTAGGAGTAACTCAGTAAACTGTTTCCTATACAAAATATGCTTAAAATAACTTGTTATCTTCTTTTCTGCTTTTCATTCACCGAAGTCTTGTGTTTTTAATTTGACTTACCTCAGGTAGAGTCCCTTCTGAGAGGTCATTACAGTAAGTCATTACAGTCAGATAATTTGTATAAATCTGTAGAAATAATTTTTTGAGGTCAGTTAAATATCTTTCGGTTATAGTTTTAGCGTCTAAGCATAATGTAGTGCTCAGTGTTAAATTTCTGTTCTTCAGTTAGTCCTGTAACAGGCTGCAAGGGCCCAAAGGAGTAGTTATTGTTCAGATATCTGATTATTGATCATAAAGCACCCCGTGGAGATAGTGTGGTCAGTGAAATGATTCATGATAAATTTATTTTATTTAAAATAAAACAAATTAACTTCTTCAATAATGAGTGATAAAGACTCTGTATTTAAATGATTCTTTTTAATTTAATTATTTTAAGGAATAAATAACCATTATTGCTCATAATATTATGTAAATTTTTTTTTTATTAAACGAGAGATTTATTGGTAAACAAAACTTCCATTGATGAATAATTTCCTGAACTACTGCTGTCAAGGGGAAAATCAATGTAAAAATTAAATGTACTTCTGATCGTACATATTTATTTTATAAATATTATTATTTTTTTTTTTTTTTTAGATGACAAAAGTACATGTGCACTCAATGTATGGTAAAAATAAGTTAGTTTTATCATTATTAAATATGTTGTCTTAAAATTTGTTTTTGCAAACAATTATTAATGACAGTCGTCATCACTTTTGCAAAGAAGCTGTAGGGGCTAGAAATATGTCAGGTGATATAAAAATATTTTTAAACAAAGAAAAACAAACAATTTATTTGACCTAGAAGCTAAAAGAGGAAACATTTGTAAAAATAGAGGTCATCAGCTCTATAAAATATTATGTAATATGAAATGCAACAGAAATTCTTCAAGTTCATTTTTTAAAAAAGGATATAGTTAAATGGATAATTTGTGGTTATAATTTGAATAATTTTGACATATCCAGTTATATAATATATAATGTGATTGGTTTTAAGTTGAACTGTTTATTTCTACAATAACATAAAACATAAAAAAAAGTAATTTAATATATTAGAAGTAGTTATTTAAATTTATTTGTTTTTATTATAGTTAAACCAATAATTTCCCAAATTAAAATACTGGGAGCTCGGTGGCCTTTAACCAGGAGTCTTCCCTACTCCTAGCTCGTGTTTCTTTTTTTTTTTTTTTTTTTAATAAAATACATTGGCCCTATCCTAGCTAGAAAAGGGTGATAACCTAATCAGACATTAATATTTAAATAAATATTAAAGGCATTAATACAATTTTGGAAAAAATTAACAGTTACGTTATCTTGAATAAAAAAAATAACAATAAAATCCGGCCCATTACAGGACATGAGGGCTCAGAGGAGAAAATACTGTAGAGGTATATGTTTCTTGATGGAACACTAGGGAATTAGTGTGGTCAGTACTATCTGGCCGTCTGATTTTCCCGTTTGCATTTATTGATTAATTTAATTAATGGATGGGTGGGCCTAGAGACAATCTGGGGCCCCGAATACAACCCTAGGAGATATAATATTTTGTGCCTGCCTGAGTTTTAAGCTCAGATCCTCCATAACATTAGTTGAGTGCCCTACCAAAGAGCTAATCTTGCACCTTCTGATCAGCTGAGCCTGAAGTGAAATGTACTTATTTAAGTTGCTCCTGAAAAGGTGTCAAGTGGCGTGAAACATATAGAGCACACAATAAAATTAAATAAATAAGAAATTATAGTTTTTATAATATATGGTCTTCTGCCAAATAAACTTGGTTTTTTTTTTTTTTTTTTTTTTTTTTTTTTTTTTTTTTTTTTTTTTTTTTTTTTTTTTTACGGTCCATCGACCTTTGGATATAAACTAAATTATTTAAATTTTGATTTTGTTTGGAGTTAAGGAAATCTTAGAAAAAAAATGTATTAATAGACATAAAGATTATAGATAATTATCATGATAAGTGGAAGGTGACCTTTCCAAAGCTTACTAAAATCCTAAAAAAGGTTCTGCTGATTTTTACAAAAATCTGATTATTTTTTCCTAGCCGAATCCAAACTATTCCCTGACTGCTTATTTCTTTGAACCTAAAGTATACCGCAGAGCAGTAGGATTTAGTTCATTTTTACAACCCTTCTTTCTAATTAGATAACCAAGAGGTATTCCGAGTTTCGTTGTAATACAACATAAATTACGACCGGTATGAGCAAATTAGTAATTTCGCTCTGGAGTAAAACCCCCCCTCCTAATGAACGATTTTAGTTTATTTTACAAATCTTCATTCTAATTAGATAACCAAGAGGTATTCCGAGTTTCGTTACAAGACAACAGAAATTACGACCGGTATGAGCAAATTAGTAATTTCGCTCCGGAGTAAACGCCCCCTCCTAATGAACAGGTTTTGTTTATTTTTACAAGGTATTTTTATCTTTAGATGAACACAACTAATACCGAGTTTCGTTGAAATATAACGAAAACTACGGCTGGCATGGTCAAATTAGTGTTTTGGGTCCGGGGTAAACCCTCCCCCGCTCCCGGTGGACCGATTTCGGTGGTTAACGAACTCGTTCAATCATTAGCCAAGTGAAAGTTATATGCCAGGTTTCGTGACGAAAAAACAAATACCCTTCCGGCTATCGTGTTAACAGACATATATATATATATATATATATATATATATATATATATATATATATATATATATACATTTTCGGTGTCTACTAGGTAGGACCGATAAAAATTTGAAGAAATTTTTCAAAAATTCCGTCATGAGTGCAACCTCAATAGCTACTTTCCTTCGGAGGAAAGTGCTAAAAAAAGCAAGGTAGGATAAGGAGCCAGACGTCCCCTTGATAAGGAGCTGATAAACACTGTTTACCTCCAGGAGCTGTTTCTCCAGGAGGCGCCTTGGATTACGCAAGGCCGCCCATCAACCGGTCTCTAGCTCCAGACATTTCCATAAAGATGAAATTTAATTTTAGAACTCCGCCTGCTTAGGAGTGTCCACTTAGGGCGGGAGTGCTTATGTCCTCTCAGAATGGAAAAATAACTTAAGTCTGTGGGAAGGGAAGGGATTGGTATCTTTGTGGGCTTCTATGACAGACGCGTAGTGGCTCTCTCGCTTCTTGACACTGCTTAGGGCGAAAAGATTTTTTAAAAAAATTTAGACCTGCATGAACTGTGGCCGGATTACTTCATCAATCCGGAATTAGTAAAATGTTCTTGAACAGTGCAAACCCTAAGCAAAATATAAGTGTTCTGAAATCTAAAAATAATTTTATTCCTCACTACAGGTAAGAAAACCCATTGTCGTAATCGGGAAATCCTGACAAGAAATGTAGATATTTCAAAGACGTTTTTAATTTGATAAACTAGTCCTTCATAAAATGGCAAAAACGTTTTTGGGAAAATAGAAATTTATCCTAAAGCTATCGATTTTAAATAGCTAAGCAGCAATAGACATCATTGATCTTGTCTAAGGAATGAAGGCGCTAGCCACTAGACCACGGGTGACCCCTCATTTTACTGTTTTTTTTTTTTGTTTTTTTTGTTTTTTTTAACGGCGCATCTATACCTAGGTCATTAGCGCCGACATTCAGGGTGCGGCGAGGAATTTTCCCGGCGAGCCCTGAGAAGAGAAAATTCCTGCCGGAGGTGGGAATCGAACCCACCATCTCCCGCTTATGAATCCAAGGCGCTAGCCACTAGACCACGGGAGACCCCCATTTTACTGTTAAATGAAATATAAAAATACGACCAATTAATAAGTGAGGTGAAACGAGAAAAGAATCGTTCGAAAGAACGAAACAGAGAGTAGTAGGAAATATTCACACAGCATCTTCTAATTGCGCTCGGAAAGGTCTATTTCAAACAACAAAAAATTTATTCTCTATTGACGTATCCTGTTTTACTGACCGAACATTAGTTAGAAAAACCACTTTTCTCAAAAATGGTTACATATCGTCCCTACCATGTCAAACTATCGAATATGCAAATCAGAGCAAACTAGCGGACGAACATATTATATCCATTGACGAAATAATATATTGAAAAATGGTCTTATTCGATGCTTTATTTAAGGAATTAAAGGTTATTCTCAAGGGGTTAGAGTTGTGACAAGCCGTATCGTCCACAATCCAAGAGCAAAGTCTCGAATCTGAAAACCGAGATTTTGCATATTCGATAGTTTGACATGGTAGGGACGATATGTAGCCTTGAATATGGTTTCATCTGTTTCCCTACGGTGGAGAACCTGTAAAAAGTGCACCTGGACGTCTACAAAAGACATTTGACGCAGTTCTTGTGAGTTGGACTTTTTTCCTGTAGTTCTCAGTTGGATTTCAATTCTTACGAACAACATATCTGCCGATTGCTGTTATCGAGTCGGACTTTTTTATGACCTTCACGGAGTTGCACGTGTGTTACCTTGGAAGAGGAACGGATCCCAAGGCGATTTCGCTCACCTAGATCTAGAGGAAGTTGTAGAACGGAAGAGCGGCGCCTGATTCTATCTAGAACGGAAAGTGTTTCCTTAATTACCACCCTGGAGCTGTTGGCTGGGACATTGTTTCCTCTCACCATTCCCACACTACTGTCGGAATCGGAGATATATTATCATTAAATATATATATAATTAAATAAACAAAAGGATATGCCGCAGAGGCTGTGTGAACGGAGTGAATTCCTAGGAAAGGCGTAACTTTAATAAATATAATGGGTTTTCTCCGACAACGGCCATAGCCACGTTGGATGCACCGGCTCCAGTTGATCACCGAAGTTAAGCAACGTCGGGCGAGGCAAGTACCTGAAAGGGTGACCGCCTACGTGCAGTGTGCATTATAAGAGTTTTCCGATGGACGATGTCATTTGGAGAAATAAGTGCTTAATACTTAGAAAGTGCTAATTTCGTCTTTTTTAACGCTTCTTTGTGTTCGATTTCCTCAGTTTTTATTGCTTGTTTTTTTTTTTTTTTAATTGATTTTGTCATTAAAATGAGAAGCAACTTTTGGTTGTTTGTCATAGATCCTTCTGAGCGGAAGTAGAAGAGGTCGATTGAGAAATTTTCGCTGATTTAAGTTAGTGCTAAGATCTTAATTTTCTTCAAATTTCATTGTAGTAAGTGTATTAATTTTTCACAATGTATTAACTATATTTATTCCTAGCTTTCCTAATGACTTTAGGGTTGTAAAGGTTATGCAAATGCGCTAAGATGACGTACTTCCTGCAAGTGAGGTTTTTTTTTGCTGCCTTTGGGTTATGAAACGTCAACTTCATCAGGTGACGTCATAAGCAGGTTTTCCGCCCTATAGAGAGGGAGGAATCATATTAAAAGTCTAATTTGCCAGTAGTAAACTTTTTTTATTGGTCGTTACTATATCAAGATCCCGTAAAGATAGACGGAAAAGTTCAATTGCGCATGCGCGACTTTCAGACGAAAATACTCCCATTCGCTCTTCCTTCTGTTCGGCCATTTAGAAAACTGTATAATGAATTATACTTTATGTGAAACACTATAAACACTGATTACGTCTCGTTTAGGACCCGGGAAGGCATTTAGGGTTCAAACAAGGGAGATAGTGTTATGTATGTTTTTAACACGATCTCAACCACAGTTTTTATTTTTTTGCCACGAAACATGGAATATAGCATTTCCCCATTCGTTCACCAGCAAAATCGGTCCACCTGGGGGGGGGGGGGGGGGGGGGTTACTCCGGGGCCAAACTAATAATCCCCGATAATACCCGTAATTGTTGTTACATTGCAACGAAACTCGGTAAACGACGTGGGTACCTAAGGAGAAAAAGGTGTTGCAAAAATAAACTAAACCGGTTCAATGGGGGGGGGGGGGTCTCTCCGGACACAAATTACTAATTAGCTCATATAGGTCGTAATTTCTGGTGTAATGTAACGTATACGTCGTGGGTTTTTAAAGACAAAGATGTGTTTTAAAAACAAACTAAACCGGTTAATTCAAAGTTGGGGTTATTCTGTATTCTGTTCAAATTGCCGCCAAACCTCGGAATTCGTTGTTACTTCTATCACTAGGGGCGCTCCAAGGGGGTCTGTATCCGGTTCTTGCGTTCTTATGATTGTTGGGTTTTCTCTTTTTAAATGTGGACGCTTTTATTATTATTCAAGAAATGTCCGGTTATTGTGTATTTATTAAGTAGTGTAGTGCGTCCCATTAACAATACTCCGGAAAAAGATTATTTAAAAAAATGAATTTCGTTTAGAGCCTACTGCTCAAATTCAGGAACATAAATATGCTTTAGGTCCACCCGACAAACCTATGTAATCCTACCTAGGCGCATGCGCGGTGGCTATATTCCTACATGGCCACGCCAGCGGACACTTTTTTGTAACGCTTTTTATCAGTTTAGTAATCGCTAAAGCATTTTAAGCTAAAATAATAATTTTGTTAGCTGCTTAATAGACAGATAAAAGGTGAAACTTTTTTTTTTTTGTATTTATGCGAATAATTTTAATCAAATTATTCAGGAATGGAGTATACACTACCCGCTTTCTGAGGAATATGCAGCTCCTGCGTGACGGACGCTTAGTTATTTCACAAAACAAAACAAGTTATTTTTCATCCTTTCCCAGCAAGGACGGATGAGTTTCGAAGGACAGAGAATATGCCATGGGCGTACATGGAAAATAATTTCGGGGGAGGAGGGCTGGGACCATTTCCGGGGTATGGAATACTAACAATCTAGAACTTGGAATGGTTTTAGCCAACTGAAACGCTATTAAACCTAAAATAAAATATTTTTTATGAACTAAGTGATCTTATTTAATTTATATTTAAGGGCTTTATTACACATTTTAACCATCAGATTAAAATTTCGGGGGGGGGGCTGCTGCCCCCTCAGCCCCTCCTTATATACGCCCATAGAATATGCCAGCATAGATTCTAGTCTCACCTCCATCAGAGCTAGATTGTCCAAGAGTGCCTTCCTAGAAGCATTAGCCACTTGCAGTCCATCCACTGGAATAACCATAAGAAATTTGGGCTGTGTAATTCCGTCCGGCGCCGCACCGAGCGCTAATGACTAAATAGCCGGGATAATGCTGTCTCTGTCGGTGTCCCCACCGAAAGCACCTGATGACTGTCTGTCGCCCCGCGAACCTCAGACCCCTATCAGCCCATGTTCTGGATGTTGTTCTCTATTATATATCATTTCTTGGTTTTTATTTCTATCTGTCATTTATTCCTTTGAACTTGCCGCTACTAATCATATATTTTTTTTCTTTTAGCGCGTTTTCCACCTTTCTCCATGGACAGAATACCCGCTTATGACCTTATGACGCAATCTCCACTAGAGGCGTTCACGTTTCAGAACCCAAATAACGGTGATTCAAGTGTGCGTGTGTTTATATATGAATTTGTCCGTTCGCTCACTAGCTGGCTCAAAAATGGACAGATTATATTGAAATTTCGTACAAAAATACTGTATGTGGTTTGAAGGGTCAACAAGCAGAATCCTTACGTGGTATTGGCGCGAAAGAAGTCGTAACGCCCACGTTTTTTGCGTTACTAAGCTTTCAGGTACTCGTTTTATATTTTATTTATTTATTTATCCCACTGCATCTTTGGCGAAGTGCATTTTTTCGGTCTCGTTTTATAAGATTAGACTTGAGAAATCTAATGAAACCATTTCCAAAACCATATCTATAAATGTTGTATAGGAAAATGGAAAAACTAGATTTTTCTTGGGATTTATTTATTGCAAAACCTGTTGGAAAATCGTAGTAAACGAATCTATTTGAAAGCTTTTTAAATTATCTACAAATAAGTTTTTTTTTTTTATGTGAGTTTCGATAGGGCGATCTCATTCGGAGAATTCGGTGCTTTAATTGACTAATTTCCTGATGATCTGGCTTACCTTTGAGATTTCATTTTACATTTTTAATTAATACAAAATATTTTACTTTTTTCTAAATCAGAAAAAAAAAAAAAATCAATTTTTTTTCTGAAACAACGAGGTACCATTTTAAAGCTTATTAAATAAGTCAGCTTTTGAGGCTGAGGCAAACTTCTAAGTCTACAAATACGTGATTAAGAAAATATTGAATAATTTAAGAAAACACTAATTTCATAAGTTCACATCTATATGGCATTTAGTGCAGCTCTTAATTTGGAAATATAATGTCGATTCTAAAAATATGGTCGTTATTTACGACACGTTAACCCTTTGATGCATGATTTTTTCTTTTCTCATAAAAAAAATCTGAGAGGTAGAAATAGGCCTCAGGATAACGGGAAAAATACGGAAAAAAATTAATCGAGTTTTTTTTCGATAAATTTATGAAAAACAGAAAGATGCCTGTAGGCATCATTGTGCATATGGGGAGGAATGTTTTTGTGAATGAACATGTATAATTTACGTTTATTGTAACATATAAAGAATTTATGAGTTAAATTTAAAAAGAACTCTCTTCTCTTTTCATCAAAATCACAAATGGTAATCCTTGAAACATGATTTGCCTTTAGTTAAACACAAATAATGTTCCCATTTATCAAAGTAACCACAAATTTGGTTCTTGCAGTTTTCCATCCTGCATCACATCTTCTGAGATATATCAGACAGTAGATCCTCAATCAAATCATTCAAATCTGAGAAGGGATCATTCAAATCGTCGCCATTTACCTCTAAAACATTGGCTGAAAATACGCGAAGGTTCAGAAAGAACATTGTCGTCGACATCTTCATCATCCGCACTATCATCTGGTGCTGTGATTATATGAAAAATCTGTTTCTCCTCTTCCAATTATCGATCAGATAATGGGATCCATCGCTCGGACCTCAGTACCAGATGCACGATGGTGCCCACAGGAGACAAATGAATAACCACAAAAATTGGCACAAAAAATAAAACTTCAATAAAAAAAACATTCAATTCGTAAAATACATCACTAGTACTAAGGAGTACGATTTTTTTTAGGTCAGAATGGACGTTTTTAATAATATTGTGGCCTTGCGAAACGGGTCCCCTCGGGGTCAGAAACGAGACTCCTAGTTTTGTCAACATTAACTTGTTTATTCCTTCTCGGGAACAAAGTACAAAGTTCAAAATCTTCCAGTCCCTTTGACACTTGTTGATGCTTACAGGGACCGAAATATTACTTGAAAAAACTCAATATAGTGCTCTGGGGGTGTAAAATATAATATGATGCCTGCAGGCATCACGATGCAACAAAGGGTTAACCAGAAATTCGAAAACCACAGATTTGCTTGAAAAAAACAAACAAAAAACAATAGTTTTAAAAATAGGCAAACGTTTGAGTAGCTCTGTTACATGTTCAGATAGGACGCTCATTTTTGCGTGACTTAACTACACATGACCTGCTGAATAAACCCCCAAAGTTATGACATCTCAATGCGGGGCACTCAGTATAATAAAAAAAAAAACAACTTATACAAGGCGTTTCAGGGTTAAGTGGCCAAACGGAAAATAGGAACTAAGGATCTCAAAACAAGACAAAAATTTTCTCTGAAGGTATCGTCCCATACTACCATGTCAAACTATCGAATATACAAAAACTCGTTTTTCAGAATCAAGACTTTGCTCTTAGATTGTGGACGATACGGCTTGTCGTAAATTGTCGCAACTCTGGTATCGAATAAGACCATTTTTCAATATATTACTTATTCAATGGATAGAATATGTTCTTTCTCTAGTTTGCTCCAATTTGCATATTCGATAGTTTGACATGGTATGATAGTTTGAGGGACGGTATGTCCACAAACGCTTTGTTTACGAGATATTAACATCTAAAGACTTACATTGTTATGAATTACTTAGGTTTATTAAATAAATAAACCTTAATTAATGTTTTCTAAGTACTTTATTAATTGAACGTAAACATTAAATTCATATTAAATTTTGCTCAAAGTGCTTTCCTTTAGCATTAAGACAGGCTCGGGATCTGTCTTCAACAGCAGCAGTGGCAGAACGGCACTGGGTATGTGTTATTATTTTACAAGATCCAGAAACGTGGAGCTAAGGATAGACTTGTTTGGTAATCGTCTATTCGAAAATTGCCTGTCATTAGCATTACCATTGCAAAAAACGTATAAAAACACTATATTAGTATAAACTGAAGGCATAATGATGAATACTCTATAAAAGCCTCTTATAAACTGAAAATTGTTGACAGTCCCAATGCTCATTCCAAATAGTATTAATCCTTATTTTGCCAATAGTTTTTATATTAGTGGACATACCTTCACTTTGAACAGCGTTGACTATGAATCTTAAAGTTTACATTTAAGTAGTAAAACAAATAAGTCTGTTTTATTTATTTTATGTAACGTAAGTAATTCATAACAATATAAATATTTATGTGTGAATATCTCCTAAACAAAGCGTTTGCGGATATACCTTCAGAAAAAATGTATTTCTTGTTTTGAGAACTAAGGACTCATATTTTCAGTTTGGCCACTTAATCCAGAAACATCCTGTATATACGATACTTGTGTATTGTAAAAATGACAGATAAAGATTGAGAATAGCTTTTAGTTTCGTGTGTAAAAGATACATATCCATTGATCACTTATCTCTATCTCCTCTTCACACTTCCGAATCTATCACCATTACTTAAATAAAAAAATCCTCCAAGATGTCACAAGCAGAAGTCCTCGGATGTTCCAGAAATACCCGGACGGCTAGACGGCTCCCGGCGACAAGAGTATTAGGCTGATGGCTCCGTCCGAGGCAAAAAATCTCCTGTTCCCCGTCCTCCCGATCTCGTGGAAATGACACCTCTGTCGCCGGCTACAATCACACAGCTCTCCCGTTATTACATGATTTTTTTTTCCTTTCTTCTTTTTCTCGACGGTTAAAAAAAAAAACTACTCCTTCAGATTGTCAAATAGGCATTGTTCTTTGAACCATGATCCCTTCAGTTGAATCATTTGTACATTCGAATACTATGAACTGCATTAAGGAGGCAAATAACTCACTAAACTAGAAATACACCCTAATTGTAGTAAGGCGAACATTCCCCGTCCAAACTGAGATTACTACTACGTATAGGTACCGCCAATCAGCTGTGTAAGATCGATAGATTCGAAAAACAAAAAAAAATCTTCCAGAAAAAGATTTTATTATAATGGACTAATCTGTTTCTGGAAAGTCCTCAGTGGAACTATGTGTATGGGGATGTGTTTCTGATATTGTCTATGGACTTATTTGCATTTGACACATTTTTGCAGTTATGTCCTTATTCATACAGAACGGCGATATGGAAACGCAATCAGGTTACGTTTTTTTTTTTTTTTTTTTTTTTTTTTTTTTTTTTTTTTTTTTTTTTTTTTTTTTTTTTTTTTTTAAAACAAGGTTTCAATATAATTTCAGTGTCGTCTAACACTTTCCCGAACAGTTTCTAATTTTACAATTGCAAGAAAAGATGACAGGTTTAACATTCACTCGTGCAAATTGAGTCAAATAACTCTCTATATGAATGGTGTTACGTAAACTTAGTCTTGTTTTATTTTTTTATCAACAGGTACCACGTAACCTGATAAGATAGGGGGATCGGGCCTTATCTGGTTCCTTTTCACCGGACGATCTTGGGAATGTATGCATTTTCAAGGATTCTTTGATTAGTTTTAATTTTTTATTCCCACAGGTAGTAAGAGCTTACAATAAGCAGGTATATACGTTTTCATTGGAATGTAAAAGGAAAAGGTAGTGGAGTATAGTGTAGATATATTTTCTCAACATTATACTCCAAAATCATAAACACATTAAAATAACATCTGAAATAAAACCGCATAACAAAACTTTTACTATTTTACTAGATGCCAAGAAACCCACTTCTTTATAAGTCTCAAACGATTAAGGCTTTGAATTAGTGGATTCTTTAGGTTATGTACGAGTTTCAGGAGATAATCATCGCGCATGCAGCTCATTTTCCCACTTACCAACTTATTCCCTCTGTCCGTCGCTGAAGAGCTATCATAACGGAAATGCTAGTTTTCTTCAAAGACTGTGAAATCCGGATGTTCGGAAATCGAAGTCAAAGTTCTTCAGGATAGCAAGGGTGAATGTTTACTCTAAGGGATGGTGATTCATAAACCTGATTGAAAAAGTATGCAATTGAAATTCAATGTTTTAATTTTAATTTATACGAGTGATTTATGGGTAACAAAATTCTAGGAGGGAAGTTTGAGACTCGGCCTTTGCCCTTGAAATCGCACATCGAATTTTTCATGATGGTGCTATTCACTTTAACCTGAAACTGTGAGAAACCTAAAGCAGAACCAGAGAAAGAAGACGAAGCGTCATGTTACCTACAACTTTCAGACTCAGAAAAAAAAAAAAAAATCGATTTTTCGGATTCGGCCTTTCTCTTCATAGGTGCTGATTAGACATGCGCGCCGCGCCGGCGCCGCTACGCCACGCCGGGTTTTAGCGGCGCCGCCGCCGCCGAGCCTGTTCGGTCGGCGCGCCGATTGAGGGTAGGAAATCTGCGAGTTTACTGCATGGTGACCGGCCGGCGCCGTTTTGAGTTTACCTGCTGACCTTCACTTGTGTGTTGTGATCATTGAATGGAAAATGACAAAGCTTGTATCGGAAAAGCGTAAAATAAAAGAATTTTATATACACATACTCGACGATATAAAACTAAAAATACGTCCGACTCGCAGGAACTGCGTCATCTTAGCGTGGTTTCGCTCATATCCCTAGTGCTATTAGTAAAGGAATAAATACAGTTTTTGGAGAGGGTTTGATCTTCCTTAAAAAATATAAAATAAAATCTCAAACAAAAGGAAGTTTAAGTTGCCACAACAGGAAACTGACAGTATCCTAAGTCTCCGACGCCAAAACGGCGTTTTTTTACGGCGCTTCGACGTCTAGGCCATTACCGCCGACATCCAGAGTGCAGAAAGGAATTTTACCAACGAGCCGTGGGATGAGAAAATTCCTGCCGCCGGTAGGAATTGAACCCACCATCTCCCGCTTATGAATCTAAGGCGCAAGCCACTAGACCACGGGGAGACCCTAATTTTCCTGATAATTGCAATTTAAAACAAACGAGTCCAACAAAAACAAAACCCCGTTCAAAAGAACAAAGCAAACGCTTTAGAAGTTTTAAGACCATATTTCTCCCATTGACATAACTCAGTCGAAAATTAATTTAAAACCATTTATGTAGAGATATTAGTAAGTTTTCGAATGGAAACCTTCCCCTTACCACGACTTTCCAGCCGATTTAAAGATATTTACTACAAAATACGAAAATCCCAAAATTTTTCTTGTCCACTAATAACATTTTTTTTTCGAATACTTCCTTAACTCCAAATGTAATCAACATCTTAGTTTAGGTGAATTTCAAACACGTAGAACATATTTCAATGGGACCCCACGATTACATGTACCCAAACCGAAAATGAGTTACATAAACATTTGGACCACTTATCTCAAAAAGTGTTACAGATATCGCCTTAAAACGATTTCATTTGTTTTCGTATGTTGAGGAATATATTACGCGAGTATCTGCAAACATATAAACCCGAAAACGTAAGCGTTACGATTTCTTTCGCGCGAATTTCATACCAAAACCCACCGGGGGACGGATTCTACTGGTTAACGAACTTGACGTTTCAAATTAGACGAAGTTCTTCAAAATCTGACCATTTTTGAGCCTGAGAAATAGCGGACAAATGTATATATATATATATATATATATATATATATATATATATATATATATATAAATACTGTGATTAAAATTTTAACATCTCCCTTGGGGGTTAGAAAAATAGCCCACGCCGCCGCCGCCGACCATTTTAGTCCAGCGCGCCGCCGCCTGAAAATTCAGCCTCGGCGCGCATGTCTAGTCCTGATATATCGTATTGGAAGGCTTTCAATCTACACTGCATAAGTGGAAGGCCAAAGCTCACAATTAAAAGCAGGCTAAGATACTTTTATTAAGACCAGTATTGACTGCAAATGCTGGGAGGGCCACAAGCCTGCAATTTATTTCCTCCGAGAGGATTTATAGAGTGTTTGCGGTACATGGAGTAGCCGGAAATACAGAGAATCGATATGTAGTGAAGACCAGCCGGACTTCCGTCGGTGATGGAGCTTAAAAGCGCGTACTTCCGTTCACAAACATCTCCTGAAAGTTCCGGCATCTTAAGTTACACTCACTAAATGAGGCTCCACATTAGATAAGATATGGTGTCACGCAAGGGTATCACTCAGACCTATACTATTCGCCGTGTTTATGAACACACATTCATTAGGAATCTGTTCTTTATAACATTGGCTACTGTTCATTATAACATTGGTTGACAAGTGAATTCAATACACTTTATTTGTATGGGACATGATTTAGCCCTTGAACTATACCTATCAGAAAACGATACGCGGGAGTGGCGACCCCAAAGTACAACGAAAACTGTAGTAGTAAAAATATCATATGATTTTCCGTCGTAGAGAACTTCTTTTGTAACCTGTTGAGATTTTTTTACTCTTTTACATAATCAGTATTGTTCGAGCCGTGCTTCGATGATGATTCGGTGTCCTGGTTATTCCTTGCCATAAGCCATTTTTCCTGATTTAATTTATTGAAATTATGATCTAGTAATTTTAGTTAAGTACTTGAGTAACTTAGTTTATTTTTATAACTATATCGATTCAATAATCTCGGTAAGTGGAAGGTAGCCATTCGAAAGCATAATAATTTTCTACAAAAAAAAGGTACCGTGGTAAATCTGTGGCAAGGAGAAATGTACATGTTTTTACCCATAGGTCATGAAAATACTGGTGGATCAAATTTTATATTATATTATATATATATATATATATATATATATATATATATATATATGTTGTTCATTCGGCATCTGTCTCCAGCGGTCTTGCTCCTCCTGTCATCGCAATATTTCGCCGGATTCCTCTCCGGCTTCTTCAGGCAATCATTCATCCTTGCTGGTTGGTAAGGGAATGAGATCGCCTTTTTTTTTTTTTTTTTTTTCCTAAACCCCACTTTAGAGAAAAGATAAATAAGAAGCATGCAAGGAAGGGCATAATGAAAACGAAAGTGAAAGAAAAACGTGCAGAAACGCAAAGAAAAACTAAGGACCTCGAACGCCACAGGCGTGCGTAAGGGCCACAGGTAGAGGGAGGATGAGGGAGGAGTATTCAATGAGATCGTCTTTTTTTTTTTTTTTTTTTTTTTTTTTTTTTTTTTTTTTTTTTTTTTTTTTTTTTCCCCACCCTCCAAAATTTATTTAGTATGTACATAGAGACCTCCAGGCCCAACGGGTTGGAGCCTGGAGCTGGACTTAAATCTACACCTTATCCTACGCTTACGTACTAGAAGGGGGATGTATTTACAATCGGGGGGACTTAAGCCTACTTAGTCTAGGGTACTAAAACTAGGGGGAGTCAAGGTGGTTTAGGGAGGGGCTAGACTAGGAAGTATCTTAAGGCTAACATAATACTAACTTAATCTAATGTGTACACATTTTATTTACATTTATTTACAATATAAAGCTGCTTTTACCCAGCCTCCTCTCCAAGATCCAGGATTCTCCTGGTGCTGCCCTGCCACCTCTGAGGAAGAGGTGGTGGCGTCAAGCCCCTGAAAAGGGGGTTGACACAGTACTGGAGGCCGTCATAGAACTTAATATGACGCCTCCGTATGAACTCTTGTACTGAGGGCAGCATCAGTTCGTCGTGGAGGATGACCGGCTTCGTTCTCCGGAGGCTTGTGTGCTGCACGGCCCGTAGCAGGACCCCGTTCTGGAAACGCTGCAGCCGCTTCAGCACACTGGGGTACATGTACCTCAGGGCGGGTGCCCCGTGCAGAAGGGTAGGCCTGATGAGATCGTCAGCGGTTTGGGCCCTTCTTATCCTTCTTGGTCGGAGACTATGCGAACCAATGAACTGGGGAGGCTCTGGGCCAATCGGTTTCCGTCTGTCTATGTTAACTTCCTCGGTCGTCCATTCGGGGCGCTGGTGGTCCTGTATGAGTGGATTGTCTCCAGTCTTCTTCAGGATGGCCCGCCAGGTGTTGGAGAGGATGAGTCCTTCTTCTCTATTGAAGTTGGCTGGATTTTTGTGGATCTCAATCGCCTCTCTGATGAGTCTCCTGTTCAGCGTGACTTCCTTAGCCAGGGTCTTGGCTTGATCAAACAGGACTTGTCTGGGGCACTCTTCTCCATGTGTTGCCACCGCAGAAGTTTTGGTGCGTTCGAGTGGCTACCTTCTTCCCTGTGTGTACTATAAACACTTTCCCGCAGTCACATGGTAGAAGATATACACCCTGGTCTTGCAACCGCTGCTTGTCCTTGCTTTTGCTCAGCTAATCCCCGATTTTGTTCAGCAGCTTGTAGGCGACCTCCATATCCTGTTTCCTAAATAGTCTGCCTAGCTTCTCGCTGACCCCGCTGACATACGGTAGGGTAATTCTGCTTCTAGTTTGTGTTTCCCTCCGGTTACTCTCATCACGGTGGTGATTTTCCACCATCCTTCTCGTTCGGGCCAACTTCTTCCTGTCGTATCCATTCCCGGCTAAGTCGTCCGTCAGTTGACTAAGTTCTGATCTTAGGAGTGATTCGTTACTGCCCAGAGTATTCGTTACTTCCTACGGAGATGCAGGGACGAGAAGTTGACACCCCCCTTCCTGAGGATGAAGAGGCCCCTCAGGACTTCCAAAGCAGCCCGGATCTATGACAACATGGAGAAGGCGCTGCTAAGGGAATGAATTGGAGCGTATCGCCACAGGTTGTGGAGCCAATTAACAGACGAAACGTCCCTAAAAGAAAAAATACGCTCAATAGTCGACCCAGACATGTGGGATACTGTTGACCGTATTACTGATGACAAGGTAAAAAAGGAAGGGACAAAAAACGCCGATAAGAAAACGAAAAAATGGGACAAATTGACGCGAAAATCAAATTTGGTGGCCCTCAAAAGGGCCGTTGAAGATGATTTTTTTTTTGCGACAACTACCACGCCCACCAGTGGACAGAAAAGTCATTGTAAACCTGGCTGGTATTGAGTTGTCTCAGGAAGCCACAGAAGTTCTTGAAAAAGGCATGAATTTCGCTGTGGCACCAAAACGCAACCCGACGGAGGAACTTGTAACCAGCATCGAGGCCGCCCTCTTCCGGATGGATAAGGACAAGGCTGAAACGATCAGGTTAGAAGCTGCCTACCTCGTCGGAAGGGCCAGGCCCCCGAAAGACAACTTAACACCAGCCCAAAGAAAAGCCCTATGTGATCTGAGGAAGAGGAAAGATGTCATAATCACAAAGGCTGACAAAGGAAATACGACAGTGATCCTCAACAAAACATCCTATGAAGATAAAATGGAAGACTTACTGTCCATAAACACATACGAGAAGAACATAAAGGACCCCACCAAGCGAATTGAAAATCAAATAAATAAAATCTTAAAGGAGAAGATCAAAGATAAGGCACGAAACGCAGAGATGGCCCCCGGTGACTCCAGAATATCCCGGATATATGGTTTACCTAAAATCCACAAAGAAGGAGCACCCCTCAGGCCTATAGTCTCAATGACTGGAGGACCCACGTACAGAGCCAGCAAGGTGCTGGCAAAAGCTCTGAAACCTTACACAGGCCAGTCCTTTTCGGCAGTACGAAATTCGATTCATTTGGTGGAAATCCTAAAAAAACACTAGGTTCGAAGAAGGAGACCTGATGGTGAGCTTTGATGTGGAGTCCCTCTTCACCAACCTTCCAGCTAAAGATGCTACCCAGATCATCAAAGACAATAAATTCTTGGAGGGAGGGATGATGGAACTAGCTGAACTAGTTCTAACTTCCTGCTACTTCCAGTACAAGGGAATCATCTATAAGCAGAAGGATGGAGTGGCCATGGGTAGTCCCCTATCACCAGTTGTGGCTGACATTTTCATGGAGGACTTCGAAAGGCGCCTGATCGAGGGCAGCGAACACAAACCGAAGCTTTGGCTACGATACGTGGACGATGTCTTCGCAATCTGGCAACATGGTGCAGAGGGACTCAAAAAATTCCTCCATCTCATGAACAATTTGCACCCGGCCATCAGATTTACCATCGAAGAAGAGAAGGATGGCAGATTGCCTTTCCTGGACCTCCTGATCATGAAAGGAACCAACGGTGAACTGGAGCACACTGTATACAGAAAACCCACGGCCACAGGAAGTTACCTCCACGCCGATTCTCACCACCACACGGCACAAAAAATGGGATTGGTTAAGACACTGACACACAGAGCGATAACTCTGTGCAGTAACGAATCACCCCTAAGATCAGAACTTAGTCAACTGACGGACGACTTAGCCGGGAATGGATACGACAGGAAGAAGTTGGCCCGAACGAGAAGGATGGTGGAAAATCGCCACCGTGATGAGAGTAACCGGAGGGAAACACAAACTAGAAGCAGAATTACCCTACCGTATGTCAGCGGGGTCAGCGAGAAGCTAGGCAGACTATTTAGGAAACAGGATATGGAGGTCGCCTACAAGCCGCTGAACAAAATCGGGGATTAGCTGAGCAAAAGCAAGGACAAGCAGCGGTTGCAAGACCAGGGTGTATATCTTCTACCATGTGACTGCGGGAAAGTGTATATAGGACACACAGGGAAGAAGGTAGCCACTCGAATCGCGCAACACGCTGCAGACTACAGGCTGGGACGCACCAAAACGTCTGCGGTGGCAACACATGGAGAAGAGTGCCCCTTCTTCATTAAGCCGCCAATATCTGCAGCCCACCTCACATCCCAGCTCCTAGCACGAGGGCTGATCGATTTTTCAATATCTAATAGTGGACAGGAGACACGCCTCTTCGTGTCAAGTAGACAGGATCACCAGAAAGTCTGGTCCATGTTGCAGGAGGATAAAAATATTACTTTCCATACCTTCGCCGAGAGGACCAAGAAACGCGATAGGAGATACCTTCTCCACGGTTTCGACCTTGATCATCCGGTCGCAAACATCAGAGAAGAGCTCCAGCAGAGGCTGCCGGGGTTCAAGAAGGCATCTAGGCTCATGAAGAATTCAGAAACAGGACAGAAGGTCGAGCTGAGTCCCATCCTCGTGACAACCAGCAATGAAGTGACCCTCAACGACCTACAAAAACTGCGACAGATAGATCATATCACAATCAGAGCCACTGCATTCAGGACAGGAGGAGGCCCCGTGCAGTGTTACCAATGCAACTTCGGACACACAGCCCAGTACTGCGGGCATCCAGGAAGATGTGGCTGGTGCGGAGAAGCACATTGGACACACGAATGCCCGAAGACGGCACCCCCTAAGTGCCAACAGTGCCACCAAAGCCACCCCACGTCCTACAGACTCTGCCCAAAGCGCCTGGAGCTGGCTCAGCAGATGCGGGATAACCAGCCACCAGGACCACCAGCGGAGTGCTTTTCTCACAAGCAGCCGGCGGAACAGCACCCCAACATCCATGCGAAGCACCAATATTGTCAACTGCTGACTTCCCCAGCCTCCCTACACAGGAACCTATGCGACAGCCGCAGGGGATGGGCATGGACGCTATGTTCACGCTCGTCATGGGTCTCATGGACACAGTTACCAAGCTCATGGCTAAGGTCGACAGGCTGGTTGACCTTGTGGTGCCTTCAAAATGATCGGGCACATCGTAGTCAACTACAACATCCGCAGCCTTTGACCTAAGTTGGCTGAGCTTGAATATCTCCTCCAGGCCTACTCCCCTGCGGTGGTGGCCATTACGGACACCCAGCTGCGCCCCCAAGACCGGCCGTTCTTCGGAGGATACACCTCGTACAGGTGCGACGGCCTGGCTGGAACTTCCGGAGGAGCGCTGCTGCTCGTAAGAAGAGACTTGCCTTCAAGACTTCTCGAGCAGCAGCCCACCACTAACACCGGGACCCAGGCAGTGTCCGTCTCGGTTCGCCTGAGGAGACGCTACGTCTTCACGTATGTCTACCGAAGGCCCCGAGCACCGCTGGCGGAGACCAAGGCACTCATCACGGCTGCATCGCAGGAACCCCACCATGTTCTCGTCGGGGACCTCAACGCCCGACACCAAGTCTGGCAGTGTTCCACGGCTAATGAACTGGGGCGGTACATAGTGAGGACGAGTCTCGGAGTTCTTCATCCGGGGATCCACACATTCAGACATGCAGGGAACCCCGCCTGGACGTCCACCCTAGACTTGCTCCTCACTAAGGATCTGCATGCAGTGACGAGATGCAGTGCCCTGGACTATGGTCCTTCAGACCACCGCCCGGTCTTGTACGAGATGGAAGGAGACCCGCCTACGCCGCTGCCTACGAAGTACATCCTCCACAAGGCAGATTGGAAAGGATACCAGGAGGATATCCTCTCCGACCTGCCCCCCATTGGGACCTTCGGAGCTGCTGCCGACCTCGACTAAGCCGTCACAAGCTTCACCGAGGTCATCCAGTCCGCCGCCGATAGAAGGATTCCTAAGTTTGTTCCGAAGCCCATCAACCAGCGTAAGCCTCCTGCTCACATCACCAGGCTGATCGGGATGCGAAACAACCTTAAAAATATATGGGCGCGGACGAATGATAGAACCCTGAGGGCCCCTATCAATGCCATGACCCGGCAAATTGCGCAGCTGTCTGCGCAATGGAAGACGGCCCTCTGGCACGAGCAGCTCCGACGGACCCACGAGGACACTAGGCAGTTTTGGCGGCTCCTTCGCTGCACGGTCACGAAGCGACGCGAGGTCATCCTCTCCGACGGCGATCACCTCCTGTCACCGGCAGAGCAAGCTGAAGCCCTCGCCGATTACTACGAGGAGAACGACCGTCGGAGAACCAAGACGTCGCCGAGGCTTGACGGTGATCCCCAAGACCTCCCCAGGACCCCGCTGCACTTCACCTACAGGCAACTGGAATCGGCGCTGAGGCGAACCAAGGGAAACAAATCCTCCGGACTGGATGGTGTACCGTATGTGATGCTGAAGGTGCTCCCTAGGAAAGCGAAGGCCTACCTATTGAACATCTTCAATGCAGCCTACCGCATTGGACACTTCCCCGAGGCATGGAAGCACGCCGTGGTGGTCCCTCTTCGAAAACCAAAGAAGCCAGGAGACAAGCCCGAGCACTACCGGCCGATAAGCCTGCTGAGTCACATGAGCAAGATCTTCGAAAAGTTGATCCTTGCTCATGTGCTGAAGCACTGCACGGACGCGGATGTAATCCCCCCGGAACAGACTGGCTTTCGGCCCGGGCTCTCCTGTGATCACCACGTCGCCAAGCTTCAGAACACCGTGGCCGCAGAGCTCAACAAGAACAGAGCAACGGCCTTCATCTCCCTGGACTGCACGTAGGCGTTCGACTGCGTATCCCACCAGGTGCTTTTGCACCAGTTGCGGTGCTACGGATTCCCGGCACAGCTTGTCAAGATTCTTGAGAGCTACTTGTCGGGAAGAACGTTCGCTGTCAGGATTGATGTATCCAGCAGTCGACCGTCTGCGTGTGGTGTCCCACAGGGATCGGTGCTGGGTCCAGTGCTGTTCACCATCTACACCGCCCACATCGTGAGGATGCAGTTCCCTCGAGTCGCCTTAGATGCCTACGCTGACGACATTGGCGTCTACTCCTCCAGCTTCAACGCCGGAGTCGCTCTTAAGAGGGCCGAGTCCGCCTGCGAAAAAATCGTAGACGCACTTGGAGATGTAGGAATAGACGTCAACCCGTCGAAGACAGATGCCGTGGTGTGTTCCTTCCAGGGAAATAAAGGAGGCCGACCCCGAGGAGCCCTGCCCTCACACTTTGAGGTCAGAGGTCAGCGGATCAAGCTGTCCACTAAAATAAATTACCTGGGAGTGCACATACACCGGCACCTGTCCGTGACGCCGCATGTCAACAGCCGCTTGAAGGAAGCCCGGCAGAAGACGTTTCGCCTGAATCACCTTCTACGATCTGCCCAGCTGTCGCTTCGGCTAAAGCTGCAGATTTATAAGGCGATCATCAGGCCTACCCTTCTGCACGGGGCACCCGCACACTGAGGTACATGTACCCCAGTGTGCTGAAGGGGCTGCAGCGTTTCCAGAACGGGGTCCTGCTACGGGCCGTGCAGCACACAAGCCTCCGGAGAACGAAGCCGGTCATCCTCCACGACGAACTGATGCTGCCCTCAGTACAAGAGTTCATACGGAGGCGTCATATTAAGTTCTATGACGGCCTCCAGTACTGTGTCAACCCGCTTTTCAGGGACTTGCCGCCACCACCTCTTCCTCAGAGGTGGCCGGGCAGCACCAGGAGAATCCTGGATCTTGGAGAGGAGGCTGGGTAAAAGCAGCTTTATATTCTAAATAATTGTAAATAAATGTAAATAAAATGTGTACACATTAGATTAAGTTAGTATTAAGTTAGCCTTAAGATACTTCCTAGTCTAGCCCCTCCCTAAACCACCTTGACTCCCCCTAGTTTTAGTACCCTAGACTAAGTAGGCTTAAGTCCCCCCGATTGTAAATACATCCCCCTTCTAGTACGTAAGCGTAGGATAAGGTGTAGATTTAAGTCCAGCTCCAGGCTCCAACTCGTTGGGCCTGGAGGTCTCTATGTACATACTAAATAAATTTTGGAGGGTGGGAAAAAAAAAAAAAAAAAAAAAAAAAAAAAAAAAAAAAAAAAAAAACGATCTCAATCCCTTACCAACCAGCAAGGATGAATGATTGCCTGAAGAAGCCGGAGAGGAATCCGGCGAAATATTGCGATGACAGGAGGAGCAAGACCGCTGGAAACAGATACCGAATGAACAACACATTTAATTCCCAGCGAAGTAGCTTGAAAAATTATATACATATATATATATATATATATATATATATATATATATATATATATATATATATATATATATATATATATATATATATATATATATATATTTCTGCCGCTCTGCACGATTTTGATGAAATTTGATAGAAAAACCCTCCGTCTAACTTCAAGGGTCAACATCGTTAACGAGCAGAATCCGTCACCTAGACAATAGTTTTGGGGGCCAAATTCGCGTGAAAAAAAAAAAAAATCGTAGTTCTTATTTTCGCGTTAAAATGCTTTTTAAGGTACACTTTTTATATGTTTGCGAACGAAGGAAAACGAATGAAACCATTAAAGCGATATCTGTAACCGTTCACGAGAAACGTTGATACAACTAGTTTTCCTAACCGATTTTCGGTTTGTGTATTCAGAAACGATTGATTCAGTTGAAAATTGCTTTAGACGTTTGGCATTCATCTAAAGTAAGTTATTTAAATTATGTTTGCGTTCGGAGTTAAGGAAGTTCAAAAAAAAATTATTAACAGACCTGAAACGTTTTTGGATCGTCCTGTACTTTTGAAACCGGTTGGTAAATCGTTATATGTAGAATGTTACCATTCGAAAGCTAACTAAATTCTCTACAAAAAACATTTTAATATAATTTTCGATAGGGCGATGTCAATCGGAGAAATAAGCTCTTGAAGCTTTGAAATTGTTAGTTTTGTTCTTTTGAACTGGATTTTGTCCCTGTTTACCTAACGTTTTAATGGTTGTGAAGTAATTTTCGATGAATTAGTATCGTTGTGTTAAACGGTTCTTTGCGTTTGGTTTAAACGATTTTTTATTGCTTGACTTTTTTAAATTGATTTTTGCAGAATATTAATTTACCAGGAAACAAGATAAATAAAACGAGGAAGGGTTTTTGGTTTTTTGTCCTAGATCATTCCGAGCTGAAGCCGAAGAGACCGAATGAACAATCTCCGCTACTGTAAGTTTGTGGAAAAAAATCTATCTTTTCATTAGTTTTCAGTGGAGTGGGTGTTATAATTTTTCGCATAATATTAACTGTTTATTCCAGAGTTTTCAAATGACACCATTAAGATCGTCATGAAGATGCGCTAACAATTCCTGCGAGGTGGACTATTTTTAGATTGCCTTCACTATGAATTGTCACAAATTTTTAGGATAGGGTGCTGATTGACATAACCTTCCTCTGTTGATATTCGGTAAATAGATCCTAATCAAGTCTAGCCGGCCACCATCCGCGTCACCCAAAGGCTCCAAGTCGAGTAGAACAATGCCTCTCCAAGGACAGATATGGATGGTCTTATTAACGCCCCGAGCATAGGTCCATTCTTCTACAATCTATCCCTAATAGGAGAAACTACAAAGGGAATGAAGTTTGAAGAGGAGAAAGGTAAGGCAGTGGCCGGCACCATTTCCCCCTTCGGCGGTCTTATGACGTAAGCTTAGGGATTGTTCTTGGCATATTGTTGTTGTGCCTTGGGAAGATCCTCTTTGGTAGGAACCAATCACAGGGGGAATGTAATATTATCTTCGGATGCTTTGTGTTACAAAAGGCGGCCATCAACACGCTGTATGTAGCAACCATCTCTTGATTGAGTGGCCTTCAATACTGCCTCATACATTTGTCCGGTGTATTCTGATGCGTACTTACAGAGTGAAGCATAAAGAGAGCAAAGAGGCAATCGTTGCTAAGCCATCAGAGTTGGGCCATAATGAAGGAAAAACCACGATATTTACTTTCACTTTTCACGGGTTTTCTAAGATTCCTTCAAAACAAAGCATTTAATCGAAACGTTTACCAATATTTAGATAATTAAATTCGGCGTCGATAAATTAAATTGTTTGATAATAAGTCGAAATTAACCCAAAATATTGACCATTTATGTGGATATTAAGTTGTTTTTGTTTTTTTTTTTATAGATTTGGCACTAGTTTGGCTGATAATAACGAGATTTTTCGCTTTCCTCATCTAATTTTTATTTTTCAATCTTTGTTAATGAAACATTACTAAAACCTGTTTGATATAAAAAACAATAAAATAAAAAATAATTAATTAATTGGTGACGAAAAAGTTTGTTTTGGTTACTTTTTAACTGCGACTTCATTATCCAAAGAAAATTGGCAATCGGGGAAAACAAGAAAAACACTCAAATTCTTATGCACGTTTTTGAGCCTTCCACCATGGGCGTATATAAGGGGGGGGGGGGTGTAGCCTCCCCCGAAATTGGTAAAAATGTGTCTTATAAACCTCTAATATAAATTAAATAAGATCAATTAGTTCAGAAAAAAATAATTGTTTTTGGGTGTAATAGCGTTTTAACTGGCTAACTATTCCTAGTTCTACATTGTTAGTATTCCATATCCCCTAAATGCTCTCAGCCCCCCCCAAATTCTCCCATCAAGAAAAACAGAATGGCGTTATTGGACGTTCAGAAAGTATCTTTTATCAATGGGTTTAGTGAATTAAATCACTGTTTTCTTAAAGAAAAAATTGTCTTACTTTATTATGGCATTCAAATTCAATTATCTAGAACAATTTTGAGCAATCATTTCTTATTCAATAAAAAAATATGTCTAAATTTAAAAAAATGGACATAACTGCTTTTCCCTTCGGATTCGTACCATACTTCAAATGAACTTTTTTGTTGGAAATTGTGTCTAGAATCACCTCCTAGAGTTTGGCTACTTAGACCTGTATCAGCCTGAATAAATAAAAAAAAAATTGCATGTCTATGTTTGCACTGGAGTAGAAAGAGCGAGAGGAGTGGAACGACGAGGAAATGTTGAGACGCAAGAATTGAAAGGGGGATTAGGATGACAAGCAGTGGAGAGAGGGAGTGAGTTTTCAAATCTAGGCGGGAGAGAGCGCTCTCCTCTCCTATCAAGATGGCCGCTCCCCCTCCACTCCACACTACTGGGAGTGCTTCAGTCGACCTCCGCTCTTCGTGCTCTTTGTACATAACAGTTCTAGGTCGAGTCTCGGTCTCCGCGTGTGTCTGTGCCCCTGAGGCCGCGTCGGGCATGCCCTCATCACATGTTCATGTTCCGGAGGCGTCGCGCCACTCTGGTTAGGTCGCTGCTCAAGGCGAGGGTAAGGAAGAAGGATGGCTCCCCTGAGGAGCTCGAGCTTAGAGCCTTTCTCATGAAGAGGCTCGCCGACTCGCAGCTAGAGGACTTACTGCGTGCAGTCGAGTCTCGCGGCGGGACTGCGGGCTGTGTACTCCTCGAGTCGGGGCAGGGCTCTTTGGATCCACCCCTGCTCACCTGTAGGACTTGGAGGTGGCCTGATCTTGAGTCGTCGGCAAAGCTGAAGAAACTGCCTACTTGCAGGTCCTCTCCAGGATCGGTCTGCTGTAATCCCTATCATTGGAGCAGGCTGTGTACTCCTGGTAAGTACCTGTTGATTCTATCCACCACCCCTCTGGCTAGGCGCCTGGTATTTTTCCTAAACAACTAAAACTTCTCGACCCAACCATACCAACATCTTGTTGCTGGTTAACATGTACATATGTGTCACGCAATAATAGCCTAAAATCTCTACGGTACATACAATAAATGTCTTATCTAGAGAGATTAACCGTACGTGCAATGAAAAACATTCCATAACCCTCCAAATTCTTTTTCACATTTATTCCATCACTATAACTCCTTTTAAACCATATGACAGCAAATCATGGTGTACATACTCAAACCATACAAATCCCTCCTATAACATTATTATTATTGTCAACTTATATTTCCTTCGTAGTTCTTATATATGTTGCATATACTGAACTCGTTTTGTTTGGAAACATAACCTTTATAAGTGTTACCTTTTGTATTGTTACCTGTCTCCTCATCTGAAAGAATTACATTTACTTTAGTAGCTATATTTCCATTAATTTACACATATTTATTTATTAATCAATCGTATTAGTTTGATGAAACTCATCACTCCACGCAATCCTACCTTTCACAAGTTTTAATTCTCTAACGACTTTTTTTATTATTTTATTTCACTGAGAAGTATTTAGATGGCCTTGATCGTGGATTTTTGCTTAGATATTTTGTGTTATTTATTTTTTCTCCATTTATTAAGTGTTTTTTTGTTGTACTTTTACTGCTTTAAGACAATAATTTATTTCTTATATTATTTTAAGAAGAGAGAACATTATACAATGTAAAAATGTGTATAAGATCCGAGAATTAGTTTTTCTCTCCCCCCCCCCTCCAGTGATAATATTATCAGTACATCTAATGGCCTACATTCTAGCTGTTTGCGAAAAATCTGTATTTAGTCACTTTTTCATTTTATTAATTATTATTTAGCATTTGGCATTTAAAATAAACCGTTTAATCTTCAACTGTTTTTCAACGCAATATTTACTTTTAAACCTACATTTTAAATTTGTATATTACTATATTTATTATACAGTCCTATACATTATTTTTTTTTTCTTATTTAATTGAATATTTTTTCCAATACCAATAAAAAAAAAACTATAGTTCCCTGTTCAAAAAATAAAAGTCCTTTACAAATATACAATTGATATTTTACAGTTAATTTAAGACCAGAAATTTAAGCATTTTTGTTCACTGCAGTGTAGATCATTATTGGACTAAAATATATACAGTTTATTACCTGCTATATTCTTGTAAACATCTTTCTAAATTACCTATTCGCAAAGTCAAACACTTTATAAATAGGTGAAATAATGTAATAGAATAGCCTTTAAAAGTTTTTTTTTTTTTTTTTAATTTCTCATTTCAGTTATTTGCTTGTAAACAATACAATTATTTATACGATTCTGTGATCAAAGAAAATCCTCCTTTTAAAAACTTAATTTTTCCAAAATTTGGTTCATCGAAGGAAAAATTGTTGCATTGTTAGTAACTTCTCGATAAATTGTTTTTACTAATGCTTCAATCATTTCTGCAAGTCATTAATATTTATTTTTGTATATATTATCCTTATTATAATTGATTCATAATCTAAAAAAATAAATCCATTAGGCTAATATCATATAAATGAGATTTTTTTTTTTAATTATATGAAAAACTATTTCCATTAGAAAAGGATTTCGTATTCCTTAAATTGTATAAAATACATTTTCAAATAAAAACACAATGTTTTTGTTTTCAAGAGGAAATTAGTTAATGCATTTTGTTTTCATATTTCTCTTTTTTTTTTCTACGACTCACTATTGTTAGAAGAATAATTTTTATAGAACGCAATTTTTGCGTAGCAAACGGCCTTTTAAACGTTAAAATAATTAAGGACAACAAAATTGGATTTATTAACCAAGTTCACATTTTAATACATAATGTGAATTAATAATAATCCTGTTTGATTTTTACATATATTCTCTGTAAGTAATTAATTATCTTTGTTTATCCATAAATTAGTATGCATAAGAAAACGTATGGATTGGATATATAATAGATTTATGTCCATGATTTTTTGGACTAAATTTTTATAGTGTTGATTATATAATTGAATTGCGTATATTACGTGCGTAATGGTTGAATTGCTCTGTGTTTATTGCGTATTACCTGTGTGTGCATTGTAGTGTGTATACATAGAATTGAGTGTGTTTTCAGAGGCAGTCGCCCAGGACGGCGCCACCTCCCCCCCCTCTCCTCGTGTTGTTTTTTTAAAACCCAAGATCCCTGTATTATCTGCTTCCTTGAATGGCCGATTTTCATTGACACCTCTTTTATCCTTTCGTCTGTAGTTTGTAGTCTTATTTCAAAGTAAAGTGCATTTTTCTAGATTTTTATTAGTTTGTATTAATGGTTTATAGCTGTTTTCTTAATAGCTGCTAACAATTATTTCTTGTTTTGTTATTTAGTTAAAGTTTTATTTTCATGCTGGTTTTTGTACATTTTGTTGCCTACTAGTCCTATTCAACTGGTTTTTTGGCTTATAATAGTCTCCATGATTTTAATTATTAAAAAAAAAAAAAATATTTACCCAAATTAATGCGTAGCAATAGAGTTATAGAGTTTAAAGTTTTTCATTATTTGTGATGATCCATAATTATGAATAGCATGAAGCAAACACACACACACACGTATATATATATATATATATATATATATATAATAGAATAGAATGATGCCCTCTTCTATCCAATATTTTCTTCTTGACAAAAGTCTTCTAGGTCAAATAAGTTCGTAATTGTTTCTTGTAAAATTGTTTTTATTTTATGATCCGGTGTTAGCCATCTTTGTGTTGTTATTTAGCCATCCACATCTGTTATTAATAATTTTTACAAAAGGTAATTTTTGTATTTTTATAAAGAACATGATTACCTTAATTTTGACCGCACATGCACCCTTGTCACATTTTAAAAAACACCAGAAAATATCAAATCAAATAATATTAATGGCTAAGCACGTTATTGAAAAAAAACAAAAATAGCCTTGGTAAAAAAATATTATTTACAGACTTTAGTCATAGTTAGAAACCTCTCAGAAAAATACAAGAGTTTTATTAAAAAGAATGATGAATATATATATATATATATATATATATATATATATATATATATATTCTATTCCACGTATTTCTGACCTTTATTTACGTATATTTATTTATTTTTTATAAATATGGCACAGGTCAAAAGAATAGTACTCCATTTTCTATGTACTATTTTACCAACAATAAAATAGTACATAGAAAATGGAGTACTATTCTTTTGACCTGTGCCATATTTATAAAAAATAAATAAATATATATATATATAAAATGAGAGAGTTTCCTAAGTGTAAGCCTCATCCTCCGTGCTACTCGATCGATTAAAAGAAATTGAGAGGAGATCGTAGACTGATAAGATTGCGAAGGTAGATTTTGTCAGGGTTCGTTCCTGTAGTATCTTCATAAAACTAAAAATTTTTATAAGAAAATCTGTTTTATTTTTTGCCGACGGTTCGGCCAATTTAAGACTCATCATCAGAGCCGAAAAAGAAAAATAACAGACTTTAATACTAATTTATACATACAGAAAGAATGACAGGAAAAGCATACATAGACGATGATGAATATAGTAAATGTGTGTTATAGCTAGAACGTAAATTAAAGGAGGATTGATACAGATTTAAAACTTTAAAAAATATGGATTACGTAAAAATAGATATTAAATAAAATATATTGGATGAATAGTGGCTTACCGATTTGATAAAAATAAATAATTGGTATCTAAGGATATCCTACGGGTAGCGAGCGTGTCGGATTCCCACGTCACAATCTTGGACTTCCACATTACCTATGATATATGACCGTATTGTGTAAGTAGATGTCTCTATCATACAGAAATATAATGCACAATCTGCAAAATGATAAATTCATAATTAATGACATAGATTTATTAATAATATAATTATAAATAAAATATTACAAGATAATTCCTGTCGACTTCATGATTTTTATTAATTGATTCTTTTTGTATTTAGTTTAATTTATAATGCTCTATAGTTTATTACTATAGAGTTGGTCATACCAAAAAAAAAAAAAAAAAACTCTTGCGTTATTGGGGATTGGAAAGCCACATTGTTTTATTGATGTGATATGATATAATCCTATCTCTTGGGAATAGAACCCACTACCAGCTGGCCTCCAATCCTCCCGGGTATTCTCGGCCTGCTCCCGTAGCTTATTGGAAATAGTAAAATCGAAAATAGTTGCTTGGGAGACGGAGCCAGCAGCCGGCGGGACGGCTCTCTTCAATGGCGCCTCCTGATTGCATGCCTGTCTCCTCCTCTCTCTCTCTCTCTCTCTCTCTCTCTCTCTCTCTCTCTCTCTCTCTCTCTCTCTCTCTCTCTCTCTCACACTCACTTACTTACTCACTCACTCTCTCTCACTCTCTTCCCTAGATTAGGAATATCGCATAAAAAAAAAAATCTTGTTGGGAGTCTACCACAAGCATTATGGTGTAATTCCCTTTTCGGCATTTTGGCTTGTTTACTACCTCCCACCATATGCAGGAAACCCGCTTATGAGGTTGACCTCATGAGAATTGGAATTGCCTATTAGAAAATGCCTATGACCCATAGATCAGGAAAACAACTGTGGTTCTTCAAATTTGTGTGTTTAATATATATATATATATATATATATATATATATATATATATATATATATATATATATATATATATATATCCCGGTGTCCCGCCCGGTTTTATCAATGCCCCGGAAACGGCTGTAAGATGTAAATAGTAATGAATTTATGTTTTTAAAAATCTTTTATGAATCAGTTACTTTTCCACAATTAACATTTTTGTCTACCGCACACAGTGTCAAATAAATGAGAAGTATTCTTACTGTAATCTGTGAGAAAAAGCGCTAAGAGGACGCAGTTTTTTTAGTTAAGCTTTTGCATTCCAGGCAACGGTGACCGAGCAATACCTTAATAGGCGCCAGTTTGGACCTCTGGAGTTCTTGAGCAATATATGCTTGCTTTCGATACGCTATAAGATATCAGAGATGCCTTAATTAGCATCTTAGAGGCTTTCCATTAGCCTGACACATTCTTGGCAGGGGGAATAGTAGCAAAAAAGTTGTTGATTCCTGTAAAAAAGTATAGCCATCAGAGCAACCATGTGAAGGCGAATTGTGGCAAAATATTTATAGTGTGTTTGTGAGTGTATATATATATATATATATATATATATATATATATATATATATATAAAAGTGTGTGTACATAGAGAGTATGAAGGTAGACACCGGAGCAGAGCGAGCAGGAGAGGAGCGCGGACCGGTTCGGCCAGCCCCCGAAGAATGTAAAAGGTTCGGAATGTGAGGGAATCGATTATTCCTCGCCGCCGTGTGTTCCATTTCCTTACAATCGATATGCGGGATCACTTTCTCCCCCTCCTCCTTATCTGGCAATTTTCCTCTTTCATTTTTTTTTTATTTTGTTCGTCTGTAGTGCTTTTTTCATTGGAGTGAACGATTTTGCTTTTCATTTCCTGGCAGAAGGTGCTTTTGCACATTTTTCTTGGACGACCATTCAGGCCGAAGAACAAAACAAAATGGTTACTAATATGTTTAATCTCTTGCGACTCTAATCCTCAAAGATCTCGTTGGGAAAATTCCCTGCTGTACTATGGATGTCGGTGCGGCGTAAAAAAACAAAAAAAAAACAAGAAATTTGTTACTTTTTACCCATAATGGACAATTGGCCTCCATAAATCCGCATACATTCTTATAGTTATATTTTATGCAGTCCTATATAAATATCCTCAGTAATTGTCACATAAATTTAATACACACGCACATATATATATATATATATATATATATATATATATATATATATATATATATATATATATATATATATATATTACGGCTTGTGACTCTTGTAGGATCTGAGTATAAAAATCAGGGACGCAGAATAGATTTTATCTTTTAGTGTCGTCGGTGGTCGGAATTGTGATCTCAAACCTACATCCAGGCTGCTTTATTGGGCACCTGAAAAGTGGTAAGAACAATCGGTTGGAGTACAGTCTTTGTAAACTGTTGCTCTTGTGTGCCCTATTAGATTCAGATTTATAAGCGTTTAACGACATAGGGCATGTGTAACCCTTTTGAACAGCCTATCGAAGGATCTCTTGTCAGACCTTCTTTTTTGATTTCTGAACTTCGTGAACATGGGTACCGGAATCATTATCTTATTATCTAAGCTTTTCCTATTATAATGAGATATGAATAATTACCCGTCAGAGGGAACGAATTAATGTATAGTTGGGATTCGGGTAGAGAAAACACTCATATTTCTGAAATAATTTATATTGGAGGTTTCGGCTTGGACTTTGGCAGCATTCTTAAGCAGGAAAAGTCAAGATGTGTCAGAAGAACCTTGTGGTAGCTTAAGGCTTACCTTTGGGCTGTCTCTTCCTCCTGGCGTTTTCTGCCAAAGAAACCTGCAGAAAAGTCCAATTTACATTCTTTTGGAATTCAGTGTGAATACTGGAGAATGGCAGCATTAAACATTCTAGAAACTTTGGTAACAGTCGGACGGACGGATGTCTAGTTCGTAAAGTTTCTCCGAGGTTCCTGAAGGATTGTTTTGAGCGCCTGAAAGAATACTTAACCTGGTTTTATGTTCTAGGTATGGTAGATGAGGAATGGGTGTTCTTGTATGTTATATTGTCGACATCCTTCATATTAGATTGACATTCGGCACCAACAGTCCAATACACCATTGTTCTTCCATGCAACTGCGACTCCCCAATTGCGTTACTCCATTATTCCACTGTGCACCCCTCCAATGTATTTGGGTCAAGCCCTTTGTCGCATTGACCTCGCTGCGATGTTTCGCCGGCAAGTATACTATAGAACCTCTTTGGCGCGACTTTGACCTCGGCGGCTGGCGCCTCTCTTTAATTGAAAGTCGCAGCCTCCATTGTACGCCGCGAAAGGGGACCGGTCTTAATTCCGTTCCTTCATTGTCTAGAACTGCAATTGTTGGGCAACCCGCAGATCTCATAGCAACCAGTCAGGGAGTTGATGATTACTGTCCCAATCCTTTAAAAGACACCCCTACTGCTTGTCGAAGTCTGATCAAAAGTTGTAAAAGAATCCTTGAAGGATATGTTTTATTATTTCGGACTTCAAAATCCTTTTCAAATAAGAAAAGGGGTCAGTCGCCTTGTCTTCTGCAACAAGCTCGGAACTTAATACGTACTGGCCTTTTCATGCTTGCTCTTACGTTAACATTTACAAAATTGGCAAAACATAAAGGTTCATGTAAAAAAAGGCCAAGAATGTAGGCTTAAAATACTCAAATAATCCCTTGAATATTAAATTCTTGATTTCGTGTATCTTCAGACTGCTTTAGCATATCTCTTTCTAAACTAAGAAAACCTGCTTATGAAGTCGAACCGATGAAGCAATCCGGAATCGCTGACAAGAAATGTTGACGATCAAAAAAGTTCGTTTAAATTTTTATATAAAAAATGTATAAACTTGCAACGTTCCACTTATTCCGGAAGTTAATTATTTAATGATTTATTTTATTCCCGGAAAAATAAATATGATGATCTTTGGATGAAGTAACACTTATTTTACTACCTGTTATTGGCGCTAATGACCTAGATGTAGATGCGCCGTAAAAAAAAAAAAAAAAAAAAAAAAAAAAAAAAAAAAAAAAACTACCTGTTATTTTATGTTTATTCCTTTATAATAATTATATCGTTTAGCCATCTTATAAATAAAGGACATTTGATGATGAAATTATTATTTTATATAATTTCATTACGAGAAGAGCTGTGGAGTTCTTCAAATAATAATAATAATATTCTTCACCTCACTATGAAAAGGCTGTCATTTTCAATATAAGAATGACGTGAAGGCCCTGCACTTATCAACGAGGAAAACCATTTCTTCAGATTTTCTTAATGTCTACGTGTTTTTTGTAAGGATTTCCAGTAAGGAAGGTTTTAGTAGGGGCTGGGTTCGAAAATTGAAAAAGGTTATTCTCAGACTCTTCGAAGTGGCCGAAAGAATGTAAACGGGGCGGTATTCGAAAGGTTTGAAATGTAGCTATTGAGGCTGCACAGATGAGATTTTTCGATAACGCCACGTTTGGAAGAATTCGTTAACCAGCAAAAACGGTTCATCTAAAGGGGTATTCTGGACACAAATAGTCCATTAGAAGTCGGGGCTCATCCCAGAACAATAAATGCAAAATTAATAGTTGAGTTGAATTATTACAAATTTAAAAGAGCAAAACGTTTTATGTTTGTTTTGTATTTATATTCCTTTTTTATCAAGTATTGGAGCTTTGATGTCTGGTCAGAATATTATAAGACAGAGAAGAATTTACGGAAGTCATCGCCAACCAATCTGAGAAGCTGGTGCCTAAAGAAGAATTTAAGAACATTTTGCGGGAATTTGGCGGCACAACCCGCCTTTTTTTTTTTTAATGTAAATTAATGTTTATTCTAAAATGAGCATTATTTGGAAGAAGCCAATCATTATTGATACTTCCTAAGCTATGTTAATAATTTTTTTTTCACCGTTTTTAACCCGTATTAGGGTAGCTGGCCACGAGACCAAAGTCGCTTAGGATGGGTCCGATTGGAAACGGATTGACCTCTAGATGATAAAATGGAATGAAGCGTTAGTAATCGGATTCAAGAACATTTACGATGGGGTCGTTACATAGGGTTTTGTTGGTGGCATTACAGGCTGTGTTGAATATTATGCGAAGGACTTTAGATTGGAATGCTTGTATTCGTTGAATGTTTAGCTATACTCTATTGATCAAGTCCGTAAATCCAAATAGGTCTAATTATAGTTTTGTATACAGTGTGTTTGATTTGTTTAGTACGTTTTTAAGAAGGTCCAAGTTGCCCTCGTAGGAGTCTATATCTCCTGTTCAGCTCCTTCCAGTCGTTACAGTACCCACCTTCCTGAGGAACATGCTTAGTTATGCAGCTCCTGACTTCATTTTTTTATAATTTCTCTTTTTTAGCGCGGTTCCTCCCTCCCTTCATAGGGAGGAACCCCGCTTATAAGGTTGATCTCATGAAAAGATCCGGAAGTGCCGACTAGAAAATTTCGCGTTTCAGAACCCCTAGAGACCAAAAATGACGGTGGTTCAAATTTGTATATATATATATATATATATATATATATATATATATATATATATATATATGTCAGTTCGCTCATTTCTGGCTTCACTAATGGTCCGATTTTAATGAAATTTGGTACAAAAATCCGTAGTCCAATTTGAAAGGTCAAGTTCGTTAACCAGCAAAATCCTCCCACTGGAAGATGGCGTTTGGGGCGAAATTCGCGCAAAAAAAACGTAACGGTTACGTTTTTGAGTTCATATGCTTGTAAGTACTTGTTTTATAGGCTTCTTAGCCAAGGATAACGAATGAAACCATTTTCAAGGCGATAGCTTTAACCGTATTCGAGAAAATTGGAAAAATAGTTGTTGAATACCGTTTTTGGTTTGGGTACTTAGAATCATGGGATTCAGTTGAAACATTTTCTATATGTTTAACTTTCATCAAAACTAATATGTTGAAATTTTGGTTACGTTTGGTGTTAAGGAAGGGTTAGAATAAAATATTTTATTAACAGACATGAAAAGTTTTGGTAACTTTGTAAATTTTCCTTAATATCTCTAAAACGGTTGAGAATCTTGGGAATTTTACTAAATTCTCTACAAAAACGATTCTAAAGAAATTTTTGATTAGGCATTGTCAATCGGAGAAATAAGTGCTTAAAACTTCAAATGTGTTTGTTTTGTTCTTTTGACCGGGTTTTCGTAGTTGTTTAGCTCACATTTTAATGGGTTGTTGTTTTTTTAAATTGCATTTATTTATAGAATTAGTATTACTGTAGAAAAAATCAAGAAAATTAGAAACATTTTGATATTTGTTTTGATATTTGAAATAACTGTTTGTATTAGTTGGGTTGGCCAACCAGTGGTGGGTGCCATTCCAGGTATAAGGGTACGCTGCCCCTTGTTAATGGGCCCTTTGTTTACGGGGGAAAGGTTGAACCAAAATAATAACGGTTTCTATTTCAATCTTCCCAAATGACACTTATAAGTAAAAATAAAAACTGAACCGCGCTAAGATGACGCAGTTCCTGCGAATCGGACTTTTTGACAGTAGCGTTACGGTTAGTTTTTGGCAACAACGATAATAATTGATTTTCAAATAGAGATATTGATCATTTCGGTTGACTGCCTACTCAACACTGCTTCCGTTGTCCAGATTGCGGAGCCCGCCCGAGCAATCTCCTATTGAAGACGGCCAATCCTTTATACAATAGTGCCGCTGGAGGCTCCAGCCCGAGGTAATTACGATCCTGGAAGGAAGCGGAGACCTTTTGTTCTCCCCGTGACCGAGGGTTGGCAGCCCTGGCATTGTCCCGCCTAGACTTGGGAGTGGGGGTTCTTAATTAGGTACAATTATCAAGGTGGCGCCGTTGGTAGGCCTGGCGCCATCTGCCCTTCATACTCTTGGGTCACCCTTACCAGGTTATCATAAGGTCCTTGTTGATAATGGGGGAGAGGGTTCAAGAGATCTCTTTGTATTAGGAAATTAAGGATCAAAAGCAAAGTTCAATTTGTAGAAAAACAAAAGTAATTTGTTAGTTGTTTTGGGACATTTACAATAAGAGCGAAACAAAACATAGTATTATAAATAACTGACAATAAAAATTGGAGAAATAACTGGAAGGCCTTAAACCTTTCAAATTATTCTTCTATTGTTGATTTATTGTTTCCCCTACATGTTTTACAACTTTTTGATGTAAAATGAAACGGCTGACTGCCTGAGGTTAGTGGAGAACCTTCCACCAGGAGGACCACGTCGTGGCTGGTCGTAGGCTGAATGAATCCAATATGGTGGAGATTGATCAGCTAATCGAAAATCGGCGTCAAATGTTTAAAATTTATTTGCAGAAGAATAAATGATTTAAACAACCCCTTTTTCTTTTAAACCATATTTTTTATCCTTTGTTATTTATTTTATTACTTTCTTATTTTATTAATTTTTTATTTATTATTTTTAGCACTTTCCTCCGTAGGAAATTATTTTTCTATTTTCAATGATATGAATGTTTATGTGTCAGCAAACTTCATGATTTTACAAATGATACTTTGTACAGATTTCAAATAAATAAATAACAAAAATGATAGTATGATAAGCCCGCCAGTTTTAATGCCGAGAATGCTGTTTAATTATTTTCCGACATATGTAGCTGTTCAACTCCTCCTATGTAGGCTCTATCGCAGCGTTTGCAGTTTATTTTGCATTTATCTTTATTGTGGCTAAAGTCATTTTTAATTTTGTTAAGTGTTCTTCCCAATATCTTTATATATTTAATTCCACCAATAATAATAATAATAACAACAACAAAAATTACCTATTTGTGGCGAGGTTAGCTCAGTGGTAGAGCACTCGACTAATATTGTGGAGGATCTGAATTCTAAACTCGACCGCACCAAAGGTTTTATCTTCTGGTGTCTTCGTGGGTTTGATCGGGGTCCCAGGCCATCCCTAGGCCCACCCAGCCTTTAATTAATTTATTAACGTGTACCCGCAAAGCATAGTACTGACTGTCGTATCTCCCTCAAGAATTACTGACTGTCGTAATGGTCAAGAATCAAATACCCCTCGTGGCCTGTTGCGGGACTGATTTTTTTTTTTTTTTTTTTTGTAATTATTTATCATTCGTTTAGGAGAATTTTGGCGCCCAATTTGGTCCGCTACCCCTCAGATTGGTCTACTACTTGATCTTCCGCTTATTTTACCAATTCCTTGATCAGAGAATACTGTTGTTAAATTACTAAATTAAAACATAGAGCATACCTCTTTGAGGAAACGCACTAGTAGTATCCTCTCCCCTAGGAGTGGTCTCATCTCGCTGGGTAATCTTACACCCACTCCAAGGCTCTCTGCAATTCCATACTCACATTCAAAGCAGATTGTCAGTATAACAACTATACAAATGATCTAGCAGTATTGAATAATTCTTTTTAATTTAGATACTTACATAAAAAAAAACCCCTTTGGCTTTATAATGTAAATAACTGTTAACTTAGAAAGATAACCTTTTTGGATGATGTCATGGAACAAAGAGCTTCCAAAAATTCTAACCGGGGTTGTTTTGTTTTTTTCAGACCTTTTTGGGTAGCAGAAAGTCATGAATTAACACAATTTAATGTTCATATTTCCTTAAACGTGGGATTGATTTCTTGACAAGTTGCCATTTTTCGTTTCGTATGAAAATATTTCAGGATAAAAAAATACTCGGCCCGAATTCTTACCATAAATGTACAAAAGTTTAGATACACACACACTGAAGAGAAACATGTCCTGGGTTTTGTTCGTTGTTGGGGAAGTTTTGTAAAAAAAAAAAAAGTATTTTTATTGTACAACGTTTGACTGAATCCTATAATATAGCAACAGCTATCCCATAAGATTTCTTAAGTATGATTTACTTATTATTTAAATGTTAATAATAGAATTACCTTATTAAAATCTCTATTTTCCAAAGATTTCAGATTTTTATATGGATTTTTAATGTTATCTAACTTGATCTTGATTACTCCAAGGACATTCGTCCTTGACAAGACCTTAGCATTGTGAAGCTGTAGATTAAAATATTCAAGGTTAAGAATCTACTCCTACAGGTGGAAAACATCGTGATGATTCGTAAATCAAATGGTTGTAAAAACCTAATTCGTTTTTCGTTTGACCATTATTAGTCCATCTCAAAGAACGTAGCTACTATTGTTTTTGCCGGATTGTTTTATTGTATTAATACGAGGAGATAAAAATTGATGTTTCCGTTACTAATATAAGGTGAGAAATTTACAGAATTGTAAGTCTTTTTCTGATGGGTGATATTTTTTCCGGGGCGTTTGAGTTGGATGTTGAGAGGGGTCAAGGTAATTTTTTTGGAATGTATTCTACTACTCGAATAGCAATAATTGATGTATGCGTACATCGAAAAATGCTTGGAACATAGTTTTTTTGGGGTACTTTTGCTCCGAATTATTCGCGCTAAAAAATTTCCCAAGGCGTCAAAACATTTGTAATGAATTGTATTCGATGCTTTGCAATAAAGTGTAAAATATAGACCTTTTTTATAATTTTTTTTTTTCTACGGCTTAGAATGCATTTAGGACCTTCATATTCCAGAAGGAAAATTATGATTATACATTAAAACAATCTACTAATTTTACAACACCCGAAACGAATTAAATAATTTGTTTTGATTACAATCATTTTGCAATTGAGGTATTACCTAAAAAATTAACATTTTACGAATTGTTTCAAAATCCAGACGACACTTTTTCCATGTTTGAAAAACCTTTTTAAAAAAAAACTAAGGCATTCAAAAACATTTTACAGATTGAACATCGGTTAATCAGGATATATAAAATAAAAAAATAAAAAAAATGTGTGTCCAAAATGTTTTTCGGTTTACGCTTTCAACAGTTATTGTTGTTAAAGTTTTTCTGAAAATATTCTCACAAAAATTAGTTTGTTCCCCCTCAACATCCAATTCAAAACGCCCTGGACTAAATATGACCCATCGGAAAAAGCACTTAGAATTCTGTCAATTTCTCTCCTTGTTGTATTAGTAGCGGAAACCGCAATTTTTATGTCCACGTATTAATACAATCAAGCAATGCGGCAAAAACAATAAGATATCGTTTAGAAATGTCGGCAAGGCTAAAGGCTCCTTCTTAATAAGGAATTTGATGATAAACCGCAATCTACCCAACTACTTAAGTGCTTAAAGGTAGCTTAAAAGTAATTACGGTTGTTGTTGTGATTAGTTTTCCAATAAAACCATAAGGTAGCGAGGGGTGTGGGTGGAGGTTCCTTGCAGTTTCACCCTTGGTGTGAGTCATCAATTCGCGTGTCTAGGAATCCCCTGGTGTGCCCTTGTGATGCAAGCTTCCGATAAACAGCTTTCGGGAGTTCGATAATTTTATATTGAAGGGGCCACATGAAGGCAGGTTAATTTGCATTCTTTCCATCAATTATAGTGTCACCATAGCGTGTTTCCATATAATATTGATCATAATATATCGTGTTCAACAGGTCGAAACCATCACTTCAAGCTGAAGCTTCAAGCACAGTTTCTCCGATCAAATTTAACGCCTGAACTTTTTCTGTACGCAATGGCGGTTTGGATGGTCACCTTCCGCTTACCACTATTTCTCAATCGTTGTCGGGATATTTAACAAAAATAGCCACAAACTGCTCATGACTGTTGATAACATATTTCTAGCCCGTTTCCTCCCTCCCTCCATAGGGAGGAAAAGCGCTTGCGTCGTCGACCTTATGACGCATTCCGGAGGGGCCGATAAGGAAATGTCCGCGATTCAGACTCTATTGGTCACGAAAATACCGGTGGATTATATATATTTATATATGTCTGCTCGCTCGCTAGCCGCCTCCCAAAAAGGGTCCGTTTTTGGTAAAATTTGCTACAAAAATACTTGGTCAAATTTGTTAACCAGCAGAATGCCTACCCCGGAACATGTTTTTTTGGGTGGAATTCGCGCAAACAAATTCGTAGAGCTTTGTTTTTTCCGTCATTAGGCTTCCAAGTACACGTTTCATAAGTAATTGGTTTAAGGGGCATAACTATAAACGTTGTAAAAGAAAATTGTTTTAGGATTTTCGGATATATTGTCTCGAAGCCGGATGGGAAATCGTAGTAAATGAAAACGATTTTTGATCAGGGCTTAAAGGGAATATTTTCCGCATTGGATACTGTATGTTTTCTGTTGTGCCGCCTAAAGATCTTGCTTTGTAATTTTACATAGATTACCTGTTTCTATTCTAAGCTTTCCAAATGACACTTGAGTTAAGAACGGAAACGCGCTACGATGACGTAGATCCTGCGCGTCGGACGTTTTTATTAATTCCTCAATTCTAAACGTATCCAAAAAGTATCTATCTTAGTTTGGAATATCAAACGTGTAATCAAATTTATCCTAGTCTTCGGCTGACAAGAAAATTCTAGGGGTCGCTATGAAGTCTGTACTATATTCAGGAGATAGTGGTTGACGTTAACAAAAATACAAGGGCAGTAAACCACATTTGGCAGTCTATACTCACCTTTCTCGAAAACTCGCTTACTCCATTTAACGCAATGAATTGTCTGAAAGATTGAGACCTTCTACAATAGCTGGTTGTGATTTGGGTGGAGATGGGACAGCATACTCCTCGCAGATCGTGGCCGGCGGGTGGTCCAGACTATCTGGGAACCGGTTATCAAGGTCAAGCCGCTGGTCTTTGCCAAAAACTCCTGTCAAGGGCTTTGCTTCCACCAACGACAGCTCTCTCCTTGTATTTCTTCATCGTCCTTCTTCTTTAGTCGAGGTGTTTCTCTATATGAACAAGTTTTCGATAAGCTGGATGTCCTCTCAGAGTTTCTCACCTCAAATGGCATAAATCTTCCGTAGTGTTAGTGCAAAAACCAAAACATTATGCAGGAGGTTGAAAAGCATCCTTCATGTTAGCTAAACCTCAATTCGAAATCTTTATGCCAAGAGTTCCTCAGGATATGCTTATGCCTATTTTACATAAGCTTGTAAACAAGTTCTTTTTTAGTAAACGCCTCAAGTACAAGTGAATAGGAATGGATTCTATTTACTAAGCGACAAGTAAGCACCCCCCGTACCATTCTGTCGCGCTGTTGTACCTTGTCTCTTCGTGTAAACTGATTAACAAGTGTTTAGTGACAAGTCAGTTATTTGACGGACCTTGTTGAAGAACTTGTCAACCAAATGAAGACCTTGTGACGCACAGCACGGTGTAAGAGACAACCACTAATGACAATTACTAAGCTCGTAAAACTGGGCATTACCCAAGTTCTATACTTACAACCACCAGTATATGTCAGAGCTGCTTCATTCCTTCCCCTTCTGAAATGAGAGCTTAATACATCTGTGGGTCAGTGGTTAAATGCCCTTTTTGGCAAAGGGCTGTTTAAAAAAGCCCCTCACTTCACCTAGTTTGACGTAGGCCTCGAAGAAGGAGGTCCTCAAATTGCCACAGATGTTTACAGAATATTGCCGTCACACAGAGTAGGGCATTATTCAATAATTTTTTTTCAATAATCATTCAAATATTTTTTATTGAATAAGAATTCATCCACTGATTTATTTTTTATTCAATGAATTAACCTTGTTGGCTCATTATTCAATAAAATTTTATTGAATAAGAATTTATTCAGTTATACATTGAATGATTTTTTTATTTATTTAATGAATAATTATTTTTCATTATTTTTCTTCATTTAAAATAATGTGGTTCATGGAACAACAAATTCAGATTCTTTCAAAGTTCAATAAACAATCTCATTTAAATAAATAATTTTCATTAAAAGTAAGAACGATTTCAATGAACGTAGTCATTTTTTATTAGAAACGATTATTAAAATAAAGCACTTGTATTTAACGAAACATTTCAGTCAAATAAATCAATTTCATTTAAAAAAAAAAAAAAAAAAATCATTCGAATAAATAACTTTCATTCACTAAATGATTGTTATTCAATAATGAATAACAAATTACGTTATTCATTGAATCGCTGAGTAATGAATGAAAAATTATTTATTATTCAAAATGAAATAACAGATTTATTCATTATTATGAAAGATTTTTGCCCAGCCGTCACATCTTCACTTCATCTAAAAAGAATTCTCATTTATGAATATCACTTAGAATTACCAACGAAACCTTCCGCCCATAAAAATGATATTTTTAGTATATTACCCATTTCAATGTTCCATTTAGTTTACCCGGAATGTCTCTCTTTGCTGTTTTACCAAGATAAATACTATAAGATATAATAAGCGATTTCCTTATTACCAATAAAAAGAGTAATTTTATTCAAGAGTATTATTGTAGCGCTATTATTAGTATGGACTTAGGTAAGTATTAAGAGACCGGGTTTTCTATTTGTTTACTATTGTACGAGTAAAATAAAACTAGAGAGCTAGTCCAAAGAGCTACAATGTATTCCTGGCGATGAACTTCCTTGGCTCGTGCAACCATTTATTTCTCAGTCCGCCCTCACGTCATAAGCTGCATTCTTTGGAATATATTTCTTTCTACAACTAAACAAATTATTTTATGTAAATTTGAGGGCCCATAAATTACAAATTGAAGATTTCTAAGATCCTTTATTGCGATTACGAATAAATTAAGCAACTCCGGTCTTTATATCGAGGACATAATATTTAGATTAGATAAAATTCTTTTCACCTATTTTTCGAATTTTAATCTTTTTGAAAGAAAAAAAAATCTATAGAGGATGGCTTAACGACATTCTTAGCGAATCAACTAATGGTTTTAACATAAATTAGCCTGGACTCTTGGAATATAAGAATTTTAGTAGTACCATTGTATTCATGAATTTCCTGAGTATAGCGTGGTCTTTCAAAGAGTGTAGGAGGATGTCTTCGGGGATTTCAGGAATCTTTGGAACTTCCTGAGGGGCGAGGTTGGATCAGTGAGAACACTCGACTAATGAACTGAAGGACCCAGGTTCAAAACCCGGGCGCACACTGAAATTGTGGCCGCTATCGTGTTAACAGTTGATTTATTAAAAAGTCTTTTAAACCTTCATGGATCCTACCTAATATATAACCGCAAATTATTTTTAAAATTTTCTGAAGAAATATGTGAAAAAATAATGTAGATATTCTCTCGAATAAATTAATAGTATTATTGACTTCCTTATCGATTATTGAAAAAAAAAAAAAATATATCACTAAATAACGTAATACTGATTCTGTTGTAACATTAGAAATAATGTAATTTTTAAATTGCCTGAAATATACTACTTTTAATAACCTCTATAGGTTAAGACCGTTGTGTGGTGAAACCATGATGCTGCACCAGCCGGGTTATCTCATTTAGTTTATCGAATCTCTATGCCCACTCAAACTAATTAAATTTTTGTGTTCTATGTTATCTCCTTCTGACGTCACAACTCGTGTTGGATTCTTCAGTTTGAAGCTAGTATTTTTGCACCGCTATGTTTTAGATTTTATTCGATTCACATCTTGGATAAAAATGATCATTTTATGTGTATATTATTTTGTGTGTTAATAATAAAATACCTAACCTCATAAGAAAAGAAATAACGAGTTCGTCAATCAGGCATTCAGTCCACTGGAACCCCCCCCCCCCCCCGCCCTTTCCTCTAGACCAAAATATTTTTAGCCTTTCGCCGATAGACTGCAGTTTTTGGTGTTTTTCTCTTCCCTAATCTAACTATATAACACCCGAAATAAATCTAGTTAATTATATAACATAGTTATAGGCCCAGAGAGGTATAGAGATACTGTACAGGTGTTAGAGAGATAGTGTGGTCATTACTCATGTCGGGGTGTCATGATTTTCCCCTTTTCAGGTACTCATTACAGGCTGGGATGGCCTACGTACGACCCCCGAACGACAGCACTAAAAGACGGAAATCTTTCTGTGTGAGCCCGAATTTGGTTTGAATCCTCCGAAACATGTGTGGAATACTGTACCGCTAAGCCAAACTCGCTCATATATATTTATATATGTATGAGCGATATATATATATATATATATATATATATATATACATATATATATATATATATATATATATATATATATATATATGTATATATATGTATTCCAGGCAAAGAACATTTATGTTTGACTTCGTAACTTTCTTTGGGTTAGTTAAGAGGTAAACATAACTTTTGAAGGAAAATACATAAAATAATAGAGTAATGTATATTATTGAAAGGAATGTAATTTGTATTATTTGTTATAGAATTGCCATGGCGCTAGGACGATTGTTCCCTCCCACCCGGCTCCAAAGGCTTGGGGCGGGGACTTTTAATATGTTGGCCTTCTAACTAGTCCAAACAAAGTTTTGAATTCAAAAATTGTGTTCCAAGCATGTCCATCCATAGCTGTTTTTGAGCATTCGTTGACTGGACTAATATATATACTTTTTTGGCATTGAAATTTAATATAGTATAATAGAAAAGGAAGGGCGAGTTCGTTATTCGGCAAAGTCGTTCTATTTGTTCATTTGAGACATTTGGTTGGTTAACCCGTTAATGGAAGCCTCTTTATTTATCTATGGCAATAAAACCTTATGGTATTTTAGGAGCGTTGTTCATCGAAGAGTGCTCGTATTGGCAATAAAGGCTCTTATTCGATATAAAGGCGTTGTTACTCGGAGAATGTGTCGTATTTCTTAAACAAATATGAAGACATATTTAAAATGCTTGTGTTAGTAGTTAATAATATTAATAAATATGTCTGTATAAGTTGCGATGAAGGATTCAGAGCAGGGGTTATCAGCTGAAAGCCCTTATCACAGGCTACTGTTCAGGATTAATGTTTATTGAACTGTCGGTTGTTGATCATTATCCTACACAAATCCAAATATAAATGTGCATTATTTCCTTAGATATTTTTAGAATTATTATGGAATTGTTTTTAGTTCCCTTAATCTTTAACATTAGTGCAATATCTTTCTAATCCTCTATATGGATTAGAATCTGTTAGAGTAGGTTTGGTGATTGTGACAGTCCAAAAACTTTCATTGTCCTCTAAAAGTCATGCTTTGTCGTTGATGCCTTATCATGAACAGTTTCTGGAATTCTTCACATAATAATATATAACTGATACTCCTTATATTTCCACTGCCCTACCTGGTGAAGGTTCTATGAGGTTCTTCGGTTCATTCTCAGACTTATTACAGAGGAAAGTAACAGTATGCCTAGCAAAACGAGATGGCGACACGGGCAATACCCCAAAACCATAATGTTGCAAACTATGTAGAACGTTTTAAAATATTTCAGTTAATTTTATTTTAGGTGCAGAGGTTGAGTAATTATTTTTTGAAGAACGGGGTATCATTTTTCATCGGAAAATATAATTATTTGAAGTAGTTGAGACTCTTATTTTTAAGTTGGCAGAATGAAGTGGCTTTTATCAGTTGGAGTATAAATCAACAAGAGTTTTATGCACTTTATCAGGGCGTCATTGAATGGCCTTGCCTGGCATTCATCTGCTGATGTTAGACTCAAATTCTTTGAAGTTTTTAAATTTCATTTCAACCTTATTTGTTTAATGAAAATGATAGTTAGTCCGGTTGTTTATTTCTTGGAATGCGTGATTCTACTAGGAGATTTGAACTCGATTTGTATGCTGAATAAACGACAGGGTTTCTTGCGACTTCTTTTCTTAGTTTCAGAATCCTGGGGGGAACTGAGGATGTGTTTTAGCACTTCCATCATACCAAGAAAAGTTTTTTTTTGTTTTTCGAACAAAAGTTCGAACGAGTTCGTTAACCAAAGCAAAAACCAAAAACATTATATAGTATTCTGGTGGGGTTGCGTACTCCTTATGCCAGTTACCTTGCCCCTTAACGGAGGAAAATGTTGTTTTATCGGAAAGAAATTCAGATTACCTTATGACACTCTAAAGAGAAAGATGTGTTATAAAAATAAACTTAATCGCTGCATCAGGAATTGGCCGTAATTTTTACTTTCTCGCAACGAAACTCGATAAACCTTATGGTCAACTAATGAGGAACATGTGTAATAAAAGAAAGCAAAGTCGGTCAATTATAAAAATGAAATTATTGATTTAAATTTTAACATCCGCTTATACATGACAACGATTTTCGGGACGGGGTTTCTACAGGTTTAACTACCCTTCCTACCCAGGATGCATTTCCTTGCTTTTGAAAAAAAAAGCCATCAAACTTAGTGGGAATCGAACTCAAAGACCTTAGGCTTGGATTGCATACGCCTTAGCACTCACGGTCAACGGGCTTCCACACACAACTAAATTAAACACAAAATTAATATTTTAGTGAGCTGTTCATTACAAATATAAAAACTATTTACTACTGTAGGTTATGTAAAAGCACATTCTTCAGGAATAGGGCGTTTGTTTAGTTATGCGGTTCCTGCTTGACGGACATTTTCATTGTAAGTGACTAATACTATCATTTTGGGAGTGGAATTCTGTTGAATATCAAAAGGTTGCTTGTCCCCTTGTCAGTATGTTGGCGGCGGCGGGATGGATTATAAAGGCTTACAGTTAAAACGACCCCGATTATCTAGTTATCTGTAAGAGAAACGTGTAATTATCTGGTTAGTATCTCTCGTTAGGCCCGTTATAGCCCCTCCAATGTCGGTTTGTCTCTTCCCTCCTGTTATAATTTCCTTGCAACCCCCAAGTCCAGAAATGGTAAAGCTGCAAATTTTATGATTTTATGAAACTGCAAAGTATTATTATTAAACAATTATGTTATCACGAGCCGGAGTGAGGACAGGTTTCCGTGGCGCCGTGTTGCAATATAAGGTTCCGCTTGGGTGGTCTTTGATGTCCGGGCCGCTAATCGTCCGCTCTCGTATTCTGGCGACAGTTGGTAATTCCTACTCATCATCGGCGGCTTGTTTTGGTTTGCATGTACAACAGGCTTGATCGCTCCTAACGGCAGTTCTTCGCCCTGAAACATATTCCAAGGAATAGAGTTTCTTTGGAATATTATTGACCTTAGGAATGAAATAACGAATTCGACACGAAGAAACTACATAATTTTAACCCGTTTCCATATAATTCTCAATCCGGTGCGACTTGTAAAATAATTAGAAACTCTTAATATTCATTTGGGACGAGATTGACGAGGGAGAGAGCCCCTGCAGGACCTGTGTTCAAAACTCGGACGCGCGGTTGGATTTCGGGTACCTTACCGTCTCTAGCCCCACCCAGCCTCTAGTTCCAGCTTCGTTGCCACTTTTCTAGACTTTTATTATATATATATACTATATATTAGAAAGTCACCCTGAGGTATCCTGGGGTATTCAATTCCTTCTCCTATGGCCTTTTTAGCCAACTCATCAACTGCTTCATTGCCCTTTATGCCGCAATGACCGGTAATCCAGACAAATGTTACATTTTGGTTTTGGCGGTTTAGCTGATCAAGTGATTCTAAGATCTCTATTGTCAGGGGATGTTTGGTAAATTGATTATTCATAGCTATTAGTGCTGCTAGTGAGTCTGTAAAAATATTAATATTCCCATATTTTGGGGTTATTATATTAAGAGCCTTGTTGATAGCTAATAATTTGGCCGGGTAGATGCTGCAGAATCAGCATCAGAATTAATTGAAACATTATTTTATTACATTTTGTTTATCAATCGATATAAACGCATTTTTTTGTTTTGTTTCAGAGTCTCCACCACCTCCTTACTCCCGCTTTTCCAGCGAGAGGCTGAAGCCTGAAGGTAATTTCATTTTTCATTGTATACCTTTATTTTTATTCTGAAGAGAGCCTATTTTGTTACCACCAATCACAATAACAATTAGGCCAATTAATAAAAATATATCTACAACTAACACATGTTCATTTGCTCGACTGGTTTGACGAACATTAAATGCCTATTAAGGAGCTGAATCTATTCTATATCTAAATCCTACCTGTGCAAAGGAACATTCTGCTGCAGAGGCCACGTCATAAATGAATTTACTAAGGCCTTAAGAGTACCATTAGTCATGACATAGAAGGACCTTAATTCTAATATTAAATCTACAATAGATTAAGTTCCTGATTGGCCTCCAATATTGGGTTGGCGCAAAAGTAATGCAGGTTTTTATATGACCAATTCGCTCCAGGTGGCGAACAACTGTTGAGTGGTCAACACAAACTTCTCTCGCTAAGTCCCGAATAGTTTTTGAGGCTTTTCTTCTATTAAAGCCCTCTGTTGGTCATGATCAACAACAGAAGGCCTTTCCTTGTCTTCGAGATCAAAAACTCCAAGACCCAATTTTTGGAACTACCGCTGAACTGTACATTCTCTGCTGCTACCGCCCCTCCAAACAACATTGATTTTACGCGCGGTGGCCACGGGAATCTTGTTTTGACATGTTGAATCCCAGAGGTCCTTACTATAGAGAATGTAGCAGCAAATAAATTAATCTTTGAGGCAAAACAATATTAATAACCATTATTTATAATCCACTAACTAGACTTTAGATTATCTTTGTTTCTTGGCAAGCACTTGCCTAAACAAAATGAATATTTAACATCTGCATTACTTTTGCCCTAACCCGATACGGGAAACTGTAGGAGCAAATAAAGATAAGTTCCTTTTAGATTTGTTCTTAATAATTAACCTTTTTTACTGTAATTACATTATAATCATACAAGGAACAGTTATATTTCCATAAGCCCTAGATATGGACACTCTTCTAAATCTGGCAGAGAAAGACAAACTTTCACAAAAGAGTGCAATAGACCTTAAGTGTGTGATTTGAGAGCGTTTATCGCTAATTACCCGTTAGACTTTCAACTCAAAGAGTGGCAAAGTCTTTGAATGTTCTATTTGTGCCCGGTAAACATTGGAGTTACCCTTCGCTTGATCCCGCTTTGATAAGTCGAGTGAAAGCTGTAGCCGCAAAAAGTGAGAGGGTCGCCCTGACTCCTCACTCTAAAAGCGGTTATGATCTCTTAATGCCTTATCCTTGAAACCTTAGCCTTTGAGGTTTTAATCCTTTTGGCGTGTTTCCGGGGAAATCCGCATGTGACGTCTTCCCGAAGACACAATCTCGAAATGAAGACGTGAAATGGCACATAGATCACGAAAAAAAGAAACACTTCTTTTCGATCTTTCCTTGACCAATTTTGATAAAACTTGTTCAAAAAACTGCGTTGCCTAAAAATAAATGTCAAGTTCGTTAATCAACAGAATCTACCTTCAGATAGCTGTTTTTAGGTCGAAAAAACCTTCTGTAGTTCACAGGTCAGTTAATTGACTTACGGGTACAGTTATTTATAACCCATTATTCACGAAAAAAATTCGGTCATTCAATTGCGTGTGTGTGTGTGTATATATATATATATATATATATATATATATATATATATATATATATATACATACATACATATTATACCCAGCCCAGTTGTTGTGAAAGGTTCTATCTGCTCTTTGGGGGTACATTTTCAACCATATCATACTTGAGAGCACCATCAGTTGTTATCAATTGATAAGAATGGTCGATAAGATGTGTTTTAAGATATCCAATGGAGAAATAGCAATAACAAATTAGGCAGAAGGTCAAATTATTAAAGCCAAATCTGCTAGTAACAAATATCTTTGCTTCACTAGTTCTGCGTAAAATGGAAGCCTCTTCAGGAGCAAAATCTATATTTACAGTTTACCATTAGTAAGGAACCCTTTGCTACAAAGGCTACGGAGCAAATAAAGATTTGTTACTTATAGACACCACGTGGTTTCCTGGAAAAGTCCGTTGGATCTTTCATTCCCGACGATATGTTCTTTTCGGTATGAACCTTGTTCCTTGAAAAATCAGGACTCTGCATGTCTAGATTAATTTGTTACTATTAATTATAAATGTAGAGGTCCTGCACCTACATGCTAAATGTAGCTGCAGAACCTTGCACCTGAGTGCATATTTGATATTTACTAATGTTAACCCTTTGAATACCCGCCGCAGCGGCAGTTGGCATAGGAGTCTTAGACCTCTCCCTGTTACAGACCGCGCTCCCAGTGAAAGCAGCCAGCTGGAACTTCGTGGATCCCTCAGCACCAACGGAGACGGTAAGTTTTATCAATATTTTATTTATATTTATCTCTAAATGATACATTATTATTATTTAGCTGTGTCGCATATTTGGTGCACAAATTCTGTGTATGCCTGAAACTCCCTTGGCCCACTCCAACTTTAATGCAAAACATCCCGGTCAGCGGCATTTCAGCGGGACACCATCCTTTACTTCTCACCAATCGAGTTCTTCGTTCCCTTCGAGTCCTACGTTCCCTTCGACCTTCCTCTCGGTGAAGCTCCATTTGGGATCCCATACATTGTTTTATTGCTGTAATACCTTTACCCATCATGATACTAGGTGCCAGCCATTTGAAACGCTTAATACGCACGTAACGTAAGAGTTATAATGTCTCTTCTCAAGCCAAGCGCTCCACTTTCTCAACTTGGTAATGCTTCTTAACACTTTTCTCTTAAATCTGTCAATCGTTTTGGCAAAGCTTTTGCGTATGGTCAGGGTAGCAAGAGTCAGTTACTATTTTGTAAAGGATTTATTTGGTATCACGCCTTTGCACTATACTAGAAAAGGAACATCTAACGGCACAAATTCAGTGTTGGCATCCATGCAGTGTTTCTCCGTCCGATCATTAACTATGGTGTCCGTAATTGGGCACGCACTGGAACGTATACTTTCCCCAGTGCATTATGTTTTGGTGGACCTCGAAGTATTTTTTTCCTGAGAAATAAAATCGTTTTCTCTTTCTCTGTGCCTTGTTTCAATTACACAGATAGGCATAAATTTATCTTCCCATCTTACTATGGTTAAAATAATGTGGGAACAGCATAAGCATGCGTCAAGACATCCTTCGAAACAAACCACGCAGTCATGACATTAACATCCTCACCTCCTGTCGTGAGATGAGCACCGTAAGCAGCTGCTCTATGGAAAGCATTCTTAGTTAGGCATTCCTTTATATTGTTTAGTCTAGTCGAGCTGTCTAGACCATTATCCCTATGCATACGCCAAGAAGAGCCGTGTTGAAACTAAATGTCTCTCTCTATCTGTATTCTTGTTTTAGGTTATTCTTCACATCATCCTAGATGGATCACTAGAAAACATTTAGATAAACAACATTAGGGTAGTCAGCCAACACTCCACAAACATAGCCAGTGTAAGGAGCAGTATTTGCCGTATTGTCATGCTGGTATTAAATTTCGTCTCTGCTGATGAATCACTATTCTTGTAGCACTGTTGAATAATCACAATTTCAAAATAAAGTGTAACAAATTCGTTCAAAACCGATTACATTTTGTGAACTAAATTGCATATGATGAACCTAAATTTAATTGCATGGGCTATGAAGAGAATAGTTTTCTTTCAAAAAAACGCCCGCCTAATATTGCGTGTAAACTGACGAGATGTTTGTGCTTATAAATTTTCTCTGTGGTAACTTTGTATCCCATTGATCGTCCGTTGTCCTTTGATGAGACTGAACTGTTTACTCACTACAAAACTGCATAAGGAGTAATCGAGTTGCTTTAGCTCTAGGACTTGTATTCTTCGTTTCACCTTCTTTAGAAGTTGCAGATGAAGCATGTTCTTCTCTCGTTGGGCGCCATCATATTCCAACGTGAATCTCGATCTAAGAGTATGTGGTTTAAAGTTTCCTCTTCTTAATGGAACCATCGACAAGAAGGTCCTCCCATTAATCCCAGCGTGTACAGGTGTTTTCTATGTGGCTCATGCTCTTAAAGAAGCCTCATTTCCTACTTAAGTCAGACCTCACCAGTTGGGGGTATTATATGGCCTTTTTCTTCGACAAACTGTCTCATACCCGGCGTGGCATTCCAGAACTCACTGATTATACATAATGTTAACTCCTTTCACTTAAGAAAAAAAAATGTATACATCAATCTGAAGTGCATTTTCTAAAGATCCAAGAAAAATCCTGCCGAGTTGGTCTTGAGAGAAACTGCTCGCCGGAAAGATGCCCCAGATCTCTAATAGTCCTATTAGGAATGTTGCTAGTTATTCCTAATATAGCAGAGTCAGTTGCTCACTCCTCCACTACACTATCCGAATACTTTTTAGTGTGTTTCCACCCTACGATATGTAAACCCCGCTCAACAGAAAAGTAAATTCTATTAATTCGGACGAATGGTTAATGAAAACCCCCTTGAACAAATTCTGATACATCCTTGCCTAATCTTGTTAACGCTGAGGATAAGGACGTTATGGAAACGCCCTAAAATGGCGTAATTCCAGCGTCATCATTATTTCATTAAATCTATATTTTAAGACGGGAATGATTAGAAATACAGTCAAAACTTCACCCTAGCTACCGTTGCCGACATTTTACCTACCATCCTGTGTTTTATGCATTTAAATCTTCGGGTCTTTTTTACTTTACCCACGCCAGTTACTTTTTAGAATAACGTCATAATATTTTGTTACAATATTGTGAAAGGTGTTGCTAGGCTACATAAAGTTTATACATGAAAGAGGTTATAGATTATAATTTTAATTTTAACGTCCATTTATTATTAACTAAGAATTTATGGACGGGTTATCTATACGTTACCACCCTTTTCTAGCCAGGATAGGGGTGATGCTTTTTTTTTTTCTAAAGAAGTAAGAAGAACTGCATTACATGATTATATAATGATGTAAAGTCATCATTCTAATTATCAGGAACATCAACAAATAAATTTGAGACATTATTCAAAATGGCTGTCGATTCAAAATAGCCGTCACAATCTGAATGGTTCAGTGTAGCCAATTTTTCTTGAACAAAACTTTTGACCAAATTTTGAAATTTGACTATTTTGACCTAGCGTATGAGATTTCTCGTATCAAGGCCTACCTGTGTGCCAAGTTTGGTCAAAATCGGCCAAACGGTGTAGATTTGTATAAGGATCAAACAAACAGAAAAACAGACAGACACGTGATTTTTATATATATAGATAAGACACGTTGAAGTTGTGTTTGTTGTGCTGTGTTCAAGTTGTCAATTGTTAATTGATTTTAATATTTTAGTGTATATTAAAATTAATAAAAGCCTATTGGCCCTCGGAATAATCAACCATTTGTATTTTCAATTGTTTTTTTTTTACATTTATTGAATAAATAATTTATTCAAACTAATTATTAGTTTAAACATCTGTTCTTCATAACTATTAACTTAATGATACGATAAATAACTGTTTTAGTAACAAAAGTAACTGGCGTGGGCAACGTAAAAAAGACCCAAATCTTCCACTACTAGGACCTCAGAGCCTTATATGACAAAACGTTGTCCTGGTCCAGAAAAATATGACGATGTGCCCAGTTTTGGCTCCATTTGACGAATGAAATTGCCATGCTGTTATATGGATCCTGATGGCCTAATTGGCAACGCATCACGTTGTAAAACGAGAGATTCTGAGTTCAAATCTCAGCCTGGCGAAGTAATTTATGTTTTTTTTTTATTTTCCGTTGAAGAATTTGAAGAGTACTCTAGATTATTAAGGTGCCGTTAGTATTGTTTACGAGTGATGATCGGCGCCGTCTGGCTCTATTTAATTATGAGAGATCTTTAGATGACATTGTCTCATTGTCCGCTTGTTTATTCGTCCATTGTACGGTTTGTTCGAAGGTCACGTCCGCACGAGAAAGCTGCAACGGTCTCTTCTCTCTGTCTGTCTAACGGGAAGTGAGGCTGTCTCTTTGTTTCGGCTACTTCTCTCTCTTCTTCTGAGCTTTTTAGTCATTCCATGTGTTTGGGAGTCTTTTACAAAGGCACCTCTTTCGTTTGGAATAATAAAACTGAGGATGCTTGGCGGCCGTTTTTAAACCGACAAACATATTCTTGCCTACACTCTGTAATCCAAATAACTTTCAATTGACTACTAAACCTTTAATTCATCTCTGGGAGTTATCTAAGATGAACAATCATAAATAAGACATAGTCATTGCAAGGTTAACAATCGGACATTCACGGTTAACCTGCGAATATCTGATTAAAAAACTTATTGCCGAACTTGTACAACATGCAACTGTAGTCTTACCGCAAAGCATGTCACTGTCAATTACCACGTAACTTGAACATTCCTTAGGACATGACAAGATTTATTTATTTGTTCTGTGACTTATGACATACAACTAGTAATTTATAGACTTAACAACAACTACAAAACTGACACTAAAACGTCATTGGCAATACATATGGGCTCAACTAGGCTACAGCAAAAAATAGTTAAGGAATGTCCGATCTCAAATAGTTCGTGCTCGTCTACGGATTGGACAAACTCGACTAACACACGAATTTCTTGAATGAACATTTCTACTATTTTGTCGATTTGTACTGACGCGTCTTGAATGATAGCTGATGGAGTACTTTTATAGTGCGGATGTGTGTATTTGAGTCATCTGGTTATCATAATTATAAATGACCAACATTTCTTGATGCTGTTCTTTTCTGCGTTCACTCAGCCCCAAGGCTTACAGACCTTTCCCTAAGACATCGGAAATGCAGCATAGACCAATACCTGCGGTAGATTCTATGCGCTAGCTGTTTGCCAGAGAGACAGAAGGAATGCGGGCAGGTAGTGGCGCCATCCAAGTGGCTATTTACTTGTTTTTTCTACCCCCCTCCCTTTCCCCACCACTTCCTCTAATATTCCCTCCCTCTCCTCCTTTCTCTCATACCACTTCCTCCCTCTAATATTCAACCCGCCGGCGACGGTCTTTTTATTCGGCCAATTCCCGTTCCCGCGTGTGAGCCACAATTTTTATTCTATTTTGTACTCATTACGGTACTGCAACCTCCGTGTCTGACGTTCTTTCTTTTTGTTATAAACGACCGGTTTGGAGGGCCTTCATAATTGACTCTAATTTCTGTCCGATGACGGCGTTACAAATAAAGGATTATGCCCTTGTTGCTGGAGGCGCACCGTACAGCTAATTTTCAAATCTGGCCTAACTAAATACTAGCCTCGTCTCCTTGGAGTCCAAAAGAATAAAATTCATTCCTTTGAAGCTTCAATGTAGAAATTCCTTTTATCATCGAAATCCACTATGGGTATCTTCTTGATCAAAATTACTGCCAAATACTAGGAAAATCTCACTACCTTTGCAGTGTAACTGGGCGTTTTAGTGGTATTGGAGTAACTTCATTTATCTATTTATTGAATCGGTAAATAAATTCTTTTGCGATGACACTCATTCACCGTTGTGATAAGAAGATAAGGGGATCTATTTTTTGAGCATGTATTTACTTATTCTAGCTGACGGAGCCTGGACGAAGCAGGCGATTTCTGAACTTTAGTTTTTTGCTCATTCATAAGTACTTTAGGCGTAGAAGTCCTGTATATCTTGAGATCATAAGGAAGTGTGTCTCGTCTAGAATTTGTTTGTTTGATCTGGCAATTTCAGATAGAACTTTAGTTGATAACGGTTTTTAGTTCTTTTTTCTGTCTGTTGTTCTAATTTTTGGTTTAATATCGTTGTATTCATTTCTTAGAGATGCCAGATTAGTGTCGAAGGACCTCAGGCAGAAAAAAAAGGATTATGGGAAAGGGTCCTTGTCTCAACTCTAGTCTTTAGCTTATTTAGTCCAATGTGAATAATCTCTTGTTTTATTCGCTTAGTTGATTCATGCGGATAATCCTTCGTACTTGAGGTTTTTATATTATTTAGTAGCCAGGAACAAAAAAAAAAAAAAAAAAAAAAAAAAAACAAAAAAAAAAAAACAAACCCTAAAGATAACCATAAACCTACTCTGGCTTTGAACTGGCGACCCATATTTCGGGAGACAATCAAGAAGTTCATGTTTGAGAATGTTCATATTAGATTCATTTATTCAGATGGAGCCGGTAGAGGCATATAGTTCTCAAACGTATGATTGAAGTATTTGTACTCCTTAACTTTTGTAGCTGGCAACACTGTTCACGTAACACCTGTTGGTAAGAAAAACATAAAAATTACCGAGGGGGGGATAGTAGATAGGAGTGGACGGCGGCCGAAGCAAGATGGCGCCAGCACAGTCCATTAGGCAGTAATCAGAAAGGAGGGGCATTGTTTCTTTTTGTCTGCTCTCGGACCACCTGGGATCCGGTCCTCCTTCGAGGAGCACTTCCAAGCCGTAGCGTGCTCCGCTATCAGTTGCATGTCCATTTGCTAGATTGTGGCGTTTCGTGGAGCCTCGGGTCCTGGAGGATGGCATACACCGTGGGCTAAAACCCCACTCTTGCCAACGTCGTATTACTTCCGAAGCAAATTTTCGAACAGTGCAGCACAACCACTTGTTTGTGCTTACAGGAAAATAATGGCGTACACAATGAATTCGAGTCTTGCTAGAGCCGTATTATTTCCGTTGCTCAGTTTTGTACCTCCGGCATACCCATTTGCTAGGTGGCGCGTCTATGTCCCGGAAGATTCAATACTCCATTTACTAAAACTGTAGTCTTGCTTGAGTCGTGTAACTTCTATTACGACGTTTCGAATCTGCAGCATATCCATTTGCTACACTGTGGTGTTTCTTGAAGCACCATGGGCTGGATCAAATCCTGATCAAAAGAGTCATTTGTTGGAGGTCGGATCTTCGTGAAACGCCCTATCCTGTAGAATGGCCTATATGGTGGACTAATGCTCCACTATTGCTTGTTATAGTGGTACCTCGTAGATTATTCATACACTTCAGTAAAACTCACCTTGGCAAAATGTAACTCCCAGTCCTGCAATAACTCCTTTACTTCCATGGTTTGAATCTGCAGCACATCCATTACCAACATGATTGGTATCGTAACCACCAAAATACAACATTGACTTCATTCATTCTAGAACTGAAAATGTTCACCCCAAAGCAAAGGTTCCTATCTGCATCCGCCGGCACGATGGTAATGCCTTAAATATCTTATCATTTAACAGTTCATTTAATGCCTTTGTGACTCATGAATATCGATAAGCCATATCAACTTACTGGCGCCCAAGACGCAATATATTTTATCAATATTAACATCGTCTACTTATCCAATAGGATAATTTGTCGTTTGCTCTCTCCAATAGAAAAAAAAAATGTCTTATCTTATCGTCCATGTTTTCAGGTTTGGATTGAAATTCATACAATGATTCTGGGGGGTTCTTTTACTTTGCATTTAGTGTTTTTGTTAGAAAGGCATATAATTTCAAGAAAAATGTGTGAATGAAACTCCTTGGTATATGCTTTACCATATTACATTACTACATTCATCAAGATATTATCTTTCAGGTATTGTAAATTATGTTTTTATATTTGGAATGACAAAGGGCCTATAATTCACCGCGGACAAGCTGATCCATGGTAGTATTGCTGTTATCGCGGCATTTTGCTTACGTCACTGCTAATTGATAGAAAAGCCAATTGCCTAATCTATCGTCTCAATGTTTCGTGCTCGCATTCGTCCGTTTTAAATTCGAACTATTCATTGCTTCGTTGAGTGGGGCGTTTATTTTAACTTCACATCTGAATGTGTACATAATTTTGTACTTGTTATCTGGACTACTTCTGTGTCCTCTGTGGACAACCTCTGTGCTCGATAGCTAACTAGACTACCTTTGTGCTTGCTAGCAGTGTTGACAACCTCTGTGCTTGGAAGCTAACTAGAACTACCCCATTGCCAGCTAGCTATGTGACTGCTCCTGTATACAAGCTAGCTAGTCCAAGCTGTGTGTGCTAGCTGGGAGGCAGGTAGGGAGGGAGGTAACAGACCGGGAGTCGATACACAGGCGCCGGCTAGACGGCACACCTCTCCCCGATACCTTAAGCCCCTCCGACCGGGGGGTCCCTCTCCTTAGGAGTATGTCCGGAATTCGCTAAATATGTGTCACATATCTCTTGCATAAAGTGTAAATTATTAACGAAATTCCAGTATAGGACTTTTTTTGAGAATTCTGTTCGGTATGTAAATTCGTGTAAGAGCGAAATAGGTCATAGACCCTAAGCATCGAGAAATTAGAATTCTCCAGGCTGCTTGACTTAATCCCCTAATAATATTTAGTTTTTTTTATTGGTTAGGGTCCGGCGGTCCATTGATGTTGTCAATTATCTCCAATATTGATGGTGACCTGAACAAGTAACTGTAGGAAAAATATGAGTGGTTTTACTTACATAAGGAGCCTGCTGATCATACCAGTATATAGTAGTATATATATACTAAATTTAAAAAAGTCCTCATTTCGAAACTCGGACTGAACAGTACAAATCTTGAGATATTCCTTACCGTGTATGAGACAGCCTTGAGGCCAGAGTTGAACTGTACAGTCCATGGAAGTAGAATTAAAGAAAACAATAGATTGACTGTACAGACCAGTGAGACCGAGACTGTGCAGGTTAGGCCTAACGTGTGTGGACAAGAGGATATTTGCTTCCCACACAGTGGGTCTACAATAGCTGGACTGTGCCTTGAGGTTTATTAACTTATCGTGTGTGTGCTGGACTGTACAGTCCAAACCTTGATGCCAAATTGGCCGGGAAACCTTAAGGTTTCCAAATGAAACCAAGAGTAAGTAAGACCATTATGACAAAGCCCTCAGACTACATAGTTCCCAAGCTTTAATAAGATTGTTATTCAGATAAACATTTCATATTTTTGATCCTTAAAGACATCGGGTGGGTGACGCCCCCCTATTGTTGGTTTGGTATTTGGCTTTGATTGAACTGGTGCTGGAGGCTAAAAAAAAGGGATGTTTGCTCTACCTCCCTCGTGGTATCCTCTCTAAACTTCCTCACTTCCGCTTCCTCTCCCTCTCCGATTTCTCCAACAGCTGGATTGCTGTAAGGCAATCAACATAACTAGCAGACCAAGAAGTTGGCTCTTTTTATAGGGCGTTCCTTCCTTTTCTTTACGAGTGGTAAGACTGTAGAATGACGGTATGTTTTCTGCCCGATTCCGAAAAATGACATTTTTTTTTTTTTGTGTAGCCGAAGAAGCCTGCCAAAGACCTTGCCGAAACGTTCAAAGAAAGATTGTTCTACAATTCTGATTGTATTAACCGAATCACGACCATTCCTTGATAAATTTCCTGACACAGCGACGAACAGTTATACTAGATTTATCTGTAGATATATTTATCATTGTATTTTTCCAATTTTATCTGACTTTTCGGTTCAACTATTTAGCTACCGGTTAAATATAGAACATTTTATCACTCCCTACAAAGTCACCGCTTTATATTCCGTTTAATTACTTTCAGTCTTCAATGTTTCAACGCTTTAAAATAATAATTAATATATATATATATATATATATATATATATATATATATATTATTATTTATATATATAATATTATTATTTTGGGGTGGGGTCTCTCAGATTACTGGAGAATATTTTTACTGGGGGATAGTTCCAACTATATATATGAGTGTGTGTGTATATATATTTCAGGTCGGGGGGGGGGGGGGGGGGGGCTGGGAGCATTTGGGCGGTATGGAATACTAACAATCTTTGGAATAGTTAGCCATCTAATACGCTATTATGCCAAAAAATATTTTTTCTGAACTAAGTGATCTTATTTAATTTATTTTTTAGGTTTTTATGACACATTTTTACCGATCAAATCATAATTTAAGGAGAGGGGCTGCAGCCATGCTATGGAGGGGGGAGAGAAACCGTCTCACCAGCGACAATAAGGTTATTATATACCTGGTAGTGATCGATGAGTTTCTGAAGATATTACACAAAATTGGGTCTCCTCGTGGTATAGTGGCTAACGCTTTGGATTCTCATGCGGGAGATTGGGGTAAGAATCCCACCTGGAGCAGGGATTTTTCTTATTACATGGCCCGTTGAGAAGATGTTCATGGATGTCAGTGCGCCGTAAAAATTACTCAAAAATTGTTTCATGCGACAGCGACACCATCCTCAAAAGGTCAATCCCTTCGGACTGCGCTAATGAATAGAGAGTGATTCGAATAAACTGCGAATGTTTAAAAATTTAATAATAACCCCCCCCCCCCCCCCCCCCCCCCCCCTCCCCTAGAGTGTGATTGACACTTCGGTATACACTCGACCCAATCCATTCGATATTGATTGACCTTGAGTCTGTCTCAGCACGAAACTGACTTATCATTCATATCAACTCCTCGCTGAAGTAGCATTGTATAATGCGACAATATTGTGATTGGTAGTCAATGATCCACAGTCTTTGCAACCCCTATTGGACGACCTTGAGTGCGGTTTTCAACAGGCTGGGGCTTACCGTTTTTGCGGTTTTCCTCCGGTTATGACGTCGACCCTATGATAACCGCAAATTATGACGATAATGGTATTTGTCTGTATGTGCTTTTCTATCCGAAAAAATTGTCCGATATTGAAATTTGTCACAAAGGTACCATCCTTCCGGAACATGGTTCGGTCACTAAGCATCCTGGTATCACTTTTCCCACGTATTTTAAACCATTTAAAGCAAATTAAGTTCAAAAGTTTGCCATTCATTCATACTGAGATAAATAAATTTGGGTTATATATATTTGTCTGTTGGCTCTCTATCTGGCCCAAAAATGAGCCGATTTTTATGAAATTTGGTACAAAAATACTTTGTGTGCATTTAAACGTCAAGTTCGTTAACCAGCAGAATTCCGTCCACCGGAACATGGTTTCATGGGTGACATTCGCGCGCAAAAATAGTGAAACTTAATTTTTTTGCGTTAATTCACTTTCGGGTAATTGGACGCAAAGAAGCTCATGAAACCATTTTGAAGGCCATATCTATAACCGTTCGGATATATTCTTATATATCTCGAAAACGGTTGGGAAATCGTAGTATATGTAGAGAATCTCTGCAAAAGATTATTAAATTTCCCATAAAAATGGCTTTTATGCAATTTTTATTGAGCGGTCTTATTCGGAGAAATCCAGTGTTTAAATGTAGTACTTTCCGCTTAGGATTCTGTCAGTTTCCTTTTGTGGTGCCTATGACCTTGCTTACCTTAGAGATTTTATTTTACATTATTAGATGTGTTTACATTTTTCACGAACGTTTAAGATAAAATATTAGATATTTCTATTTTTAACTCTCTTAATGAGTTTAGGAATAAGAAGGGAAAAGCGCTAAGAAGACGCAGAACCTGTGAATCGGACTTGTATCAGTTTATTCCGGGTGTTTTTTCTCGTGTAGTGTAAATGGTAATTGATATTCAGGGTTACTAAAAAATTCAATTTTTTTTTTTTTTTTTTTTTTTTTGCATCTTTAAAACTGATATATTAGCTGTTCTTGGATTTCCTCTTTTCGAGCCATAAAGCTGCTAAAAGGGAATCCTTGAGCTGATTCTGCTTTCTATAAATACATCCTGATGGCTATTAGCAATAAAGCTATGCCAGGCGCCGGGTGGAGGCTCGTCGCTATTTATAAATGTTTGGCAACGCCCCCTCCATATCTTTTACTGGATTTATATTATTTTGATATCAGATATATCTCTTATATTCCATAATGCATTAGTAAGATATAGGTTACGTGGGATTGAATAGCTGAGAAATGGCTTGGTATCTCTTTGGTGAGTAGTTATTAAGCCACCACTGGTTTGGACTATCTTTGTGGTTGCCAGGAGTCAGTCGTGGTCAGTATGCCAGATTAAGTTCCTCGTACAGGAGTAGTTTCTTGATCTGCCAACCAGTCCAATTGGGAATATGTAGAAACGCCACAAAACACTTACCAATAACAGTATCTAGGAGGATTGGCCTGTAATTCCCGACGAGTACTAGGATCATGGAAGAACGGCTTGTAGGACAGGCAGCGGCGCGGCGGGTGATTGAAAATGCCGGCCACCTGTTGCTCACCAAGTACGATTAGTATTCACCGACCTCGATGCCGCCGAAACCTGGCGACGCCCTGGCGCGACACCCCATCCGGGTCTAGTTAGCTCATATTCATAGTCGCTGAACCTTGTGCAGTACTAACAGCGTGCGGTTTTGCATTCAGATCGATGTCCACTTCCATAATGTAGCAGTTAGAAGGAGTGCAGCGTCAATGTGGTTCTACAACATCGTTGGGAGAATTTTGATCGCGGGTCTTTTAATTAGGTTGTGAAGTTTAGTAGAAGGGTAGATTTCGCACAGGCTATTAATGTTTGAGGTAACTCCTACTCTTGAATCTGATCATTTTCGAATTACAAATTTCAATAATTTCAATTTATATTCTCGACATGGATCTCTTCCTCCTGTGGTGTACCTATAACACATTCCCCTGAAGAGGCACCAAAATGTTGTGAAACTAGTATGGAAGAAATAAATGTAATGAAAGTGTATAGTGAAGTACAGACATGTACATTTATTACACACATGGTGGTGACCATATATATATATATATATATATATATATATACAGTCGGAGAGTGAGAGAGGGAGCTAGTTTTTACCTGGACACCATCTGTCATAAACGTTTCAAAATGGTCAGTTCCAAATTTCATGAGAAACTGTGTGTGTGTGTGTGTTGCTATACAAATACCCTGTGTAAAATTGGGAATTTACCAGGTAAAATGGCTTATTCTATTTAGTAAAAAAAAAAAAAAAAAAAAAAAAAAAAAAAAAAAAATGCAAAGATTTGACAGCATGATGTTGCCACTATTAAAACTTTCAAGCAGGCTTTTCGGGGAATCGTAAATGTATTTCTGTTTCCTTCTTCCTGAAAGAGAATTTGCCCTCGCTACCTACTGTTATAAGGAAAATCAGAGGTAAAAATTAATTTTTGTGAAGTGTTTTTCAGGCAAACTCTCACTCTTGATTGACAGATTTTGATTATTTCTGCAGTACACTCTTCTTGAGACTTGGAGGAGAAGCAGCGAGTTTCAAAAATTACGGTCTCACTGTGCATTTTAATAACTACTGGAGCGCTTTTGTTTATTTTCACACAATACTGTTTATGTAAATTATTATTGCAACCTTCTTAGTACAGGCCCAAGGTTTCTCTATGATAAACATCTAGCCGTTAGCGCAGCTTTGCAAGGGAATATTTCGATGGATGCTTACCGTGGATAAGATGCGATTCGTACATTGGGATACGAAAAGCTGACCTTACAAAGCTAGCCCTGATATCAGAACCCAACCCGACTGGACTACCTCAGGCTGCAACCTACTTAGTCCGGGCCCAAGGATTCTATATCGTAAACATCTAACAGCGCAGCTTTGCAAGGGAATATTTCGATGGATGCTTACCGTGGATAGGATGCGATTCGTACATTGGGATACGAAAAGCTGACCTTACAAAGCTAGCCCTGATATCAGAACCCAACCCGACTGGACTACCTCAGGCCGCAACCTTCTTAGTCCGGGTCCAAGGATTCTATATCGTAAATAACATCTAAAAATGTTAGCATGGTATTATAATACAGACAATCTGGTTTGGCAATAAGGAATTTAAACCAATGCTCTTCTTCAAGGATTTTTTTTTTCATATTTCTTTGCTTCCTGTTAGTCGACTTGTTCATTTTTAATATTACATTACTATCATTATTTAACAAGTGTTTGTTTTTTGAATACCTTCCTTCGTGTCCTCAATGTATGATATTGTATACACGGTTATTTTTTAGGCTAAACGTAAGATGGCATTGTATGAGATATCGACTGCTATCTTACAACAAATCATACATGTCATTTGGGGTTTTTAATGGATACGGCTTGTCGTAAATTATTGCAACTCTAACCGCTTTAGAATAGCCTTTAGTGCGTTAAATAAAGTATCGAATAAGACCATTGTTCAATATATTACTTCGTCAATGTATCGAATATGTTAGTTCTCTAGTTTTCTGCGATTTGCATATTGTACAGTTTGTCATGGTAGTGACGATATGACAAATGCTGGTTCATTTTATCATGTCGTAAGATTAACTAGTTCATCCAGTTTTAAGTCGAGCTTCTTCTGCGGGTTGTCCACTATTCAGTTATCTGTTGGTTCAGTTTTGACACACGGTTTAATTGTATGAATGAAATCTTGGTTGTTTATTTAAATTTTAACGTCCATTATTATTAGCTACGAATTTCAGGACGGGTTATCTATAGGTTACCACCCTTTTCTAGCCAGGATAGGGATGATGCCTTTTCTTGAAATCTTGGTTGCTCTGTAGGAAGCATTGCAGGGGAATCGGTTTTCGATATTTGAAACTATCAACTGTTTTCGTATTAATTTTTCAAATATCCTTTTATCACACAACGTCAGCCCGAATTTATTTACTTTTCAGGATCCAAAAAATGGGACCATATTCTGAAAAACTAAATATTGCCAGTTTTGCTGAAAACTCATGATACTAGTTTTCAGTCTTTTCGGGGCCTATGGTTTTCTACTTGCTTTTGAAAGCCTCTCTACCGACTTCCATCGGACATTGATAAACTTGAAAGAAGAGAAGAAAGAAGGCTGAAGATAAAGGATGGAGAGAGAGTGAGTCATACCCTCGGGTTATAAATACCCAGGCTCCCACGCAACAGCTATACCGTGAACACCGAAATACTGTCCGGCATACAACGCCCTCTACAGTCCGGCGGTGGTTGCCATTCATCTAGAATAGGAGGTGGTGGAAGAATGTAGCAGTGGAATTGGGTCGAGGCTTCCAAAATGTATTGAGTATTGGGGGGTTCTTCTAACTTGCCCTGGTAGGATCCTTGAGCGGTTGGTTCTTCCAAAACCTTCAAACCACAATCCTCCATATATTGGTGATTTCCGGGCAACCACTTCCAAAATTATCTGGAACTTGTCCAACTATGAGTGAGCTCCCGGGCGTACCCCGTGGATCCTCTTGAACTCGCCCTCGAGTTTAACTGCGATATCGAGTGATATTCGAACCATCTCACGGAGCATTAACCCTCTTTCTACAAACACATTGTTTCCCATATTCAACACATTGGCTCCTTCGAAGTATGTTGCTCCTTCCCCTCACAAGGAAGGGTACAACGCCTCGTACTCACAAATCAAATATTGTACACCTTCATGTGACTTTGAGTCCCGCCTGTTGCAGGTTAGTTTGAAAAGGGTGGCAACCTGTTGCCAGACGCTAATGGCCTTGATGCTGAAGGTCCGTAAAAAAAATCTCCAAAAAAAAGACAAAACAAAAATTACGATTTGATTCCCCACTAGGGATGGCGGCTTTTCGTTCGAAAAAGGAAACAAGTGATTTCCTTCTAAAGGTTTACCTAAGGATTTATCCTTATGGTAATTTTAGCTGTAAATTAAAGCCAGTTATTCATTTCTTGTAATAAATTGTTCATTTATTGAAAATACCCATTAATTTACTTGTACCTCAGTAATGCTCAGCAATGATTAAAATTAAATTCGGCCAAAATAAATTTCCCACCAAGTGCCAATGACGTCTCTTCCTTGAGTCACCAGTGAGAAGGTATTAGGCCTAAGAAAATTATGGTAACCCGTCCCACAAATCTATGTCAAGTAACGTAAGTGGACGTTAAAATTTAAATAAACAAACAATTAAAATATAAAACTAGGAATGGTGAAATTAAAAGTAAATCCGACATATAGGCCTCTCCCTGTAGGAATTACGGACGTATAGTGAGGTAACATCAAACTTGTAACATTCTGCGCCCCCCTCCCCCGAAGTAGTTTAATAGACTACAGTTTGGCTCTGAAGATGTTATTAATAGGAAACGGATTTGAGCGACACGACATAGGGGTATACGCCGTCAACCCTGTCGTGGTCCCTTGCTGTCACTCATCCTGGCGCCTACTCCAAATCCTCCTCTTTGATGTTCTCCATGTAAAATATATCATAGTTTTCATTCATATATCCATCAAGATTGGCTTACAGATAAATAACAACCTCGGATAGGTTTTAAAAATAGCTGGGTTGTCATATGTTATTAAAACTACGTCCTTGCATATTTAATTAAATTTTCATTATTAGATCAATTCAGACAATTGATTTTGTAATACCTATTCTGAGTCTTATAAGGCGGCGGGGTTCTTCAGATAAATGCTGCTAAGCCTTCTGATTGATAAACACCGATTAGATGGGTACCTTTTCCTAATTGACTCCGAACGTGAAACACGCAGATCTCTGATCAAATGTTTGTTTATGATACAAAGACTGCGAAGGACATTAGCACCAGGACCTCTTATGTCCACCGCGGTTTTGTGTATCAATCCTTGCTCGGATGTAGGATGTTCTCCGCCTCGACACGTCTGGGCCGCTTTGCTTCACCCGGAACAGAGTCGGTCCGCAGGAAATGCTGTGAAACCTTAGACCCGCTCAAAGTCACTACAGGGTAGTTCTACTCCACTCACATTTCCTTGTAAACGGAATACCTCAGATCTGCTGGGAACTTACTAATTTACAATTTTTGTTGACTGGGGCTTTTGGATGCATCGATATTTGGTATTGACATCATATGCGGCTCTAGACAAACATTTCTGGGGGGGGGGGGCGGGTCTAGACAAACATTTCTAGGAGGTCTAATTTAGTATGGGCTTACCGCCGTGCCTGGGGGTGTAGAATCAATTTTTTTTAACCAGGCACACGGAAAACATTAAGGAAGTATTTGATACTAAGAACATACATTAATTAGAACTTTACTATTAGAATTACTATTAATTTGCCTATACAATTTGAAAATATTGTGAATTTTCAATCTGGGGGGCCAAGCCGACCCCTCTAGCCGCCACTGATTGACAGCAAGATTGCTTCTGGCTTCTGGAGAAGCACAATGGAAATGCTTCCAGGTATGGAACAAAATGGAAGAACTACGTTCAACAGTTTCGGTTTCAACATTGGAATGCCTGTTGATAGCTACATATCGATTTATGGCAATCAATATGTCGTACATATATTGGTTCTATTGCGGTATGTTTGTCTCATGGTAACTGGGATTGGAAGGACGGAGGCTGGGTGGTGTTTGTGAGTGGGGCGCCACTGCAGCTATTTATAGAGAGCTGGTGTAGTGCAGGGCACGCTCTCTCCCCACCACTACTCACTGTAAACACCGCCGTGAAATCCACATTTCACACTCCTCCACTATACATAAATATAACAGCGGGACTTTAACTCATCCAGTCGGTGGCTCATAATCGATTACTCTCGCTAGGGAATCGAATTTACTACCGCGCATTGCTTTAAATCGAATTGAAGGATTTCATGTCACCATTTCCTCTCATTTTTGTTTAAGATGGCAATTTTAAACAAAAATTAGAGGAAATGGTATACTCACCAGAGTAGGTATACTCTGGTGATATAAAGACCTCCAATTAGGATCTCTCCTGCATATATTTTAATCGCATAGTTACCTTCGAGGTCTCGACTTCATCGTCATTGCCCACCGAATGGACTTCTTTTTTTACCTCAAAAGTACTACACGCAATGAAATATGTTCAGTGGAGGTAATAACGACCAGTTCTCTTTATCGTAATTTTCAATATGATGAGCCTTCGCCAGCTAACCTACCCCAATAGTAGTAATATGAAGCCTTCCTCGTTTGGCGTCTACCTAGTGCTTGTTTTGTCGTTTTTTCCCTCTCCCTATAGGGAGTAACACCCGCTAATTACGCCGATCCGGATGTTATGACAAAAAATGTTGACGTTTCAAAACGCTTAGATCACGGAAAACCCGGTCAGTAAAATATTTGTCTGTTACGCTACTGTCTACAAAAATGGTCCGATATGGATTAAAATTGGTACAAACATATTTTGCCTACAAACATTTTTTGTAATATTTTGACCCAGAATTTGAAATGCAAATTCAACTTTCAAGGTTATTTCATTAACCGATATCGATTTCGATAAAACGCAGAAAAGTGTTTGGTTTTGGGTACGCAAAAAACACGTTTTAAGTTGAAATTGTCAACTCACGTCCAATTTGTTGACATCTGACCAAACTTATTTCTATACATTTTGGTTACGTTTGACTTAAAGGAAGTACTGCAAAAAAGAAATATTCAATTTGAAAACATAAACAGTTTTGGGCTTTTCGTATATTTTCTAAATTGCATCGAAAAATGTTACGAAATCGTGGTATTTGGAAGATGACCATTTGAAAGCCTAATAAATTACCTACTAGAAAAGCCATGCGCAAATTTCTATTGGACCTTATTATGAGATAATGGTGCTTGAAGTTTTGTGGGATCTTATTTTAGTGTCCAAATCACAGTACTTGTAAACATTACTCGAAAACAGGCTAAAATGACGCAGTTCCTGATAGTCGGACATTTGTCCTTTTGTAGTTACACCTTGGATAAGTGCCGTTGGCTTTATCTATGTACTTTAGCTTTCTCTTTACACTTAAGGAATGACTGCCCATGCGGACAATCTTCCTTAAGCAGCCTCTAAGTGCATCCGTTCCATTTTGCAAATCCAAACCAAACGAGCTTTCCTGGGAATAGAAAAAGTTTCTCCCTTTTTCTTTTTTTTTTTTTTTTTTTTTTTTTTTTGTATCCGCTATTTTTGCTATCCATCACACAAGAGGAGAACTATCTACTTGCAGTATGGTTCTCTTCAGCACAGATCTGCCTGAATTTCCCTAGCGAAAGATAGGATAATACAAATTTTAAGAATAATTGTATAAATTCGAGCCTGCCATATTTTGATAACTATTTGTACATTAGGTGTATTTATGTCATATATTCATTTTTTCCCTTTAAGCACTTTCTGAAGGTGGAATTTCCATAACAAACCATTGGACTAGTTCGTTAACCAGCAAAATGGGCCCATCTAAAGAAGGTGATGCAGACAAATATGCTTGTGTAAGCAGGTGTTCGGTTTTGTGTTATTCATTCCAGATTGTCTGTCTAATATAATCTTTCATGGTGGAGAAACGTCTAGCGAGATGGACTAAATGATAAGGAAATTATTACTAATCATTAGTCAGTTAATTAATTTAACTATAACGTCCGGCGATCAAAAACAAATAAATGATTTTTTAAAAAAAAATTATATGCCATACATGAATCTGTCAAGTTGGACCAGACTTGAAACGAGAGTGGAGACTCTCACCTAAAATCAAACTATATCTGAATTACTGGTCCTGCAGCGTCTGTCCTATACGAAGAAGACCCGCTTATGACGTCAACCCGTTTACACAGTCCGGAAGTGTTGACGTTTCGTAACCCACAAGTCTCGAAAAAAAAAATTGTAGTTCAAATTTGCTTCTTGTGTGTGAATATATTTACACATATCTAATTATTATTACGTTGCCTACTTTTTCCACTGCTGCAAGGACTGAAGGAGAAAGTTGTTGTAGAAGTCATAATTGCCTTATTGTTTACATTGGTAATTGAAACGGTAAGCATCCTGCGCCGACAATGCTGCGCACCAGCCACCAGGAAGGCCTGGCCAGGATATTCCGATAAACATTTCAGCTCAAATACCAAGGATAGTCCACGGCGCCGACCAAGGCCGTCTCTCTCTCTCTCTCTCTCTCTCTCTCTCTCTCTCTCTCTCTCTCTCTCTCTCTCTCTCTCTCTCTCTCTCCCTCTCTCTCTCCCTCCCTCCCTCCCTCCCTCCCTCTCTCTCTCTCTCTCTCTCTCTCTCTCTCTCTCTCTCTCTCTCTCTCTCTCTCTCTCTCTCTCTCTCTCTCTCTCTCTCTCTCTCTCTCTCTCTCGGGGTGGGCGTGCGACAGTCTGGGACCTTGAATCAACCCCTCAAACGACGACACCTGAAAATAAAATAATTAGTGCGTGCTCCAGTTGAATATGTTAATAAAAAAAATCCTATTCATTTCGACTTTTTTTTTTTTGCGCCGGCAACGAGCCGTGAGATGAGAAAATTCCTGCCGCCGGTGGTACTCGAACCCGCCATCTTCCGTGAGAATCGAAGGCGTTCTCCACTAGACCGCTGGCAGACCCATTTCGACCTTTTTGTTAATGTTTTCCTTGTAATACTATTCCATTTTGTTATATAAAGACTACAAATCCCTTATTCTCTATGGCGCCTTTAAATGCGGTTATTTTGAATAAATAGCCAAAGAGCGAGTGAAGAAGAGCAACGAGATAGAAAGAGAGAGAGAGCGAGGGTGTGAGAGAAGGCAGCACTCGAGTTACGTAATGAGTAGACGGCGCCTCATCTGGCCTTGCTACCTCGCTGGCACAGAGGTTCATGGACCTCTCTGGGCCCCCACCACAAAGCAGGCGCCTCTCTCGCTCTTTACCTGCCCCGCCCGACCTCTTACACCTATCCATATCCAAGAACCGTAAGTGGAATTGATAGTATACTTCAAAAATATGAAAGAATTCTGATATGTTCCAGTAATTATTATATACTTATTCCCTGATCTAATGAAATGAAGCTGTCAACCAAAGAAGCAAAGAAAAACTATGAAATATTATGAAAATATACCCAGAAAGAAGTAAGCCATGCGGGAGCTCCATAACTAAGTACATTTCTAAGCATGATTCATGCAGCATTACTAAAAACTGTGCTAAAATAATCTCTCAACATGAAAGGATTTTCTCTTTTATTTTTGTTAAGAAGAATATTAACTCAATTATTAGTTTTTTTATTTAATTCTTTTCTGGAGTAAATCCCAATTTCTAGAGGACCTATTTTTCTTCTTTCAGTTTTTTTAGCACATGTTCCTCATTAGTTGGGCATGATATCTACTGAGTTTCGTTACGAAGAAGTAAAAATTACGGTCGGTACAGGAATATTATTCATTTGGTTCCCAAAAAATAAAAATTGTGGCCGCAGTCGTGTTAACAGACTGCCATCAAATGATTTTTGCTATTTTTACAAACTTATTTTGTAACTATTGCATTCCTGAGTATTAGGTCAGAAAGGTTTAATAAGTAGCTATGTTCAAACCAACAAAATGTTGACCCTCATTAAGCAGGGTCCTATGAAAGTGCATATCTCAAACAAAAATCAAGAAAAAATCCATAAAATGTTTATCCCTGGTGTTATTTGAAAAGTGGAACAACGATACTTTCGCATATATACTTTTAAGATATTTAAGAAAATATGTCCTATGTCTTCTAATAAAATATTTTATTTTATTGTATTTTCTCTCCGTGGGTGGATAATTTGAGTTGTTGTTGCTGTATTAATTCACTTCTCCAGACGTACAAAATGTATTTATCTTGCAATATATTCTTTCTAGCTTTTTTTCCGAATCTATCTGTTCTAAATATTGGTTGAATATTTAGACCTGGAACCTGGAACGACTCCTCAAGTCTAAATACCAATAAAAATGGCAATCCCTTAAACGCTACCGGTTTTTCCGCGCGTTTTCGCTGAATAACAGTGTTCTCCGGCGGACGGATTCTGCCCTTTCGAGACAAAATATTTTTGACCCAATTTAATCAAACTCCGACTAATATTATTGACGTAAACAGATAATAAGATACAAACTTAATCGATCTATTTTTTTTTTCATGACATTTGGTGGATTATGAAATATTGACATTTTTCGTGTGTACACGGAAATTCCTTATAATATCTCCGTCATAAGCGGGGGTTTCTCCATAAGCAGAACCAGGAAACACCAGGACAATTCGTCTTAAATATTTAGGGAAAACTCATCCTTTATTCCAGCTATATTTGTCAATCCAAAAATACCAATCTTTTTAATAAGTGTAGGAGCAATTCTACTTAAAACATTCGATAAACTGAAATTCTCTGATAAGATAAGTAAATTATTTGATTAATTTAATTCCTATTTGTTAAGAACGAAATCGTATTTAAATCGAATCTGTTTTTTTATAAAATGGTGATTGACCAAACCAATTTCTTGTTGTAGACCGACACCAAAATTGATTGTTTCTCATGTACAAAGTTTTTTGTCCCCTAATACAATACGCATTATTACTAACGGGCTCCCACAATGTTAATGCTTCTGCTTTTAACTCAAGGATAATTTTTGGACTTTTTGTACATTTTATTTGAAATCTAAAAGTGATCGTTCGGAAACCCCAATAAAGAGCGGAAATTCGCCACTTAACACTTTGACTGCGGGAGCGGTAAAACCCAAACCATCGAAGCAATTGTAATTTTTTTTTTTTTCATTTTATGATTTCATTTATTTTGTTAATGTGAAAAAATAACTTACACATTGGAAATTGTAGATAATTTCCTTCAGAAACATGATTTTTAGCGAATAAGGCGGAAGGTCAATAAAACTACGCCACACACTTTCACAATTTTTATTTCTCTTCCCTACTAGTTTCGCACCATTTTGGCGCCTCTTCAGGAGAAATATACTTAAAACCTAACCTCAGTCTAGACGAGGCCCTGCTGGTGGAAGGTTCTCCTCCTCAAGTTGAGGCTGAAGTTAGGTTTAAAGTATATTTCCCCTGAACAGGCGCCAAAATGGTGCGAAACATGTAGAGAAGAGAAATAAAAATTGTGAAAGTGTGTGGCGTAGTTTTATTGACTTTCCGCCTTATTCGCTAATTCTACATATTTGAGCTAAGGGTAATTTAATGATTAATTATGATTTTTATCGTGACGCAAATGTGGTGAAGCAACTCAGCAAAAATTCAAAGAAAGGTCTGAGCCCGGAACGAATCCAGAATAAGGCACTCGGAACACTCCCTGAGACGACGGAGGAATGAATAAACCAGCCTGGAGATTTGTAGCAAATCCCCAAAATGTTTTAACATTTTCTCCCAGCTTGCCAGGTAGCCCCTATGATGCACTTGCGGCGACATGCAACCACAGCGAGTGAGTTTGTGATGACGCACATGCGGCGTCATCCGCAGCCAAGGTATTAAACAGCCCAATTTGGCTCTTTTTGATTGTCTATGGCACATTAGAGAAGGAGCGTTCATTGTCCTATGTAAAAACTGGAGTACCCACATTTTGCAAGAAATTCCCTAAGAATATTTGTCAATATTTTATGTCTCGTTGGTTTTTATATCTCAATGCAGCGTCAATACGAAGCAATACGAATGTCATAGGCTGTTGGACATTAGAGAAGGAGCGTTCTATTTCCCTTGCAAAAATAGAGAACATTTTGCAAGACATTCCCTAAGAACATTTCTCAATATTTTATATCTCGTTGGCCTGGGTGTTATATCTCGATGGAGTGTTAATATAAAACTATGTGGTTGGCTGTTGGACATTAGAGAATGAGCGTTCTATGTCCTCGGAGTCGACAACTAAATAAGAAGGACATAAAATGTTTTTATTTACGATGACGATAAGCGGGCCGGCGCCTGTCTCGACCTATTTAACTCCCCCCACATCGACTATCGAATCATGTCGATTATTCGGTGTGATTCGATAGTTGTTGGATTCGCTCCACGTCCCTTATAGACCGCTTCCTTCTCTATTGACGGCTTTAGCCGCTGCATTCTCATATTTCGAGCTTGGGCAATTTATATTTGACCTAGACGCCGCGTTTGAAACCTCTTTACCCAAAATGGACTGAAACATATCCCTTCTCATTGAACCCTTTTTAGCGCGGTTCCTCCCTCCCTTCATAGGGAGGAACCCCGCTTATAAGGTTGACATCATGAAACAATCCGGAAGTGCCGACTAGAACATTTTGCGTTTCAGAACCCCTAGAGACCGAAAATAACGGTGGTTCAAATTTGTATATATATATATATATATATATATATATATATATATATATATATATATATATATATATGTATGTATGTTCGCGCTTTTCCGGCCCCCTAATGGTCCGAATTCGATGAAATTTGGTACAAAAATATTTCGTCTAATTTGAAAAGTCAAGTTCATTAACCAGCAGAATCCGCCCACCGGAACATGGTTTTTGGAGCGAATGTCGCGCGAAAAAAATCGTTCCGCTTACTTCATATGCATGCAAGTACTCGTTTTATAGGCTTCTTGGCCTAGGAAAACGAATGAAACCGATAGCTTTAACCGTTTTCGAGGAAATTGTAAAAATAGTTGCTCAATAACGTTTTTGGTTTTGGTACTTAAAATAATGGGATTCAGTTGAAACATTTTTTGCATGTTCGAATTTCATCAAAACTAATGTGTTAAACTTTTGGTTACGTTTGGAGTTAAGGAAGGGTTAGAATAAAGTATTTTATGATCAACATGAAAAATTTTGGGAACTTGTATACTTTCATTAATATCTCGAACACGGTTGGGAAATCGTGGTAAGTGGATAGAAACTATTTGAAAGCTTACTAAATTCTCTACAAAAAAGATTCTAAAACTATTTTTGATTAGGTTATGTCAATCGGAGAAATAAGTGCTTAAATCTTTAAAGTAATTTTGTCTGTTTTTTTTCCTTGTTATTTTTTAATTGCTTATAGTTGAATAATTTATTCGACAATAAAACAGGTTAAGTAAAATAAGAAAAAGAATTTATTGTTAGAAAATTAGCTTTTCACGAGAGATTCCAAGAGAGGTTGTGCTTCTATGCAGCGGCCTTTCTGGGGTTCGGCGACCCATGCAGGTAAGACCATAAAACCTTTTCAAGAAAAGTCGAACCAAAGTAATAACTGTTCCTATTTTAATCTTTCCAAATTAGACTAGGAATAAGAACGGAACCGCGCTTTGATGATGCAGTTCCTGCGAGTCGGACTTTTATTTTTTTTTAAATGTTCTCAAATAACTTCTGTTCAGTGATCATTCAATATACAATATATAGTATGTATTTACCTGTAAGGCGTTGTTTGTGTACATATATTTTAACGTAGTTAGCCGTTTTAACGAATCCATCGACTTTTTTATTCATCCTGCATCTATTTCCGAAATTTTGCCGTTTATTTTTGGGACACCCTGTATGTATTCTATATATATATAGAGAGAGAGGTGTAGATAGATGGATGGATATATCTTCCCTATCATGTCAAACTATCGAATATGCAAAATCTCCTTTTTCTGATTCGGGACTTTGCTCTTGGATTGTGGACGATACGGCTTGACGAAAATTGTCACAACTCTAACCCCTTTAGAATAGTAGTTAATGCCTTAAATAAAGTATCGAATAAGACCATTTTTCAATATATTACTGCGTCAATGGATAGAATATATTCGTTCTCTAGTTTGCTCCGATTTGCATTTTCGATAGTTTGACATGGTAGGGGACGATATATCAAGTCATCTAGATTTTAGATATATTTTATTGTCATTGAGTGTGGGAACAGCCAAAACTTTCGTTGAAAAAATTCAATAAATCTTTTACTGTCGGCCGACTTCAAAAATCCACATGTCGACACATTTTCTAATAATACGATAAATACTTTCACCTGATGCTATTCTCTGTCAAAACTAGCACACATAGAAATAAATATCGATGCCAATTTAGCTTATCGATTCTTGTAAACCGTTAGCTGAAAGCCCCATATTGTTCAGAAAATGTCATCAGCGCGCCAGTAGATAAGAGCTCGTGTGGGCCTGGCGCCAAAACCTACCGATTGTGATCTCGACAATATAGTGCAGTATGCCGAGCTCAGACCAATTACCATTCCCCTTCGGTGGGATTGATTGAGAGGCCCTTTAGGACTTTTGGCATTTTCTCCCTCCGCCCTCTAGAGCCCTGGCGGGGGTGATGAGACAGGGTGTGCACCAGACAGGCAGGAGACCGGCGCCCGTTTGCAGCTGCCGACATTCCTACACCTGCACCAACGGAAGATGTCGGTAAATCCATAGGCGACATGTTA